>CAWUFW010001071.1:720547-1920547 GCA_963921515.1 Calotriton arnoldi
ATATAACCTAGTTTCCATAGGAAAAGCATTTTTTGACTTGGCTATAACTTTGGCGTTGTTTGACCAATCGTGGTGGGTACTATTTATTGAGAAAGTTTGGGGGTGATCTGTGTAGTGGGGACCGAGAATTTGGGGTGCGAAATAAGGTTGCGTTTGTAATATTAATTCCCATAGGAACCTTTAGCCACCTCTACATCCCAAGACGCTGACGGACTTACACCAAATGTGGCAGGGAGGTAGATGTCAGTTCAAGGAAGTGCCATTTGCTTATTTGGTGTAAACCAGTTCAGTAGTTTTTGAGTAATTTAAGCCAAAAATTATTGTGATATCTCGGGCCGCGTAGCCTTCGTGAACAAAGACGAGCTCGTGCAGGGAAATGCGTTGCTCTGATTGGCTACCAACACTTCATTTAGGAAGTGTTTGCAGTTATCTTGGAACTCGGCTTGAAGCCGAGTCCCAGAAAAATAGTAAAAAATAAAGAAAAGGGTGCAGGGTAAGGATATTCTGACCCCCCCAGATATGTTGGGGGGGTACCATAGGAACCCCGCCATGTTTTAAAAGCATTTATTTTAAATTTGCAGTGGATTCACGGTGGATCCTCGAATCTGCGACAAAATAAAATTTAAAAAAAGACGTGCGGTCTACCGCACATCTTTTTTTAAAGCCCCCGGGTGGGCCAAATGATGGGGGCATGAAGGAGGGGGGCTCATGGGGCCTCCCTCTTGGGCTTATTAGAAGCCCTGGGGACCATCACCTACCCGGTACTGTTACAATGAAAATGCAGGGGCCCAGTCGGCTCCCCGCAGCCCCGGGGACCACGACCTCACTGGGTCACACTGTATTTTTTTTTTAAATGCGGGGAGGCCCTACGGCCTCCCCTGTTGCCCCGGGGACTGCCACCTCCCTAGGGTACTTTTAATTACATATGCAGGGGGCCCACTCAGCCCACCCGCTGCCCCGGGGACTACCAATTCACCAGGGCACACACATTATTTATTTTTAACATGTGACGGAGGCCCTATGGCCTCCACAGATGCCCCGGGAACCGCCACCTCCCTGGGGCACAACCACTAACTAATTTTTTTTAAATGCAGGAGTGGCCCTATGGCCCCACCACGTAGCCACCTGCCACCTCCCTGGGGCACAAATGAAGTAATGACGGGGTCCATTGTGGACCGACGGCCCTAGGGGACCACCACAACCCCGGGGCTATCTACAAGATGGGAGGGGGCCATGTGGCACCCCTCCAGGTTCTTTGCAAGACCCTCGGGACCACCAACCCCCAGGGACGGCTCCAGCAATGTCCCGGTGTGCCCACCCTGAGACATTGCAGTTTGCTATGGCATGGCGGGATCACCACTCCCACTATGCCATAGAAAACTCTGGTCCACTTCATGGAAGCGGAGCAGAATTGCTTTTTCGGCAGAGGGAGCTGGATGTTTGTAGCACCCTCTCTCCAAAAGCAATGCCGGCTCCCGCAGGAGATGGGGAGCTGGCAGGGACTGCGGGGGCCTTGATGCTTCCCTCTTGGTCCCCAACAACCTGGCCATGTCCTGGGGGATGGGGTCCCCGGGGCAATATCGGCCCGGGGAGTGGGATCGCGCTGGCCTCCCCTCCCCATAAAAAAAATGATGAAGGCCTGGACCCGGGGGATGTTGTCCCCGCAGCTGAAATAGGCCTTAGGAGGGGGCCGCGCTGCCCCGCTCCCTTTGAAAATTTGAAAAATTTAAATAAAGGCCGGGCCCCGGGAGATGGGGTTCCCAGGGCTGACATTGGCCGGGGATGTTGCGAGGCTCCCCTGGCGTTTAAAAAAAAATTGAAAAAGGATCAGGCCCCGGGGGATGGGGTCCCGGGGCCCAAAATGTTCCAGGGAAGGGGGCCACGCGGCCCCCCCTTCCTAAAAATGCTGCAACTTGTGGGAGGCCATGCCCCTTTTCTCCACTACTCTGCATATGCGTGTACTGTCGCGCTCGTGGTTGGGGGATGAAGTCCCCTTGACTGCTGAGGGTCCTTAGGGGCCAAGAATACCTCCTGTTACCTCCAGTAAGCCCCACAAAGCGAGATTGCTGAGAGGCTGTCAGAGGCCATGCCCATTTTTTCAACACTCTGCAACATGCCTCTCGGGCACTGCCGGTGGGGGGATCAGGTCCCCTTGCCTCCTGAGTGCCTTAGGACCAAGTGGACTTCTTCCCCCAACCAGCAGAAAAGGGGCATGGCCTCTTACCCCCTCTCATCAATCCAGCTGTGTGGGCCTTACTCGAGGTACCAAGAGGGCTAGTTGTCCCCCAAGGACCCTCAAGATCCAAGGGGACTTAATCTCCCAACCAGTCATGCACCAGGATGCGTGTTTGCAGAGTGGTGGAGAAAGGGGTGTGTGGTCACCAAAAACCTCTCAACAATCCCAATGTGTGGGACTTGCTGGAGGCAACAGGAGTGGTAGTTGGCCCACAAGGACACTCAATAGCCAAAGGGACTTCATCCACCTACTAGTAGTGTACCAGAAGACGTGTCTGCAGAGTGGTGGAGAAAGGGGACGTGGCCTCCTACGATGTCTCAGTAATCCCGCTGTGTGGGACTTACTGGAGATAACAGGAGGGGTAGTTGGGCCACCAGGATGTCCTTGGCGACCAACTACCCCTCCTGTTACCTCCGGTAAGTCCCACACAGCGGTATGGTAAGAAGTGTTCGGAGGACATGCCCCCTCTCTCTACTTCTCTGCAAACGTGGTTCGTGGTGCACTACTGATTGGGGGATGAAGTCCACTTTACTCCTGAGGGACCTTGGGGGCTAAGAAGCCCCTCTGGTACCTCCTGTAAGTCGTACACAGCGGGATTCCTAGGAGCTGGTTCGAGGCCCAGCCCCCTTTCTTTACCACTCTGCAAACGTAATTACTAGTTAAACAAACCATATAAATTCACTGAAGAAAACAAAGGTTACAGGGACGTTATAGTTAGGGTCAGATTTCACATGTACAAAATCAGTGAAATTCGGCAGTTATAGTTATTTGAGCTAACTATAACTTACGCCCCTGCAATTCCCTGCTTATGACCTCAAATATTACATCACTCATGACATGGTCAGTGACATCACTGATGACATCTACTTAGGGTCGGAACCACACCATAATCCCCTATGGACGGTGTTTCTGCCGTCAGGTTTATGATGTCGGTTTCACACAGCCTTTCCGTGCCGGTCTTTCTGACACAGAAAGGCTGCCGGAAAGTGACTTTGGGGGCCCCTAGCAGGGCCCCTTGCTTCTGCGGCCTACAGTTGGTGGCCGAGGAGGTACCTAGGGTGCCCCCCTGTAAATCCGTGCACTGTGTGCAGGGTTTTACACACAACCCCATTTCTTTATGGGAGCCTGTATTATGGCCGATTTACGGCCGTGTAACAAGCTCCCATAGAGAAATGGGAGAATACGACCGAACAGTGTTCAGTCGTATCGTAATCAGGCGGTTGGAACTGCCGACCGGAGGTCTGTCAGTCCTGAGACCGAGATGATGTCGGTTGGAGGCAACTCCGACCGACATCGTAATAAGCCCCTTAGTTTTAATCTGGTGGTATTCTGGCTTATTTCTTTGCAGTGAATGCTTGTCATGTGATGCATGTGTGAGGAAATCCTGGCCCTGTGATTAATCACATCTAAAATTCCAATGCCCCGAGGATACCAGCAATGTTCTCCTACTGTGCCACTATATAAACAAGTGTTTGCACTGAGCATTATTTACAATTTGTCTTTTTTCTTTATTGATATAGCTACTCTGCTGGTCCACCATCTTGGCAGGAGATAGCAGCCCGGCTGCGGCGGCACCGGATGGAGACCATTAAGGCCAAATATCGCCAGCTGATGGCTCTGGGGGAGGAGGAGGCAGAGTCATCTTCTACTGCCCCCAGTACCTTCATTCTGGTCCTGATTAGAATATAGAATATATGGGAAACAACTGGAATATAGAGGAAATCAACATGTTATGTTTTAGAATGATATGCAAACATGTGACATACTGTGAGACATCTATATCACAAATGATGCGTATACTATGTACTGTGTCTTAATATTGTATGAAACATATGAAAGACAGATTTTGCCAGAGTGGGACGTGATGCCTTCTGTTTTGTTTAGAGTCATAGTGAACATAACTATGGGAATCATAATGAGATACAACTTTTGTCTTGGGAACGTTTAACATTATTAATCATGCATCCATTTGCAATTGATGAAAATGTTAAAAATTTGGGGATACACGTGCAGTTATTATACTTGCACGCACCCTATGGATTCAACCTTGAGCCCCTATGTTTGTTTGCCATATGACTTGGTCGGCGTTGTTGGGTCCATATGTGTGTTTTCCACACATTGAATCATAGGAGCATATAGAGTAAATGCAATCATACTATGTCACAAATTTGAAGTTAATGATTAATATCAACGATACTGTATCTTGTTGTGTACTTCGCATATACTTACATTACAGGAGCATAGAGAATGGCGGTATTCACACACAAGCATTCTCTCAAGATGACAACCATTGTTGGTCATGTTTCACTTGACTAGTCTAGCTTTGAAATGTCATTAATATCAGGGGAGGGGCAAAGGGTATGCTTCCGCTTACTCGGATTGCAGACGGCGTGGAACACAAATGCTGGAAAGATGTTTACACAGCGTACTCGCTGAAAAGTGAGGTTGACCGCTCACACACATATGGTATATCCTAACAGGGTTTCTTTATATAAGCCATACTAACACATGGTTGCCCTCAGTTTTATAGGAAGGAGGAACATGTAAGCTTACTGGAATGGATATTTGGATCTTACAAGTTGACCACTATTGAGAAGAATCGAGCAGATACAAAGATAATTGACACAGGTGAGAGCGTTTGAGCAACATGTTATGATCGACTTGTAATTAGTGGATTATGAGATAGTATTGAAGTATGGATTGAACACTCATAGTATTTACATTATTGACACACAGATGAACACCTTGACTGGGACAGTAATGAAGATTTGTCGGGACGGAAGTATAACCGGCTAGTGGGTATGAGGAATAGAGATGAGACATATGATACCATTACTTTTGGTCAATCTTTTTTGAATGGGCTTATTTGCTGATGCATGCAAATATGTAATTTAGATGTTCTGTGATACGTAGAAGTGGAAAACAGGTATGTGCAGATCTATATTGAGGGCTTGGGTTTTACACAATTGAATCATAATATAAGGTTGGTGATTAGGCTCACTGTGAGGTGATTAGAAATACACTTCGAAGTATCTTAGAATTGCACCACATCCCACATTTGTTTATTTTTGGTTATAACATGAATAGCATAATAACCAATTGCTTTGTGTAAATATGTTAAGCTACTGTGGCAATATATGATTTGGATGGATCAGCTGATCCAGGAAATGAATGTTGGGTTTCCACTCAGCACTAGTGATGCACAAATTTGATAATGATTATATTCTGACCCCATAATATGCTGTGCATTTGACACTGGACAACATCCGGTTTTGACACGTTTGATGTTGGATTTTACAACAGTCATGGGTGTACGGTGGTGTGGTGTGTTGGATGCACACTACAACCAGTTTTGTTTATTATATTTTATAGCCCTGAAGAAGTCGAGGGAACTCCCTATACAATTAAACACGTGTTGGCTGGGCAAAAGAAAGAAAAGAAAGAACAAGAAAAGGAACCTTTGTACATTGCATTTTATACTTTAAATGTGATAAGATTTAGCGTGTGGTCTGGGTCTTGGTTGTCATATGTTAAAGATCGGTTAGATCTGTATATGAGGAGGTTGGGTGATTCCTCCTTTTCTTGGAGCACAGCAATTGCAACTAGAGCTGGTACACAAACTCGTGAATAGTGAGCTCTAGTAATTAACCCAGTAGATAGTCACCCAATTTTGTATAGACCTTCAGCCAGCTGCCAGCACCTCCTTCCCAGCCACTCCATCCTCATCATTATTAACTGACTGCATCCTACTCCACGTACTTCGTGAGCAAGCGTTGCTACGCTGAGAGATGGCAAGCCTACATGCTTGGATCGACGCCTTCTAAATACCTTTTTTTAATATATTTGTTTTGGTGGGAGGGACTTTTGCTGTGGGAGGAGAAAGTGGGAATTGGGAAGGGCAGTTGGGACAAGGAGGACTCTCTTGGGCTTTAGTTTCTTTGGACATTGGTTGGGGGGATTTACTTATTTGTTTGGGGAGAGGGATGGGCATGTTGTGATTGGAGAGGTCGGGTTTTATTGTTAAGAAAATAAATGGAATTGTTTATGACAGGAATCTGTCTTTTGTGTTTTACTTTGCATTGATTTTTTAAAATCCATTTATCAAAGAATATACCAGTTAGTTATTCCCTTGTCCTACTACCCTCTGTAACTATATTGACTACTAAGGGGTATGCCTAATGCCTATATTGCCTACAGCAACATATACAAACAGTCTTAATCTTCAGCAGAAGTTAAGGCCCGATTACGTTGGCGGTGAGACTGCCACCGACAGCCCGTCAATGGCGATCCCACCGACATTGGTGACTGAATCACCAGCTGCCACATTACAATGGCAGGCAGTGTGTTGGCGGTCGGAAAGACCGACCGCCACACATCCGATGGGCTCCTTGAGCCCGCCGGTGCGGCGGAGGGGCTCGTAGTCCCTACAATGGTGGCTACCAGGCACCGCCGTAGGGATTACAATGTCCCTTTCTGCCCACCTGTTCATGGCGGTTAAACCCGCTATGAACAGGCAGGCGGAAAGGGACATTAGGGGCCGTAGCAGGCCCCCTTTCTCCCTGGCCCTAAGCTGTGGGAACTGGGTGCACCTATGGTGCCCCCTACATATCCCTGCACCATGTGGCAGGCACTGCATGGTGCCTGCATGTAGTGCAGGGATATGTAAAGTGTCCCATTTTTGCATTGCCACCGTCGTGGTGGCGGTCGCATCGTAATGCCTAGTGCGATACCGCCAACAGCCTGTCAGGCGGTCCCGTCTACGATAAGGTGGTGGGCGGGCGGACGAAAGTCCACCCACCATCCTAATCAGGCCCTTAGTTACTAACTAAACTAGTTCACTGCGCTCCATAGTTCTCTTACCTGAATAGATGAAGCGGTGGCTGCTACCTGTCTCAATCTTCCAAAACCTTATTGCAGGGTTTCCCAAGGTGCCTTCTTAATGGTGGTGGTAGTAGTGGAAGGTGGTATTCCGGCAAAATATCAAGTTTAAATTAGCATCCTACCTAAATATCGATGTCAAAAATATCGATTTTAACGTAAGTAATATTGATGTTTTAAATATCATTAATATCGTTTGCACAAAAATAGTTGTTTAAAATATTGTTTTTTAATTATAGTTATGTATTTTAGAATATATTTTAAGTGTATATGATGTAGGTTCTTTGTTTAATTATTGTTTATGTTTCTTAATATATTAGTTAAATTTTTAGTAGTTATGAAATTTTCTTTAATTACATTTTGCGTTTATTATTTCCATAACGATTTTGGGTTTATAGGGGTATAGGGTAGGAAGTAATTTAATTATAATAAATTAATGATTATTTTTACTTGATATTATTTATTCAATTGATATTTAATTATGTTAATTGTGTAATTTTTTTATAGTTTAGGTGTGGATTGTGGGGTTATGGGGTAAAGGGTAGAAAGCAATATATTTTTAATTATTTAATAATAAGTTGTTAATTAATATTTATTAATTGATAATTATGTTAATTGTTTAATTACGTTTTTTAGGTGCAGGGGTTGAGTTTATAGGGGTAAGGGTTGGGGAGTAAATGATTTTAATCAATTAATAAATAGTTGTTAAATACTCTTAATTATTTACTTGTAAATTAATTATTTTAATTGTGTTATACATTTTTTAGTTTCTTTTTAGGTGGGGTTGTGGGGTTTATAGGGGTAAAGGGTGGAACATTAATACATTTTAATGAATTTATATTTAGGTTTTAATAAATAATATTTGTTTAATCGATAATTAATTGTTAATTGTGCAATTACATTTTTTTAATGTACATTTTATGTGCGGGTTGTGGGGTTTATATGGGTTAAGCGTGGGAAGTAATTTATTTTTAATTAAATAATAATTAGGGCCTAATTATGATGTTGGGCAGACTTGGGTCCGCCCAACACCGTTGCAGATTGGAACCGCCCGACCATAGGTTGGCCGTTCCGACCACACAATTTGGATGCGACCGCCCTATGGGAGGTCAGAAACATCAATTTTTCAATTCCAAGGCAGAGATGTTTAGGGGGGCACCATAGGTGTCCCCAGGCCCCATAGCGGAGAGCCAGGGGCCCCCAAAGTCACTTTCTGACATGTTGGAAAGGCCAAGATGGAAAGGCTGTCAGAAACTGGCATCATAATCTCGACGGCAGAGTCGAGGATGGCTCCGCTGTCATTATGGAATTATTTGTGTTTCTGATGCTTGGAAGTGCAGCGGAATCCACCCGCAGGTTTAGCTCTCACCACCATCATCGTAGTACGGCAGTCCGAGTGAAACCAATGATTGCAGACAGAAAGCCTCTGACAGCTAGTCGGAGGCTTTCTGCCCGATATCGTAATCGGGCCCTAAGTTGTTAATTAATATTAAATAATTAATTGATCATTATGTTAATTTTGTAACTTTTTAATTTTTTAGGTGCTGGTTGTGGGGTTATAGAGGTAAGGGTGGTAAATAATGTATTTTTAATTAATTACTAATTAGTTGTTAATTAATATTAATTAATTTATTGATAATTAATTATGTTAATTGTTTGATTATATTTTTTAGGTGCGGGTTGTGGGGTTGATAGTGGTAAATAGTGGAGAGTTAATTAATTTTAATTAATTAATAATTAGTTGTTAAATACTATTAATTATTTGTCAATTAATTATTTTAATTGTGTAGTTTATTTTTTAAAGTTTAATTTTAGGTGCGGGTTGTGGGGTGTTTAGGTGTAAAGGGTGAGAAGGTAATTAATTTGAATGAATTCATATTTAGCTTTGAAAAAACAATATTTGTTTAATTGATACTAAATTATTTTAATTGGGCAAATAATTTTGTTTTATGTTAGATGAGGGTGGTGGGTTTTGTAGGGGTTTGGGGTGGGAAGTAAATTAATGTTAAGAAATTAATAATTAGTTTGTAATTAATTTTATATATTAATTTGATAATTCATTATGTTAATTGTGTAAATAATTGTCTGTTACATTTTATGAGTGTGTTGTCTGTTTTGTGGGGGTATATTGTGGGGAATACATTAATTAAAATTCATTAATAATTAATTAATGATAATTGGTTTGTTTATAAATATATTCATAATAATAGTGCATATAATTATTTTTTTAGTTAAGTTTTAGGTGCAAGTTGTAAGTTTTGTGGGGTTATAGGGTGGGAAGTAACTAAATTAAATGTATGTAATACATTGTTTTTGTTAATAAATAATTTCTAAATAAAAATGTTTATTTGTATTTGTGCTATGTATTTAACATTGTAATATGTTTTTATTTTTGTTAAATTTTTAATATTAAATATATTTGTATTTTTTATTCAACATATTTATAGTTTTAATTATTTACTTTGTTTATGAAATAGTTGTATTTTGTTCAAAATATTTAGTTTGTTTTTAATGTTGCACTGACTGGAGTGGGAATATTAAATTTTACCCCTCCACAATCCAGCACTTTCCCCTCCTGTTGTAGTGACTGGAGTAGGAATAGTAAATGTTACCCCTCGGCTAACCAACACTTTCCCTACTGTTGTACTTATTGGAGTGGGAATAGTAAATTTTACCCCTCTGCTATCCAACACTTTCCCTACAGTTGCACTTATTGGAGTGGGAATAGCAAATGTTACCCCTCAGCAATCCAACACTTTCCCTACAGTTGCACTTATTGGAGTGGGAATAGCAAATTTTACCCCTCCGCAATCCAACAATTTCCCTACTGTTGTATTGACTGGAGTGGGAATAGTGAATTTTACCCCTCCGCAATCCAACACTTTCCCTACTGTTGCACTTATTGGACTGGGAATAGTAAATTTTACCCCTCCACAATCCAACACTTTCTCTACTGTTGCAGTGACTGGAGTAGGAATAGTAAATGTTACCCCTCCTCAATCCAGCACTTTCCCTACTATCGTAGTGACTAGAGTGGGAATAGTAATTGTTACCCCTCCGCTATCCAACACTTTCCCTACTGTTCCACTTTTTGGAGTGGGAATAGTAAATTTTACCCCTCTGCAATCCAACACTTTCCCTGCTGTTGTAGTGACTAGAGTGGGAATAGTACATTTTACCCCTCCACAATCCAGCACTTTCCCTACTGTTGTACTGACTGGAGTGGGAATAGTAAATTTTGCCCCTCTGCAATCCAACACTTTCCATACTGTTGCACTTATTGGAGTGGGAATACTATATTATACTCCTCCACAATCCAACACTTTCCCTACTGTTGTACGGACTGGAGTGGGAATAGAAAGTTTTACTCCTCCACTATCCAACACTTTCCCAACTCTTGTACTGACTGGAGGGGGAATAGTACATGTTACCCCTCCGCTATCCAAGACTTTCCTTATTGTTGTACTGACTGAACTGCAAATAGCGAATTTTAGCTCCTCCACATTTCAACAGTTTCCCTACTGTTGTACTGGCTGGAATGGCTATAGCAAATATTACTTATCCGCAATCAAACACTTCTGTTAGTGTTGCATTCACTAGAGGGAGATTTGTAAATATTACCCAGTTTTATTATTTTTGCTTTGTGTGTAGTGGGAGTAGTACTTTTTTAAATATTTACTATAAATATTTTGGTTACTTTTGAATAAATTGTAGTGGGATTATTATAATATTAAATTTAATATTTTAAAATTTATTTTATATTGTTATAATTTATATTATTGTTTTTTTTTAAATTATATTTTTTATTTATTAATGTTTTTAATTTGTAAAATAATTGTTACATTTTAAGAATTTTAAGTTGTATACTTTTTTTAATTTAATTAGAACGGTTTGTTTTTTTAAAGATTTTATATTATTGGTATATATATATATATATATATATATATATATATAAACAAACCCACAATGAGATCCAGGCAGGCGTGGGGTAGGAGCAGACACCGCCCACTGGGGGAGTACTTACGTTCAGGTGCCTGCTCTGCATGGACTCGGAGCATCGAGTTCGGGACATCCCCCTCGCTGGCCTGTCAGCGGTGCCTCAACCAATTGTAGCGGGGCACTCTGTCTTTTAAAAGTGGGCGTAGAACTCATTCACTGTTTGGCCGGCATCTGAGGAAGTAATTTTACAACGAAACGCGTGATGCTGAGAGCCAAATAAACCAGCAGCTATCCTGTTGAACACGAGTGTGCTCAACTTCTTTATACTATAAGTGAGTGTGTTTTGGTATTTTGGTGCGGCCACGAGCACCTGTGAGCACCCATCCCTTAAGCAGTTTGGCGGTTTTGTGGCAAATTGTGGGACTTCTGAAAACTTTTTGGAAAACGCCGAACCACCGCATTCCCGCAAGATTGCCCTGCGAACATTGATTTGGACTGTGACTTCACGGGGGGTCACTACTTACTGAAGTGGTGTCCTGGGTTCGACACGGGACTTTGGCGGTGGGATGAGGGTCCCGGAAAGCTGCTTGCAAACCCACAATGAGATCTAGGCAGGCGTGGGGTAGGAGCAGACACCGCCCACTGGGGGAGTACTTACGTTCAGGTGCCTGCTCTGCACGGACTCGGAGCGTCGAGTTCGGACCATCCCCCTCGCTGGCCTGTCAGCGGTGCCTCAACCAATTGTAGCGAGGCACTCTGTCTTTTAAAAGTGGGCGTAGAACTCATTCACTGTTTGGCAGGCATCTGAGGAAGTCATTTTACGATGAAACGCGTCATGCTGAGGGCCAAATAAACAAGCAGCTATCCTGGTGAACCCGAGTGTGCTCAACTTCTTTATACTATAAGGGAGTGTGTTTTGGTATTTTGGTGCGGCCATGAGCACCTGTGAGCACCCATCCCTTAAGCAGTTCGGCGGTTGTGTGGCAAATTGTGGGACTTCTGAAAACTTTTTGGAAAACGCTGAACCACCGCATTCCCGCAAGATTGCCCTGCGAACATTGATTTGGACTGTGACTTCACGGGGGGGTCACTACTTACTGAAGTGGTGTCCTGGGTTCGACACGGGACTTTGGCGGTGGGATAAGGGTCCCAGAAAGCTGCTTGCAAACCCACAATGAGGTCCAGGCAGGCGTGGGGTAGGAGCAGACACCGCCCACTGGGGGAGTACTTACGTTCAGGTGCCTGCTCTGCATGGACTTGGAGCGTCAAATTCGGGACATCCCACTCGCTGGCCTGTCAGCGGTGCCTCATTCAATTGTAGCGGGGCACTCTGTCTTTTAAAAGTGGGCGTAGAACTCATTCACTGTTTGGCAGACATCTGAGGAAGTCATTTTACGATGAAATGCGTCATGCTGAGAGCCAAATAAACAAGCAGCTATCCTGGTGAACCCGAGTGTGCTCAACTTCTTTATACTATAAGGGAGTGTGTTTTGGTATTTTGGTGCGACCATGAGCACCTGTGAGCACCCATCCCTTAAGCAGTTCGGTGGTTGTGTGGCACATTGTGGGACTTCTGAAAACTTTTTGGAAAAGGCCGAACCACCGCATTCCCGCAAGATTGCCCTGCGAACATTGATTTGGACTGTGACTTCACGGGGGGTCACTACTTACTGAAGTGGTGTCCTGGGATCGACACAGGACTTTGGCGATGGGATGAGGGTCCCAAAAAGCTGCTTGCAAACCCACAATGAGATCCAGGCAGGCGTGGGGTAGGAGCAGACACCGCCCACTGGGGGAGTACTTACGTTCAGGTGCCTGCTCTGCACGGACTCAGAGCGTCGAGTTCGGGACATCCCCCTCGCTGGCCTGTCAGCGGTGCCTCAACCAATTGTAGCGGGGCACTCTGTCTTTTAAAAGGGGGCGTAGAACTCATTCACTGTTTGGCAGGCATCTGAGGAAGTCATTTTACGACGAAACGCGTCATGCTGAGAGCCAAATAAACAAGCAGCTATCCTGGTGAACCCGAGTGTGCTCAACTTCTTTATACTATAAGGGAGTGTGTTTTGGTATTTTGGTGCGACCACGAGCACCTGTGGGCACCCATCCCTTAAGCAGTTCAGCGGTTGTGTGGCACATTGTGGGACTTCTGAAAACGTTGTGGAAAACGCCGAACCACCGCATTCCCGCAAGATTGCCCTTCGAACATTGATTTGGACTGTGACTTCACGGGGGTCACTACTTACTGAAGTGGTGTCCTGGGTTCGACACGGGTCTTTGGCGGTGGGATGAGGGTCCCGGAAAGCTGCTTGCAAACCCACAATGAGATCCAGGCAGGCGTGGGGTAGGAGCAGACACCGCCTACTGGGGGAGTACTTACGTTCAGGTGCCTGCTCTGCACGGACTCGGAGCGTCGAGTTCGGGACATCCCCCTCACTGGCCTGTCAGCGGTGCCTCAACCAAGTGTAGCGGGGCACTCTGTCTTTTAAAAGTGAGCGTAGAACTCATTCACTGTTTGGCAGGCAGCTGAGGAAGTCATTTTACGACGAAACGCGTCATGCTGAGAGCCAAATAAACAAGCAGCTATCCTGGTGAACCCGAGTGTGCTCAACCTCTTTATACTATAAGGGAGTGTGTTTTGAGATATATATATATAGGGTTGTCCACCAGGTGAGTAGCACTCGATCAGCAGCTTTGTTTATGAAAGGCAGGGACGAGGATCCGCTTGTAGAAGCTGCTCCGTAATGGAAATGCCTGACGCGTTTCGAAGCTCCATATGCTTCTCTTCAGAGGCTTGAACGGCGACAGTGTGTGCAAACGCTGAACCCACTTCACCATTTTCATATTGCACACCCACCAATGGGAAGCTCGAATGAGACTGTGCATGGTGGGAAATGTGGTCCGGATAGCACACAAATCTTGTCCTGTATGGACCCTGCAAGTGGACTCGTCCTCAATCCTGTTTGCGGCTGCTGACCCACGTAGCCCCCAAGACATTACGGGGTGGTGCACACTCCGCGGCAGGACGGCCGCATATTACATTCTGCTCCAAAGGTTGTCCACCAGGTGAGTAGCACTCGATCAGCAGCTTTGTTTATGAAAGGCAGGGACGAGGATCCGCTTGTAGAAGCTGCACGTAATAAACTTTTTGATGGATTTAGGTTTACTTACCCCTGGCCCTTAGAGACTCCCTCACGAGCAGTCATATGACCAAGATAATTCCGAAGAAGGCTCATCCATTTGGTAAGGAACTACATGGTTTCTTCCCATGTGGAAGATGTAAGGCCTGTGCTGGAAGTAAACGTGTGTTAACCTATGAGGTGCCAGGGGTAAGTAAACCTAAATCCATCAAAAAGTTTATTACGTGTAGTACGCCATACACTGTGTACTGCTTAGTTTGCACCTGTGGACTCAAGTACATTGGGAGTACTATTCATCAGACCAAGATCCGTATCTTGGAACATATCAGGGCAATCAAGAACCACGATGTAGCATACCCGGTAGCGAGACACTTTATGGAGAAACACAACAGCAATCGGAATCAGTTAACATTCTTTGCTCTTGATCAGGTTCCGTTACATCCGAGGGGGGGAGACAGGGTGACCAGTCTTAGAAGACTAGAGTCGCGTTATATAATCGATCTTCAAACTAAATCCCCACAGGGCCTGAATAGCACTGAGGAGTGAGCTATACATTTGGGCGAGTAGTTTTCTGTGATGAAATGTGGTTTAAATTCTGAATTTCACTTGTTTCTATGTAATGTAGCTATGGCTCTAATTTGAATTTTTTGAATTTTTTCGTTAGTCCTATAACTGAGATAGCTGTATGTATTGTAAAAGTTAACATGACTGTATTCCGTGACTAGTGATAATCCTTATTGACAGTGATGTAACTGAGGCTCAAGGAGGTAATTTTAACATGCAATGAATTATGCAATTGAAATGTGAGGTTTGTTGCCCATACAGGGCTAGATCAAGAGATTGTTGATTCCTGTATAAACATAGCCAGCTGCAGGCATGTGCCCATCTGTGGGTGTAATTTGCCCATATAGGGTTTTATGATGAGCTGATTGATCCTGTATAAATATAGCCGGCTGTAGACACATGCCCATCTGTGGGCGGAAGTAGGATTTAAAATGTTCAAAATGTATAGATGTATTGACATTTGTATATTTTGAAAATGATCGTAAATATGGAAATGTTTGCGCTTTATATCTCTGCCTAAGTTTCTGCAGGTTTTGACGTTTTGAAACATTGACTTCCATTGCATTAATGAATTATTGCATGCTACAAGATGGCGCTGAAATATGGACTTGATTCCTTTATCGCTGTCAATTCCCATGTTGGGATACTACTGAAATTGACATAAATACTGGCCGTTTCCGGCGCACCTAGTCACCATCGAAAAAGGCGTCTGCCGAAACGCGTCTGGTTGCGTTTGTGAGTCCGTAAATAAATGAATTTTGGACTCGCCCCCGAGAGTGCTTTTCCTTTGTACCGAAGAGTGTAAAGTTGGAAGCAGATATTAAGCGGGTGCACCTCCCGCTAAAAAGCACCCGTTCCTGAGTGCACAAAGTCGGTGCAAAAGTTTGGAGCGAAGAGATATATATATATATATATATATATATGTATGTATGTATATATATATATATATATATATATATATATATATGATTGCACGAAGTCCACACTCCAATAGGAAAGGAAAGCGGCACGCCAAAATCCACCACGAGTAATTTATTTGGAGCACAAAGAACAACGCGTTTCAGCCGAAACGGCCTTTGTCAAGTTCAAAATTCCAGCAGTGCCCATACCATATATATGTGTCATCATAGACATTGAAAACACACTGCCTAACATGTAAACATCATCATAAAATCAATGACAAAATTCATAATGTATACTGATCAGAATGAGATTAAATTAACACCTTTCTGGAGCTGAATCTGTTATATACACAGCCCGTAATTGCAAAAAAAATATAAATAAGATTCATGGCCCTGCTTGATTCACCACGTACATTGCGTCATCATGGACATAGTGAACAGCCTAACAATAAGGCTTGTCATCGCATTTCATGAGAAAACATGTACATGCATTCAAAATAGCTCTTGTGAATTATCCCCAAGTGAGGCCGCAAACAGTGCTGTGGGGTCAAGTCCGTTAAAATAGACACACCCAGAGGCCCCGATTAATTCAGCACAAAAATCACGTCATTACTGAAATAGTAGAAAGACTATCGATCAGTCTTGTATCCATCATACATGAGATAAACTCAATTATATGCATTCAAGTAACGTGCAAATTGCATCCAAATGGCCAAGGTCATAGTAATGCTGTACAATAAAACTGAAAATGAAGGGCAAATTGGCAGATCTACATAAAATAGCAATCCCTCATGAGTGCATATTTCTAATCTTAAAATATACTCATGAAGAATTCCAATGAACAAAATTGTCATACATATTATTCCACCGCAATGTAGAACGTAGCTCAATTTTGTAAAGACAGTCCCAGAAAGGGTGTAAACAGAAAATTTCTGTAACATCATGGGGCCACAGTGTGATCACAATTTGTCAATGAGAGTTCAATAAAATCTGGACAAGGCAAAAGTATGAAGACCGAAACAAATCTATGAAAGTACTAGTCAGTAACCCACACCTAAAAGAAACGTGCAATAGTAATGGATAATAAAACCCCTAAGCAAGGTAGCCTGGAAATATGCTTAATAGACTCAAGGAATAACCAAAAATTGGTATCTTAATTCCTTAACTGCTTAGCCCATCTCAAGGGTTATGGCTCTAAATCATACTGACAAATGTCCATATGTAAAGCTAGCCAAGGGAAAACATGTCCCAAGACATTATCCAGCTCCCACCACGCAAAACTGGGGACAAGTGAAAACATAATACTTAACGAAAGGGCAAAAGGGAAAAGTGTGACATAAAAATATTACTATCGATACAGTATTTTTGAGGGAACCAAGAGACAGAATATATATACACAATGAGCAGAAGTCACAACGACCAAGCTGTAATTATACCCCAATGCGGGTTGCCAATTCCTCTTCAGTATTTAACTCAAATGGCATTCTTGTATTCAGATCGATAATGTACCTGGATTCTAAAATCCGCAGCAGCTTCTCTCTATCACCGCCCCTGATATGTTTGAGCACCCGGTCAAGTCCCATATATTTTAGCAGAGTGTAATCAATGTTATGGACATTGTAGAAGTGTCTCGCTACCGAATAGCTGAAGTCTAAATTGACTATGGCCCTCTGATGTTCCAATATTCGTTTCTTTACAGGCAATTTGGTACTCCCTATATAACGGAGACCACAAGGACACTCTAGGGCATAAATAACATGATCGGTGGTACAAGTAATGAATTTGGAGATGGTTCTTTCCATGCCATTAGCTGTTTTGTATGTTTTGCAGTTCTCACTATTTTTACATGCTTTGCAGGCATAGCATTTATGAAATCCCTTGTTAGATTGTAACCAATTGATCTTAGTCTCAGTTTGAAAATAGCTACTGACCAATTTGTCCCGTAGTGAACTGGATCTTTTGTACGTTACAGTGGGCGAATAACCAACCTCTTTGCCAATAATAGGATCTGCTTGGATAAGACCCCAATGTTTCTTCATGATCTATTTAAGTTTGCCTGACCGATCATTGTAGGTAGTTATCATTCTGAGTATCGAAGTGGACTTCATTTCTGGGTTTATTCCGCTCTTATTGAACAGAATATCGGCCTGCTTTACATTACGTAGCTTCTTTTTAGCTTGGGACAAGACTTTGGGGTTGATTCCGATTCGGGCCGGAAAACATACCGACCGACTTGGTATGGGAATATAGTCCGACCGACACGTACCGGCGTTGCCCGACCTGGGTAGTACGATGAAATGCATGTGAATCACGACCGACTCGTACGGAACACATGCCGAACGACCGAAACGCACGGAAACCAGTTATCCGGCCGGGAAACCACGCGAATCGAACCGACCGACACGCACCAGGAATGAACCCGAACGAAACGTACCCGCGAACACCGACCCGCGCAGTACGATGTAATGCGTGGAAAACCAGACCGAGTCGCACGGAGCTCAAGCCATACGACCGACACGCATACAAAAGCCAG
Organism: Calotriton arnoldi; assembly: GCA_963921515.1. NCBI lineage: Eukaryota > Metazoa > Chordata > Amphibia > Caudata > Salamandridae > Calotriton > Calotriton arnoldi. The sequence continues at coordinate 738,737 of CAWUFW010001071.1, forward strand.
CTGAAGGAAGCCAATACTCAGCGACCGACGCGTACGCTGCACAATAAACCTAGCAGAAACACAGCGTGAATGACTCGGAGAAGCTCGCACGAGACAACTGCAGCGTCCTACTCGGTCAGAAGAACGTCTCCTACATGCACAAAAAATACAAAGCAAAAAATACAAAAAAAAGGGCCAAACAAGCAATGACAAAGTCAATAAATACAGGGAAAAAAAACATGGAACAAGGACACCCCCCCAACTCCACCTATATAAAGGCCACAAATCCCTACCATGATCCTTTGCAAATTCAACTGACCTGCCAGCACAGAACACCATCAGACAGCAACCACAGACACACTCACAGCTCATCCATCACACAAGCCACACACCATTAGCACCTCAACAAATAGCACCCTCACATACACCCAGCAAAACCTACACTCACACACCCTCACTTGCACACACACACACATCAATCACCACCACCACCCATCACCATGCCCCCAAAGAAGAATCCAAAGTTCCTAGACAGTGAATTGGCAAGTCCTGGTAGATGAGATCCTCAGGGTAGAGCCACAGTTGTTTGGTACATTGGTCCAACAGACCCCCATGTCGCAGAAAACCAAGATGTGGGAGAGGATCGTCAACAGGGTCAATGCACAATCACCATGTTTGCGCACAAAGGAAGACATCCAGAACAGGTGGTATGATGTGCGCAGGAGGGTCAGGGACCTACTAAAGAAGGATTACATCGTGAGTCAGCGCACCAGCAGTGGCCCTCCTGCCAAACCACTATACCTCAGGCCCTGGGAGGAGAAGGTGCGGGCCATCCTACCACCAGTGAGCGTATATGGACTATCAAACATCCCAGAGCCTGGTGAGTACACAACTAATATACACAATATTGTGTGACAATACACACACATCACTGTCAAGGGGATAGTCAAACCATGCACCCTTAGCAAATCCACAGCAACCAAAAGATAACCACCCCAAGATTTGTCTGTCAGTCAGATAAACACAATACATGCCATCTCATAGTGATATGTAACTGTGTCATGATATGTACAAACCTAACTACAAATACATCAAGGCAGTGGCACAAATATAACCAACAAACACAGTTAGACATTTTGCCACCACTAGAACACCACCTCACAGGGAAGCTCACTGAAAGGAAGGAATTCTGTGTATGCTGGTGAAGTCAGTGTAGCCAATAGCATGATGGGAGTTGTAGTCACAGATATTGGTCACCCTCACAATTGGCCCATCAACACCACTCTGAACCATGCTCACATCACGGGGAGTGGAAAACAACTGACAAGATGGCTGACACTGGGTACTGCTGTGGGGAGCACAAGGCCCTGCTGGGAACTGTGCACCAACCAACAGCAGGACACCACTGACTGACATCCTGAAAGCCAACTTGCACTCCCTGCAATGGAAGCACGTTCCATGGTGGGATATCTGGCTGGGTGGGAAGGAGGACTGACAGCTCTGACCATAGTTACAAGCAGCTTTTCTCACACACCCCCTTAACACAAACTCCACACAACTCACCTGGGAGAATGCAATGCCTCACACTCTAATTAAATATCCCACAAAGAACCACCACCCTGGGTTATGCTGTGTGAAGCACAGGGACACTCTTGGGACTTGTAGCCAAACAAACGCCAGGACAACACTGTCAGCCATCCTGTCAGCACAGGCACACTACCCCACAGGAAAGCAGAGTCAAAAGGAAGGAAGTATGGGCATGCTGGGAAGGGGGGTGTAGGCAATAGCATGATGGGAGTGGTAGTCACAGCTCAACATCCCCCACCCACATGGCCCAGCAAGCTCACACTGAAGCATGCACACCTCACAGGGAGTGAAAAGCCACTTCAAATATGTCTGACACTGGCCTCAGCTGTGGGGAGCACAAGGCCCTGCTGGTAGCTGTGCACCAACCAACAGCAGGACACCACTGTCAGCCATCTTGCCATTGCTGTCACACTCACACACAGTGAAGTCCACTCAAAAGGAAGGAAGTATGGGCATGCTGGGAAGGGGGGTGTAGGCAATAGCATGATGGGAGTTGTAGTCACAGATATTGGTCACCCTCACAATTGGCCCATCAACACCACTCTGAACCATGCTCACATCACAGGGAGTGGAAAACAACTGACAAGATGGCTGACACTGGGTACTGCTGTGGGAGCACAAGCCCCTGCTGGGAACTGTGCACCAACCAACAGCAGGACACCACTTTCAGCCATCTTGCCATTGCTGTCACACTCACACACAGTGAAGTCCACTCAAAAGGAAGGAAGTATGGGCATGCTGGGAAGGGGGGTGTAGGCAATAGCATGATGGAAGTTGTAGTCACAGATATTGGTCACCCTCACAATTGGCCCATCAACACCACTCTGAACCATGCTCACATCACAGGGAGTGGAAAACAACTGACAAGATGGCTGACACTGGGTACTGCTGTGGGGAGCACAAGCCCCTGCTGGGAACTGTGCACCAACCAACAGCAGGACACCACTGTCAGCCATCTTGCCATTGCTGTCACACTCACACACAGTGAAGTCCACTCAAAAGGAAGGAAGTATGGGCATGCTGGGAAGGGGGTGTAGGCAATAGCATGATGGGAGTTGTAGTCACAGATATTGGTCACCCTCACAATTGGCCCATCAACACCACTCTGAACCATGCTCACATCACAGGGAGTGGAAAACAACTGACAAGATGGCTGACACTGGGTACTGCTGTGGGGAGCACAAGCCCCTGCTGGGAACTGTGCACCAACCAACAGCAGGACACCACTGTCAGCCATCTTGCCATTGCTGTCACACTCACACACAGTGAAGTCCACTCAAAAGGAAGGAAGTATGGGCATGCTGGGAAGGGGGTGTAGGCAATAGCATGATGGGAGTTGTAGTCACAGATATTGGTCACCCTCACAATTGGCCCATCAACACCACTCTGAACCATGCTCACATCACAGGGAGTGGAAAACAACTGACAAGATGGCTGACACTGGGTACTGCTGTGGGGAGCACAAGCCCCTGCTGGGAACTGTGCACCAACCAACAGCAGGACACCACTGACTGACATCCTGAAAGCCAACTTGCACTCCCTGCAATGGAAGCACGTTCCATGGTGGGATTTCTGGCTGGGTGGGAAGGAGGACTGACAGCTCTGACCATAGTTACAAGCAGCTTTTCTTACACACACCCTTAACACAAACTCCACACAACTCACCTGGGAGAATGCAATGCCTCACACTCCAATGAAATATCCCACAAAGAACCACCACCCTGGGTTATGCTGTGTGAAGCACAGGGACACTCTTGGGACTTGTAGCCAAACAAACGCCAGGACAACACTGTCAGCCATCCTGTCAGCACAGGCACACTACCCCACAGGGAAGCAGAGTCAAAAGGAAGGAAGTATGGGCATGCTGGGAAGGGGGGTGTAGGCAATAGCATGATGGGAGTGGTAGTCACAGCTCAACATCCCCCACCCACATGGCCCAGCAAGCTCACACTGAAGCATGCACACCTCACAGGCAGTGAAAAGCCACTTCAAAGATGTCTGACACTGGCCTCAGCTGTGGGGAGCACAAGGCCCTGCTGGGAACTGTGCATCAACCAACAGCAGGACACCACTGACTGACATCCTGAGAGTCAACCTGCACACACTGCAAGGGTGGCATGCTTCATGGTGGGATAACTGGGCTGGGGGAGAAGGAGGGCCGGATGTCCACCAAATACCACCAATGCTGGCCATGCACACACCTCAACATTCACATTGAAAAGCTTCAGGTTGGCAGGACAATGTGCTACACCAATATCAACCTCTGACTGTGACAACTGAGGACAATGCAATGTACAGGCCCGCATCCAGAGGTACAGTCACAACTGTCAGGTGTGTGAACCATTGATGCCTGTAGAAACATAACATACATTGTGTGTCTCTTCCAAAAACAGGTGATGATGGGGACACAGCAGCAGACGATGAGGAGTCCCTGTCCCAGGCTCCGGGGGACACTGAGCTCACTGGTGTGGAACAGCCTCTGCCCTCCTCGGATGGCGAAGACCTACCTGGCCCCTCCGGTGTGAGTCATCATGCAGCACCAGCAGGACCAAAATCTGCACCCCCTGCACCCACCACTCCAACAAGTGCCAACACACAGACCACCCCTGCCAACACGGACAGACCAAGGACCACCGATGACAACAGCACAGGGACCCCGGCCCAACGTGGAGCAACAGACAACGACCCCAGTAACAACCCCCAAGTGGGCATACGGTCACCTGTGCGTGCCACCGCAGGTCCCGCACTTGTCGCCAGGGGTGGTGGGAGGGGTGGTAGACATAGGTCGCTGTTTGCAGAGGGGTCTGGACTGCATGATGACCCACAACTGGTACGCATTGCTGATGCGTACCAGAATAGCACCGGAGAGGTCACCCAGGTAGTGGGGATCCTCAAAGACATTCAACAGCAGCAGGCTGCCCATCATGCCCGCTTGGACTCACACATGTCCCGTGTGGAGACACACATGTCCCGTGTGGAGACACACATGTCAGGCATGGAGTCCAAGTGGGACACATTGGAAGAACTGACAGCGGTGCATAGGGACATATTGACATGCCTCCGCCAGATTAGCACCAACATGGCCACACCTCCCTGTGTGCCCACAACATCTGGTGCTGCAACAACTGCAACTGCCACAGGGAGGGAGGATGACTCTGGCGGAGAGTCCTCTGCACCGCAGCAGCCTGCACGTGAGGGTCCCCCCCGAAAGAAGAGGGGTTGTCCGAGGAAGGAAAACTGAGAGGCCGATGGCCATGTACATCCCCCAGGAACCCAACACCTGTTCTGGAAATTCTCCTTTGTGTGCAAACTGTTCACCCTGTCGAATGCAACCCAACTCTCCCACATGACATGGGGAGCTTAAGTTGGCCCAATGTATCAGATGACTGTGGACTTTACTCAGGACATTTCTGCTACCAAGACTTCCAACTCATCTGGGAACTTTGGATTCCAATCCCAATGTACAGCACCCACCATCCTGTGCACTATCCTCACACATGTATGGAAATAAACTCACTAATACACCATACTTGCCTCTGTTGTGATTCCAACGTGGTTTCTGTCATGGAGATGGTGATCTGCTAAATGACGCTGTGCATGCTAACTGCTACAGCAAGTTCAACACCGTCATGTGAGTCATGGCGACGTGACACATATGAGGGAGACACACCACTAGGGCTACACAACACATACACACCAGGGCCATCAGACTCATCGCCTACACTGATGTTGCCAGGAAATACAGTGGAATGCACAGACACCACACCTATTCACAGTCTGTGTTAACTAGCCCACAAGTGCAGTAAGCACATGTCAGTCAGATGTGTGACCACAGACAACTCACATCCCAAAGTGAAGCACAGGTTTATTACACATTTGCAACATGTTGTTTCCACTACAGATGCAAGGTAATCCTACGTGGCAGTGGCCACACAGTCAACAAGTGTAGAAGAAATAAAGTCCAGGGGTGTGTGGCACATCACCTGTAGGGAAACGACTGCTTCCACCCTGGAAGTTGAATCATGGTGTCGGGGGATCACAGTTCACCAAACAACTCTGAAAGTACCCTGTGAAGGACAGACATGACACATAGTCAAAAGCACTGAAGAACAGGTCAGAACTGCAATACTCATGGCCAATACATGTCACAAGATACTCACAGACAACCAAGTTAGCATGTCAACACTGTTGGGGAGGACAGACTACCTGTAAGGACACATCGCTGCACGCTTCCAGTCAAGTAGCACATGGCCACACTCAAACAGCACCAGAGCACCACCAACACATATCACGCAAACTCACATCATTGGCATGACAACTCTCTGGATACTCACATTCAGCTGAAGAAGTTGGTGATGAGCTGTGTGCGGACATCACCATCATCATCATCATCATCACTGGCATCGTGGCCCAGGCCAGGATCCTCCACAGGTGGCGGATGTTGGTCATCGTCATCCAGGATGAGAGGCAACTCCTTCCGCACTGCCAGGTTGTGTAGCATGCAGCAGACGATGACAATCTTGCACACCTTTGCTGGGGCATATGGGATGGCCCCTCCTGTCTTGTCCAGGCAGCGGAAGCGGCTCTTCAGGAGACCAAATGTCCGCTCGATCACTCTCCTGGTCCGACCATGTGCCTCATTGTAGCGCATCTGGGCTGGTGTCACAGGGTTCCTGAGGGGTGTCAGCAACCACGGCATGTTGGGGTATCCGGAGTCACCTACAGACAGACAATTGCACATTAGCTGAGTTGGAAAAGAGGGCGGAATACAACATAGCAGAACACACACAATGGTACAAAGTCAGTACACACCGACAAGCCAGGCACGCTGGTTCTGCATCTGTGACATCATCCTCGGGATGCGACTACTCCTCATCACGTAGGCATCGTGTGCCGAACCAGGGAAACGGGCACACACATGTGAGATGCTCATATCTGAAAGACATACCACCAGAGCATTGATCGAATGATAATGTTTCCTGTTCCTGTATGCCTGCTCATGTGCCTGAGGTGGTACCAAAGCCACATGTGTCCCATCAATGGAGCCAATGACATGTGGCATCCTCCCCAGGGCATAGAAGTCACTCTTGACGTCAGTGAGTTGTTGACGTTTAGGGAAATAGATGTACTGGTTCAGGCATCTCAACATTGCCTCCAAAACATCGCGTAGCACACGGCTGAACATAGTCTGTGACATCCCACCAGCAGACGCCACAGTGTGTTGAAAGGTACCGGTGGCAAAGAAGTGTAGGGCTGCCATCACCTTCACCTTGGGGGTCAGCGCTGTAGGGTACGGCCGGCCAGGTTGCAAATGTGGGGCCAAGCGCACTGCCAAATCCTCAATCAGCTGCCTGGTGAAGCGGTACCGTCGGATGCTGTCACGTTCCACCATCGTTGCAAGGTCAGGGAATGGTCTATGGACAGCTGGTGCCCTGCAGTGCATAGGTGAAGAAAGAAAGATTATCAGTCACCCCACATATGTGGCATTGACCATACTCAATATCACATGATACATCATTACGAGACACAAGTACTTGATGTGTGTGCCGTTCTGTATGGACATATATGGCACCTACATGGCCATCATCTAACATCTCAGTTCAACATGTGTTGACAACAGGTTCCAGGTTGTGCTATGGGAAACCATTAGGCTGTGTCACAGTACCCATTTACTGCTGTCACGTTCCAAACACACACCACAGTGACATGTCTGGACAGATGCGCCACAGGCATCACAGCTCATTGACAGGTAGATTCCCAGGGACCCTGTCTTGCCACATGGACACTGGCATGACATGGCGTATCATGTACACGTCAGAAAAACAAACATGACTCCCACAGGTAGTGGCCCCTGTTGCCTCCGCAGGACAGACATGGACGTCTGTGACACACACACGCACAACATCAAAGTCCATGCACAAACAACGTGGATGTGGAGACTGTCTCCCATTGTGCACATGGAATCAGAGACATCGGAAACACAACATGCACACAGACTGTGGAGGGCCATCACTATTGTGGCAATGGGTCACCCTGTGATGTACATACCTTCCCACATGGGACTCTGGGGGTATGTGACATGACCTACACATACACAACCTGGAAATGCGACCATGCCACATGCTCTGAAATGAACAGTTGCACATCACAGTGGTCATGTGCACAACACACAAAGGATCCTGTCCCCATGAACACGTGAACAGCCTGGGAGTGGCTGCCCCCAAGTGCCACCCCAAAAACCACATGTTGACCCCCATACACAGAAAAGGTAATGCAGCCTTACATGCCTTAGGATACAGTGTGGACAGGCTGTGGTGTTGTAGGTGTGCCCCTGAGTCCCTGGCAAGTATATGTGGCTGGCATATGTTCACCAGTGACAAGCATGGTGACATATGCGAGTGACCTGTACAGGGACGCATCGTACAGCAATGGACCGATCGGTGTGCACGCACTGGCCATTGAATCTGTTGTGAGCGGGTACGCGTTGTACAGCAATGGACCGATCGGTGTGCACGCACTGGCCATTGAATCTGTTGTGAGCGGGTATGCGTTGTTTCCCAGAATACGCGTTGTACAGCAATGGACAGATCGGTGTGCACGCACTGGCCATTGCATCTGTTGTGAGCGGGTACGCTGTTGTACAGCAATGGACCGATCGGTGTGCACGCACTGGCCATTGCATCTGTTGTGAGCGGGTACGCGTTGTACAGCAATGGACCGATCGGTGTGCACGCACTGGCCATTGAATCTGTTGTGAGCGGGTACGCGTTGTTTCCCGGAATACGCGTTGTACAGCAATGGACCGATCGGTGCACACGCATTGGCCATTGAATCTGTTGTGAGCGGGTACGCGTTGTACAGCAATGGACCGATCGGTGTGCACGCACTGGCCATTGAATCTGTTGTGAGCGGGTACGCGTTGTACAGTAATGGACCGATCGGTGTGCATGCACTTGCCATTGAATCTGTTGTGAGCGGGTACGCGTTGTACAGCAATGGACCGATCGGTGTGCACGCACTGGCCATTGAATCTGTTGTGAGCGGGTACGCGTTGTTTCCCGGAATACGCGTTGTACAGCAATGGACCGATCGGTGTGCACGCACTGGCCATTGCATCTGTTGTGAGCTGGTACGCGTTGTACAGCAATGGACCGATCGGTGCGCATGCACTGGCCATTGAATCTGTTGTGAGCGGGTACGCGTTGTACAGCAATGGACCGATCGGTGCGCATGCATTGGCTAGGGCCTGGCATGGCAACGGACGCGTTTTTGAAGCTTTAACGAGTCTGATGCAGTGAATTCAGTTGGCCAGCCACAACAATGTTGCAAATTCATGGGTGTCATGAAGTTTAACTTTTGAAGGATGCTGTGGGCGTGTATAAGTGGTGCAATTCCATGGATTGGCCAGATTCAGAAGATGCAAACGACTTGGACCTATCACTTTGGACACATGGGACAGTATCTGCCTCTGCAGCACACATATAATGCTGTCTGTTCCCCTGAGAGCTCACTTGCCTGCACTACATGCTCCAGGAAGACATCTGCCACCAACACTGCTGCTGTCTCTGCATCCTCTGGCTACTGCAATGGCACGTACTGTGGAGAGAGCCCCAGCCTTCAGCCTTGAGGAGAACCAGGCCCTGCTGGACAGTTTCCTTCCACAGTACAGCAAGCTGTATGGGAAACCAGGGGAGCAGGTGAGTGTGCTGTCCACTGCCTTACTAATTGTGCATGTTGTCTGACTAGCAAGACTTACAGTGTGCACACCACTGGCTAGCATGCTCACTGAGTAGTTCTCACCCCCCAAAGTGTGTAGTTACATGCACTGAACAGGTACAGTGCAGTAACAGTGCATTCCAACAAGGTTTTACTTCCCAGACAATGTTACCATGTAGTAACTGCTGGCAAACTGTTCATAGCCATCGTTGCACTGCCTGTGTACATCATATGCCCCTGTGATTGAGACATGTATATCCAACTGTGTGATGCACGTATATGTTGCATGTGTAGTAATGGCATTTTCACTTTGTCATCCTCACAGGTTGATGCCCACCAGAAGCAGGAAATCTGGCTGACCATCGCCCGGGCAGTAAGATCCGTGTGGGACTACAAGCGCCGGATCCGCAACTGCCAGAAGAGGTGGCAGGACCTTCAGGGCTGGACCCGGAGGATCGCAAGGGTCCAGCTGAAGCTGTCGCCTTCTCGCAGGAGGGGCGGACTCCGGACCCTGACCCCCCACATGCTCAGGATCCTGGCGGTGGTCTTCCCTGACCTGGATGGGCAGCTGAAGGCCAGACAGCAGCAAGGAGGGGGTGAGTCCATGACTGCACTGTGAACTTTGTCTGACATGCTATGTGCCCTCCTCTGGCCTGGTTAAACTTCCACAGTACATCAGTCTTGTGGTCCAGGACCCATGTCCCTCAATTGTGACATGCCCACTCCTCATCTGATACGCAGGTGTGGCCCTTACAGTCAGGAAATTGTGTCACTTGGGTACTGTGTCCTTGCATTTTGCTTCGCTCAAGGTGGGGGACAGCATTTGTTCCCGTGACTTTGTGGTGGGATTCATGGGTGGGTCAATTGCTTACACAATGCCTAAGTTCTGACATGTAATCTGGGTGTAACTTTGATATGTGGTCCACTTGCTGATCTGAATCACCACATGTCCCTGGGGTATTTGGCACACCCCCATGCTGCGGGTGGGAACAATGTTTGGGCCTCAGGAGTATGTATATCAAGTGTGTCACACATGCTTAGCCACCTGCCTACTGTCCAGGGCTCATCCCTCTTTCAGGTGGAGCAGGACAGTCATGCCTACTCCAGGGCATACAATACACTCTGTACTCCCACTCCCGTGTATCAGCTGACATGTTGTGATCAGTGAAATGTTCCCTCAGGTGTCTGCCTCTGTGTCATTGTGCTGTGGCTTCGTTGTCAGGACTACTGGGATGTTTATCGTTTAGGGCTCAGCATGCCATCTGAGATGTGACCATGAGAGACGATACTTCTGTGACTTATAGGTGTTTGATCACTTGACTGTGCACACAGGTGTATGCGACTGTGAATTTCAGGCAGCTGTTTTTCATTCACAGCAGACTGTGAGGTGCTCAGGTTCATAGAGTTGTGTTTCATGTCTCCCATATGTCCAATTGGCATGACGTGGACAAATAAGAGTTCAGATGATGTGGTTTGTGGGGGATGGACATGTGCACTTGTCAGCTACATAACTTGCATTCCCCATTACCTAGGATTGTGACACAGTGCAGACTGTTGTTGGCTGGCTGCCATGCCCATGTGACTGGAGACAGTGATGTATGACTTTGCAGGCATGCCTGTGCCATGGCATTAAACTTCCTAAGAGTGATCCTGCAGGGGAGTGACATGTGCAACATGCACCCCATTGTGGCATTGACTATCCGGACATGGGTGCATCATGGTGTCTGGTGCTGGTATGCATCACATGCATTTCTAATTAGACTCTGGCCATCCCTTTATCCGGACACCTGTACTAACTCAGTGGCAAGAGATGTGATGTGTGCATGTTCACATACTTCACCGTGTTCTCTGCAATGTCCAACAACTGTGTACGTGGTGCATGTGTCCACACTGGGGTATTACCATCCAACAGGCACCAGACAGATGGGTGCAAGGGCAGGAGGGGTGTGAGTGCCATGGTTGACCATCAGACTGACAATTGGCTTCTCCTAATCTGTGTGAGGACTTTTGGCAATGTTCATCTGAGGAAGCCAGGGCTTGCTCTGTAATGTGCTGTACTTACTGTGGTGTGTGCGGTCAGTGCAGGTGACTGATGTTTGTCTGTTTACCTAATTGTTTGCAGATACATCCACGGCCACAGGAGGGGACAGCTCCACGGACCAGGATGAGCTGCAGAGCCAGACTGGGTCAGCAGCCGATGAGTGGTCGGAGGGACCCAGTGGCACGGAGGGCGAGGGGAGCCACACCGAGGAGTCCTCAGCACCATCCACCTCAGCTGAGGACCACAGCAGCTCGGAGGATGACTCCCTTGTGGAGGCGGGTGTCAGCAGCCACCACACCCCAGCTAGTATGTCTGGCCCCGCCACCACCACCACCGCCCTCCCATTGGCTCCCATTCCAGAGGTCCGTGGAGGCTCCCGTGTTCGGGAGCGTGTCTCCTTCGTGCCAGGCACCGCACCCCATGCCCCTGTGTCCCCTGCTGCCCTGAGTGAGGAGTCTGTGTACCTACTTCGCCAGCTCCATGTAGGGCAGACAGCAATGCTGAGTGTCCTCCATGCACACACCACTCTGTTGACACAGCTGGTGTCATTCATGGAGGGCATCTCGACGGGCATGTCTGCCCTACAGAGGAGCAATAGGTCCATGGACTCCTCCCTGATGGCAGCAGTGTCCCTCCTCCAACAGTCCATCACCCCTCCTACCTCTGCCCCATCCACACTTCCTGGCACCCTACCTGTCCCAAGCACATGCACACCTGCACAATCACCCAAACACACAGACACGAGCAGCACAGAAACACACAAAACAAGGGCAAAACGTGCACACAAGCATCCTCAGGGGACTGATACCACACCCACAGGGGATGGGGAACAGACACACACACAGGCATCCACAGTCACTCCGCAGTCCTCAAAATCCTCTCCCTCCAAGACCCCTTCCCTTGCCTCACCTGCAACCCCACCTACAAAGCAGCTCTTCCTCTGTGACCTCGGCCACTTCCCCTCCGATCCCGCTGATCCAGCATACAGGGGGAACAGGAAGTCCACCCACACAGAGGGGAGTGCCCCTCGCCCCTCGGACACCCTCCCCCAGGTGCAGACAGACTGAGGCCCCCACCCGCAAGTCCCCCGGGCCCGGAAGAGCAAGACCCCGCCACCGCCCTGCAGGTCAACCACACAGTCTCCTTCCTCCATCCCTCAGGCACCCACAACACAGGTTCCCCCACCACACCCTGCCCCAGGTTCCCCCACCCACAGATACACCATCCCCAAAATGATGCGGCCTTCTCCACCTGCTCTTCCAGCCCCACACCCCCGCTGCACATGTTTGTGCCACTGGTGTGGAGACCGTGTCCTCCCCTCTGTCCTGCCCACCTTACCTGAACCCCATTCTACTCCCCTGGAGATGGGCACTGCAGTGGAGTCCACTACCACCCCGTCTGACTTGGGCACTGCAGTGGGGAACCTGTCCACTCCATCTGGCCAGCCCACTGGAGTTGTGCCGGCACCCACACCATCTGACTCATGCCCCCCAGTTGTGCCGGCACACACCATGTCAGACGCCTCCACTGCAGTTGTCAGTGACTCTCCAGCACCAGCCACCCCTTCCCTGCCTCCTTCTGGTGAGCCCTGATCCTGTCCCTGCGGTGCCTGGCCTGCCCCCCGTATGCCCCTCCGAGGGGAGTGTCCCTGGTTAGTAGCAGTGCAGGCAAGCAAAGGGTGACATCTGCCACTGTCACCCTGTTTGGACTTTAGTCATGGACTGGCCATTGGCCTTTGGGTTTTGTCTGGACTTTCTATTTTCAAATCACATATGCTGAATAAAGCTCCTTTCAGTTCTCTAGTGGTTTTGCTTCAGATGTACATGATGTTGAGGATGCTAACCATGCCCTTGCTGCAGTGATGGTGATTTTTGATATCAGGTAAATGAAGTGTTACTGTGCAGGACCCCATGTGGTCCAGGGTGAATGTGTCCTATCCTGGTGTGTAGCCATGTCATCCTTTGCAGCAATATGAGGGTGTCATGTTTTTCATATTTGCCAATGGGATTCCCTACATGTTTTTGCAATATCACATCTGTGGCTTACACCCCTGCACATCAGATGTGCTTGCCATTGTTCAATTTGTCTATTTCCCTGACCGTGTGACCATCTCCACTGGACATGCAAGTTTGGGCATCAATGGGGAAGGACTCATCTGTGGTATCAGTGCAACTTGCTATACATGTGTATTTGATCGGTGCAGATGATTTCGGTGACACTGCCATGACCAGGCTGATGTGACGAGAGCCTTCATTTTGTGCTAATTGTTGACTGAGTGACCAAGTGTTCTGCTGACATGATAGAGCCCTGCAGAGACAACGTATGGCACAGCTTTCCGTACTCAGGAGTGGAGTCCCCTCATGGCAGTGTGTAATTCCGTGACATTGCCTGAGCCCAAGGTGTGTGTTGTGTGAGCATGTCTGTGTGTGTTCACTTCCATTTTGCTACGCAGGCTGGGGTCCCTAGTGATGTTCCTGTTTGTGATGCTTGCTGAGTTGAGCAATGTTACCCCCAAATCTTCGCCCTGGTTTCTCTGTGATGTGGGTGCATGGCACATTACTGGTCATCAGGGTGTCATCCATAGGTGTGTTTGCTGTCAGGGCTGAGTTTGTGGGCAAACGCAGATGAGACACAGTCAGGATTCCCCTTGGCACTTGTTGGTTAAACAAGTCATGTAATTTACAGTTTGTGTTAGCTTTCAGTGATTGTGACACGTTGTGTGTGTGACTGCTGCCACTCCTCAGGGTCAGAGCTGCAATGTTGGAAGTTGTCTATGTGTGTTCTTTGTGGGTGACCTTGGCTTCTTCATTGGTGTGTGACTGTGGCCGGGATCCCATTGGTTGGTGTGGATTTGACGTCATGCCCATGTACAGCGTACTGTGCAGTGTGTCAGACATTCACAAGTCTTGTTGACTGGCCATGTGTGATGGGTATCTCCACCTTAGTTCCCCCACCACCCCTGGGATTGTCATGGGTGCATGTGCAATGTCACCAGTCCATGTGAGCTTCACTGCTGCACATTGGTGGAGATCAAGGTGTGTGGTGTTGAGTGTGTGCAAATGAGAGTTGTTGCATGGCTAGACCCCTACCTCCATGTTGGCCTTGGCTGACAGGCCGTGCTGATTGATTTGTGCTTGTGTAGGTGTGATGGTAGTTAGTTGCTCAGGACACATGACTGTGGTTCACAGTGTGTACGACATCTACCTTTGTCATCACAGTGGGATTATCATGCAGGCCAGTGTCACCACAATGTGGGGTCCCTGGGGGTAGTGCTGTGGTGGGTCTGTCTCTTGCTGTGTTAGTTGCTGTTCCTACAAGCTTGTGTGACATTTGTAATTTGGGCTCCCTCTCATCTAACAATGCCTGATTGCCCACATAGGGGAATCCGATCCATGAGTTACTTTTGTGTGGCACTGTATTGACATCTGTGTAATAGGTATTCAGGCCTCCTCATGTGTTGTGTGGTTGCCTGGGGACACTGGCACACCCCCCCCCCATCACCTGTTGTGTTTAATATGCAGTGTGAGTCTGCCTGTTTGTGTTTGTGCATTTGCACCACTGCATTGGCATTTCTTTAGTGTGCCATTGGCTGTATGTTGTTTGGTGGCTTTCCCCTGCTGTCCCTGGGACTCCTAGGTCATCAGTCAGCACAATGATCATGGTTTGTATGTCCCATTGCTGCCATGGAATGGTATTTGTTCACCTGACATCTACAGTCTCCACAGGATATCTACATTTGTGTGTCCATTGGTGCAGATATGTGGGTCTGCATTATGATGGTCACTTCTGTCATTGTGTTATTCGTGAATGTTGACAATGTGAGCCCCCATGGGTGATGTTTGTCTGCACATGGCCAAAGCGATGTTTCATTGGCACTGCACTGTTTGCCTCACCCAATCTATGTTGCTATGGGACACAAGCACTACTATGCCACTGATGTGTTTGTTGTTGTGTGACCAGGAATCATCCATGCAGTTTGGCATTTGCAGCTTTTCCCATGACAACACTTACATTTTGGTCACTGTGGTGATGGGGCTTTAGACCCCATTGCCACAATGTTCAAAATGTGCTTCAGCTATGGACCCCACACTTACCTTTTGGTCACTGTGGTGATGGGGCTTTAGACCCCATTGCCACAATGTTCGAAATGTGCTTCAGCTATGGACCCCACACTTACGTTTTGGTCACTGTGGTGATGGGGCTTTAGACCCCATTGCCACAATGTTCAAAATGTGCTGCAGCTATGGACCCCACACTTACCTTTTGGTCACTGTGGTGATGGGGCTTTAGACCCCATTGCCACAATGTTCGAAATGTGCTTCAGCTATGGACCCCACACTTACATTTTGGTCACTGTGGTGATGGGGCTTTAGACCCCATTGCCACAATGTTCAAAATGTGCTTCAGCTATGGACCCCACACTTACCTTTTGGTCACTGTGATGATGGGGTGTTAGACCCCATTGCCACAATGTTCAAAATGTGCTTCAGCTATGGACCCCACACTTACCTTTTGGTCAGTGTGATGATGGTGGTTTAGACCCCATTCCCACAGTGGCCATGGTCTGCTTGCATTGTGGAGGCCACACACATTTATGTGTGACACATGTGATAGGGGGTCACATTGTATGTTCAATGTCATGTTCAGTGTTGTAGGCATTTGACACAGACTACACACGCTTGTCATGGTGTTGGGGGGGATGTATTTTTCAGACATTCCTTATGTTGGAGTATGCTGGTTGTGTCATGCATTACCCGTCCTATGAGTAGGGGTTGTGTGGGTGGTAGGCATCCAGGCCCCCATGAGTAGGGGTGGTGGTAGTGGTAGGCATCCATCCCCCAATGAGTGGGGATGGTATTAGTGGCAGGCATCCATCCCCCTAAGAGTGGGGAGGGTAGTAGTGACAGGCATCCAGGCCCCCATGAGTAGGGGTGGTGGGAGTGGTAGGTGTCCATCCCCCTATGAGTGGGGATGGTATTAGTGGCAGGCATCCATCCCCCTATGTGTGGGGATGGTATTAGTGGCAGGCATCCATCCCCCTATGAGTGGGGAGGGTAGTAGTGACATCCAGGCCCCCATGAGTAGGGGTGGTGGGAGTGATAGGCATCCATCCCCCTATGAGTGGGGATGGCATTAGTGGCAGGCATCCATCCCCCTATGAGTGGGGAGGGTAGTAGTGACAGGCATCCAGGCCCCCATGAGTAGGGGTGGTGGGAGTGGTAGGCATCCATCCCCCTATGAGTGGGGATGGTATTAGTGGCAGGCATCCATCCCCCTATGAGTGGGGAGGGTAGTAGTGACAGGCATCCAGGCCCCCATGAGTAGGGGTGGTGGTAGTGGTAGGCATCCATTCCCCTATGAGTGGGGATGGTATTAGTGGCAGGCATCCATCCCCCTATGAGTGGGGATGGTAGTGGTGGCAGGCATCCATCCCCCTATGAGTGGGGATGGTAGTAGTGGTAGGCATCCATCCCCCTATGAGTGGGGATGGTATTAGTGGCAGGCATCCATCCCCCTATGTGTGGGGATGGTATTAGTGGCAGGCAACCATCCCCCGATGAGTGGGGAGGGTAGTAGTGACAGGCATCCAGGCCCCCATGAGTAGGGGTGGTGGTAGTGGTAGGCATCCATCCCCCTATGAGTGGGGATGGTATTTGTGGCAGGCATCCATCCCCCTATGAGTGGGGAGGGTAGTAGTGACAGGCATCCAGGCCCCCATGAGTAGGGGTGGTGGTAGTGGTAGGCATCCATCCCCCTATGAGTGGGGATGGTATTAGTGGCAGGCATCCATCCCCCTATGAGTGGGGATGGTATTAGTGGCAGGCATCCATCCCCTTATGTGTGGGGATGGTATTAGTGGCAGGCATCCATCCCCCTATGTGTGGGGATGGTATTAGTGGCAGGCATCCATCCCCCTATGAGTGGGGATGGTATTAGTGGTAGGCATCCATCCCCCTATGAGTGGGGATGGTATTAGTGGCAGGCATCCATCCCCCTATGAGTGGGGATGGTATTAGTGGCAGGCATCCATCCCCCTATGAGTGGGGATGGTAGTGGTGGCAGGCATCCATCCCCCTATGAGTGGGGATGGTAGTAGTGGTAGGCATCCATCCCCCTATGAGTGGGGAGGGTAGTAGTGACAGGCATCCAGGCCCCCATGAGTAGGGGTGGTGGTAGTGGTAGGCATCCATCCCCCTATGAGTGGGGATGGTATTAGTGGCAGGCATCCATCCCCCTATGAGTGGGGATGGTATTAGTGGAAGGCATCCATCCCCCTATGAGTGGGGAGGGTAGTAGTGCCAGGTATCCATCCCTTTATGAGTGGGGATGGTAGTAGTGGTAGGCATCCATCCCCCTATGAGTGGGGATGGTATTAGTGGCAGGCATCCATCCCCCTATGAGTGGGGAGGGTAGTAGTGACAGGCATCCAGGCCCCCCTGAGTAGGGGTGGTGGTAGTGGTAGGCATCCATCCCCCTATGAGTGGGGATGGTAGTAGTGGCAGGCATCCATCACCCTATGAGTGGGGATGGTATTAGTGGTAGGCATCCATCCCCCTATGGGTGTGTATGGCATTGGTGATAGCCATCCCGCCCCTATGGTTCTGCTGTTGCTAGTGTACGTCATTTCTGCATCCCTATGTGTGTGTGACATATTTCGGGTACGTGTCGTTTGTTTGTGTTGTGGGTGTTTGACTTACCGTCTGCATCGTACGCGTCCGTACCGGTCCCGGTAATAGATGTAGAGTATTGGTAGGACCTGCGCGATGGGATTCATGGTTGGGTCGTCTCGTTCGGGTTTCTCGTGGCTTGGACTCGTAATCGTCGCTGGCTTGTCCGTCTCGTCGCCGTGGATTGTCTTGTGGCACGAATCGGAGCTTATGTACAGCTCTCCCGGATGCTCTGACGTGCCGGACGTAGCGACGGGTTCGGCGCGTACGATAGGCGCATCGTACTCGTCTGGCCGGAAGGTGCTGTGTATTTGCTTCCGTGCAACTCGAATCGGCGTTTACGGATCCGGCTCGGGCGGGGAACAAGAGCTGGAATTGGTGAGTACGGCTCGCTCGGAATCTGGGCTGTTATGCGCATCGTACTTGTTCGTTCGGACGACTGTTCGAATCGGTCGGGAAACACGCGTTCAGCTTGGTTTTTTTCCGGACGAATACTGTTAGGTGCGCTTCCGGCCGAGATCGGAATCGACCCCTTTGTTGGAATATCCCCTTTGTTTGAATCTTTCAAACATGTTGTCACATTCTTTAGAATAGCCACTATCAGTACTGCAGTTTCTGCGGGCCCGCAACAGCTCACCAGAGGGAATGCTGTTAAGAAGGGAAGTGGGATGGTGGCTGTGTGCGTGCAAAGTACGGTTGCCCGCAGTTTCCTTTCTGAATAAATTGGTCCCAAGTTTATTATCCTGTACTGTGACACGGATATCAAGGAAATCACATTCTGTCTGACTGATCTTGTATGTAAAGCTAAGATTAAGGTTATTAGATGAAAGATCTTGACTAAACCTCACAGCTAGATCCTCTCCACCATCCCAGATGATGAAGAGGTCATCTATATACCTCAGCCATAATGGTAAATGATTGGTGTATGGTATATGATTGGTGTAAATTTCGTTTGCGTCTGTCCAGACCACCTGCTATATATATATATATATATATATATTTGTTATATTTTTATATTAGTTAATTTTTTTAAATATACGATAAATTAAAATTATTAGTTCAATAAGTGTTTTTAAGTAGATGTATGTAAATATATATTAATTATTATATATGTGTGTTTAACTTTTTTAAATTAAGTTTACTTGTTATATTTTTTAAATATATATTAAATCTATTTTATTTTTAAATTAATTTTAATATTTAATATATTAAATGTTATTTTTTAATTGTATATATATATTTAAAAAGCAATATTTAATACAATATTAATGACCGATTTTTTTCTCAATATTTTTGTACTTACCATTATAAGTATAGGATGACGATATTTTTGACATAGATATTTGAGTCACAATATTTTTGTACAGGGATATTTTGGGAGGTGATATCTTGTCAGTGAACTGTTGCAGGCTAGTGGGCTTACTGGGAAGACATCACAGGCGAGGTCCCACTCCCACCTAGATGAACTCCAACTGAAGGATTATCCATCACAGGCAATTAGATTGAAAGAAAACACAGAGTTAGTGGGTTATTTATTTGTCTCATAAATTAACAAAGACTGAGAGCAGACTACCACCATGACACAAAGACCTGATATGATAACAAAAACTAGCAGTAGTAACTTCTTCTGAGCTATGGGGAGCTAGTTTTAATTTATTAAAACAGTTACAAATAAACCCATGAACTCCTCGAGTAAGGAGGAGTGGACTCAGGACAAGCTTAAGCATTACACCACACAAGGCCTGAATGATGATGTTGATGAATGATGCTATATATGTAAATTTTGGACCCCTTTTATGTGTGGGTGTGTAAGTGAGGCTGGTGTGGGCTATTGCTCAGTTAAAGATCCTGCAGTGAGTTGGTGTAGCTTTCACCACACCCGCCCCACCAAGTGTGTGATCCATTTATGTTGTAAATTCATAAGTCACACCTCAATATATATCACACATCCTGGGGGAAGAAGGTTAGAAGTTTGATAAATGGATGGGAACGAGTAGTTGGGGAAAGGTGTAACAAAGACAAACACTACACAGCAACAATATTCATCCAGTAGATGAGGAGCATAACATCATCATCATCATCAAATAATTTGTGGAAGGAAAAGAAGGAATGGCAGTTTAATTAAATGCATTGCAAACAGTGCTTCATCCCCAGGGACCTAAGTTATTATATATCCAATTGTTGTGTCATCTAGGTTCTGAAAATACAAATTTATGGAGGCCTGAACCCACATAGTATTGAAAATTATAATTGTTAAAAGAAAAAAGATATTATATATAAATGCCAAATTGAACAGTGCATCTGCATTCTTCTTGGAATACCCGTCTGGGTGCCTGGCTGATCGGTCAGGTAAGGTAAGCAGGAGTGTTATGGAGCTTTCGCATTTCGTGCAGGAGAAGAGAATGCCTGTGGGTTGTAAAACAGTAACAATATTGGAGAGTCAAGGAGAAGGACAAAGAAGGTAAGCTTCATGACGAGTGGACCAAGAAGAGGCAGAGCAACGGCTTAAACTGCTGCAATCATTCATGTTGACTCATGTGCGATACACTGAGAAGTGGGAGCAATTTTACAACCAATTAAAGACAAGTACTTGCACTGGCTGATCAATCCCACAACTGTTATAACAATTAGCTGAGTGTGTAAATCATGTGATGATGTGAGATGATATCATGCTTGTCTCCAGTTACAGCCACCCCAACCACAACTACATAATAGAGGAGTTGGCCCAGCACACTACTCAGCATTTCCTAAATCAACGCACCTCTCTCCACTCCACAGGGCTGAGTAGGCTTCTTGGAGTCATCATCATGTTGGTTTCCATTTGAAGTAGATAATTTCCTTCTTCTGGCTGTTGAGGTAATCTCACCCTGAGTCCTGACTCAGAGTAACAAATCAATCTGACCTCCAGCCCAAATGAGATTGCGAGAGATAGACCTGTGGTGCACTGATGATAAACTAGAAGAGCAAAAGAATTTGATCATTTTGTGCAGATTTGTATTTGTTAACTAAACTGACAGTCTGGCCTCTGAAGAACCGGAAAAAACATATAGCAAGGAGTGGACCATGCAAGTAAATCTAGCTAAGTGTGAAAAGGCCAATCACCTTCAGGCAAAATCACCCATCATCCCCCAAACATAGCAAATCATCAAAATCAAGTTTACAAATGTGTTTAAGACCCTCATGCTCACTCAATAATATATCACTCATTGGTGCAATAGTCACCTGTTCCAATGCTATCACAGTGGTACACAATTGTCTTACTGTTGTATCTCCTCTTTTCCTGTGGAAGCAACATATTGGCAGTCTTGTAAAGTAATGATGTTCTTTACTGGGGCAGCCCTGCTAGGACATGAAAGAAAGAAGGATATTTATGGGACGGAGGCAGGCATTGTCTCCAATGTCCTTGAAGAGAATGGGGAGTCTCAGGCTTCTTCATTGCACACTGGTCCAACTCCAATCTGGCCATACATGTGAATAAATGGTGGGGCTGCATAAGTCAGAAAAAAAAATATATAATGTTCCTCTAGCTAGATCCATTTTTTTTGTTTTTGGCAAAGCAGTTCGACTATAATTGGAAAATGCTACGGTGGCCTACTCAGCCAGAAAAGTAGAGTACGTCGTCAAACTCAGGTGGTTAACCCAGATGTTGGTCAGCTAAGGCACTTGAGTCTGACCAATCACCCTCATCCTTTTCCTCCTGTGGTGTTTCAGGAACAGTGTAATCGGGTGGTATGAAATGTTGGTTAATTTTAATCATGGTCAACCTCTCCCCGTTTTGAGGTGAGAGACTTGTACTTCTGACTGTGACAACTGTGCAAGCTGCACTGAACACACGCTCAGAAGACATACTGGCTACCAGAAAAGACAGATACTTTATTGCCAACCTGCCGAGCTCTGGCCATTGGTGCATTATCCCATTCCAAAAGACCAATGGGTTTTGATCTCGGTAAACCTCTTTTAGGTATGCAGATAGTTTTGGACCATCCTCTGAATGGTCATTGGTGCTGCCACTTGCTTGACCTCTGTTGCCTTCACCTCTGCACTGGACTTAAGCCCTGACACTTGAAACCAAGGCATTGCAAAGGTTGGGTCTGATTCTTCTGTTGCTGGTGTTGGCTGCTGTGAGACAACAGCACTGCCCTCTCTAGAGGTTAAAGGCTGAATGCCAGAACTTCTGCTCGGGCCTCTAACTTGCAGCCAGTCTTCTTCCAGGTCTCTCGCTTGGTCACCAATCAAAGTCTTGTATTGTGAAACACCCCCTCCTGAAAAAGGAATATAAATGGGCAGTATTTTTTGGACCGTGGATCAAGTATTGTGACTCAAATGTATTCTTTAGAGGACACGATCTCTCTATGCAGCTTTGTATTAACAGCCAAGCAAAGGATTAAGCTCTGAACCAAGGTACCAGAGGTACAGTCACAACTGTCAGGTGTGTGAACCATTGATGCCTGTAGAAACATAACATACATTGTGTGTCTCTTCCAAAAACAGGTGATGATGGGGACACAGCAGCAGACGATGAGGAGTCCCTGTCCCAGGCTCCGGGGGACACTGAGCTCACTGGTGTGGAACAGCCTCTGCCCTCCTCGGATGGCGAAGACCTACCTGGCCCCTCCGGTGTGAGTCATCATGCAGCACCAGCAGGACCAAAATCTGCACCCCCTGCACCCACCCCTCCAACAAGTGCCAACACACAGACCACCCCTGCCAACACGGACAGACCAAGGACCACCGATGACAACAGCACAGGGACCCCGGCCCAACGTGGAGCAACAGACAACGACCCCAGTAACAACCCCCAAGTGGGCATACGGTCACCTGTGCGTGCCACCGCAGGTCCCGCACTTGTCGCCAGGGGTGGTGGGAGGGGTGGTAGACATAGGTCGCTGTTTGCAGAGGGGTCTGGACTGCATGATGACCCACAACTGGTACGCATTGCTGATGCGTACCAGAATAGCACCGAAGAGGTCACCCAGGTAGTGGGGATCCTCAAGGACATTCAACAGCAGCAGGCTGCCCATCATGCCCGCTTGGACTCACACATGTCCCGTGTGGAGACACATGTCCCGTGTGGAGACACACATGTCAGGCATGGAGTCCAAGTGGGACACATCGGAAGAACTGACAGCGGTGCATAGGGACATATTGACATGCCTCCGCCAGATTAGCACCAACATGGCCACACCTCCCTGTGTGCCCACAACATCTGGTGCTGCAACAACTGCAACTGCCACAGGGAGGGAGGATGACTCTGGCGGAGAGTCCTCTGCACCGCAGCAGCCTGCACGTGAGGGTCCCCCCCGAAAGAAGAGGGGTTGTCCGAGGAAGGAAAACTGAGAGGCCGATGGCCATGTACATCCCCCAGGAACCCAACACCTGTTCTGGAAATTCTCCTTTGTGTGCAAACTGTTCACCCTGTCGAATGCAACCCAACTCTCCCACATGACATGGGGAGCTTAAGTTGGCCCAATGTATCAGATGACTGTGGACTTTACTCAGGACATTTCTGCTACCAAGACTTCCAACTCATCTGGGAACTTTGGATTCCAATCCCAATGTACAGCACCCACCATCCTGTGCACTATCCTCACACATGTATGGAAATAAACTCACTAATACACCATACTTGCCTCTGTTGTGATTCCAACGTGGTTTCTGTCATGGAGATGGTGATCTGCTAAATGACGCTGTGCATGCTAACTGCTACAGCAAGTTCAACACCGTCATGTGAGTCATGGCGACGTGACACATATGAGGGAGACACACCACTAGGGCTACACAACACATACACACCAGGGCCATCAGACTCATCGCCTACACTGATGTTGCCAGGAAATACAGTGGAATGCACAGACACCACACCTATTCACAGTCTGTGTTAACTAGCCCACAAGTGCAGTAAGCACATGTCAGTCAGATGTGTGACCACAGACAACTCACATCCCAAAGTGAAGCACAGGTTTATTACACATTTGCAACATGTTGTTTCCACTACAGATGCAAGGTAATCCTACGTGGCAGTGGCCACACAGTCAACAAGTGTAGAAGAAATAAAGTCCAGGGGTGTGTGGCACATCACCTGTAGGGAAACGACTGCTTCCACCCTGGAAGTTGAATCATGGTGTCGGGGGATCACAGTTCACCAAACAACTCTGAAAGTACCCTGTGAAGGACAGACATGACACATAGTCAAAAGCACTGAAGAACAGGACAGAACTGCAATACTCATGGCCAATACATGTCACAAGATACTCACAGAAAAACAAGTTAGCATGTCAACACTGTTGGGGAGGACAGACTACCTGTAAGGACACATCGCTGCACGCTTCCAGTCAAGTAGCACATGGCCACACTCAAACAGCACCAGAACACCACCAACACATATCACGCAAACTCACATCATTGGCATGACAACTCTCTGGATACTCACATTCAGCTGAAGACGTTGGTGATGAGCTGTGTGCGGACATCACCATCATCATCATCATCATCACTGGCATCGTGGCCCAGGCCAGGATCCTCCACAGGTGGCGGATGTTGGTCATCGTCATCCAGGATGAGAGGCAACTCCTTCCACACTACCAGGTTGTGTAGCATGCAGCAGACGATGACAATCTTGCACACCTTTGCTGGGGCATATGGGAGGGCCCCTCCTGTCTTGTCCAGGCAGCGGAAGCGGCTCTTCAGGAGACCAAATGTCCGCTCAATCACTCTCCTGGTCCGACCATGTGCCTCATTGTAGCGCATCTGGGCTGGTGTCACAGGGTTCCTGAGGGGTGTCAGCAACCACGGCATGTTGGGGTATCCGGAGTCACCTACAGACAGACAATTGCACATTAGCTGAGTTGGAAAAGAGGGCGGAATACAACATAGCAGAACACACACAATGGTACAAAGTCAGTACACACCGACAAGCCAGGCACGCTGGTTCTGCATCTGTGACATCATCCTCGGGATGCGACTACTCCTCATCACGTAGGCATCGTGTGCCGAACCAGGGAAACGGGCACACACATGTGAGATGCTCATATCTGAAAGACATACCACCAGAGCATTGATCGAATGATAATGTTTCCTGTTCCTGTATGCCTGCTCATGTGCCTGAGGTGGTACCAAAGCCACATGTGTCCCATCAATGGAGCCAATGACATGTGGCATCCTCCCCAGGGCATAGAAGTCACTCTTGACGTCAGTGAGTTGTTGACGTTTAGGGAAATAGATGTACTGGTTCAGGCATCTCAACATTGCCTCCAAAACATTGCGTAGCACACGGCTGAACATAGTCTGTGACATCCCACCAGCAGACGCCACAGTGTGTTGAAAGGTACCGGTGGCAAAGAAGTGTAGGGCTGCCATCACCTTCACCTTGGGGGTCAGCGCTGTAGGGTACGGCCGGCCAGGTTGCAAATGTGGGGCCAAGCACACTGCCAAATCCTCAATCAGCTGCCTGGTGAAGCGGTACCGTCGGATGCTGTCACGTTCCACCATCGTTGCAAGGTCAGGGAATGGTCTATGGACAGCTGGTGCCCTGCAGTGCATAGGTGAATAAAGAAAGATTATCAGTCACCCCACATATGTGGCATTGACCATACTCAATATCAGATGATACATCATTACGAGACACAAGTACTTGATGTGTGTGCCGTTCTGTATGGACATATATGGCACCTACATGGCCATCATCTAACATCTCAGTTCAACATGTGTTGACAACAGGTTCCAGGTTGTGCTATGGGAAACCATTAGGCTGTGTCACAGTACCCATTTACTGCTGTACGTTCCAAACACACACCACAGTGACATGTCTGGACAGATGCGCCACAGGTATCACAGCTCATTGACAGGTAGATTCCCAGGGACCCTGTCTTGCCACATGGACACTGGCATGACATGGCGTATCATGTACACGTCAGAAAAACAAACATGACTCCCACAGGTAGTGGCCCCTGTTGCCTCCGCAGGACAGACATGGACGTCTGTGACACACACACGCACAACATCAAAGTCCATGCACAAACAACGTGGATGTGGAGACTGTCTCCCATTGTGCACATGGAATCAGAGACATCGGAAACACAACATGCACACAGACTGTGGAGGGCCATCACTATTGTGGCAATGGGTCACCCTGTGACGTACATACCTTCCCACATGGGACTCTGGGGGTATGTGACATGACCTACACATACACAACCTGGAAATGCGACCATGCCACATGCTCTGAAATGAACAGTTGCACATCACAGTGGTCATGTGCACAACACACAAAGGATCCTGTCCCCATGAACACGTGCACAGCCTGGGAGTGGCTGCCCCCAAGTGCCACCCCAAAACCACATGTTGACCCCCATACACAGAAAAGGTAATGCAGCCTTACATGCCTTAGGATACAGTGTGGACAGGCTGTGGTGTTGTAGGTGTGCCCCTGAGTCCCTGGCAAGTAGTATGTGGCTGGCATATGTTCACCAGTGACAAGCATGGTGACATATGCGAGTGACCTGTACAGGGACGCATCGTACAGCAATGGACCGATCGGTGTGCACGCACTGGCCATTGAATCTGTTGTGAGCGGGTACGCGTTGTACAGCAATGGACCGATCGGTGTGCACGCACTGGCCATTGAATCTGTTGTGAGCGGGTATGCGTTGTTTCCCGGAATACGCGTTGTACAGCAATGGACTGATCGGTGTGCACGCACTGGCCATTGCATCTGTTGTGAGCGGGTACGCGTTGTACAGCAATGGACCAATCGGTGTGCACGCACTGGCCATTGCATCTGTTGTGAGCGGGTACGCGTTGTACAGCAATGGACCGATCGGTGTGCACGCACTGGCCATTGAATCTGTTGTGAGCGGGTACGCGTTGTACAGCAATGGACCGATCGGTGCGCACGCACTGGCCATTGAATCTGTTGTGAGCGGGTACGCGTTGTACAGCAATGGACCGATCGGTGTGCACGCACTGGCCATTGAATCTGTTGTCAGCGGGTACGCGTTGTACAGCAATGGACCGATCGGTGTGCATGCACTTGCCATTGAATCTGTTGTGAGCGGGTACGCGTTGTTTCCCGGAATACGCGTTGTACAGCAATGGACCGATCGGTGTGCACGCACTTGCCATTGAATCTGTTGTGAGCGGGTACGCGTTGTTTCCCGGAATACGCGTTGTACAGCAATGGACCGATCGGTGTGCACGCACTGGCCATTGCATCTGTTGTGAGCGGGTACGCGTTGTACAGCAATGGACCGATCGGTGCGCATGCACTGGCCATTGAATCTGTTGTGAGCGGGTACGCGTTGTACAGCAATGGACCGATAGGTGTGCACGCACTGGCCATTGCATCTGTTGTGAGCGGGTACGCGTTGTACAGCAATGGACCGATCGGTGTGCACGCACTGGCCATTGCATCTGTTGTGAGCGGGTACGCGTTGTACAGCAATGGACCGATCGGTGTGCACGCACTGGCCATTGAATCTGTTGTGAGCGGGTACGCGTTGTACAGCAATGGACCGATCGGTGCGCACGCACTGGCCATTGAATCTGTTGTGAGCGGGTACGCGTTGTACAGCAATGGACCGATCGGTGCGCACGCACTGGCCATTGAATCTGTTGTGAGCGGGTAATCGTTGTACAGCAATGGACCGATCGGTGTGCATGCACTTGCCATTGAATCTGTTGTGAGCGGGTACGCGTTGTTTCCCGGAATACGCGTTGTACAGCAATGGACCGATCGGTGTGCACGCACTGGCCATTGCATCTGTTGTGAGCGGGTACGCGTTGTACAGCAATGGACCGATCGGTGCGCATGCACTGGCCATTGAATCTGTTGTGAGCGGGTACGCGTTGTACAGCAATGAACCGATCGGTGTGCACGCACTGGCCATTGCATCTGTTGTGAGCGGGTACGCGTTGTACAGCAATGGACCGATCGGTGTGCACGCACTGGCCATTGCATCTGTTGTGAGCGGGTACGCGTTGTACAGCAATGGACCGATCGGTGTGCACGCACTGGCCATTGAATCTGTTGTGAGCGGGTACGCGTTGTACAGCAATGGACCGATCGGTGCACACGCACTGGCCATTGAATCTGTTGTGAGCGGGTACGCGTTGTACAGCAATGGACCGATCGGTGTGCACGCACTGGCCATTGAATCTGTTGTGAGCGGGTACGCGTTGTACAGCAATGGACCGATCGGTGTGCATGCACTTGCCATTGAATCTGTTGTGAGCGGGTACGCGTTGTTTCCCGGAATACGCGTTGTACAGCAATGGACCGATCGGTGTGCACGCACTGGCCATTGCATCTGTTGTGAGCGGGTACGCGTTGTACAGCAATGGACCGATCGGTGTGCACGCACTGGCCATTGCATCTGTTGTGAGCGGGTACGCGTTGTACAGCAATGGACCGATCGGTGTGCACGCACTGGCCATTGAATCTGTTGTGAGCGGGTACGCGTTGTACAGCAATGGACCGATCGGTGTGCATGCACTTGCCATTGAATCTGTTGTGAGTGGGTACGCGTTGTTTCCCGGAATACGCGTTGTACAGCAATGGACTGATCGGTGTGCACGCACTGGCCATTGCATCTGTTGTGAGCAGGTACGTGTTGTACAGCAATGGACCGATCGGTGTGCACGCACTGGCCATTGCATCTGTTGTGAGCGGGTACGCGTTGTACAGCAATGGACCGATCGGTGTGCACGCACTGGCCATTGAATCTGTTGTGAGCGGGTACGCGTTGTACAGCAATGGACCGATCGGTGCGCACGCACTGGCCATTGAATCTGTTGTGAGCGGGTACGCGTTGTACAGCAATGGACCGATCGGTGTGCACGCACTGGCCATTGAATCTGTTGTGAGCGGGTACGCGTTGTACAGCAATGGACCGATCGGTGTGCATGCACTTGCCATTGAATCTGTTGTGAGCGGGTACGCGTTGTTTCCCGGAATACGCGTTGTACAGCAATGGACCGATCGGTGTGCACGCACTGGCCATTGCATCTGTTGTGAGCGGGTACGCGTTGTACAGCAATGGACCGATCGGTGCGCATGCACTGGCCATTGAATCTGTTGTGAGCGGGTACGCGTTGTACAGCAATGGACCGATCGGTGTGCACGCACTGGCCATTGCATCTGTTGTGAGCTGGTACGCGTTGTACAGCAATGGACCGATCGGTGTGCACGCACTGGCCATTGCATCTGTTGTGAGCGGGTACGCGTTGTACAGCAATGGACCGATCTGTGTGCACGCACTGGCCATTGAATCTGTTGTGAGCGGGTACGCGTTGTACAGCAATGGACCGATCGGTGCGCACGCACTGGCCATTGAATCTGTTGTGAGCGGGTACGCGTTGTACAGCAATGGACCGATCGGTGCGCACGCACTGGCCATTGAATCTGTTGTGAGCGGGTAATCGTTGTACAGCAATGGACCGATCGGTGTGCACGCACTTGCCATTGAATCTGTTGTGAGCGGGTACGCGTTGTTTCCCGGAATACGCGTTGTACAGCAATGGACCGATCGGTGTGCACGCACTGGCCATTGCATCTGTTGTGAGCGGGTACGCGTTGTACAGCAATGGACCGATCGGTGCGCATGCACTGGCCATTGAATCTGTTGTGAGCGGGTACGCGTTGTACAGCAATGGACCGATCGGTGTGCACGCACTGGCCATTGCATCTGTTGTGAGCGGGTACGCGTTGTACAGCAATGGACCGATCGGTGTGCACGCACTGGCCATTGCATCTGTTGTGAGCGGGTACGCGTTGTACAGCAATGGACCGATCGGTGTGCACGCACTGGCCATTGAATCTGTTGTGAGCGGGTACGCGTTGTACAGCAATGGACCGATCGGTGCGCACGCACTGGCCATTGAATCTGTTGTGAGCGGGTACGCGTTGTACAGCAATGGACCGATCGGTGTGCACGCACTGGCCATTGAATCTGTTGTGAGCGGGTACGCGTTGTACAGCAATGGACCGATCGGTGTGCATGCACTTGCCATTGAATCTGTTGTGAGCGGGTACGCGTTGTTTCCCGGAATACGCGTTGTACAGCAATGGACTGATCGGTGTGCATGCACTGGCCATTGCATCTGTTGTGAGCGGGTACACGTTGTACAGCAATGGACCGATCGGTGTGCACGCACTGGCCATTGCATCTGTTGTGAGCGGGTACGCGTTTTACAGCAATGGACCGATCGGTGCGCACGCACTGGCCATTGAATCTGTTGTGAGCGGGTACGCGTTGTACAGCAATGGACCGATCGGTGTGCACGCACTGGCCATTGAATCTGTTGTGAGCGGGTACGCGTTGTACAGCAATGGACCGATCGGTGTGCATGCACTTGCCATTGAATCTGTTGTGAGCGGGTACGCGTTGTTTCCCGGAATACGCGTTGTACAGCAATGGACCGATCGGTGTGCACGCACTGGCCATTGCATCTGTTGTGAGCGGGTACGCGTTGTACAGCAATGGACCGATCGGTGCGCATGCACTGGCCATTGAATCTGTTGTGAGCGGGTACGCGTTGTACAGCAATGGACCGATCGGTGCGCATGCATTGGCTAGGGCCTGGCATGGCAACGGGCCCGTTTTTGAAGCTTTAACAAGTCTGATGCAGTGAATTCAGTTGGCCAGCCACAACAATGTTGCAAATTCATGGGTGTCATGAAGTTTAACTTTTGAAGGATGCTGTGGGCGTGTATAAGTGGTGCAATTCCATGGATTGGCCAGATTCAGAAGATGCAAACGACTTGGACCTATCACTTTGGACACATGGGACAGTATCTGCCTCTGCAGCACACATATAATGCTGGCTGTTCCCCTGAGAGCTCACTTGCGGACACCGGACCCTGACCCCCCACATGCTCAGGATCCTGGCGGTGGTCTTCCCTGACCTGGATGGGCAGCTGAAGGCCAGACAGCAGCAAGGAGGGGGTGAGTCCATGACTGCACTGTGAACTTTGTCTGACATGCTATGTGCCCTCCTCTGGCCTGGTTAAACTTCCACAGTACATCAGTCTTGTGGTCCAGGACCCATGTCCCTCAATTGTGACATGCCCACTCCTCATCTGAAACTCAGGTGTGGCCCTTACAGTCAGGAAATTGTGTCACTTGGGTACTGTGTCCTTGCATTTTGCTTCGCTCAAGGTGGGGGACAGCATTTGTTCCCGTGACTTTGTGGTGGGATTCATGGGTGGGTCAATTGCTTACACAATGCCTAAGTTCTGACATGTAATCTGGGTGTAACTTTGATATGTGGTCCACTTGCTGATCTGAAACACCACATGTCCCTGGGGTATTTGGCACACCCCCATGCTGCGGGTGGGAACAATGTTTGGGCCTCAGGAGTATGTATATCAAGTGTGTCACACATGCTTAGCCACCTGCCTACTGTCCAGGGCTCATCCCTCTTTCAGGTGGAGCAGGCCTACTCCAGGGCATACAATACACTCTGTACTCCCACTCCCGTGTATCAGCTGACATGTTGTGATCAGTGAAATGTTCCCTCAGGTGTCTGCCTCTGTGTCATTGTGCTGTGGCTTCGTTGTCAGGACTACTGGGATGTTTATCGTTTAGGGCTCAGCATGCCATCTGAGATGTGACCATGAGAGACGATACTTCTGTGACTTATAGGTGTTTGATCACTTGACTGTGCACACAGGTGTATGCGACTGTGAATTTCAGGCAGCTGTTTTTCATTCACAGCAGACTGTGAGGTGCTCAGGTTCATAGAGTTGTGTTTCATGTCTCCCATATGTCCAATTGGCATGACGTGGACAAATAAGAGTTCAGATGATGTGGTTTGTGGGGGATGGACATGTGCACTTGTCAGCTACATAACTTGCATTCCCCATTACCTAGGATTGTGACACAGTGCAGACTGTTGTTGGCTGGCTGCCATGCCCATGTGACTGGAGACAGTGATGTATGACTTTGCAGGCATGCCTGTGCCATGGCATTAAACTTCCTAAGAGTGATCCTGCAGGGGAGTGACATGTGCAACATGCACCCCATTGTGGCATTGACTATCCGGACATGGGTGCATCATGGTGTCTGGTGCTGGTATGCATCCCATGCATTTCTAATTAGACTCTGGCCATCCCTTTATCCGGACACCTGTACTAACTCAGTGGCAAGAGATGTGATGTGTGCATGTTCACATACTTCACCGTGTTCTCTGCAATGTCCAACAACTGTGTACGTGGTGCATGTGTCCACACTGGGGTATTACCATCCAACAGGCACCAGACAGATGGGTGCAAGGGCAGGAGGGGTGTGAGTGCCATGGTTGACCATCAGACTGACAATTGGCTTCTCCTAATCTGTGTGAGGACTTTTGGCAATGTTCATCTGAGGAAGCCAGGGCTTGCTCTGTAATGTGCTGTACTTACTGTGGTGTGTGCGGTCAGTGCAGGTGACTGATGTTTGTCTGTTTACCTAATTGTTTGCAGATACATCCACGGCAACAGGAGGGGACAGCTCCATGGACCAGGATGAGCTGCAGAGCCAGACTGGGTCAGCAGCCGATGAGTGGTCGGAGGGACCCAGTGGCACGGAGGGCGAGGGGAGCCACACCGAGGAGTCCTCAGCACCATCCACCTCAGCTGAGGACCACAGCAGCTCAGAGGATGACTCCCTTGTGGAGGCGGGTGTCAGCAGCCACCACACCCCAGCTAGTATGTCTGGCCCCGCCACCACCACTGCCACCGCCCTCCCATTGGCTCCCATTCCAGAGGTCCGTGGAGGCTCCCGTGTTCGGGAGCGTGTCTCCTTCATGCCAGGCACCGCACCCCCTGCCCCTGTGTCCCCTGCTGCCCTGAGTGAGGAGTCTGTGTACCTACTTCGCCAGCTCCATGTAGGGCAGACAGCAATGCTGAGTGTCCTCCATGCACACACCACTCTGTTGACACAGCTGGTGTCATTCATGGAGGGCATCTCGACGGGCATGTCTGCCCTACAGAGGAGCAATAGGTCCATGGACTCCTCCCTGATGGCAGCAGTGTCCCTCCTCCAACAGTCCATCACCCCTCCTACCTCTGCCCCACCCACACTTCCTGGCACCCTACCTGTCCCAAGCACATGCACACCTGCACAATCACCCAAACACACAGACACGAGCAGCACAGAAACACACAAAACAAGGGCAAAACGTGCACACAAGCATCCTCAGGGGACTGATACCACACCCACAGGGGATGGGGAACAGACACACACAGGCATCCACAGTCACTCCGCAGTCCTCAAAATCCTCTCCCTCCAAGACCCCTTTCCTTGCCTCACCTGCAACCCCACCTACAAAGCAGCTCTTCCTCTGTGACCTCGGCCACTTCCCCTCCGATCCCGCTGATCCAGCATACAGGGGGAAGAGGAAGTCCACCCACACAGAGGGGAGTGCCCCTCGCCCCTCGGACACCCTCCCCCAGGTGCAGACAGACTGAGGCCCCCACCCGCAAGTCCCCCCGGGCCCGGAAGAGCAAGACCCCGCCACCGCCCTGCAGGTCAACCACACAGTCTCCTTCCTCCATCCCTCAGGCACCCACAACACAGGTTCCCCCACCACACCCTGCCCCAGGTTCCCCCACCCACAGATACACCATCCCCAAAATGATGCGGCCTTCTCCACCTACCACTTGCTCTTCCAGCCCCACACCCCCCGCTGCACATGTTTGTGCCACTGGTATGGAGACCGTGTCCTCCCCCTCTGTCCTGCCCACCTTACCTGAACCCCATTCTACTCCCCTGGAGATGGGCACTGCAGTGGAGTCCACTACCACCCCGTCTGACTTGCACTGCAGTGGGGAACCTGTCCACTCCATCTGGCCAGCCCACTGGAGTTGTGCCGGCACCCACACCATCTGACTCATGCCCCCCAGTTGTGCCGGCACACACCATGTCAGACACCTCCACTGCAGTTGTCAGTGACTCTCCAGCACCAGCCACCCCTTCCCTGCCTCCTTCTGGTGAGCCCTCATCCTGTCCCTGCGGTGCCTGGCCTGCCCCCCCCGTATGCCCCTCCGAGGGGAGTGTCCCTGGTTAGTAGCAGTGCAGGCAAGCAAAGGGTGACATCTGCCACTGTCACCCTGTTTGGACTTTAGTCATGGACTGGCCATTGGCCTTTGGGTTTTGTCTGGACTTTCTATTTTCAAATCACATATGCTGAATAAAGCTCCTTTCAGTTCTCTAGTGGTTTTGCTTCAGATGTACATGATGTTGAGGATGCTAACCATGCCCTTGCTGCAGGGATGGTGATTTTTGATATCAGGTAAATGAAGTGTTACTGTGCAGGACCCCATGTGGTCCAGGGGCAATGTGTCCTATCCTGGTGTGTAGCCATGTCATCCTTTGCAGCAATATGAGGGTGTCATGTTTTTCATATTTGCCAATGGGATTCCCTACATGTTTTAGCAATATCACATCTGTGGCTTACACCCCTGCACATCAGATGTGCTTGCCATTGTTCAATTTGTCTATTTCCCTGACCGTGTGACCATCTCCACTGGACATGCAAGTTTGGGCATCAATGGGGAAGGACTCATCTGTGGTATCAGTGCAACTTGCTATACATGTGTATTTGATCGGTGCAGATGATTTCGGTGACACTGCCATGACCAGGCTGATGTGACGAGAGCCTTCATTTTGTGCTAATTGTTGACTGAGTGACCAAGTGTTCTGCTGACATGATAGAGCCCTGCAGAGACAACGTATGGCACAGCTTTCCGTACTCAGGAGTGGAGTCCCCTCATGGCAGTGTGTAATTCCGTGACATTGCCTGAGCCCAAGGTGTGTGTTGTGTGAGCATGTCTGTGTGTGTTCACTTCCATTTTGCTACGCAGGCTGGGGTCCCTAGTGATGTTCCTGTTTGTGATGCTTGCTGAGTTGAGCAATGTTCCCCCAAATCTTCGCCCTGGTTTCTCTGTGATGTGGGTGCATGGCACATTACTGGTCATCAGGGTGTCATCCATAGGTGTGTTTGCTGTCAGGGCTGAGTTTGTGGGCAAACGCAGATGAGACACAGTCAGGATTCCCCTTGGCACTTGTTGGTTAAACAAGTCATGTAATTTACAGTTTGTGTTAGCTTTCAGTGATTGTGACACGTTGTGTGTGTGACTGCTGCCACTCCTCAGGGTCAGAGCTGCAATGTTGGAAGTTGTCTATGTGTGTTCTTTGTGGGTGACCTTGGCTTCTTCATTGGTGTGTGACTGTGGCCTGGATCCCATTGGTTGGTGTGGATTTGACGTCATGCCCATGTACAGCGTACTGTGCAGTGTGTCAGACATTCACAAGTCTTGTTGACTGGCCATGTGTGATGGGTATCTCCACCTTAGTTCCCCCCACCACCCCTGGGATTGTCATGGGTGCATGTGCAATGTCACCAGTCCATGTGAGCTTCACTGCTGCACATTGGTGGAGATCAAGGTGTGTGGTGTTGAGTGTGTGCAAATGAGAGTTGTTGCACGGCTAGACCCCTACCTCCATGTTGGCCTTGGCTGACAGGCCGTGCTGATTGATTTGTGCTTGTGTAGGTGTGATGGTAGTTAGTTGCTCAGGACACATGACTGTGGTTCACAGTGTGTACGACATCTACCTTTGTCATCACAGTGGGATTATCATGCAGGCCAGTGTCACCACAATGTGGGGTCCCTGGGGGTAGTGCTGTGGTGGGTCTGTCTCTTGCTGTGTTAGTTGCTGTTCCTACAAGCTTGTGTGACATTTGTAATTTGGGCTCCCTCTCATCTAACAATGCCTCATTGCCCGCATAGGGGAATCCGATCCATGAGTTACTTTTGTGTGGCACTGTATTGACATCTGTGTAATAGGGATTCAGGCCTCCTCATGTGTTGTGTGGTTGCCTGGGGACACTGGCACACCCCCCCATCACCTGTTGTGTTTGATATGCAGTGTGAGTCTGCCTGTTTGTGTTTGTGCATTTGCACCACTGCATTGGCATTTCTTTAGTGTGCCATTGGCTGTATGTTGTTTGGTGGCTTTCCCCTGCTGTCCCTGGGACTCCTAGGTCATCAGTCAGCACAATGATCATGGTTTGTATGTCCCATTGCTGCCATGGAATGGTATTTGTTCACCTGACATCTACAGTCTCCACAGGATATCTACATTTGTGTGTCCATTGGTGCAGATATGTGGGTCTGCATTATGATGGTCACTTCTGTCGTGTTATTCGTGAATGTTGACAATGTGAGCCCCCATGGGTGATGTTTGTCTGCACATGGCCAAAGCGATGTTTCATTGGCACTGCACTGTTTGCCTCACCCAATCTATGTTGCTATGGGACACAAGCACTACTATGCCACTGATGTGTTTGTTGTTGTGTGACCAGGAATCATCCATGCAGTTTGGCATTTGCAGCTTTTCCCATGACAACACTTACATTTTGGTCACTGTGGTGATGGGGCTTTAGACCCCATTGCCACAATGTTCAAAATGTGCTTCAGCTATGGACCCCACACTTACCTTTTGGTCACTGTGGTGATGGGGCTTTAGACCCCATTGCCACAATGTTCGAAATGTGCTTCAGCTATGGACCCCACACTTACATTTTGGTCACTGTGGTGATGGGGCTTTAGACCCCATTGCCACAATGTTCAAAATGTGCTGCAGCTATGGACCCCACACTTACCTTTTGGTCACTGTGGTGATGGGGCTTTAGACCCCATTGCCACAATGTTCGAAATGTGCTTCAGCTATGGACCCCACACTTACATTTTGGTCACTGTGGTGATGGGGCTTTAGACCCCATTGCCACAATGTTCAAAATGTGCTTCAGCTATGGACCCCACACTTACCTTTTGGTCACTGTGATGATGGGGTGTTAGACCCCATTGCCACAATGTTCAAAATGTGCTTCAGCTATGGACCCCACACTTACCTTTTGGTCAGTGTGATGATGGTGGTTTAGACCCCATTCCCACAGTGGTCATGGTCTGCTTGCATTGTGGAGGCCACACACATTTATGTGTGACACATGTGATAGGGGGTCACATTGTATGTTCAATGTCATGTTCAGTGTTGTAGGCATTTGACACAGACTACACACGCTTGTCATGGTGTTGGGGGGATGTATTTTTCAGACATTCCTTATGTTGGAGTATGCTGGTTGTGTCATGCATTACCCATCCTATGAGTAGGGGTTATGTGGGTGGTAGGCATCCAGGCCCCCATGATTAGGGGTGGTGGTTGTGGTAGGCATCTATCCCCCTATGAGTGGGGATGGTATTAGTGGCAGGCATCCATCCCCCTATGAGTGGGGAGGGTAGTAGTGACAGGCATCCAGGCCCCCATGAGTAGGGGTGGTGGGAGTGGTAGGCATCCATCCCCCTATGAGTGGGGATGGTATTAGTGGCAGGCATCCATCCCCCTATGTGTGGGGATGGTATTAGTGGCAGGCATCCATCCCCCTATGAGTGGGGAGGGTAGTAGTGACAGCCATCCAGGCCCCCATGAGTAGGGGTGGTGGGAGTGGTAGGCATCCGTCCCCCTATGAGTGGGGATGACATTAGTGGCAGGCATCCATCCCCCTATGAGTGGGGAGGGTAGTAGTGACAGGCATCCAGGCCCCCATGAGTAGGGGTGGTGGGAGTGGTAGGCATCCATCCCCCTATGAGTGGGGATGGTATTAGTGGCAGGCATCCATCCCCCTATGAGTGGGGAGGGTAGTAGTGACAGGCATCCAGGCCCCCATGAGTAGGGGTGGTGGTAGTGGTAGGCATCCATCCCCCTATGAGTGGGGATGGTATTAGTGGCAGGCATCCATCCCCCTATGAGTGGGGATGGTAGTGGTGGCAGGCATCCATCCCCCTATGAGTGGGGATGGTAGTAGTGGTAGGCATCCATCCCCCTATGAGTGGAGATGGTATTAGTGGCAGGCATCCATCCCCCTATGTGTGGGGATGGTATTAGTGGCAGGCATCCATCCCCCTATGAGTGGGGAGGGTAGTAGTGACAGGCATCCAGGCCCCCATGAGTAGGGGTGGTGGGAGTGGTAGGCATCCATCCCCCTATGAGTGGGGAGGGTAGTAGTGACAGGCATCCAGGCCCCCATGAGTAGGGGTGGTGGTAGTGGTAGGCATCCATCCCCCTATGAGTAGGGATGGTATTAGTGGCAGGCATCCATCCCCCTATGAGTGGGGATGGTATTAGTGGCAGGCATCCATCCCCCTATGTGTGGGGATGGTATTAGTGGCAGGCATCCATCCCCCTATGAGTGGGGATGGTATTAGTGGTAGGCATCCATCCCCCTATGAGTGGGGATGGTATTAGTGGCAGGCATCCATCCCCCTATGAGTGGGGATGGTATTAGTGGCAGGCATCCATCCCCCTATGTGTGGGGATGGTATTAGTGGCAGGCATCCATCCCCCTATGAGTGGGGATGGTATTAGTGGTAGGCATCCATCCCCCTATGAGTGGGGATGGTATTAGTGGCAGGCATCCATCCCCCTATGAGTGGGGATGGTATTAGTGGCAGGCATCCATCCCCCTATGAGTGGGGATGGTATTAGTGGAAGGCATCCATCCCCCTATGAGTGGGGAGGGTAGTAGTGCCAGGCATCCATCCCCCTATGAGTGGGGATGGTAGTAGTGGTAGGAATCCATCCCCCTATGAGTGGGGATGGTATTAGTGGCAGGCATCCATCCCCCTATGAGTGGGGAGGGTAGTAGTGACAGGCATCCAGGCCCCCCTGAGTAGGGGTGGTGGTAGTGGTAGGCATCCATCCCCCTATGAGTGGGGATGGTAGTAGTGGCAGGCATCCATCCCCCTATGAGTGGGGATGGTATTAGTGGTAGGCATCCATCCCCCTATGGGTGTGTATGGCATTGGTGATAGCCATCCCGCCCCTATGGTTCTGCTGTTGCTAGTGTACGTCATTTCTGCATCCCTATGTGTGTGTGACATATTTCGGGTACGTGTCGTTTGTTTGTGTTGTGGGTGTTTGACTTACCGTCTGCGTCGTACGCGTCCGTACCGGTCCCGGTAATAGATGTAGAGTATTGGTAGGACCTGCGCGATGGGATTCATGGTTGGGTCGTCTCGTTCGGGTTTCTCGTGGCTTGGACTCGTACTCGCCGCTGGCTTGTCCGTCTCGTCGCCGTGGATCGTCTTGTGGCGCGAATCGGAGCTTATGTACAGCTCTCCCGGATGCTCTGACGTGCCGGACGTAGCGACGGGTTCGGCGTGTACGGAAGGCGCATCGTACTCGTCTGGCCGGAAGGTGCTGTGTATTTGCTTCCGTGCAACTCGAATCGGCGTTTACGGATCCGGCTCGGGCGGGGAACAAGAGCTGGAATTGGTGAGTACGGCTCGCTCGGAATCTGGGGTGTTATGCGCATCGTACTTGTTCGTTCGGACGACTGTTCGAATCGGTCGGGAAACACGCGTTCAGCTTGGTTTTTTTCCGGACGAATACTGTTAGGTGCGCTTCCGGCCGAGATCGGAATCGACCCCTTTGTTGGAATATCCCCTTTGTTTGAATCTTTCAAACATGTTGTCACATTCTTTAGAATAGCCACTATCAGTACTGCAGTTTCTGCGGGCCCGCAACAGCTCACCATAGGGAATGCTGTTAAGAAGGGAAGTGGGATGGTGGCTGTGTGCGTGCAAAGTACTGTTGCCCGCAGTTTCCTTTCTGAATAAATTGGTCCCAAGTTTATTATCCTGTACTGTGACACGGATATCAAGGAAATCACATTCTGTCTGACTGATCTTGTATGTAAAGCTAAGATTAAGGTTATTAGATGAAAGATCTTGACTAAACCTCACAGCTAGATCCTCTCCACCATCCCAGATGATGAAGAGGTCATCTATATACCTCAGCCATAATGGTAAATGATTGGTGTATGGTATATGATTGGTGTAAATTTCATTTGCGTCTGTCCAGACCACCTGCTATATATATATATATATATTTGTTATATTTTTATATTAGTTAATTTTTTAAAATATACGATAAATTAAAATTATTAGTTCAATAAGTGTTTTTAAGTAGATGTATGTAAATATATATTAATTATTATATATGTGTTTAACTTTTTTAAATTAAGTTTACTTGTTATATTTTTTAAATATATATTAAATCTATTTTATTTTTAAATTAATTTTAATATTTAATATATTAAATGTTATTTTTTAATTGTATATATATATTTAAAAAGCAATATTTAATACAATATTAATGACCGATTTTTTTTCTCAATATTTTTGTACTTACCATTATAAGTATAGGATGACGATATTTTTGACATAGATATTTGAGTCACAATATTTTTGTACAGGGATATTTTGGGAGGTGATATCTTGTCAGTGAACTGTTGCAGGCTAGTGGGCTTACTGGGAAGACATCACAGGCGAGGTCCCACTCCCACCTAGATGAACTCCAACTGAAGGATTATCCATCACAGGCAATTAGATTGAAAGAAAACACAGAGTTAGTGGGTTATTTATTTGTCTCATAAATTAACAAAGACTGAGAGCAGACTACCACCATGACACAAAGACCTGATATGATAACAAAAACTAGCAGTAGTAACTTCTTCTGAGCTATGGGGAGCTAGTTTTAATTTATTAAAACAGTTACAAATAAACTCATGAACTCCTCGAGTAAGGAGGAGTGGACTCAGGACAAGCTTAAGCATTACACCACACAAGGCCTGAATGATGATGTTGATGAATGATGCTATATATGTAAATTTTGGACCCCTTTTATGTGTGGGTGTGTAAGTGAGGCTGGTGTGGGCTATTGCTCAGTTAAAGATCCTGCAGTGAGTTGGTGTAGCTTTCACCACACCCGCCCCACCAAGTGTGTGATCCATTTATGTTGTAAATTCATAAGTCACACCTCAATATATATCACACATCCTGGGGGAAGAAGGTTAGAAGTTTGATAAATGGATGGGAACGAGTAGTTGGGGAAAGGTGTAACAAAGACAAACACTACACAGCAACAATATTCATCCAGTAGATGAGGAGCATAACATCATCATCATCAAATAATTTGTGGAAGGAAAAGAAGGAATGGCAGTTCAATTAAATACATTGCGAACAGTGCTTCATCCCCAGGGACCTAAGTTATTATATATCCAATTGTTGTGTCATCTAGGTTCTGAAAATACAAATTTATGGAGGCCTGAACCCACATAGTACTGAAAATTATAATTGTTAAAAGAAAAAGATATTATATAAAAATGCCAAATTGAACAGTGCATCTGCATTCTTCTTGGAATACCCGTCTGGGTGCCTGGCTGATCGGTCAGGTAAGGTAAGCAGGAGTGTTATGGAGCTTTCGCATTTCGTGCAGGAGAAGAGAATGCCTGTGGGTTGTAAAACAGTAACAATATTGGAGAGTCAAGGAGAAGGACAAAGAAGGTAAGCTTCATGACGAGTGGACCAAGAAGAGGCAGAGCAAGAGCTTAAACTGCTGCAATCATTCATGTTGACTCATGTGCGATACACTGAGAAGTGGGAGCAATTTTACAACCAATTAAAGACAAGTACTTGCACTGGCTGATCAATCCCACAACTGTTATAACAATTAGCTGAGTGTGTAAATCATGTGATGATGTGAGATGATATCATGCTTGTCTCCAGTTACAGCCACCCCAACCACAACTACATAATAGAGGAGTTGGCCCAGCACACTACTCAGCATTTCCTAAATCAACGCACCTCTCTCCACTCCACAGGGCTGAGTAGGCTTCTTGGAGTCATCATCATGTTGGTTTCCATTTGAAGTAGATAATTTCCTTCTTCTGGCTGTTGAGGTAATCTCACCCTGAGTCCTGACTCAGAGTAACAAATCAATCTGACCTCCAGCCCAAATGAGATTGCGAGAGATAGACCTGTGGTGCACTGATGATAAACTAGAAGAGCAAAAGAATTTGATCATTTTGTGCAGATTTGTATTTGTTAACT
Source organism: Calotriton arnoldi (assembly GCA_963921515.1). NCBI lineage: Eukaryota > Metazoa > Chordata > Amphibia > Caudata > Salamandridae > Calotriton > Calotriton arnoldi. The sequence goes on from CAWUFW010001071.1 coordinate 780,657, forward strand.
AAACTGACAGTCTGGCCTCTGAAGAACCGGAAAAAACATACAGCAAGGAGTGGACCATGCAAGTAAATCTAGCTAAGTGTGAAAAGGCCAATCACCTTCAGGCAAAATCACCCATCATCCCCCAAACATAGCAAATCATCAAAATCAAGTTTACAAACTTGTTTAAGACCCTCATGCTCACTCAATAATATATCACTCATTGGTGCAATAATCACCTGTTCCAATGCTATCACAGTGGTACACAATTGTCTTACTGTTGTATCTCCTCTTTTCCTGTGGAAGCAACATATTGGCAGTCTTGTAAAGTAATGATGTTCTTTACTGGGGCAGCCCTGCTAGGACATGAAAGAAAGAAGGATATTTATGGGACGGAGGCAGGCATTGTCTCCAATGTCCTTGAAGAGAATGGGGAGTCTCAGGCTTCTTCATTGCACACTGGTCCAACTCCAATCTGGCCATACATGTGAATAAATGGTGGGGCTGCATAAGTCAGAAAAAAAATATATAATGTTCCTCTAGCTAGATCCATTTTTTTGTTTTTGGCAAAGCAGTTCGACTATAATTGGAAAATGCTACGGTGGCCTACTCAGCCAGAAAAGTAGAGTACGTCGTCAAACTCAGGTGGTTAACCCAGATGTTGGTCAGCTAAGGCACTTGAGTCTGACCAATCACCCTCATCCTTTTCCTCCTGTGGTGTTTCAGGAACAGTGTAATCGGGTGGTATGAAATGTTGGTTAATTTTAATCATGGTCAACCTCTCCCCGTTTTGAGGTGAGAGACTTGTACTTCTGACTGTGACAACTGTGCAAGCTGCACTGAACACACGCTCAGAAGACATACTGGCTACCAGAAAAGACAGATACTTTATTGCCAACCTGCCGAGCTCTGGCCATTGGTGCATTATCCCATTCCAAAAGACCAATGGGTTTTGATCTCGGTAAACCTCTTTTAGGTATGCAGATAGTTTTGGACCATCCTCTGAATGGTCATTGGTGCTGCCACTTGCTTGACCTCTGTTGCCTTCACCTCTGCACTGGACTTAAGCCCTGACACTTGAAACCAAGGCATTGCAAAGGTTGGGTCTGATTCTTCTGTTGCTGGTGTTGGCTGCTGTGAGACAACAGCACTGCCCTCTCTAGAGGTTAAAGGCTGAATGCCAGAACTTCTGCTCGGGCCTCTAACTTGCAGCCAGTCTTCTTCCAGGTCTCTCGCTTGGTCACCAATCAAAGTCTTGTATTGTGAAACACCCCCTCCTGAAAAAGGAATATAAATGGGCAGTATTTTTTGGACCGTGGATCAAGTATTGTGACTCAAATGTATTCTTTAGAGGACACAATCTCTCTATGCAGCTTTGTATTAACAGCCAAGCAAAGGATTAAGCTCTGAACCAACTCATATGCTTCCTCGTTTAAACCAGTGAACCTTTGAAACACCTTTTTTAACTGGTCCTGTAGCAGATGCAACAACGGGATTGATTGGCTCAGCGTACTATCCTTGCTGATTTCCAGTGTGAAAACCTCAAAAGGAAGTAGCATGTGTGTGAGGCATTTGGCTAGCCCCTATTTGCACTTCTCCATGGTCATGCTTTTCCCAGTTGCACCCCTCCTCTTTGAAGGACATAGTTGGTGATCAGTCTCTACTGCTCAAATAGACATTGCAAAATGTAATAGGTCGAAATCCAATGTGTTGGCACCGCTTCTATGAGGGCTTTAACCAGTACTTTATTAGGATGCTGAATGATCCTCAACTGCTTCCTCGGTTTAAAAGAATGACTGAAATGAGTGGATTCTTCTGCAGGTGACCAGTATGTTGCTGACTATGTCTTATTTTCTGAGAAAGTCCTGCACAATCAGGTTGTAACAAAGTGTCAAACACGGGACCCTGAAATATCCACTATCTACAATGGCCTTGGCTATAATACTGCCATTGTCTGTGCCAATTCTGAGACCTCTGGGTCCAAGCTATTTAAACACTATGCTGTTAAAGTCTTCCAAGATGTTTTCAGCCCTATGGGATTTCTCCATGGTGAATATCGCTACCACTGCATGCCGCCGAATGCCCTTAAAACTTTCTTCAGTGCTGAGACCTGTGGAAAGCTGTTGCCCAACTGTACCAGCTTCAAACTGGAAATAAAGGATTTACACACTGGCTGGCTGCACAAAATGGCCATCGGCCTCATGGTCATCCAACAACAACAAGCAAGGGGGTATGGACAACAAAGAACGCACGCAGGCCTATGGGAACAGCACACTGGCTGGCTACACAAAATGGCCACCAGCCACATGATCAAACAACAACAACAAGGAAGGAGGCATGGACACAACAAAGAACCCAGGCAGGCCTATGGAAAAAGCACACTGACTGGCTACGCAAAATGGCCACCGGCCACATGGTCAAACAACAAGCAAGTATGCATGTACAACAAAGAACACATGCAGGCCTATGGCAAAAGTACACTGGCTGGCTGCACAAAATGGCCACCGGCCACATGGTCAAACAAAAACAACAAGCAAGGAGGATTGGGCACAACAAAGAATACATGCAGGCCAATGGCAAAAGCATAGTGGCTGGCTACACAAAATCTCTGCCGCCACATAGTTAAACAAAAAGCAAGGAGGCATGGGCAACAAAGAACACAATCAGGCCTATGGACTCTGGCTGCACTAAATGACCCCCGGCCACATGGCATGGAAAACAAAAACAAATGATGGCCTATGGCAAGAAAACATACACTGCCTAGACAAAAGAGGCATGGCAAACAATGAAGAAAACACTTCCATTAATTCAGCAATGCCAAAAACGAAAATTGAGTGAGCTCTAAAATTTTACAACAACACACACCCTCCCAAGGCATCAAATATTACCCCATCAAAATACACTTTTTGCTAAAAAATTGAGAAATACCAAAAAAAAAGAAGAAAATCCACATTTTCAATTTAATCCAATACCATCCCTGGCTTAAATGATGTTTTAAAACAACATATACCACAAAACCAGTTGTTTCATGTACCAAATGACTACTACTGGCTGTATGGCCCGTGGGAAGACGAGGCCACACAGAAAACTAAATGACTAGTGCAAATTTAACAAACATGGGGAAAATATACTGAACTGTGCAACCTTTTTCCTTTACAAAAGATAAAAAATTAAATGTAAAAAAACTAGGCCCCTTCTGAAACTCCAAGCCAGCCACCACAACCACAATCAAATAAAAAATTTGAATAAAAGGACAAATTAATACTAGTGCGATCCATCAGTTCTACTTAGTCATGTTAGTACCTTCACAAAAAAACATAACATTATAGCCAGACACAACCTTATCAACCATCATCAATAAATCTTTATTTGGCTTAACCAGCCATAAAAGAGTACAAAAAAGGGCATTCAGTGCATCAACAACAGTAGCATCCATCTGATTGATTGGTTGATTGACCCCACATGCAGCCTACGAATCGACTCTTTGAGTTTGCTGCCTACAAAAGTTGTGTCTTCCCGCATAGAAGTTGCGGATCCCTCCTTCTCGCGGAACGGGGCAGGTGAGTTGAGTCGGAGGGTCCTCACGCACTGGGGCTGTCTGAATGCTCTGATCACAGCCTTTCAAGAGACACGCCGCCCTTACCTCCTCTCCAAAGCAGTCCCTCCACCAACACTGTTCCTCCACCAACGCTGTTCTTCCTACTTACTGCCGCTGTTGGACCGGTAACGAGCTGCAGGCTCATGAGGCGGCATTCAGATTTCTTTGGGAGTCTGGCTCTGCTCCCTCACGCTATGATGGTTAGCGTGCTGTTTACAAGTTTCATGTTCTGGCAATTTTTGCTCTGTTCCCGCCCACTGTGAGCACCGCGGATACGGTTGACAAGAGCCAGAAGGTACATAGGGCTGATCAGAACCACACCAACGCCACTGAGGTACTCTTCTAATTACTTTTTCAGGTTCTCCATGTGTGATTGGCATCCATTTTGAGACTCCCAGTCTCTGGAACCCATTTTACGCTTCTAATACTACTAATAAAAATAGAAAAAGGTACGCACTCATCGCACCTATCATCACACCGATGTCTATGGAAATAGAAAGAGGAATGGTCTATCCTCAATCTTTGGCGGCCATCTAGGATAGATCAACTTACCGCATTCCTACAATCTTTGGCGGCCATCTTGATAGGTCAGCTTACTTCATTCCTACATACTAGAATAATGGATCACAGGGATCTCCTGTAATGACATTCTTGCATTGACTACTGGATTCACCTATAATCATCAGATGCTGCTTCTCCCTTACCACTCATGTGGGCACCTCAACTTAATGGAATCTTCGTTCTTTCCTGCCTTAGAAACCTAAATAGGACTGTCTTTCGGCCATCAAGCCCTTCTATGGTCATAGGGGCGGCCATCTTGCAGCGCTGTAACGGCTAAGGAGTGCACCTCGACCGGCCCATCTCTATGCGGGAGGTCATCAGACTTACTCCTGACTTTTATGGTTTTGCGGGGTACCTATGCCTGCTATTGATTTCCTGGCTACTACTACTTTACCCCCTCTATTTAGAGTGCGCACTTCTACTTTATCTATCTCTCCACCGATATCTATGACCTAACCTCAGCATGTCGCAATGCACCGCCAGCGCCTCTGACCTCCATGCTCAGTTAGGCCTGCATGATTGTAGGATCATCTACCCCCCAACTTATCGTTGAAATCGAAAAAGACCTACAAACACAATCTCCTCAAACGCTGGCCAGAAACACTTATATTGGACACATTTACTACCTCTAAGGGCTCTGTGATGACGGACCTCATTTTCTACACTAACAGAAGAGCCCAGTGGAGAAAGACTCTAACTTCTATGTTGAGTACCAAACTACTGGCCAAAACTCTGCACGGTTTCCGCCTTACCACGTTACCCTCCCCTGCCCTTAAGGCTGAGTTGACCATCTCCCTATATAATAATGGGAACATCCTTATTCAAGCCACGGACAGAAATCTCAAACGCTTTGACACTATTTTATGAGGATTAAAAACACTCTTAATAACTTGACTGCTACCTCTATTCAGCACAATAACCTTACCTCTATATCTTCACCCTCTGCATCGTACACCTCTACTTCTTTCAATTTTATATCCCAAACACTACCTATGGGCTTACCCTCTATAATGTCACTGTCTGCACCTTACGCCTCGTCTGCCTTATTGGCTGAACCCACGCATCTACCTGTGTACTGATCTGATTGCTCCAACAACTCAGAGGACACACTTAGCATGCACACCACTATCACTGACATACAGGTTATTCCTCCACTTGGCTCTGGGAGCACCGATCTGAGTGCCTTCCACCCAGGGGTTGTTACTAGGAATTCTCCTCCTCTCCCCCTCTTGACATCTATTGACGATTCACCGGCCCTACACACTGGTCGACCCGTTAGCTCCAACAAGATAAAGGTTGTGCATCACACCCCCTACACTTCTAACTATGATAACCCTAGTTCTCTTTCCCCAGTTTCAGGCACTCCCACCTCCAGGGCACTGGACCAAGCTGCTGGGCCATCTCCACGTTACCCTTTGACACCTGTTTCTGCCTCCTGTGCTTCTCCTATTGCCTGTTTTGAAACCAACATGCCGGCTACCAAGCTCTACCCTGGTGCTGCGCAGCTCCCTCTTGCATCATGTCTGGCTGATAGTCTATCCTTGGTTGATGACAAATCCACGCTCAAGAGGAACTCTAGCCCCCTTGTAACTGCGGTAAGGGTCCTACTGTACCTGCCAGTTCCCTACAAACTACGGGTTCCCACCCCTCGAATTTTAATGGGGCTGCAGAGGAGTGCTTTAAGGGGCCTTACCTGGAGGAGCAGTTCGCTGACCTCAAGCAGGATCTCCTGACTGTCAAAGAGATCATGCAGTCCTTTCTACAGTTCTACATGAAGATGGAGAGGATATGGAATCTACACCCTCCACTTGCGAATGTGCATTGCAACACACCTGGAGTCTGCGGTGATGGGGACGAAGAATCCTTTACCCGATCACCAATTACTACCAGGTGGATCTCTAGACCTCTGCCTAACCATCACTACAGACCTCGTAGGTTCCAGCCCCAGCTGTCGCCTGAAGACATCCGCACTCTTTTACTCTCCCATAGTAGTTCGGGGTCTTTCGCCTCCTCTAACTCCGTTATTAACATCCCCGCTATTTCCCCTGACCCTGACAGGGAACCCACGGTTAACTCCAGATTGGTTAATAAGGAAAACCTACTCCAAATAACTACTGCTCATATTGAAGAGATTAACACCTCCCCTCACATTAATTCTATGCTGCTCAATTGCAGATCGGCTGTGAAACATGCAGCTGACATTTCTGCACTCATCTTAGCGCAAGATTTGGACCTACTGATTCTCATGGAAACATGGTTCAATGACGCCTCCTCCCCTGTTCTTGACATTTTAGTACCGCCTGACTATATCATTACCCGATGTGATCGGCCAGGGAAAATGGGGGGTGGCATGGCCTGCATTCATCGCTCCAGCCTAACCATAAAGCAATCTCAGAAGGCTCCGCCATCCTCCTGTGATCTACTAATGACAGAAATTTGGAATAAGGGCAAGATTGTCTGTGTGCTCCACACGATTTACCATCCTCCTGGTGACAATTTGAGCATTCATAGAGCAAATCATGGAGCTCATTAGCTCATGTTCTGATCAACCATACCATATCTTCCTTGGAGACTTTAACCTCCATTGGAATGACACCAATGATCTCTTAGTCAGCTCCTTTAAGTCTTTCCTCTCCTATCTCAACTTCACTCAGTTCTGTAAGGGACCCACTCACAACAAAGGCGCCACCCTTGACCTCATTATTGCTAGAGACAATCTCATTCAAATGAAGGACATCCTACCTTGTGACTGGTCGGATCATCATCAAATTGCCTTCCACATACTGGAAAAGACCACTAGCAGAAAGGGTCAACCTCTTAAAGCGAAACAATGGTCTTGCAACATGAGAGATGTCAACATCAATGCTCTTACTTCCATCACCATGAATAGACTTCAGCCTCCCCCTAACATGACTAATTTGGAGGATCTATCTGACCATTGCATTAGCACTGTAACTAATATCTTTGACACCATTGCGCTGAAACAATTTAAAAGGATTCCTCTCAAACAATCCAAACCTTGGTTTAATGGTTCCCTAAATGACGAACGCCGCAAACTTAGGCTTTTAGAGCGGTCCTGGAGAAATGAGCCTTCTACCACCAGCCTCTATCAGCTAAGGAAAATGAGAAGCGCCTACAATAAAAAAATCTGCATTGCTAAAGCTGACCATTTCAGGGCGCAACTGGACGGCGCCAAAAACAGACCTAAGATGCTATTTGAAATTATCAAACAACAAGCAAACCACACCTCCAACCCAAACCTGTCCTCCGTGACTCCACTTCCTAGCGGGGAGGCCTTCGCAGTGCACTTCTCTGAAAAAACTAGGAAAATTGAACTGGAGCTCCAACCTGTCACTCCCATGGTGCCTCCTCTAATCCTCACAACATCTCCAGAGGAGATGGTGGTTCCCTCGGCAGTCTCCTTTTTCCTCAGTTGTTCTCCCAAAAATGACGCCTCTTGGAATTCCTTTATCCTGCCAGATTACACAGAATTACTCCACGAGATGGCAACTCTAAAACCGGCCAATCACTTCAATGATCCACTTCCTGCAAAATTTTTTAAAGACCTCAACTTGGCCATTCTACCTCTTTGGTCTCGGATTATTCATGAATCTCTACTGCAGGGGAGCAGCCCTGATGGCCTCAAAATTGGGCAAGTCACTCCCATGCCTAAGAAGCCCAACTCGGATTTATCTGATCCCAACAACTTCAGACCTATCACAAACATCATGACGTTAGCCAAACTTCTTGAGAAATGCGTCCACAAGCAGCTCTGCAACCATATATAGAAATTTCAACTACTGGACCTCTATCAATCCGGTTTCAGAGCAGGGCATAGTACTGAAACTGCACTAACGCACATTATGGATGACGCTCTGAAATCCCTTGATCATAATGTCCCTTGTCTTCTGATCCTTCTGGATCTGTCTTCTGCTTTCGACACCATCAAACATGAAACCTTGATTAATCTTCTACAACGTAGGATGGGTTTAGCGTGACCGGTCCTAAAGTGGTTTACCTCTTTCTTACACAACCGCACTCAGAGGATTAAACTCAACCAGTCCCTTGCTTCCAGTACCCAGGTCAGGATTGGAGTTCCGCAAGGATCCGCACTATCGCCCATGCTCTTCAACCTTTTTATGGAACCTCTCACTGTCATTCTGAACCAGTCTAACATTCATTACCACATGTATGCGGATGACACGCAACTTTACTTGAAGATCTCCTCTCTAGATGACATTAAAACTTTAAATGAGGCTCTTTCACAAACTCAACGATGGTTAGCCCAGAACCATCTTTTATTGAATACCCTCAAAACTGAATTCCTGCTGATTGCCCCCCACAATCACTCTGCACCTACCCTGGACTGGCTAAAGCAACTCACATGGTTGATTCTGCTAAATCGTTAGGCATTACCTTGGACAAATTACTTAATATGCAAGCTCACATCAGTGCCACTATTAGGAGTGCAAACTTTCATCTGAACACCCTCAAGAAAATCAAACCTTTCCTTCTGACCGAAGACATACAACCTGCAGTACAATCCCTGTTGATCGCACGTCTTGAATATGGTCTGGTGACCCTTGCGGGGCTGCCTAAAGCGAGCTTGGCCCCTCTCAGAGCCACTCTCAACGCATCAGCCAGGCTCATCACAGGCTCCAAAAAACACGATCACATTACACCTGACCTTGTGCAGCTTAATTGGCTGTCTATTGAAGCGAGGATTCATTTTAAAATAGCTTGCATCACACATAAAGCCTTGCATTACAAACCTCCGGCCTATCTGGCGAACAAGCTCGTTCTTTCTGGCTCGAGTCGGAACTTAGGAAGTACGTCCACACTTCTCTTGAAACCTCCCAAATTCAAAAAGAAAAGTACGTACAAACCTGCTTGCTCTGGCCTGGCACCTAGAATTTGGTACGCTCTTCCTACTGAGATTAGAGCCAATCCTTCCACTGCTTATTTCAAGAAACAGACCAAATTGATTTTCCTGAATGATCATTAACTGCATAATCGTGTTCTCTTTTACATGTCCCCTAGTTGACAGATCTGACAGTTATCCCAACATAGCGTTCTCCATGTGACAGACCTGACAATTATTCTAACATAGCGTTCTCCATTTATTTTATGTTTGGGTGTTAATTGTTATTTCCCGAGGGCCCTCACCTTATAGTTTTGTCAATTATTTTATTATGTTGAGTCATGCTCACTTTTGCTTGTTTTGCTGAATGTTACAGGAAATATTTTACACCCCAGGAGAAATGGATCTAGTGTGGCCCACTACCAGGTCCCTGATCTTGATTGTGTACTCCTGGTGGTGTCAATGTGCTGACCTCTATTGTACGGAGTTTATTCATGCATTCGCCGTGTGTACAGTGCTCTGGTACCCGCAAGGGTCATGTTCGCGCTTTATAAAACTTTCTAAATAAATAGCATCGATTTCCAGCCTAGGACAAATGACCATACAATAACGTTACATACTTCACTAAAATTAATTCGCTGGGTCAAACGTGATGGCTTCAAATGCCAACATACAATAATTAAACAGACACTTAAAAACATCACAAAGGGAAACTATGAGCCATGTCAATTGCTAAGTTAAGGTGCTTTTCTAGTTGCCTTTATGGCAGCTGAATAGACCTCCAAAATTTCCAAGTTGATTAAAATCTATTACCTTAAAAAATGCATATTACTTAAAATTCAATAAAAACAACCTAGTATCAATTCATAACACCATTAGGATTTACAAAAACATCATCACAGCATATAAACAGTTCTGAACAATATGTTAAAAACAATTCATAAAATACCAGGGACATGTGACTCTTTGAATACGGTAGTTACTGTGAGACAACTCTGGGAATTCTTACTCATAACGTTTCCTAATGGCCAAAGATACTTTTATATAATTGGCTACTGCAATACAAATATCAGGGGTAGCCAGTGAGTGCAAGAATTTAAAACCATCAACATATGTACAAGGGCGAATTTTCTTTAACAGTGGGATTAAAATTTTACTACTTGCCATTTTATATAAAGTGCAGTATAAGATAAAGTGCAAAGTGCTTTGGCTTGTAAGATTATCACATGGACAAGGTGAGAGATCATTCGCCCAACCACTCTGGCGTGGAAACTCCAGCAAAAAATGCACAGTACCTAACCGAAATCTAGTTAAATAAAATCTAATCTGCAGATTAGTGGTCGATGTTAAATAATATTGCAATGGAGCAGGGGACAAGTGCATGGGACCGATCTCATCTTGGTGAGGATAATGCATGTTTCCCCTTGAATGTAACTCCTCTTTGATAATGACTTTGGCGTTCAGTGGGATGCTTTCAGGACTATCATAGAAATGCCCCAATCCTATTTCATAATTTTTATCTTTCACAAAATGAAGACATGGTATTTTTAGAGAGTTGGCCAAATTTTGCCAATCTTTTATTATTTCTCATGAGAACGTTAGTTCTTCAGATAGCCACATTTTCGCCCATAGGAGTAGAGGGGCACAATATATGCGATCTTCAATATGCTCTAATCCCAATTCGTCGTGACATAGGCGGTTAGGGGCACTATTAGGCGTCATCATAAGCCTTTTAGTGAATTTATTTTCCACTATTTGTAGCTGGCGGATATTGTGATGCCCCCACACCCCTGCGCCATATGTTGCAATCAAAAGGCATTTGGCTTTGTAAAGGGTGATTATTTCCCTAACAGGCTTATGGCCTAATTTGCATGTAAAGCAAAATAGCCCATCCACAGCCCTAGTTGTATGGTGGGCTCTTGCTGTCACAAGTGGGTCCCAACTTAGCTTATTGTTAAATAAGTTCCCCAGGTACATAAAATTCTCAACCTTTTCTATTCTCTTTTCCCGTGCTGCGAAAATCTTAGTTTTTGTACTCTTTGGCCGCATACCATAATATATGATTTAATAAAATTTACTTTAAGATCAAGTGACGACATAAAATCAATAAAAGTATCCAGGGAATTGTGAAGGCCATTCGCTGTCATGGCCATTAGCACCGTGTCGTCAGCATAAGATAGCAAGGGGACAAATTTGCTGCCAATTTTGGGAAAATCAAGTTTCCTACTTAATAGGTGTTGGAAACGGGGTAGCGTGGTGCGGAGCGGGAAGGCTAAACTCAGAGCATTGTGTAAAGCATCCGCGCAGCACACACAGGCGACACACCAGGCACACTACAAAAAGGAGACCACACCAGGCTGTTATGTAAAAACAAGTTTCTTTATCTAATTTAAATCAGCAGTAGATGAGGCAGTTAATCTCAGTGTAGCAACAAACTCCTGTCACTGTAAAACTTGAGGAATTCATGCAAGTACATCAAGGCCTTAAACCTTCATATAAGCGAAAAGGCATTAGCATCATGTGTCTCAAAACAGGTAACACTGCAGGTACTGCAGGGCTAATATGAGCCTAGACAACAGCCTATCCAGGCACATTCAATTAACCGGAAACTAGAGGCAGGTATGCACAAAACGCTGTAGGTGATGACTTGCAGGTGATAACAGGGGCAGGGGGCCCCAATCAGGTACATTCAGTTCAACAAGGGAAACATTTGCTAATCAACGTGGTGACTTTAGGTAAAGTAGAAGATCAGGCTTCAGCAAGTAAACACCACTAAACATGTATTTCATCCAGGTAACATTTCAGTTAGTAGGCCTTCTAAGGCAGGTGAACACAGCAACTCAATACACTTAGAGACATTCCCTTCAATAGAGCCTTTGAAGCAGGGATAACATGAACCTTGGGAACACTTCTTCAGATTCACCTATGCAGGAAGCCCCGATAACCAGGTAATGGCAGACCTCTACAACACATGCAGAAATCCCTAGACAAGGATTAACTATGGTACATATCCCTCAGGCAGGGGTGTAAGCCCTGTAGGCATCATAGGCGCCCCCCTTGTGCAGAGGTCGAGCATTAGCAATCACTCGGGCGCACAAGTCCCTGGTCAAGGGGGAGCCCCTCCCTAGGACTCCCTTCACAAATGCCCCAAAAGTCTCACTCGTTGCAGCGGCCACTGTCCGGCGGGCCGCTGGGGAAATGGAGCTGACCCTGAATGGATTGGAATTAGGTAGCCCCCAAAAAGAAAGTACTGGCCAGTAAGGGGGGGGCCTGAGGCTAGAAAAAGGCCTCAATGTTGCAGCGACCCGCAACTGCGGAGTCGCTGTGTAGCCCCCGGGGCCCTGTGGCCCAGTCCGTGGTGAAGCCCCTCCCGGGGGCTTCCAACTTAATTGGGCTGCACGTGGCAGCTGCCCACTGCCAGGCGGGGCAGCTGAAAAAAACACAAGGCCACACGGCCTTCTGAGCAGGGCCACAGGGGGCGGGCACCGACAATGTGCCCCGTTGCCCCCTCGACAATCAGTACCCCCAATGGGCCCCACACTCACCGGGTCTCTTGGTCGGCCTCTAGCAGGGGACAGGCACCGGTGTGTGCCTCGACCGTCCCCTGCCCTCCTCCCAGTATGCGGCTGGCTCTCCTTACACGGATCCCTGCAGGCGTCAGGCAGCACTCCCCTCTTCACCCGGGGCCCCTCCGGGGACCCGGGACTTTGTCCTGGAGCCGGCGAGGCTCCAAACGACTCCGGCGGCGCCCGGGGCGTTCCTCCGCCCACGGAGAGCCCCCTCCTCCATTTTCCTTTCCGGAGCGAAGTCTCCGGCGCTAGGCAGCAGTGATTCCGGGCCTCCTATAGCTCCCGGCTCAGGAACCAATGGTGTCGTGGCTTCCTGGGGGCGCGGCCGGTGACGCGTCCGACGCCCGGGTTGCTAGGCGACGTCTCTTGTGCGCGGCAGGCCCAGCGCGGCCTGGACTGAGATCGCGGCTCCTCTGGTGCGGCGCCTGGGCTGCGGCGGTGATATCTCGAGTGCTGGCGGCAATGAGGGGTAGGCTCCCTCTTCAAATACAGTGGAAGGCGGGGTGGGCACCCGCTCCTGGTGCGCTCGGCGACTCGCGCCGCAGCGGTGATCTTCGGCACTTTTGTCATGCGGGGTGGGCTCCCGCTGGTCCTATGCCTAAACACGGCACAACTTCTCCGGGCTTGGCGGCGCGAGGGCCGCGGCGGTGACAGGGGGCTCACAGCGCTTCCTCCCTCACAGCGCTTATCCTATCAGCGCTTCTGCTTCGCAACGCTTCCTTGTCACAGCGCTTCTTCTCCCCAGCGCTTTACAGACAAGGGGCCAATTACACCCGGGCAGCGCTTGCAGCAGCACACGAGGTGGTGGCCGTCCAGCGCTTGGAAGACTCAGTGCTTTAAGGTCACAGCGCTTTACCTGGTGATCCCCAGCAGCATGTACAGGTTGCAGGCAGTTCAAGTCTAGCGCTCCCACCTTCAGGGTCCCACAGGATAAGCAGCTCTCTGACAGTCCAGCGCTGTAGGCACCATCTCCCTTCGTCTGGCACCGTAGATGTAGTGCTCCCCAGGCGCTAGGGTGCAGGCAGTCCCAATATGGTGCTCACAAGGCGCTAGAGGCCAGGGGACAAGTAGTGCAGGGCGAGATCAGAGGCTAGCAGGGCGGCTCACCAGTCCTGAAGCAGCAGCTCCTCGGAACGGTCAACCTCCAGTATGGTGGCAATCCTGCCAGCACAGCAGCCTCCACTCCGGCAGTGTCCCTTTTACTGGCCCTGGGGACAACAGAGGGGTGCAGATGGGCACAGGGGCCAGCACACAGGTCCAATGTGGCGGTACCTCCTGGCAGAGTTCCCCCTTCACTGTCTGGATTGCTCTTGACGGACTCTGACTCTTCACTGAGCACATGGCAGCCCAGCCCCCCTATATGTATCCCCCTCACCCCACCTACCAGACAGGGCTGGAAGCTTCCAGAAGGTTCCCTGGGAAACCGGTCTTAACTGGTCTAGGGGGAGGAGTAGAGCACTCTCTGTGCGAAGTTTCCCTCCAAAAGCAGGGGGCGCTGGGAAACAAACCACTAGACTGCCAACCCACCTCAGGCAGGCGTCACATGGGCAGGCAGGCATGGCGTCCATTTTAACAGTAACCTTTTTCCACAGTGCTTTTTTTAAGATGGCGGAAATAACGGTGTGTACAACATTGCACAGCATTTATTATTTTCTGTTCAGACACACCATGTTTTATTCTTACAAAAGCGAAAAAATTCAGGGCAAAAGGGACAAGTCCAACAATAGGGAAGCCTCCAGACCGTTTGTGTATATTAAAAACAGAAAAAGGGCTAGGATGCACCCTTGACGGACACCCTCTGTTGAAGCTATTTGCTCAGTTTTTTCCCCTTGAGTGCCTTATCTTATGGAGACTGAAGTATTAAAATGTAGCCTACGGATGAGCGACACCAGTGCTTGTTGCACACCCAAACTTTCCAGCATATCCTATAGTTTCTCCCAGTTAACAGTGTCAAAGGCACTAGACAAATCCATGAAGGCCAGGTGGATCGAGCCCTTCCTGGCCTTCACGTATTTGATGATAATTAAGGACAAATTAAGGCATTGCTCGGGCATGCCAAGCCCCCTCCTGAAACCATATTGCGTGTTGGATATCACTCCTGTGGTGGTTGCCCAGGTCTCCAAACGGTCGAGGAGAACCCTACCCAATAACTTAGCTGTGGCAATAATAAGCGAAATTGGCTGGTAACAAGCCGGGTCACTTCTATTACCTTTTTTAATAACGGGGACCACTATTGCCTCCTTCCAGGATGCGGGCATTGGCCCAGTAATTACTACCTTAAATACATTCGTCAACAGGGGTGTCCACAGGTTTGGATTTTTTAAAAATGGTCAAGGGGGATCCCATCAGGACCTGGTGCTTTTAGACGGGATCCCTGGGCTAACGCCTCCTCAACCTCAGTTACTGTAATAGATAGACTGAGTTGGGTAGCTGCAAATAAATCTACGGGCAAATCCCTCATGTATTCCTCGACCCTTTTATTTTGTCGGTTAAAGATGCCAGTAAAGTGGGCTGCCCAAGCGTCTCCCAGGATCAGTGAATCTATCTGCCTAGCTTCTTCAGTAAATAATGGGTGATTTATAATTTCCCAATTCTTTTTGTGTCTCTTAGGGCTCCTGCTCTCTCTAAATCTTCCCATGCTAGACTTCTCAGTTCTGCTTTTCTACCCTCAATTATTGTTTTATATTTGGGCCTTGCTGCTTTAACTAAATCTCTGTTACGGGGAATAACAGGAAGCGCCCTTTTTAAATCTTTATGGGGCCTAGAACAATTGGGATTAAACCACCGGGCCTCCTGGGGTTCCCCATGCTTAGGACTCCTCGTCAGCCTCATGGCTACCTCAGCGCATAGTGACCCAAACTCCCGAACAACATCCTCTGGAGGAGAGTCTGACGTCAAACACCCCATAATTAAGTGGGAGTAGTCTTTGACAATATCGCCGTCGAATTTGAGGGGATCAATCTTCCCCAATTCAGCCTGACTCCCTTGTTCCGGTGATTAATGGGTTGGGCGATCATCGCCCTCCCCCACCTGGGTCTTTAAATTGAGGGAGACGATAAGGGGGTTATGATCACACAAACAGTGAGGTTCCAGCAAAAAGTCAAGAAAAAGCTTAAAGAAATTTCTAGATATTAGCATGAAATCGATGGAACCAGCCCTGCCACAACCAACATAAGTGGGACACTGCAGTGAAAGATCCTTGGCCCAACAATTTATTAAGCCTAAATCGTTCCCTATTAAAACAGAATTTAGGGTTTCTCCCTGGGATGAGTGAATAAAATGGGGCTGGGGCTGTCCCTCTGTGTCTTCCAACCCACACACACACGTTGAGAGCTGTGCTTACAAATTGTACAGTTAAAATCCCCTACCCAGATGATGCATAGTGGCTGCCACTTCCCAGTGATTTGCGTGATCTCATGATGTAGGGTCTCAATGGCATTACAATTATTTGGATCAAAGAAATTGTGGTACCAATTCACCAGGAGTATTTTGGCCTTACTTAAGTTATGGATCATAATTAGTTGATGCCAGGGTGATGAGCTTATACTAATGACTTTCAGGGATCCATATTTTACTGATATAAAAACCGTAATCCCACCCTTAGCCCTTCCTGCGGCAGAAGGTATTGCAGGAACACAGAAGGAGCGATAGCCATCCAAGGATATATCATCTCTAGACCAGGTTTCCTGGAGGCAAATGAAGTCAAAGCCTCTGATATACCCTAGCCACTCCTCATTCCCTATCTTAGAACGGAATCCTGCAGTATTCCACGAGATGATTTTAAAGCAGGGGGTAAACTTCCCCTGGTTTTCTGTACCCCTAACTCTATTTTAGGGGGTAGGGTATGGGACATACTAAAGACGCACGCCCTGTGTCAACAGTTTCTACCGTATCAGTAACACTGCCTAGATTGTTACCTGCCTGTGCCGCGCCCGCCTCCTCTGCTACCTCCTTAGGATAAGCGAGCAGACAATCAATATCAGCTTATCAAATTTTGTTGATCTTGACTGAAGTAACCTCCCAATTCTAATAACCTTATTAATATACCTGAAAGTTCCTGTGCTGTATGACCCTGCTACATGCTTCCACACTTCAATGCAATGACACCCTGTGAACTGCATTGCACAAAGATGCCCATGTTCTTTAGTAGACTGTACTTTTATTCTGCTAAAGAGTAGGTTCTAATGCTTATATAAAAGTGGAGTTGTGCTTCTGTATTCACCAGAAATGTCATGCTACACCGTTGCCATGTGTGCAGCATTACATAACATTCCAACTACAAAAGTCATACCCACACCCAGCAGCTCAAATTTTGAAACTTTTGTACCCCGACTCATTTGACAAGATGTCACAAGTGCTGATGACAGGAAAGACATAGAAAAGCAATATATTTAATCTGCTGACAAAAATATTTGTTTTTATTCACAGATATTAAGTTGAAAAATCAAGAAGAAAAAATGATCATCAAACATCACATAATGAAAATGTAAAAATAATAATTTTGTTTAACTTGTAAAATCAAACCATAGCGAACATTTTACTTCTTCCATCCTTTGGTAACAGTAAGCCTTTGTGAAAATGTTGCAGCCTCAATAGCAGATGACTCCTCATTGAGAAATTGTATTTGCCTATCAGTAGTTACCTAAACCACTGAGGCACTGTTTATACTTTCTCTATGAGGCATTTGGTATGCTTGCATAACTTAAATTGAAGTTGCAACCCACCCAAAACGTTGGTGAAATCACTGCTGCTGTGAGCAATTTCGGAGTTGAAATACATTTTTTGGGTGAGAAAGTAAAATGGTGGTTGTTGCAGCCTTTCTACCGATCGGCTAAATCCCTTTCAAGCTGAAAGCATGTGTCATTGTTCACGTCTTCATGCTAAATTTTCATGATTGACAGCAATACAAAAGGCAGAAATAGCATCTGTGAGTGAGTTTACATTGATTGCTGCATTATTAAATGCATTGGTTTATATTGCTTTTTTGACCCTGAGCATCATTTGATCCAAGTTGTTTTGAAAATTTGGTATTCTAGAACTAGTGATGTCCATGTGCACCCCTTATCAATCTAGCTGTGCTACGTATTTAAGCATCTTGCAGGGATTGGCATTCCCTTCTAGCTGCCAGTCCTTGTGCTTTCCTTACTCCTGTTTGAGGTCCTTCTGTTGTGCATCACCAGATGTGTTACATGGCACTGTGACCTGTATTAATAGGTTGAGAAAGGTAGCTAGTTGAAAGATGGTCCTTTGTATCATCTTCTCTGGGGTTTTTTCATCTATGTTTTCAGCTTTATCACCAATTTCCACTGCCTGCACTGGTAATGTATCTGCAAGTAAGGACACTTAAATGATATCCTACAAATATGCTAAAGTTGCTCTTCAATCCATATACATGTGTAAGTAACATTTTACCCCAACGGTACATCATTCCCGTGCACCCAAACCGTACTTCACAACTTCCTACCCTACCTTATTTCATAACACTGTACCACACCTTACTTGACCAAACACCATTCCAACTGCAGTTCCCAACACCATACCTCAACCTTCATTTAATTCTTGAAGTAGGAATAAACTGATATCTATATGCAAATACAATAACATGTTAAAGGATTTCAACTCCTAGAATGCATTGCTCTGAGCAAAAACAATATTATGGATTGTTTTCATTAAAAAAAGATATTTTGTGAATGTTGGTGGTGGAGAAAAAGTGTCAATGTCACTCACTCCACTGACACAGACTCAGGTGCTTATGTAGTTTCAATTGGCTCCTCAAGTGGGGTTGAAGGTGGATCTGTAGATAGTCCACCCCCAGTGCGAGATGTCTCCTATCTCTGACTTGCAACCTTTTCTTTGGCTCTGGAATGCATATTATGCCATCTTTTACATATCTCTTCTATACCTTTGGTGGAAACTCCTACAGCATTCATCCATTCATGTGTTTGCTGTCAAATACGTGTTTTTGTAGAATCGGTAACAGTGAGAGAACATTTCTGGAATAGTATGCTATTGAACCACACATTCCTGTACTATGATTTCTTGTTCAATTTCTGAATATAATCTCTTTCTTTTCCATGCAGAATCAGCTCTCTGAGGGTCATCAATGGTCAATCTGTTGGTTAGGAGTCAAAGAACTTAATAAAAATAACCACAAGAACTTTCAAAGGATGGTTCACTTCCCCCTTAAGAGGTCATCAGGAAGTGCTACAGCGACAGATTTGCAAAATTGCAACTATAAAGAAAGCACAATTAGGGAATCGCAATTTGAAATAGTGAAATGTATGAAATCATTATTATTCCATTGCATTATCTCTAAGTATACATAAATTAGCGATTATCCATTTTGTGATTTCATAAATTTGCAATTCTAGAATCGCTAAATAGAGTTTTAGTACAGGTGGTTCCAGGTCTCTCTCTCTTACACACACACATACACACATGCAGGCACACACACACACTTTCTTTTAATGAGATTTTCCTGTTCAGGTGTCATGTAGTTCCTATTAATCTGTAAGATCTGTGCATTGTTTGAACAACATAAACTAGGGGCTTGGTGCCAAGACTGATTCCGGACACCACCCAAGGATATGTTGGCCTATACACCAGCTAGCTCACAGTGCCACTGTAAGCACCACTAACCTACAAGGGAGCGAATGGTTTCTGGCAATCACTGAACATGACAACTCTGACCCCTCAGGGATGATGGAAACAGTACAGAACCTTTCGCTCAGTCACTCGTGCTTACTTACTCTCAGAGAAGTAGACAGAGAATATACAGTGGGACGTTTTCAATATATTTATTGAATCAATGTTATTCTTTTATAGAATACACGTGCTGCAATGATTAATAGACATAAGCAGATAAAAGTGATTACAAGCACCAAAAGCGCGAATTGTAGATATAGTCCTACCATGGTGCTAAAACAATGTGTTCGCATATAAAACAAGGCAGTAATCGAAATTAAACGTACTATGCGAACCCTACTCTAAGTGTACCTAGAGTGTGTGTAGGTGTAGAGCCAAGAATCCCCCAAGGGACGATCCAACCCCATTACCTGGTGGCTGAGAATGAAGGACCCAATCTTGGTCATGAACTGGACACCCTTCACGAGATGCCAGACCGCTGCATGGTGAATTCTCAGCATGCACAGACCTCTGGTGTCAGCTGGAGTGCTTCCTCTGCTAATCTATTGGGATGCTCATCTTTTATAATAGAAAGCAGCCTTGCAAGGTGCACATAGATTAGGGATGTTATGGATATGTAGATAGCCCTGTCGCCCAGTGGATGAAGACAGACATGACATTTGTACATAGTGCAAAAGAGACCTTGTACATGATGTTCAGGGCATTGTGATAATGTTGTGCGAAGCAAGATGAGTAAACAAGGTTAGTTTCAGGGAAACTAATCCAACATTTGTCCGACCACAAATATGTGCAAAAGGTTCCAGCTGAAAAATAGGACAATGTAAGAAATAAGCTGCTTCGCTACATGGGCCTTTCTCTGGAATATAACAAAGGCTGCGAGGAAGAATTGCAGTGGCTTCCTTGAAAAGATTTCCTTCCCTGAAAATAAATACTGTGTGATGAATTGTTGGTTTTCTGCTGTCTAATAGATGTAATGACTAATGTGTCTAGTACTTATTACAGTTTGTATTTTACTATGCTGAGCGTGCATAACAGTAAGGTAAAAGGAAGTTAACACAATAAATGGAAACCGCTGTCATTATTAGTTGGGTTATTCAGTCCTAATAGGAGACATGCATGTCAGAGTGCAGCTCAAGCATGACACTATGATCACTGAACATTATGTGTGTACACACAGCAACAAAGAGGCCTGGCTATTACTAGAAATACATTCCACAGTCTTTCAGTGCAATGTTGATTCACTTCAGAAATATCATTATTTATTTTGGCTTTCTAAATTAGTCTTAGAACTACATGCACAAAAGTTCAGCATCTGAACTTTTGACATGCTTAGCTTAAAAGGGCGTAAACATTTTCAAGTGGCAGACGGGATTTAAATTTAGAAAGCTATATTATTGTGACTATTGCGATATTTTCATTTGGTGGCAAGAATGTGATTTGTGTGGGTTGAGATTGGCTGAGATTCACAAGACTTAGCATTGTTATTCCACTTCTGAGAGCTCTAGGAACACACTTCAAAAGAGTCATTTTTCAACTTTCTAATATCATGTCAGTGGCTGAAATTAACTGGGAAACTATCATTGTGTCAATTTTGCACGGTAGGCATCAATGCAAAATATATTGAAACATAAGACACCGTTGAATCAGGGCAAGGCAATAGACCCGATTCTGATCGGAAACAGGTGTGGTCTAATGAGGTGACTTGAAAATGTGTGGAACACACCTTCCCCTTTTATACGTATGGAATATGCTGCTGTATTGATTTTTTCAGACATCCACCCCTTTACTGCAGAATTTCACCCCAACCACAATAGTGGCTGCAGGTTTATCTGATCAAAAGCCAAATAAAAAGTAATTGGCCCTCAAATTGCTTATTCCTCCCTTGAAGTCCTGTGTGTTTTTCTACCAGAATACTGTGGACAGAATATTGTGATACAAAAATATTGTGGCCTAAATATAAACTACCAAAACATTGTAAAAGGAAGAATATGTAGGTATGTGTAGGTTTACTACAATTAATACCACATATATGTACCTCAGTACCTGAGAGCGGAATTAATGAGAATCCTAGCCCCCATGAGGGAGTTCTTACAAAGGCCAAATAAGATCTTAATGCCATTTTCACACCACAGACAGAATGCACACTTAGCCATCTCAAAAGGAAGCAATATGAACAAAGTCCAAAAGCAGGTCGATTATTGGCTGCTCAGCTGAAAGAAAATTACTCCTTATAATCAATACCTGTAAAACAAGGATAAAATGGATAGATATTAGCAAACAAACTGAAAACTTCTTGAAAATATGTATACTTTTAAAAAAATCATTACAATTCTAACCATAATGGCATCTCAGACGCAGAGGTGAGATTTCTTTCAAAACTGGGTCTCCTCCTTGCTATCAGAAGAACACAGAGACCTTTGAAAAGAAGACATGATGGATGACAAATTTAGCAGGACCATTGATAACTTGTCAAAAGGGAAAGCCCCAGGTGAAGAGGTGTTCCCCGTGAAATTCTACAAACTTGACAAGTCTTACCTGGCCTCGAACAAATCTTAACACGTCTAAACCAGTTTCAAACTTAACAGGCTTAAACCAGATCCAATCCTCAGCATATTAAAACAGTGGTGTACAGGACTCCATGAACCTGCAATCCAAATGAGCTTAAATCTCCCTAGTCCATGCACCAGACAAGGGTTCCTTATACGGTGCAAACTATAGACTAAAATCCTCAATAAATATGGATGAGTAACTTCTTTCTAAAGTACTTATGAAGAAATTGTGAATGGTGTCACGTCTCTTCAACTATTCCCCTGCCCTCAAATTTTGTATTAGTTCTGTGTAGCTTCTGCAACATCAACAGGCAAACCCTTTAGCATCTATTGTGGCAAGGGAAAGATGACTCTGATGAACAATTGCCTATCTCATGGGAACTCACAAACATTTTTCCTGGGGCCATAAAGTTCGGTCTGTGATGTGACAAAGGGCTGCATTGATGCCAGCAGGGTGGCAGTCAGGAGAGAGAGCAGGTTCCTGGGAGGGGGTAGGAGTTTGGGGAGGGGCTAGGCAGGTGTGGGAAAAGGAAGCAAAGCATATACATCTAGTGGCTGAATTGCACAATGGGAAACCAGAAAACCTGGAATTAATCTCAGCTTCCCAACGTTACCAACTTGTGTGATACTAGGCAATTATTTTATTTCCTTTCCTTCCTTTTTCTTCATTATCACATATAAGAGGACCTCAAAATGCATGACTTCAAGATGTGCACTCTACAAAACCTTCCCCTGTGTTTGATTTAATAAACTATAATGTTGTTCGTGTATAATAGGAACCCAGGCCACCCAAAGAGTGCATATAACAATTGACTTGTCTCTTACTTCACTATTGGCATTGTTGTCAGGGTGGGCAGAATAATGAATGTTTCTAAATTCATGTTTGAAAACTATCACTCTTAAAACCATACTTCTCAATGCACTAATATAATCTGATGTACTAAGGGGAAACGTTTCTGAATTTTAATGAAATACACTTTTTGAATTTTAACGAGACTTTATAATATTTTTACACTTTCGCTGCAAGATGTCTTAAAAAATTAAGGTGTTCCTAAAGTTAAGGAGGTAAGGGCAATCTAGTTGCTTCCTTTCTTTAACTTCAAGTAACCTTTAAATAAAGGTTTGCCTGTTTATTTAACATCTTCTAAATGTTAGTGCCGAGTAAACAGCAGTCCACTGTTGCTGTTGACCAAGGGACCGCAAGTAAAGGTCAAGAGGGCCGCATGAGGCCTACTTTGAGTATCACTGGTCTATCTCATATTATGTTGAAAAAGCCTTTTAGAGTTTTGAGTGGAGATATGTATTTAGAACAATGGTGTGTTGGATTCAGGAAAGGATTTCATTAGGTAGTCAAGTGGCTTTATACTAGACCATTGGTGCATGTGAATTGTGGTGAATTTATTTTTCAATACTTCCCGACCTTTAAAGGCACCTAGGAGGATTACAAACTACCCCCCAGATTTTGTTTTACTGGCACTGGAATCTCTAGCAAGCAGCTTTCTATCAGAACATCAGCATTCACTGAATTGTCCCATCAACAGGTGAAAAACATTTAATGTTTGCAAATGGCATCTTGATTACAGGGGCACAGACTGACATTTCTGTTCATGACGTCTCAGATTTTTTCCTTTTCACTTACTTCTGGATATCGGATAAACTGGTCTAAATGTGAAGGATTGCCAGTGACAAGACGCAACAAGCCTCTATGGGCACTGTACCCTTTAGGTGGATATCAAATCCAGCCCACTTTCTTTCATGTTCAAGTTTTTGATCAAATAAGGGAGTGTTCTGCAGAGGTGATCGGACATCACCTGAAGTCTGTACAATTTTCTGGAGAAGATGAGGTCTGCCTAGAAGCCTAGCTGCCTGGTTGTAGAGGATAAGGAGAATTGCCTGGTCCTGAAGGAGGAGAGAATGTCCATGAGAGTAGCCCGATGTGTCCTGGCATGTGGAGCAACCAGAAGCAGCCGACTACCTGTAGAAGTGAAAAGAGTGCAGAGATGAGACATGGGAGGTCTCTCAGTTTCCCAGTGTGATTTCCATAGTGAGAGCCTTACAGAAAATATCAGCAAGAATTACATTGTGCTGTACGGCACCACAGAAGCTTACCTCGATGACTGGTACAACCACTTCCGACTTAGTGCACTCCTGTATTGGGTGTTATTGCAGGAGAAGTGGAAGTCCCATTTTCAGACCAGCAGCCCAGCCACAAGTGCCAAAGATGAACACCCATTTGCACCCAGCCAGGAGGCTGCAACTGCTGAAGATGTGAACCCCTCTGTTCCCAGGCTGGAGGAAGATTTGCCTTGCGGTGGAGGTCTGCCGTGCTGTTCAAACCTGTAGATTAAGTGAAAATGCTGCCTGTGGTCCTGCATCACTGGAGCTGATACTAAAGATCGCCAACCGCACCTTCAAGCGCCTTTTGAGGCACATCTCCGCTGGGCGGGTAACACAGCCTAAACTCGCAACAACTGAAATACTGTGTCTTAATTGTGCAAGCTACGACTTGACTGTGAAACTTTGCCAGTGGAAACCCTTCTAGTTTAGCAAATTATTGAACTGACCTGCAAACTATCCATTGAAACAGCTTCTAATGATCTTCATACATGTGCAAAATCAATTTATATTCCAGTGCCTTTGAATAAGTAACTGCACACATTAAGGAACTTCGCAATTATCACCAGTCGGAGCGGTTTCAACCATGCAATATTCTGAGTAGTTTTTTATTTTGTTGTGAAATTAAAGTACTTATTGATCAACTAAAAGAGAAACACTAATCTAGACAATATGTTATTATTTTTGTTGGTTGACTATTGAGTTGTGTCCCCTTGCCCCCACACTCCACCTGGAGAAGCCTTTGACTGTTCTCCTTCTCTGCCCTCAGAGTGACATGCAGAAAGAGTGTCCTTGGCACAGTTTATGTACCTCAGAGCACCAGGGACAAATAACCGCAACCACCACAGTTGTGGCCCAGTAGCCCCTGTCTGCCCTTTGGCCCCCCAAATGGCGTCTGGCACTTGGAAATCTCTATATATGATGACGTATTCTCACATGCTCCTGTACTGTACCCATATGCCAGGACCAGCCTTAAATTTCCAGCTTCAGTCTGATTACGTCTCTGTTATCCCTCTCTCATCATCATGTTCGAAAAAAAGATCCAGGTGATGATTTCCCACAAAGAAAAGCATGCAACAGCGAGTCCAAACATGGATCAATGACATGAACTTGAATGGACTTGAAAACCACCTCTCATCCAATACCAAAGTCACTCAGAATCACCGTCGACACCAATCTCACTTTCAAGAAACACATCACAGACAAAACCAAGATAGCCTGGTAGGTGCGCTCTCTACTCAAGAAAGCTAAACCATTCCGCCCAGAAAGAGACTTCAGAAGTGTTGACACCCTCATGCTTTTGCATCTTGATGGTGACAATGCCCTGCTCCGCAGTCTCCCAGACTCCACACTGGCTCCCCTTAAGAGCAGCCTACATGCTGCAACATGCATCATTAAGGACTTGTAGAAATATGACCAAATCACCTAATCATGTTGGGAGTCCATTGGCTCCCCTTGCCATCTTGCAATATTTTCAAAACCAGCAGCATCATCTGCAAAGATAATGACTGGAACCCGTGCCTAATTTAGAAAGAAGAAAACAAGGCAAATGCCTTCTCCATCTATGCACTTAGGATCTTGAACAATATCCTCATATTCATTGGGACTGGCAAACCCTGATCAAATGTAGGAAACATCTAGACTTATCTCTTTAAAAAACACTACTTCATTAGTAATTGAGTAATTTTCTTTTCCAAAATGATGGTAAAATCACACAAAATTATGTGAAATGCAAAACTATCATTTTGCACTAATTTCTTGCAAGAAGTATGTCCTCCTGTCAATTTTTGGGGCAAGGACTCATTTAAACAAAAAAACAGCGAACAAGAGCCACCCTGTGTTCTTTGGTTATGGTGAGTTTTCTGTACATTTTTATTGCGAATGGCACACAATTACGCAAAGTGGTGTAGAGGCATAATTTCAGGAATTGCAGGTATGAAGCATAACGTGAAACTCCCAAAATAACGCAAATTACAACTACAGTTTAAATTTCTGCCCAGGCCTACTGCTGTGTTTATTAATATCACGATAAAAAGAAAGTGAAGTGTTCCTTTAGTAGGCTGATGAGTGGATAGTGCATTTTAATCTCTCCATTATTGTAGCACTAAACATCAATGCCGAAAATCAAGGCCACAGCCTGTTTTCAATGTTTAGTATTCCCAACCAGGGGCCCTATTACATATAGGGAGCACTTTCCCTGCTTGTGCCACGGCGCATCTACAAACAGGTGCGCAGTGCGCAAACACGGAAAGTGCGCCCTATTATCTTGAATGTGGGCAGCCGCAAACTTGTGCTTGCCTGGGGGCAGCACATTCAAGTGAAATATGGAGCGCCTTTGAAGCAGCCGCTCCGTGTTTCACTATGAAGGCAGCAACCCTCCTGCACTTTAGAGAGGGGAGAGAGACCCCCTTGCAGGCAGGTGCAGTGAGTGACTGCACCTGTCTGCAAGGAGATGTCTGGAGGACCCTCTCCAGAGGACTGCCATCAGGGGAACACTGACAGTGTGCCACCTTTTTATGGTGCACTGTTAGTACTCCTTATGACAGCTTCTTTGCCTTTGCACCCACATCCATAATACTGGAATCAAGTTAGCCTGGCTGATGAGGGGTGATACCCTGAAACTGGTCCTAGGATGCTTGTTTCCGGTCCAGGGAGGACCAGGCCTGACAGTTCAGGCTGGACTGTTCCCATAGGGAGCAGGCTCAAGGCTGATTTGCATATGGCTGGGTTTAAACTGGAAAGGCATCAGGAACAAAGAAAAAATGGATTTAGGCCCATTTCTCTGTACTGGGGTGAATGCTTGACATTGTTCAGCATTCTGTCCATCAATTGTTCTTTTTGCATTTGTGCAAATGAAGGAGCGCCCTCTTGAAATAGTGCTACATGTGCCCCATCTGTATTACAGAAGGGGTTGCACAAGCATCTGCTGCACCTTCCATAATACCAAAGTGTCCCGGGGGCACACAAAGTGGGTGCACATGCCCGTTGCGTCCCAGCGACACTTTCTTTAATATGGCCTCAGGAGGATGGTTGATTTGGGAGTATGGCTGGAAATATCAAGGAGATTAAGGATGAATGCTTGGTTATAGATAAATGGTTTTGAAGTTTGTTTTAGATGAGAATGTGATAAAATTCCCATTGACCACATATGCGAATCTACAAAATCTCAGATTTTTATGTGCAAGCTAAACTTAATCTGATGTATTTTTCATCTGCTAAATTGATGGTCAAGGTGGAGATGCATCTAAAATTTTCCATCCTCTTGGAAAACATTGTTCCTCTTGGAGCAAACTCTTCTCCCATACCAACAGAAAATATGGATGATGGATGTGGTTGATGTTTTTTTTGTCCACATGCATTTTGCACGCCTACTCAGCATTGTTACCGTTAAAGTGAATTGTGTAACTAGGTAGTGAAAAAAGGATCGCTATAACAACAACGTAATGGCTTGTCGATGTTTACCACATTCCTAATTGTTACCAAGTTTTCCTTTTGTGAGAACATCAGTTTCTCACACATAACCCTACATTTGGGAATGCAGAAAATTCACTATGCTCACAGATTTTCCAAAGTGGTAGGTGTAAAATGCAATTTAGGAAAAAGCTATAAATTCCTAGTCTGTGGATTGTGACTAGGGGATTAAAAAAAAGTAGACTTAAGTGGGCCATAAATTCTTACAATTCCAGGGCTTAATTTGTGTCAGTGATTGCAGTTGTTTGGCACCGGATCACATTTTTGGGAACTAGGACTTTTATTTCCATCATCGTACTTTCAGCCAGAGCAAGACAAAGAAATATAGAAAAAGGGGAAGGAAGCAGGAACAGAATGATTTGAAAACTGGACAACCTGAGGAAGAAGGGATGAAAAAGAACCTGCAAGTTTGCACTAGAGACATTAAAAGTGGGGTAGTGGAAGTAAGAGGCATGAGGCAGAACCAAGTCTAAGCTGTCTTGGTGCCTGGCAGGCCCGATATTTGGCAGCAACATGATTGGGATCTTTTACGACTTTGGGCCCGATTCACAAAGGTAAACTCAGACGTTTGGTCTAAACTTAAACCAAACGTCTAAGTTTACGACTTTGGGGATTCACAAAGGGCATTTACGAGTACTATCTTTATGTCCGCACTAGTGCCAATAGCTGTGAATAGATAAGAGTTTCATTACGAATTATGTCTGGAGTAAGTTAATTAAGATAACATTTATTCACCCATAATTGACATATTAACCCCTTTGGTGCATGTGTCCGCCAGGGGCCGACACATGCACTACCTCCACAGCGCGTGGGACCGCCATTGGTCGACACCGGGTAGGGCTAATTAGGATCCTCCGGTGCTTCCACCAAAGGATTCCTTTTATCAAAGGAAAGGGCTCGGGAGACACAGAATCGCTTCCGCATCATCCCCCGCCCACCCTACCACCCATCTGTGACACGCGCTGATGTCACAAACCCCCACAGGAGCAGAGAGACAGGCAGCAGGTAAGAGCGGCTCCCATGCCTGGTGGGGTTTTTGTGCATTTAGGATGCCTCCCCATGGTTGTGGGTGGCATCGTTGGAAAAGGGAGTCTCCCCTTTTCAGCGATGCCTTTCACAAATGGATTCCTGGTCGTGGATTGCGGCACTCCGCCTCAACGAGCAGGAATCCCACTAGGCCCTCCTTGGCCACCGTAGACAACACTATGGGGGAGGGCCCGTGTGGTAACAGGTCAGCACCCCACCCGGGGTCAACATTTATATATCTGTGTGGTTCTCCCCTGGGGGCGCAATTACACCGTCCAGGGGACTATAAAATAATTTAATTTCTTTTTTTTAAATTGAAATTTTCAGGGGATCGGCCCTCATAGGGGCACTTTTTTTTTTATACATGTGTGGTTTCCCAGGGGTCTACGATCGCCCCCTCCAGGGAAAACCACACATGAATAAAAAATTGACCTATAGAAATATTTAGAGAGATCTCTCTCTCTTTTTCTATATACATATATATAGAGATCACTTCTTTTATACAAAAGTGGTTTACCTGGGATTTGCGATCGGCCCGCAGGGAAACCACAGATATATAAGAATGTGATATCTCTCTCTCTCTCTCTCTCTCTCTCGATATATATATATATATATATATATATATATATATATATATATATATATATATATATATATATATATATATATTCAGCACAAAGTCCCGTAGTAACTGCAACCAGCAAGGAACACACGGGCACAGACCACAGCAGCAGGTTAAATCAGGAGTTTATTTCAAGCCTAGAATGGTCCACATAACGCGTTTCGGCCGCCGACCTGCGGCCTTGATCACATAACAGTGCTACGTGCAAGTAGCAGCTTAAATAGGCAGGTAAGTGCTAATGTTGCAATATGTGGTAAAACAAACAAGGTGCAAGTGCTTTACGGTAATAAATTGAAAATTTGACAGTGACAGTGCAAAGATATACTTTACTGTAATTTATGACAGTTTTGAGGCAGTGACTGTGTAAGAAACTGGTTTACTGTAATGCCAGGTGCAGCAAAACAATGCTGGCTGCTTCAATGCCCTTAGAAATGGTAGAGTTGGTCGGAATAACCCCATAAATTGAGGAAACCGGGAGAAATGAAGACAGACTCTCAGAAACGACGTGAGGCAGAAAGGAGAAGAAAATAGAAGGAATTAAGATTCTAAAATTTAAAAGAATAAGACACGCATTCCTCGCTCTATTACTACCACATGTCGTGAAAAGACCAAGTGAGATGCAAGTGCCATCCCAAGGAAAATACTGGGCAAGTGCCCCACTATCTGCATAATACGAGGTCATAACGTGGTAGACGTTAATCACAACAATGCTTAAACCCACGATATCAAAGAGTACAAACACTGACCCCATAGTGCGCAAAAATACTAACTCCATAGTGGAGAAAACAGTCAAAGCGCAAAAGCGTGAAAGTGCAGAAGGCAAGAGGAAAGATAAAGAGAAGGCAATCAGCAGAGCTGAAAAGGAAGAGAAAAACAGATACATCATGAAAGGTAGCAGCAAGATGCAGCAAATGATACAGTGAAGATCAGATGGTCATGATATGAGAGCAAACAGCAGGAAGCGAGACATCAATAAATTAGAGGAGCAATAGGCATCATGAGAAAGTGAGGTCATTAATAATCAAGCACACCAAAGAAACTGCGTGGTGCAGAGACAACTCAGAGGTAATTATATAAATCCTCGCTACTGTTGAGCCCATAAGGGGCCTTAGTATCAAGCTCTAGAATGTAGCGGGTTTCAAGTTGCCTCAGTTTCTTTTCGCGGTTGCCACCACGTCTCAGTATTGGTACACTGTCAATCACAAAGTATTGAAGGTGATCAAGGTTGTTGTTGTGTGCCTCTCTGAAGTGCCTAGCCATAGGGTAACTTGGGTCGTTGTTGACGATAGCCCTAAGATGTTGTAAGATCCAACATGTACTTGGAGCTTGGTGCTACCTACATACATCAGATTGCAGCTATATTGGAGGATTTAGACTGCGAAGTCAGTCCTACAGGTGTACTTATGTTGCAAAGTGATGGGCTTGTTGCAGAATTTGGTAGTAACTTGGGTGGTGTTAATGCCAAACCTACAAGCTCTACATGAGGTACACTTGCGGAAGCCCTTGATATCAGAGAGCCAGTTAGATTTATTAATGACCTCAGGGCTACTTTTGACAAGAGCGTCTCTCATGGAGAACGCTCTGCGGTAGGTGACAGTAGGTCTATTGGCAATCATAGGACCAAGAACTGGGTCAGTTTGGACAATACGCCAATGTCGATTGACGATGGCCTTGATGGCTCGTTCCTCTCTACAATAAGTGATAATGAGACGTGTGTCTACTGTGCCCTGGTCTTCATCACCAGTGTTGTTATCAGTGTTGTCTAACTCAGTGAGAGGCTTGGGAGCTAGGAGTGTGATTCTAGGTACTGAGTTGGCCCTGGTTCTTGCTTTATGGAGTGATGATGGGCTGTAACCTCTGGCTACAAAGCGATTGTGTGCCTCATCCTGACAGTTGATGAGATCATATTCAGAGATACATATCCTCCTCAGCCGGAGCATCTCGCCATAAGGTATGCTAGCTATCAGGTGTTTGGGGTGATAGCTAGTCGCATGGAGCGTAGAGTTCCCTGCAGTAATCTTGCGGTGAAGTTTGGAATGTAGTTCACCTTTCTCAATGTAAACAGTGACATCAAGGAAATCAATCTCACTATTGCTGATGTGTGCATTAAACTCCAGGTTAGAGGTATTACAGTTAATGGATTTAACAAATTCCTGGGCA
The DNA here is from genome assembly GCA_963921515.1 of Calotriton arnoldi. Classification (NCBI taxonomy): domain Eukaryota; kingdom Metazoa; phylum Chordata; class Amphibia; order Caudata; family Salamandridae; genus Calotriton; species Calotriton arnoldi. The sequence goes on from CAWUFW010001071.1 coordinate 811,810, forward strand.
CTTTCAATAGAACCATTCCATACAACAAAGACGTCGTCAATATACCGGAGCCAACTGACAATGTTAGTACTAAAAGCCTCACTGTGGTCAACCCTGAGTACCTGTTCCTCCCACCAGCCAACGTGCAAGCAAGCATAGCTGGGAGAAAAACAGGCACCCATGGCAACGCCACGCAATTGTTGGTATACAGTTCTGTCAAACAGAAAATAGTTGTTATTTAGACACCATTCGATCATAAAAAACAAAAGATCATTGTGACGATGACATGTAATAGGGCGTCCCTGTAGAAAATGTTCACATGCCCGTAGGCCATCACAGTGATTTATGCTAGTATGGAGGGACGTTATGTCCATCGATATCAGGATGTAGTTCTCAGACCACTGTAGGCCCATAATTTTATTCAGGAAGTCACCGGTGTCACGCAGGTATGAAGGCAGTGAGATAACAAAATCCTGTAAATAGAAGTCCACGTATCTGGACATGTTATCACAAAAGCTGTTGCATGCTGAGATGATAGGGCACCCAGGTATAGGTGAGGTGCCCTTATGTACTTTAGGGAGAAAGTATATATATATAAGGGCACACGCAGTTCACCAACCATCCGGTCTGTGTCTGAGACTCTCCGTGGCATTTCAATTGCTCCTTTTCTCGCCCGACGCGTTTCGAGGCTGGAATGCCTCTTCCTCATGGGCTTGCTCGTTATGCAAATGACTACCAGTAAGGCTCTCTTTTATTTCCATTACCATGCTTTAATTACCTCGTGACCCTAATGGGCCTTGCATAGTGCAATGTTCGCAATAGTGCATGATGGGACATGTAGTCCTCTTTCGGAGCAAAACAATAATCCCTGAGTGGTTTTCGGTGCCATTTGCATTTTTTAAAAGCTTGATAATATCCTTAGTAGGATTCATGATGTCAGGGTGCAGGTCAGCGAACCAAGAATTTAATTTCACTCGTCCCGAAATGCTGGACCTTACTAAAGGATTTTGAAGTTCTAAAAGAGACATAATTGCATATACACCCACTAAGGGGACACTGTAACTCGCTTTGGGGACTATATGTCCCATAATGCTTTAATGAAAATCGAAAATGGAATATAGCCCACCAGGGGGCGATGAAGCAAATAAAAGAGAAATGTACAAAGCGAGACGTAATGCTTATGTGATTGAACAGCCCAGAAGAAAAGGATTTGCCTTGAAATGCGTTGGCGATTGCAGAAATCTAGCGAATTGGCACGAGTGGTGAAGAGATACACCGCATGGTGGGTGACCTGCGTGTTCCCTCCTAAGCTGCTATTGTTGAAAATATGATATATATATATATATATATATATATATATATATATATATATATATATATATGTGAGAGGAAAAAGGGGTGCCCCTAGGTGGGACGCACTCACAGAGGTTCCGTAAAGATCAGGGAAGGTCCAGCACTGAGCCCCACCTCAGCTCTCCTGACGCGTTTCGGGCCAACGCCCTTTCTCAAAGGTAAGCTCAAAATGAACACAAGGGGGCCTCCAGTATTCTTCCCGCTTTTATTTAAAAAGTTCAATTACTCACAGGTGAGTTTCCAACAGCATTCTGGGACTGGAAGTCCAACTCATTCCCAAGTGGGCTGCGTTCTTTCAAGGCGCATCCAGTTCATCATGGGCACAGTGCCAACTACCCTCGCCAGTGCAACAATCATCCTCTGCTCCGGAGTCTGCGGCCACCAAAGACCGCAGCGGACCCGCGCTGCTGATGCGGTGGTGACATCCCGCGACCGGGCTGGCCGCAATATTTGAGAGGAAAAAGGGGTGCCCCTAGGTGGGACGCACTCACAGAGGTTCCGTAAAGATCAGGGAAGGTCCAGCACTGAGCCCCACCTCAGCTCTCCTGACGCGTTTCGGGCCAACGCCCTTTCTCAAAGGTAAGCTCAAAATGAACACAAGGGGGCCTCCAGTATTCTTCCCGCTTTTATTTAAAAAGTTCAATTACTCACAGGTGAGTTTCCAACAGCATTCTGGGACTGGAAGTCCAACTCATTCCCAAGTGGGCTGCGTTCTTTCAAGGCGCATCCAGTTCATCATGGGCACAGTGCCAACTACCCTCCCCAGTGCAACAATCACCCTCTGCTCCGGAGTCTGTGGCCACCAAAGACCGCAGCGGACCCACGCTGCTGATGCGGTGGTGACATCCCGCGACCGGACTGGCCGCAATATTTCAGAGGAAAAAGGGGTGCCCCTAGGTGGGACGCACTCACAGAGGTTCCGTAAAGATCAGGGAAGGTCCAGCACTGAGCCCCACCTCAGCTCTCCTGACGCGTTTCGGCCAACGCCCTTTCTCAAAGGTAAGCTCAAAATGAACACAAGGGGGCCTCCAGTATTCTTCCCGCTTTTATTTAAAAGTTCAATTACTCACAGGTGAGTTTCCAACAGCATTCTGGGACTGGAAGTCCAACTCATTCCCAAGTGGGCTGCGTTCTTTCAAGGCACATCCAGTTCATCATGGGCACAGTGCCAACTACCCTCCCCAGTGCAACAATCACCCTCTGCTCCGGAGTCTGCGGCCACCAAAGACCGCAGCGGACCCGCTCTTTGGAGACACAGATACAGGGGCCACTTACGTGGCCTCCCCGCAGCCCCTGGGACCGCCACCTTCCTGGTGCTACATGTAAAAATAATGCGTGGAGTGTCTCCAGCTCCCCCACGCAGCTCTGGGGACTGCCACCTCCCCGGGGCACAAATAAAGTAATGACGGGGGTCCGTTGCGGCCCCCCAGCCCAGGGGACCTCCACCTCCCCGGAGCGATACAGAAGATGGGAGGGGACTACCACCCCCCCCAGGGCCAGCTCCAGCAATGTCCTTGGGTGCCCACCCCAGGAACATTGCAGTTTGCTATGGCTTGGCAGGAGCACCACTCCTGCCAAGCCATAGCAAACTCTGGTCTGCTTCATGGAAGCGAGAGCATGTAAAATGCTCTCGCTTCCATGAAGCGGAGCAGAATTGCTTTTAGAAAGAGGGAGCTGCATGGCCCCCCTACCCATTTTTAAAAAAAGGGATGGGGTCCCCGGGGCTGAAATAGACCTGGGAAATGGGGGGAGCCGCACGCCCCCTCACTTTTTATTTAAAAAAATGAGAAAGGCCTGGAAATTGGCCTCACGAGGGGGGCCACGCGGATGTGTGTGTAGATCTATGAATCAGTGACTGGGTGTGTAAGTACTGCTATGGCTCAGTGAATGGGTTTGTGAATGGTTGTGTGGGAGTGGCAATGGGGTGTGAGTGAGTTCATCAGAGATGCTGTGGATGATGTCATCACTGATGTCATCTATGATGTCATTTGAGATGTCATGACTGATATCATCAGTGATGTCACTGACAATGTTATGAGCGATGCAATATATGAGGTCATAAGCAGTGCATTGCGGGGGCGCGAGTTATGGTTAACTCAGGTAACTATAAAGGCTGAATTTCTCTGGTTTTATGTGAGTAAAATCTGACCCTAACTATAACATCCCTGTAACCTTTGATTTTTTTAGTGCATTTCTAAGTTTTTTTTAGTTCTGTTTGCTAACTATAACGTCCTTGTAAACTTTGTTTTTTCAGTAATATATATATATATATTATCTACTGGCGGTCACCAGTAGATAGTTATAGTTAGGACCTATTTTCCATAGGAAATCCGCGACATTCTATTTGAAATAACTCTTGCGTCGGTTGACGAATCTTCGCGAAATTTTCAAACTGTATGGCCCGCTCCGGTCCGCTCCTACCCTGAAAGTTTCGGGTGATTCGTCAAGCGGGGGCCGAGAAAAAGGGGGTCCCAAAACATGTTTTCCCCATTCATTTTCCCATAGGAAACTTTAGCCACGGTTACATCTCGAACTGCTGAACGGAATTACACCAAATTTGGCAAAGAGGTAGTTCTTGGTTCAGAAAGAACCCTTTTGTTAAATGGTGTAAATCCGCTCAGTAGTTCCTGTGAAAATCAAAAGGAAAATCACATATATATCTATGGCCGCGTCGGATTCGCGCACCCTCCCGATCACGAGCTGCATGCTAACTGGCTGTCAACACTCCAAATCAGGAAGTGTTGGCAGCCATTTTGTCCCTCGGTAGAACCGAGGGACAGAAACAAGTGCGCAAAGCGCAAAAGGGGGCAGGGTAGAAACACCCTGATCCCTAGGTCTGCTCAGGGGGTCCCACAAGGACCCCCTGGGCAGAAAAAAGCATTTTTTTTTTTTTAAATCGGCGGGATGCGCTTAGGGTGCGCGAATCCTGCCATGAAAAAAAAAAAGAAACAAGTGCGCAAAACGCACAAAGGGGGCAGGGTAGAAACACCCTGATCCCCTAGGTCTGCTCAGGGGGTCCCACAAAGACCCCCTGGGCAGAAAAAAGCATTTTTTTTAATTAAAAAAATCGGCAGGATGTGCTCAGGGTGCGCGGATCCTGCAGAAAAAAAAAATCGAAGCGCGGTCTCCCGCGCTTCGATGCAAATTTGCCCCCGGGTGGCCCAAGTCCCGGGGGCATGCGGGGGGTGGGTTTATTGTTTATGGGGGCCTCTAAGGCCCCCCAAGCCCCGGGGACCGCCACCCAAGGGGCTTTTTAAAAAAAATGATGGCGGGAGGGCTGTGCGCCCTCCCGCTGCCCCGGGGACCGCCACCCCCCGGGGCTGTTTTTTTAAAATTAAAAACCTGTGTGGGGGCTCCAGCCCCCACACACCGGGGACCGCCACCTCCCGGGGCACTAAAGATTTAAATATGGGGGTCCGTTACGGACCCCAGAGCCCCGGGGACCACCACCTCCAAGCTTGAACAAGCTGGGAGGGGGCCGCGCGGCCCCTCCTGGAGCCAGTGATGGCCCTGGGGACCACCACCCCCAGGGCCGGCTCCTGCAGTGTCCCGGGTGCCTACCCCGGGACACTGTAGTTTGCTATGACAGGACGGGAGCATCGCGGTTCCCGTCCTGTCATAGCAAATCTTGGTTTGCATTTTGAAAGAGAGAGCAGGAAACCTGCTCTCTCTTTCAAAATGCAAATCCAATTGCTTTTCACATGGGGAGCAGCATGTTAGCTGCTCCCCATGTGGAAAAGCAATGCCGGCTCGCGCAGGAGGCGGGGAGCCGGCTGGGACTGTGGGGGATTGGGGACCCCCACAGTCTCCAACGAGAGGCCAGGCCCCGGGGATGGGGTCCCCGGGCCATAAGTGGCCCAGGAGGGGGGCCACGCAGCCCCCCTCCCCCCAAAAAAATAATAATAAAAAAAATAAAGGCCTGCCCGGGGATGGGGTCCCCGGGGCAAAAGGAGGCCTGAGGAGGGGGCCACGCAGCCCCCTCCTTAAAAAAATAATAAAAAGAGTGGTCATGCCCCGGGGATGGGGTCCCCGGGGCCAGAATCGGCCACAGGAGGGGGGCCACGCGGCCCCCTTCCCGTTTTTATTTAAAATGAAAAAAGGGGTAAGGCCCTGGGGGATGGGGTCCCCAGGGCCCAAAAAAGGAAAGGAAGGGGGCCACACAGCCCCCTTCGAGGAAAAAACAACAAAAAAAACAATTGTGCCGCAGGCCCCGCCTTCCTTTACCACTCTGCAAACGCGCCCCTGGCGCGTTTGCAGAGGGGGAACAATTCCCCTTGAATACTGGGGTCCCTGGGGCCAACTAGCCCACCAGGAACCTCCAGTATGCGCCAGGGGCTGCGTTGCAGAGAGGTGTACAGAGGCCACGCCCTTTTACACCTCTCTGCAACGCAGCTCTGTGGCGCTTACTGGAGGTACCTGGTGGGATAGTTGGACCCCAGGGACCCTCAGGATTCAAGCGGACTTAATCCCCCAACTTAAAACGCGCCACGGGCGCGTTTGCACAGTGGTGAAGGGAGGGGCGGGGCTTCAGGTGACATGTGTGCAAACAGGCCCTGTGGCACATTTTAAGATGGGGAATGAAATCCCCTTCAATCCTGAGAGTCCCTGGGGGCCAACTAGCCCACCAGGTACGTCCAGAAAGCGCCACAGAGCTGCGTTGCAGAGAGGTGCAAAAGGGGCGTGGCCTCTGAACACCTCTCTGCAACGCAGCTCCCTGGCGCATACTGGAGGTACAGGGTGGGCTAGTTGGACCCCAGGGACCCTCATGATTCAAGGGGACTTAATCCTCCAACTTAAAACGCGCCATGGGGCGCGTTTGCACAGATGTCACCTCAGGCCCCGCCCCTCCCTTCACCATTGTGCAAATATTCCTCTAAAATCAGCCGAAATACGAATTCCGATTTACTCACCTGTTATCAGGAGAGACCTCAGTGCTGCATCTTTCAGCCCAGTACTGATCCTGAAAAGTAATTTTAACCGTACTTACCAGTAACTTGAATTTCCTTCCATAGGATATCATTGCCTGCTTTTTGCTGAAAAAGTTTCTAAGTCGATTTTTGAAACATACAAATATTCCTCTAAAATCAGCAGAACTACGAATTCCGATTTACTCACCTGTTATCAGGAGAGAACCCAGTGCTGCATCTTTTAGCCCAGCACTGACCCTGAAAAGTAATTCTAACCGTACTTACCAGTAACTTGTATTTCCTTCCATAGGAATCCATTGTCTGGTTTTCAGCAGAAAAGTTTCAAAGTGTCGATTTTTGAAACATACAAATATTCCTCTAAAATCAGCAGAACTACGAATTCCGATTTACTCACCTGTTATCAGGAGAGACCTCAGTGCTGCATCTTTGAGCCCAGTACTGATCCTGAAAAGTAATTTTAACCGTACTTACCAGTAACTTGAATTTCCTTCCATAGGCTAACATTGACTGGTTTCACTTGGAAATTCTTCAAAGTGTGGAGTTTTGGAACTTTATAATATTCCTCTAAAATCAGCCGAACTACTGAATTCCGATTTACTCACCTGTTATCAGGAGAGAACCCAGTGCTGCATCTTTTAGCCCAGCACTGACCCAGAAAAGTAATTCTAACCGTACTTACCAGTAACTTGTATTTCCTTCCATAGGAATCCATTGTCTGGTTTTCAGCAGAAAAGTTTCAAAGTGTCGATTTTCACAAACTACAAATATTCCTTAAAAATCGCCTGTATGACTTAAACGCATTCTTTCAACTGTTTACAGGAGATGCACCAGTGCTGGATCCAGGATCCACCACTGAGTAAGAAAAAGTAACGATAACACTACTTACCTGCTAAGTGAATTTCCTCCCATAGGATAACATTGGTGATTCTATGTGAAAAAGTTTCTAAGTGTCAACTTTTAAAATACAATAATATTCCTTAAAAATCACTACTGTAACCAAAACGCTTTTACTCAACTGTTTACAGGAGATGTCCCAGGACTGAATCTAGGATCCAGTCCTGTGGTTAGAAAAGTAATCCATAAAGTAACTAATTGCATTTAACTAGAAATTCACATTGAGCTCAATGTTGCATTGTGTTTGAAATTGTGTTGCCCATTTCAACAACTGTAACTACTGTACTTAAAAGTCTATTGCCTATTTGCAAAGTATTTAAACTAAAGTAATTCATTCTGAGAAAGTATATTTTGTAATGTAATGTATAATGTAATTGCAATGTAATTTAAAAATAAAATATGTAAAAATAAATAGTTTAAAAAATGTAGTAAATCAGTATCAAAAATAAATATAACAATTAATACATTTAAAAATTGTCATTTACAAAACCTTTGAAATTCACTGAAAAATCCATAGGTTTTAGGGGCGTTATAGTTAGAAATTAGCATTTAAAAAACCTTTGAAATTCACTGAAAAAACCATAGGTTTCAGGAACGTTATAGTTAGAAATTAGCATTTAAAAAACCTTTGAAATTCACTGAAAAAACCATAGGTTTCAGACACGTTATAGTTAGAAATTAGCATTTAAAAACCTTTGAAATTCACTGAAAAAACCATAGGTTTTAGGGACAGTTATAGTTAGTTGGACATTTCACTCGTACAAAACCATAGAAATCCCCCGTTATAGTTAGTTCAGCTAACTATAACTCGCGCCCCGCAATGCACTGCTGATGACGTCACATATTACATCACTCATGACATGGTCAGTGACATCAGTGATGACATCACTGATGACATCTCAAATGACATCACTGATGACATCACTGATGACATCATCCACGTGATAATCTGATGCACCTCCTCACACCCTAATATAACCTTTGATACACCCACTCTAAATTACACACTGCCATTCGCAAAACCATAGACGCTCCAACACCAATAACTACATACCCACTCACTGATTCTTAGGTCTACACACACACATCCACTCACTCACCCGTACAGTCACTCATACGTACGGTCACTCAGTACAGGACTATCATATGCACTCATACTCCTATATAGACACTCAAACACCGCCACTCATCCATAGAGGTACTCATACACCTAGTCAGTCATGCAAATAATTAATCACACTGCCATTTACTCACCTATACAGTTATACACACACCAGCTCACTTACTCATACAAATACTAGCACATTCTTACGCTCTTATACAATCACTGATACAAGCACACACTCATCCATACAGTCACTCTCACAATCACACACTCTCTCTTATAGCTATTTATGTACTCCAACACACATATATACTGCCTTTCACATATGTAGTTATCACATGTACCACTGGGACATACATTCACTCACTAACACACTCTTACACACACTTACCCACCCATACAGCCTATCACAGATGCACTCTTGAAACCATCCACCCAGTGAATCACCCACTCACACATCTATGCACAGAGTCGCACACACCCCACCCACACAAACACTCAGGCACCCATACAGATACTCAGACAACCAATAAATAACTCATATAGACACTCATGTAGCTATTCACAAACCCATGCAGCCACTTACACAGCAACAGACAGACGGTTACAGACATTCACCCAGTTTAGTCACTAACCCTTGCATTCAGTAAGATACGTTTAATCACTCACTTATAGAGTCAGTCACGCACTTACTAAATCCTTCATCCACACACGTATACACCTACTCATTCTTCAATACACCTTTCCCTATATATTAAAAATATTTAAACTTTAGAGAAACACAGTCACTAGATGATGTCATCAGTGATGTCATTTGAGATGTCATCTGTGATGTCATCAGTGATGTCACTGACCATGTCATGAGTGATGTAATATGTGACGTCATCAGCAGTGCATTGCGGGGCGCGAGTTATAGTTAGCTGAACTAACTATAACGGGGAATTTCTATGGTTTTGTACGAGTGAAATGTCCAACTAACTATAACTGTCCCTAAAACCTATGGTTTTTTCAGTGAATATATATATATATATATATATATATATATATATTATCTACTGGCGGTCGCCAGTAGATAGTTATAGTTAAAACCTATTATCCATAGGAAATCCGCGACATTCTATTTGAAATAACGTTGGCGCCGGTTGACGAATCTTCGCGAAAGTTTCCAACTTGTTGGGGCGCTCCGGTCCGCTCCTATCCTGAAAGTCTCGGGGTGATACGTCAAGCGGGGGCCGAGAAAAAGGGGGGTCCCAAAACGCGTTTTCCCCATTCATTTTTCCATAGGAACCTTTAGTCGCAGCTACAGCCCGAACTGCTGAACGGAATTACACCAAATTTGGCAAAGAGGTAGCCCTTGGTTCAGTGTCGTGCCTTTTGCTTAAATGGTGTAAATCCGTTCAGTAGTTCCTGAGAAAATCAAAAGTAAAGTCACATATATATCTGGGCGGAGCCTAACCACACATGTCATCGTGAGATCTGATTGGCTGTCAGCACTTCATCCTGGAATTGCTGGAAGCCATCTTGGGACCAATATAAATGATAGTACCTCATTGAAATGCATTGTAGTGAATAGAAGATTTTGAGGGTCACCAAAAGGAGAACTATAAAGGGTGATAACAGGCTTTAGTTACATTAGAATTTATTTGTTGATGGTACCATACTAATTTTAGGAATTGTGGTGTATTCTAAGGTGATTTTACCATGTGAAAAACCTTCTGCTGGGATATCATGAATCATGTTTGAGAGAACACTATTTTCTCATGCTTGTCCCATGGAGGTTTGGAAGGTGCTCCAGAAGCTAAAATGAGAGCATATTTTCTGTAAATTCACATTATCTTTCTCACTCATGTGAGAATGAAGTCTGACATTCTCAGTAAAACATGTACATCCAACAAGGGCAGAGACTGTCAGTTGATTCCTTTGTGTTCTACTGCAGCTTCCCAGAGTGTTCTAAAGAACAACTAGAGTGCTAACAGCCTTACTTATGACAAAAGTATGGCACACCTGAAGCCATCTTGATTGGAATAAACTGGTAACACTTAAACAATTTAATTTAAAAAGGAACAAAATGATGGGGTTCATTTTGTCATAGAAATTATGGTTAGTGCTGTAGAAAGAAAAATTAGGACATGTTTCAAGTGTGATCTCAAATATCTTCCTGTTATATTTCAACAGGAGCAGCCTGCCAGTTGATGCCTTTGTGTTCTACTGCAGCTTCCCAGAGTGTTCTAAAGAACAACTAGAGTGCTAACAGCCTTACTTATGACAAAAGTATGGCACACCTGAAGCCATCTTGATTGGAATAAACTGGTAACACTTAAAACATTTAATTTAAAAAGGAACAAAATAAGGGGGTTCATTTTGTCACAGAAATTATGGTTAGTGCTGTAGAAAGAAAAATGAGGACATATTTCAAGTGTGATCTCAAATATCTTCCTGTTATATTTCAACAGGAGCAGCCTGCCAGTTGATGCCTTTGTGTTCTACTGCAGCTTCCCAGAGTGTTCTAAAGAACAACTAGAGTGCTAACAGCCTTACTTATGACAAAAGTATGGCACACCTGAAGCCATCTTGATTGGAATAAACCGGTAACACTTAAAACATTTAATTTAAAAAGGAACAAAATGAGGGTTCTTTTTGAAATAGAAATTATGGTTAGTGCTGCAGAAAGAAAAATTAGGGCATGTTTTAAGTGAGATCTCATATCCTCTTCTATTTCATTAGAAAATTCTGACATGCAGACTGAAACAATCACTTTCAATACCAGAAGAAGACTACCAGTTAACTCCCTGGTGAGCAGTAGCTTTACTCCAGTGATCTAATGAGCAACTAGAGTGCTAACATTCTGAATTTATGGCAGATGTGAGACACATCTGAATGCCTTCTTGATGGAATCAAAGTAAAAAACTGAAAGCATTTCCTACTGAGGAGACTGCAGTAAATGAAGAAATTAGGAAACTTCATAACAAAGAAGTCTTCCAAGATGGCCACCAGTGAAAAAGAGCCCAAATGTAGCACAAATATTACCCAGATGTAGCCCACATATAGCCCAATGACAAAAGTGTGCAAAACACTTTTTATTTTTAGTTTTTTTGCAGTTTTATGTAGTGCAGACTGGTCAGGTATTGGAGCATTGCATCTTAAAACATGACCCCCTACACTACAAAAACACCACTGCACTACCTTAAACCCTAAATCACTACTCCCAGCACGACCCCTACACTACACAAGCACCACTGCACTATCCTAAACCCTAAAACACTACCCCCTACACTACCCAAACACCACTGCACTAACCTAAATCCTAAAACACTACCACCAGCACGACCCCCTACACTACCCAAACACAACTGCACTACCCTAAAACATGACCCCGTACACTACACAAACACCACTGCACTACCCTAAACCCTAAAACACTACCCCCAGCACGACCCCCTATACTACACAAGCACCACTGCACTACCCTAAACCCTAAAACACTACCCCCAGCACGACCCCCTACACTGCCCGAACACCACTGCACTGCCCTAAACCCTGAAACACTACCCCCAGCAAGACCCCTACACTGCCCGAACACCACTGCACTGCCCTAAACCCTGAAACATCACCCCCAGCAAGACCCCTACACTGCCCGAACACCACTGACCTAAACCCTGAAACACCACCCCCAGCACGACCCCCTACACTGCCCGAACACCACTGCACTGCCCTAAACCCTGAAACACTACCCCCAGCATGACCCCCTACACTGCCCGAACACCACTGCTCTGCCCAAAACCCTGAAACACCAGCCCCAGCACGACCCCCTACACTGCCCGAACACCACTGCACTGCCCTAAACCTTGAAACACCAGCCCCTGCATGACCCCCTACACTGCCCGAACACCACTGCACTACCCTAAACCCTGAAACATCACCCCCAGCACGACCCCCTACACTGCCCAAGCACCACTGCACTGCCCTAAACCCTGAAACACCAGCCCCAGCACGACCCCCTACACTGCCCGAACACCACTGCACTGCCCTAAACCCTGAAACACCAGCCCCAGCACGACCGCCTACACTGCCTGAACACCACTGCACTGCCCTAAACCCTGAAACACCAGCCCCAGCACGACGCCCTACACTGCCCGAACACCACTGCACTGCCCTAAACCGTGAAACACCAGCCTCAGCACGACCCCCTACGCTGCCTGAACACCACTGCACTGCCCTGAACCCTGAAACACCAGCCCCAGCACAACACCCTACACTGCCCGAACACCACCGCACTGCCCTAAACCCTGAAACACCACCCCGTGCATGACCCCTACACTGCCCGAACACCACTGCACTGCCCTAAACCCTGAAACACCACCCCCAGCGCGACCCCCTACACTGCCAGAACACCACTGCACTGCCCTAAACCCTGAAACACCACCCCTGCACAACCCCCTACACTGCTCGAACACTACTGCACTGCCCTAAACCCAGAAACACCATCCCCAGCACGACCCCCTATACTGCACCGAACACCACTGCACTGCCCTAAACCCTGAAACACTACCCCCAGCAAGACCCCATACACTGCCCGAACACCACTGCACTGCCCTAAACCCTGAAACATCACCCCCAGCAAGACCCCTACACTGCCTGAACACCACTGCCCTAAACCCTGAAACATCACCCCAGCAAGACCCCCTACACTGCCCGAACACCACTGCACTGCCCTAAACCCTGAAACACCAGCCCCAGCACGACCCCCTACACTACCCAAACACAACTGCACTACCCTAAAACATGACCCCGTACACTACACAAACACCACTGCACTACCCTAAACCCTGAAACACTACCCCCAGCACGACCCCTATACTACACAAGCACCACTGCACTACCCTAAACCCTAAAACACTACCCCCAGCACGACCCCCTACACTGCCCGAACACCACTGCACTGCCCTAAACCCTGAAACACCAGCCCCTGCATGACCCCCTACACTGCCCGAACACCACTGCACTGCCCTAAACCCTGAAACACCACCCCTAGCACGACCCCTTCACTGCCCGAACACCACTGCACTGCCCTAAACCCTGAAACACCACCCCTTCACGACCCCCTACACTGCCCGAACACCACTGCACTGCCCTAAACCCTGAAACACCACCCCCAGCATGACCCCTACACTGCCCGAACACCACTGCACTGCCCTAAACCCTGAAACACTACCACCAGCAAGACCCCTACACTGCCCGAACACCACTGCACTGCCCTAAACCCTGAAACATCACCCCCAGCAAGACCCCCTACACTGCCCGAACACCACTGACCCTAAACCCTGAAACACCACCCCCAGCACGACCCCTACACTGCCCGAACACCACTGCACTGCCCTAAACCCTGAAACACTACCCCCAGCATGACCCCCTACACTGCCCGAACACCACTGCTCTGCCCAAAACCCTGAAACACCAGCCCCAGCACGACCCCCTACACTGCCCGAACACCACTGCACTGCCCTAAACCTTGAAACACCAGCCCCTGCATGACCCCTACACTGCCCGAACACCACTGCACTACCCTAAACCCTGAAACATCACCCCCAGCACGACCCCCTACACTGCCCAAGCACCACTGCACTGCCCTAAACCCTGAAACACCAGCCCCAGCACGACCCCCTACACTGCCCGAACACCACTGCACTGCCCTAAACCCTGAAACACCAGCCCCAGCACGACCGCCTACACTGCCTGAACACCACTGCACTGCCCTAAACCCTGAAACACCAGCCCCAGCACGACCCCTACACTGCCCGAACACCACTGCACTGCCCTAAACCGTGAAACACCAGCCTCAGCACGACCCCCTACGCTGCCTGAACACCACTGCACTGCCCTGAACCCTGAAACACCAGCCCCAGCACAACACCCTACACTGCCCGAACACCACTGCACTGCCCTAAACCCTGAAACACCACCCCGTGCATGACCCCCTACACTGCCCGAACACCACTGCACTGCCCTAAACCCTGAAACACCACCCCCAGCGCGACCCCCTACACTGCCCGAACACCACTGCACTGCCCTAAACCCTGAAACACCACCCCTGCACAACCCCTACACTGCTCGAACACTACTGCACTGCCCTAAACCCAGAAACACCATCCCCAGCACGACCCCCTATACTGCACGAACACCACTGCACTGCCCTAAACCCTGAAACACTACCCCCAGCAAGACCCCATACACTGCCCGAACACCACTGCACTGCCCTAAACCCTGAAACATCACCCCCAGCAAGACCCCTTACACTGCCCGAACACCACTGCCCTAAACCCTGAAACATCACCCCCAGCAAGACCCCCTACACTGCCCGAACACCACTGCACTGCCCTAAACCCTGAAACACCAGCCCCAGCACGACTCCCTACACTGCCCGAACACCACTGCACTACCCTGAAACACCACCCCTGCACGACCCCTACACTGCCCGAACACCACTGTACTGCCCTAAACCCTGAAACCCCACCCCCAGCATGACCCCCTACACTGCCAGAACACCACTGCACTGCCCTAAACCCTGAAACACCACCCCCTGCACGACATCCTACACTGCCCGAACACTACTGCACTGCCCTAAACCCTGAAACACCACCCCCAGCACGACCCCCTACACTGCACGAACACCACTGCACCGCCCTAAACCCTGAAACACTACCCCCAGCAAGACCCCCTACACTGCCCGAACACCACTGCACTGCCCTAAACCCTGAAACATCACCCCCAGCAAGACCCCCTACACTGCCCGAACACCACTGCCCTAAACCCTGAAACACCACCCCCAGCAAGACCCCTACACTGCCCGAACACCACTGCACTGCCCTAAACCCTGAAACACCACCCCAGCAAGACCCCCTACACTGCCCGAACACCACTGCACTGCTCTAAACCCTGAAACACCACCCCCAGCACGACCCCCTACACTGCCCGAACACCACTGCTCTGCCCAAAACCCTGAAACACCAGCCCCAGCACGACCCCTACACTGCCCGAACACCACTGCACTGCCCTAAACCCTGAAACACCAGCCCCAGCACGACCCCCTACACTGCCCGAACACCACTGCACTGCCCTAAACCCTGAAACACCACCCCCAGCACAACCCCCTCCACTGCCCGAACACCACTGCACTGCCCTAAACCCTGAAACACCAGCCCCAGCACAACCCTGTACACTGCCCGCACACCACTGCACTGCCCTAAACCCTGAAACACCAGCCCCAGCACAACCCTGTACACTGCCCGAACACCACTGCACTGCCCTAAACCCTGAAACACCAGCCCCAGCACGACAGCCTACACTGCCCGAAAACTACTGCACTGCCCTAAACCCTGAAACACCACCCCCAGCAAGACTACCTACACTGGCCGAACACCACTGCACTGCCCTAAACCCTGAAACACCACCCCCTGCACTACCCCTACACTGCCCAAACACTACTGCACTGCCCTAAACCCTGAAACACCACCCCTCAGCACGACACCCTACACTGCCCGAACACCACTGCACTGCCCTAAACCCTGAAACACCACCCCAGCATGACCCCTACACTGCACGAACACCACTGCACTAAACCCTGAAACACCACCCCTGCACGACCCCCTACACTGCCGGAACACCACTGCACTGCCCTAAACCCTGAAACACCACCCCCAGCACGACCCCCTACACTGCCCTAACACCACTGCACTGCCATAAACCCTGAAACATCACCCCCAGCACAACCCCCTACACTGCCTGAGCACCATTGCTCTGCCCTAAACCCTGAAACACTAGCCCCAGCTCGACCCCCTACACTGGCCGAACACCACTGCACTGCCCTAAACCCTGAAACACCACCCCCAGAACGACCCCCTACACTGCCCGAACACCACTGCACTGCCCTAAACCCTGAAACACCAGCCCCAGCAAGACCCCCTACTCTGCCCGAAAACACCACTGCATTGCCCTAGACTCTGAAACACCAGCCCCAGCAAGACCCCCTACACTGCCCGAACACCACTGCACTGCCCTAAACCCTGAAACACCAGCCCCAGCATGACCCCCTACACTGCCCGAACACCACTGCACTGCCCTAAACCCTGAAACACCAGCCCCAGCATGACCCCCTTCACTGCCCGAACACCACTGCACTGCCCTAAACCCTGAAACACCAGCCCCAGCACGACCCGCTACTCTGCCCGAACACCACTGCACTGCCCTAAACCCTGAAACAGCAGCCCCAGCACCACCCCCTACAATGCCCGAACACCAATGTACTGCCCTAAACCCTGAAACACCACCCCTGCACCGCCCCTACACTGCCCGAACACCACTGCACTGCCCTAAACCCTGAAACACCACCCCTGCACGACCCCTACACTGCCCGAACACCACTGCACTGCCCTAAACCCTGAAACACCACCCCCTGCACCACCCCCTACACTGCCCGAACACCACTGCACTGCCCTAAACCCTGAAACACCACCCTCTGCAACGCCCCCTACACTGCCCGAACACCACTGCACTGCCCTAAACCCTGAAACACCACCCCCAGCATGACCCCTTTACTGCTCGAACACCACTGCACTGCCCTAAACCCTGAAACACCACCCCCAGCATGACCCCCTACACTGCCTGAACACCACTGCCCTAAACCCTGAAACACCACCCCTGCACGACCCCTACACTGCCCGAACACCACTGCACTGCCCTAAACCCTGAAACACCACCCCCTGCACGAACCCCTACACTGCCCGAACACCACTGCACTGCCCTAAACCCTGAAACACCACCCCCAAGACGACCCCCTACACTGCCCGAACACCACTGCACTGCCCTAAACCCTAAAACACCACCCCCAGCACGACCCCCTACACTGCCCGAACACCACTGCACTGCCCTAAACCGTAGAACACTACCCCCAGCATGACCCCCTACACTACCCGAACACCACTGCACTACCCTAAACCCTAAAATACTCCCCCAGCACGACCCCCTACACTACCCGAACATGACTGCACTGCCCTAAACCCTAAAACACTCCCCCAGCACGACCCCCTACACTGCCCAAACACTACTGCACTGCCCTAAACCCTGAAACACCACCCCTCAGCACGACACCCTACACTGCCCGAACACCACTGCACTGCCCTAAACCCTGAAACACCACCCCAGCACGACCCCCTACACTGCCCGATCACCCCTGCACTAAACCCTGAAACACCACCCCTGCACGACCCCTACACTGCCGGAACACCACTGCACTGCCCTAAACCCTGAAACACCACCCCCAGCACGACCCCTTTACTGCTCGAACACCACTGCACTGCCCCAAACCCTGAAACACCACCCCAGCATGACCCCCTACACTGCCCGAACACCACTGCCCTAAACCCTGAAACACCACCCCTGCACGACCCCCTACACTGCCCGAACACCACTGCCCTAAACCCTGAAACACCACCCCTGCACGACCCCCTACACTGCCCGAACACCACTGCACTGCCCTAAACCCTGAAACACCACCCCCAGCACGACCCCTACACTGTCCGAACACCACTGCACTGCCCTAAACCCTAAAACACCACCCCCAGCACGACCCCCTACACTGCCCGAACACCACTGCACTGCCCTAAACCCTAGAACACTACCCCCAGCATGACCCCCTACACTACCCGAACACCACTGCACTACCCTAAACCCTAAAATACTCCCCCAGCACGACCCCCTACACTACCCGAACACGACTGCACTGCCCTAAACCCTAAAACACTCCCCCAGCACGACCCCTACACTACCCGAACACCACTGCACTGCCCTAAACCCTAAAACACTCCCCCAGCACGACCCCTACACTACCTAAACACCACTGCACTGCCCTAAACCCTAAAACACTACCCCCGCATGACCCCCTACCCTACCCAAATACCAATGCACTACCCTAATCCCTAAAACACTACCCCCGCACAACCCCCTACACTACCCAAAGACCACTGCACTACCCTAAACTCTAAAACAATACCCCCGCACGACTCCCTACACTACCCAAAGACCACTGCACTACCCTAAACCCTAAAACACGACCTCCTACACTACACAAACACCACTGCACTACCCTAAACCCTAAAAACTACCCCAGCACGAACCCCTACACTACCCAAACACCACTGCACTACCCTAACCATAAAACACTACCCCCAGCAGTACCCCTACGCTACCCAAACACCACTGCACTACCCTAAACCCTAAAACACTACCCCCAGCAGTACCCCCTACACTACCCAAACACCATTGCACTACCCTAAACCCTAAAACACTACCCCCAGCAGTATCCCCTACACTACCCAAACACCACTGCACTACCCTAAACCCTAAAACCCTAAAACACTAACCCCAGCACGACCCCCTACACTACCCAAACACCACTGTACTACCCTAAACCCTAAAACACTCCCCCAGCACGACTCCCTACACTACCCAAACACCACTGCACTACCCTAAACCCTAAATCTACCCCCAGCACGACCCCCTACACTACCCGAACACGACTGCACTGCCCTAAACCCTAAAACACTCCCCCAGCACGACCCCCTACACTACCCGAACACCACTGCACTGCCCTAAACCCTAAAACACTCCCCTCAGCACGACCCCTACACTACCTAAACACCACTGCACTGCCCTAAACCCTAAAACACTACCCCCGCATGACCCCTACACTACCCAAATACCAATGCACTACCCTAATCCCTAAAACACTACCCCCGCACAACCCCTACACTCCCCAAGACCACTGCACTACCCTAAACTCTAAAACAATACCCCCGCACGACTCCCTACACTACCCAAAGACCACTACACTACCCTAAACCCTAAAACACGACCTCCTACACTACACAAACACCACTGCACTACCCTAAACCCTAAAAAACTACCCCAGCACGAACCCCTACACTACCCAAACACCACTGCACTACCCTAAACCATAAAACACTACCCCCAGCAGTACCCCTACACTACCCAAACACCATTGCACTACCCTAAACCCTAAAACACTACCCCCAGCAGTATCCCCTACACTACCCAAACACCACTGCACTACCCTAAACCCTAAAACCCTAAAACACTAACCCCAGCACGACCCCCTACACTACCCAAACACCACTGTACTACCCTAAACCCTAAAACACTCCCCCAGCACGACCCCTACACTACCCAAATACCAATGCACTACCCTAATCCCTAAAACACTACCCCCGCACAACCCCCTACACTACCCAAGACCACTGCACTACCCTAAACCCTAAAACACTACCCCCAGCAGTACCCCCTACACTACCCAAACACCATTGCACTACCCTAAACCCTAAAACACTACCCCCAGCAGTATCCCCTACACTACCCAAACACCACTGTACTACCCTAAACCCTAAAACACTGCCCCCAGCACGACTCCCTACACTACCCAAACACCACTGCACTACCCTAAACCCTAAATCTACCCCCAGCATGACCCCCTACACTACACAAACACCACTGCACTACCCTAAACCCTAAAACACTACCCCCAGCAAGACCCTCTTCACTACCTAAACACAACTGCACAATTTGTTACAGGCGTTGCAACGCAGGCCTGTGGTGCTTACTGGAAGTACCTGGTGGGCTAGTTGGGCCCCAGGGACTCTCAGGATTCAAGGTGACCTAATCCCCCAACTTAAAACGCGCCACGGGTGCGTTTGCACAGTGGTGAAGGGAGGGGGAGGGGCCTCAGGTGACATGTGCGCAAATACGCCCTGTGGTGCATTTTAAGTTGGGGAGTTAATTCCCTTTGAATCCTGGGGGCCAACTAGCCCACCAGGTACCTTCAGTAAGCACAACAGAGTTGCGTTGCAGAGAGGTGAAAAAGGTGCGTGGCCTCGGAACGCCTCTCTGCAACTCAGCTCTGTGGTCCTAACTGTAGGTACCTGGGGGCTAGTTGGGCCCCAGGGACCCTCAGGATTCAAGGGGACTTAATCCTGCAACTTAAAACGCGCCACGGGGCGCGTTGCACACATGTCACCTCAGGCCCCCTCCCTTCACCACTGTGCAAACGCGCACTGGCTCTGGTTAGTCAGAGTCAGTTACCACCAGTACCCGTCTGAAAAAGTTGTGGGCACAGGATGATTTTGCAACAAGGCCTCTTTCTGCTCCTCTGTTGGTTCTTTCTGCACATCTTTTGCTTCTTTCTGTGCGTTTTTCTTCTTTCTTCACATGTCCTACCTCTGTTGGCATAGTTAGAAACTAGCATTTAAAAACGTTTGAAATTCACTTAAAAAATCATAGGTTTCAGGCACGTTATAATTAGAAATTAGCATTTAAAAAACCTTTGAAATTCACTGAAAAAACCATAGGTTTCAGGCACGTTATAGTTAGAAATTAGCATTTAAAAAACCTTTGAAATTCACTGAAAAAACCATAGGTTTCAGACACATTATAGTTAGAAATTAGCATTTAAAAAACCTTTGAAATTCACTGAAAAAACCATAGGTTTTAGGGACAGTTATAGTTAGTTGGACATTGCACTCGTACAAAACCCGTGAAATTCCCCTGTTATAGTTAGTTCAGCTAACTATAACTCGCGCCCAGCAATGCACTGCTGATGACGTCACATATTACATCACTCATGACATGGTCAGTGACATCACTGATGACATCACTGATGACATCTCAAATGACATCACTGATGACATCATCCATGTGATAATTTCATGCATCTTCTCACACCCTAATA
This sequence comes from Calotriton arnoldi, assembly GCA_963921515.1. NCBI lineage: Eukaryota > Metazoa > Chordata > Amphibia > Caudata > Salamandridae > Calotriton > Calotriton arnoldi. The sequence goes on from CAWUFW010001071.1 coordinate 832,862, forward strand.
TAACTTTTGATACACCCACTCTAAATTACAGACTGCCATTCTCAAAACCATAGACACTCCAACACCAAAAACTACATACCCACTCACTGATTCTTAGGTCTACACACACATCCACTCACTCACCTGTACAGTCACTCATACTTACAGTCACTCAGTACAGGACTATCATATGCACTCATACACCTATATAAACACTCACACACCGCCACTCATCCATAGAGGTACTCACACACCTAGTCAGTCATGCAAAAAATTAATCACACACCCATTTACTCACCTATACAGTTATACACACACCAGCTCACTTACTCATACAAATACTAGCACATTCTTACGCTCTTATACAATAACTGATACAAGCACACATGCATCCATACAGCCACTCTCACAATAACACACTCTCACTTATAGCCATTTAAATACTCTAACACACATATATACTGCCTTTTACATATGTAGTTACTCACACATGTACCACTGAGATATACATTCACTCACTAACACACCCATACACACACTCACCCACCCAAGCAGTCCATCACAGATGCACTCTTGAAATCATGCACCCAGTGAATCACCCACTCACACATCTATGTATAGAGTCACACACACCCCACCCACACAAACACTCAGGCAGCCATACAGATACTCAGAGAACCAATCAATAACCCATATAGACACTCATGTAGCTATTCGCAAATTCATGCATCCACTTACACACCAACAAACAGACGGATACAGACATTCACACAGTTTAGTCACTAACCCATGCATTCAGTAAGATACGTTTAATCACTCACTTGTAGAGTCAGTCACTCACGTACTAAATCATCCATTCAGACACTTATACACCCACTCATTCTTCAATACGCCTTTCCCTATATATATTAAACATATTTAAACTTTACAGAAACACAGTCACTGGATGATGTCATCAGTGATGTCATTTGAGATGTCATCAGTGATGTCATCAGTGATGTCACTGACCATGTCATGAGTGATGTAATATGTGACGTCATCAGCAGTGCATTGCTGGGGCGCGAGTTATAGTTAGCTGAACTAACTATAACAGGGGAATTTCACGGGTTTTGTACGAGTGCAATGTCCAACTAACTATAACTGTCCCTAAAACCTATGGTTTTTTCAGTGAATATATATATATATATATATATATATATATATATATATATATATATATATATATATATATATATATATATATATATATATACAGCTACTAGGCAGCAGCAGCAATACAAGTGTCAACAAAACTCTTGTGATTATGTTCCTGCTAGAGAGAGAGAGAGATCAGAGTTTTGTCTAGTGGCAGTTTTGACATGCCATAAAAGTAGCGCAGAGGGTTAACATGCCTGCTGCAAAGAACAGATATGTACTATATATATATTGCTGAGTGGATTAGTAAAGCCAACCGTTACCAGCACTTTAAAACAAATGAAATGTATGTGAGAAAGGGGCTATGGAGAGATGAGGGGCACTCTTGCTGGGTGGTAGTGAGGGGATCGAAGGAGGGGGCCATGGGGGGGCGCCAAAAGTGATTGTCTCTCACCGTGCGCCACCAGTGCTAAAGGCTGTGATGATGGGTATGTGGCAAGGTGAAATACTGCACCTTTTTTGTCTGTTTTAGTGTCTTTAGAGAACTTTCTGATTTAGGTAAGAAGACAAGGTTAGGCGTTGTGCATTGATGCCTTCAGTGGGAGTAATTTTGAGCTCACATAAAATTAGAAAATTGTCTACAGTAGTTGATCGTTTATCAACGGATACTGCTGGTGGGTTTTTGATGATAGCTACTGAGATGGTGGATATGAGATCCATGGTTTTGCAAAATAGACTTGCCCTAGATGTATTATTGGCAAAAGAGGGCGGAGTCTGTAGTATGCTTAAAATTCAACAATGTTGCACTTATATCTCTGACAAAAGTAAAGATTTGGAGGGATATATCAGTACACATTTGCGTAATGATCTAACTAAACTGAAGGTTGACGGTGCATGGGAGAAACTTGGTAAGGGTTTTTCCTCAGGAGGTAATTGGTTTTTAATATTAAGTAATAGCTTGTTAGGGAGAATACTAACACCAATAATTGTTATTGCTGCTGGCGAACTAATAGTAATACTGATATATAAATGCTGTAAGTGCAAAACAAAAGAAACTAAACGTAGAGCAAGAAAAAGGAAGAGAGAAGAAATAGAGTTGGAAGACAGGTAAATAGCTTATTATGAAGTAATGAGAGATGTAGAGGGTGCTAGACTGAAACAGATGAAAACAAGTACATTATAAAACAAATCACATCATAATCAGATTTTATAGATTGTGTGATAGCTGAAGTCGCCATCAAATGGGGGATTGATGGAGCATGATTTTTGAGAAATAATCTTGCTTGATCAAATCTGCTCATATGTGAGTTATTAACAAAACAAATGACTAATGGTGTGAAAATTAATAACATGGGGACTTAAAAAGAATAACGTGGAAATTTGCAAGAGAGATCCAGCACATTTAGTAATCAAAAACTACAATAGTTTCTGTGCAGAAAGCAAACGAAAACATGAATTTTATGTGTATTTAAGAAAGAGACCTTTTATATGTGTACTAGAATTTTCAAAAATAGAATAACGAAATGCAAAATAATGGAAACGGTCATAGAACTTTTCTGAATAGTAAGAAAACATTAATAATTAATAGTCAACATTAATTAATTAGAATAATGAATCTCTAAAATACTGACTTCTTATGTTTTTCTTTGTGATCACTTAACTGAATTATGTTTTCTTTTCTTTAGAGAAATGATGATTTTACAGTTGCTCCAAGAAGGCCTCAAACACTGCTAAAGTTATTTCCTTTTTTAACGTAGGCCTTAGAAGAATGTACTTTGTCCTTCATTATTTCTAAAATGTTGATTTATTTATTTGTTGTGCAAAACCCTATCATTAGAATTTCATCTTCCCAACACTAGAATATTTCTTTTATGAATTATTGTGTCGACTATGTTGCAAGTCGTTGTGGAAGTGAGCACGAGGATGGAAAAGAATACAATGATTTCCTCCTTCTTCCGAATAGCGATGACGCCATTAGTTTAACAAAAGACTGTTTATAAAAATCAGAAAAAACTGACTAGAATGATGATCACCTCATAGTTTATCCAATGAAATTTAGGGGCATATTCACAAGAACGTGCGCTAAACATCGCCAAAAAAGGTTAACGCAACTTTACACATCGCAGTCTATCGCGGGAAAATAACCCGTGTTAACGTGGAATTCACAACACGGCGGTACCATGCAATAGTCTCCCAAAAACGCGGCCAATGTCTGCGATACAACCACTGCGACGGAGATAAAAACACAAACCCCAACGCGTAAAAAGTCGCGATGGGCCCAAACGCGATAAGAAAACAGTGATAACCAGCGAGAGGCCAGCAATACCCACGCGTAATGCGGGAAAAAGCACAAGAACAGCATACGGAAAATGCCACTAAAAAGGAAATGAACTGCGGAGTACCACGGATGCACCCTGACCGACTGCAGAGGACAACATGAACCCCACAAGCCCCACGGAGGAACAGCCAGGAATCCAGGGGTCGTGGAATGACAATGAGAAGAGGAAGAGGAAGACGGGGTACAGTCTACAGGAAAACCCGATTATCGTCACGGATGAGATAGAACACCACCACCAACTGTACGTCACCTCCAACGTGTCATTGGCAACAAAGAGGCAAAGATGGCACACCATCTTTGACCATGTGAATGCCCTTGCAGCGCCGAGGAGGACAATGGAAGAGGACAAGACGCGCTGGATTGATGTGAATGGCAAAACCAAGCAGAAACTCGCTGCCAACATGAAAGCAGCAACGCACTTCGGAGGAGGGGGCCAGCAGAACACCAGGAGCTGAATGACATGGAGAAAATGGTGGCCACAGTCATCAGTCGGGAGATGGTGACAGGAGTTGGGGATCCGGACACTGCTCAACATGACCCGACACTACATCAACAGGGTGCGTACCGACCAGGGAGTGGGGGACGGGGGAAATGGGCACAATGGCACACATGCACAATTAAGCAGAGCACACTGCACACCCACAATGACTCTGGATCATGTCCCTGATCCCACGGGAACACTTCAGCACACACACAAACACCAAGTAGTCCCACGTCCACCATGTGCCCAAAGGGGCCCCCACCCAACACATCACCAATCACACAACCAACACATGCACACGTGCGAAACACAGCAAACATGCATATACGTCAGCCACACTGACAATGCAAGAGACACCACATGACGAGTAGCATGGCTGCAGTCCAATCATCATGACAATGTGCACGCCATGACACTGAGGTGGCTGAATGCGGACCACAACCGGAAAGGAGCAGGTCACACTCGGACACATCCACCTGCACAAACAACCCCTGACGTCAACAACACATCTGCGGACAAACCATGCCCAAGAGTCACAACTCGACAAAGAGCACAAGTTACCCAATTCTACAACATCTCAGCATTGTAGAAGCACAGAACTGAAAGGCACACCACATGAAAGGGATAAGTGGCAGCCAAATCAGAGCTGCAGGAGCGACTCACCCACCGTGCAGCATACGCACATAAGAATAAGGGCACCTCGACATTGACAACATCGTGGTAATATATATATATGAAATAAATGAAATACCAGCATTTGTAAAGCGCACAGCTACCTCCGGAGAGGTGTCCCGGCGCTGGGGGCCCTCGGGAAGATTAAGCGAGCTATTGCCCAGAGTCACATGGTGCTGGGCTAACCTGCCGCCGGCACCGGGGATCGAACCGTGAACCCCGTGGTCCGGAGTCAGGCACCCTGGTCGCTGCGCCACACCTCTTCCACATGACGTGCTCATGTGAAGAAATTGGCAATGAGGGTGTTCCTACGGGCTATTCCTGCCGCAGCTGCAGTGGGATGTGGGCCACCTGCCCCCTCATCCTCATCATCGTCCGGTGCTTCTGGCACTTGGATCCATGGGGCATTTGTGCATACACAGATGTTGTGCAACACACAACATGCAACGATCATCTTGCACACGATGTCTGGCCTGTACAGGAGCCTTCCACCTGTGATGTCCAGGCTCCTGAAACGTGATTTCAACACACCAAAAGTGCGTTCTACAATGCCCCTCGTGCGTATGTGGGCCGCATTGTACTGCCTCTGGGCGGGTGTGTTCGGATCTCGGAGGGGTGTCATCATACAAGGGCAGAGTGCATATCCTTGATCACCTGTGACAGTGCAGAGAGAAAAGAGTCAATACTTGGTTTGGCATGATGTGTTGGCAGGCCCACTAGTCCAGTGACGCCTGTGCTGGCTGAGTGTGGGGTGAGTGTAAACCAGCCCTCAGGGAGTGGTTGGTGCTGGCAACAACTACAACAGTCATCAGGCACTCAGAAATGCAATGTTTGACCAGCAAGGGCCCATGACTTGAGTTGCACAGAGTTAGTGGCCCCGGATGCACAACGGCTGACACGGGCCTACCGCCACGGGACGCTGACTTGCGGGGCACTGGGGTAGGGTCATGAGAGCAGAGCAGGGACTCGTAGGTATCAAAGGTGGTTGTCGCAGAGTGTCTCGGGGGAGAGTGGAAGGTGTACCCCCAGGGCATGATGCAGAGGGCACATACCAGCTGTGTCCGGCAACATGGCGGATATGAATGCCACAGACTCATGCCAAACACCAAGTCCGTACCTGCCAGTTGCTGATGACAACCCCTAGGCCACAGGCTCAGACACCAACAATGTTCTGCCGGAGGCTGACAGTGACTCACGGCGCACTGGGTTAGTTGCACCAGGTCAGTCCTTGCTAGTGGTCGACCTCCTCCGTAACAGAGATCCGTTTTTCCACCGGACTGAACCGAATCTTCCTCTCACTCCTCTCCCTGCGTTCACTGGCATGAACTCCGCCATTGATTAATCAAGACTCAGTTCTAGATGTGGGACCTACTGGACTGCAGTGTAGACTGGCTGCAGCGGTGGAGTATGTCAACGAATAAGGACTTCTGGAGGCCTGTATCACGGTGGGCAGCGATGGTCTGAGGAGGCTGCCAAGGTCGCGGGGATGGGGCTTGGAGCTTGCACCGGCACGTGGTGGGCCCTCTTTGACACACGCCGGTGTCGGCAGGTGAGCAGTGCGGCCTGGGTACGCTGTGGCGGGCAAGCCGGGTCTGGGGATCAGCGGCCTGGGGTGCAGCAGGCGCACAGGGTCGCAGGCCCCGCTGCTCACGGCGTCGGCTTCGTGGCGGGCTGAGAGGCACCGCCCTGGCAGTCACGTTGGCCATTCCGGGAGAGCACCACGCTCAGCACCACGGTGTTTTTATCCACACCCCTGCGCAGGCCTGGCGTACGCCGGGCCAACCCACTACGCTCACGCACACAGGGGGGGACGCAGCGAGTGACATTTCCGCGATCTACCCCACAGCCTGAGGTGACATAGTTGCGTCCACTGTCCACTACTCTCCAGACACCAGCAGTTAATGTCTGCATGGACATATCTGTGGTTTGCATACCCAAGTCTGTCGGGCACATTCACGCCACACTTGTCGTTGTGTACATTCCCATTCATGGGTCACTTGCCTCCTTCGCACATGCCTGCTTTCCGCCTCTCCACACATTCAGCTGTTGTGTGGCTGTGGTGCCATGATGTAGCTGGCTTGTGTATATGGGAAGCCCAGGATCCCAATGGAGTTGTGTTGTCGTGTCTGGTAGGTGGGCATGTTGATTGACATGTTGTATGTGGTTTTGTCACGTGTGCATTCCCACAGTTGTGCGTTGTGTGATGGTGGTGGATGTGAGGTGTGTGGTGTGTTGATTTGGTACTTACCAACGAGCAGTGCATTTCCATAGGTGCCATCCTGGAAGCGCTGGTTGATGATGGACTGTCGGAAGATGTAGGAATCGTGCACACGGCCTGGGTAGTTTGCGACGACATTGGTGAACATTCCCCGGTGGTCCACTATTGCCTGCACATTGATGGAATGCGTGTGCTTTCTGTTGCGGTAGATGTGTGCAGTGTCTGCAGGGGGCACAAGTAGGACATGTGTGCAGTCAATAGCCCCCAACATGTGAGGGAATCCAGCTATGGCGTAGAAGCCTTGCTTGGTCTCCAGCTGTTCCTGCGCAGTGTGGGGGAAGTGAAGGTACTGGGGTATGAAGCTTATGATGGCATCCAGGACAGGTGTGATGGACTTTGATAGGGCTGGCGGTGAGACTCCTCCGACTCTGGCAGTTGTTGGTTGGAAGGTACCAGAGGCCAACATGTGCAGCACAGCCAGCAGCTTTGTCTGCGGAGGGATGTTGGTTGTCCGCTGTGTTGGGACCGACAGCCTGTGGCCGATGTGGGTCATGATGCGGAGGATGGTTGTCCTTTTGAGCCTGTAGTGGGCAATGACTTCCTCAGGCGTTAGGTCTGTGAGACTAGTGCGTTTTCGGTAGGTCCGCTGTCTTACTCTGCGCTGCCTCTGTGGTAGTCCGGTGGGGTGCCGGTCCGGGTCCTGGGGGTGGTGGCGGTGGGTGTTGTGGCCCTGTTGGGGCTCCAAGTTGCATGATGAGTAGCTCCATGGCGTCGGTTGTTCTTCGGGTGTGGCTGTGGGCGCGGCTCCGTTACCTGCTGCAGGTAGTCGTCCTGCTTAACACCAGCAATAGGCAGGAGTTAAATCCCTGCTGCTACCGCGGCTTATCGCATGGTTTTGACTCGCATCGCGGATCTGGCAGTTTGTTGTGAATGTGGCGAAGTGGTGTTTTCGTGTGTTTTTGCACGGGAACGCCTACTCTGCATCTCATTAGGGTTAGTTGGTGTTGTCACCCGTGGAGATAGATTTTGCTGCAGTTATCGCGGGAATACTGGCGATGTCTGCAGTTTGCACCCGCTTGTGAATGGGGCGATACAACTATTTCCACTTTTGATGCGCTAAAGTGCCGATAACTCGGCGATAAGTCCTTATGAATATGCCCCTTGGAGTTTTCTAAAAGTGTTTAATTAGGGGGGTTGGATTTTGAACATGTTGGGGTATAATTATTACTCTGAAAAAGTAACTTGTCAGTAGCTGTTTCAGTGAGAGGAGAGCCTTGCTGCTGTTTTTCTCTGTGCTACTCCGGCTGGCTACTATCCTTGCAATATCTGACTGAGACTGTCCTGATTACTTTGCACTTCATCAGCTGGTGATGTTGCTTAAGCTATACCTATTCGGCCGAAGTGTTAGCTATTTCTAACTATTGCATGCTGTGCATTAGTTCTCATTTATCTAAATTTGTATGAAATTTCTAAATTGCATTCTGGTTGTGCAATGAATATATTTCTTTTGTCTCTCCACTCTCACTCGTTATTGAAGTTTTGATGTATTTGTTATTGAACTGTATTTACTTATTGTGAATTTACCTGTGACATTGAACTAATGAAGATTCTTTGAAATATTACTGATTGTACTTGTGAATTGACCATTCTTATTTTGAAATTTTAGATAAAAGTACCTTAATAGGTATTCAGAGTCTGTTTTTATTAATGAATTATTGACGTATTGCTTATTGTGACTATGATTGTTAGTTAAGCATTTCCTTCATTATAGGTTATCATGAAGGGAATTGCAGCCGTCTCTCATTATCGTGTCCTTATTAGCTCTACCAAAGGTTCATCGGAGGACCTGATATTGTAAGTGATTATTGAGTTCTCATGGGCCCAAATTCTTGGCTATAGAAAAGATCCTGTTTATTGGAAAATCAGGGTTATTATAAACTATTATAAATTTACACCGCTTCCGCTGGATCAATAGTTATTTACTGTTGCACACATCACTCACGCACACATCCAACAACTGTTTTAGGAGAACATATCTGCCTTCTATGTAGGATAGTGTTTTAGAAGGATGGCTTTAGGCACTAGCAGAATGGCGTATTTGTGGATGACTGTTGCTCAAGCCCTAACTCGGGTTATGGAGGACAGCTCTGAGTCAGGATCAGAGACTGAGTCAGCAGATACTGAGACAGCAGATAATGAGACAGCATCTGAGGGAGAGGACAATAGACAATGGAGCAGAATCTGGAAGGGATTTTTCAGTCGGCGCAGTTTCATTCGATGACTCATCTTCCAGCGCTTCTGAGGGACATAATGATGACAGTCATGCTGTCCCTTCACAAGCACAGTCTATGCAGCGGGACAACAGTAGCAGGTTAGGCCAACACAGAGAGCAGGCATGTGTGGCAGCAAGCACCGATGGAGAGCTCTCTTGGCAGCCCCCAATTTAGTTCAGCCCCAAATTCCGCCTTTCACTGGTGACGTTGGTTGTAAAGTTGATATGGCTAAGTCCATCTCTTTTTGGATGTGTTGACTTCCTTGAGCAAACTAACAGCCAACAAATTTGGTTGCCAAACAATTTCTGAGAGAGCATCGTGGCACTCTTGGGCCTCTTTCTAGGGCACACTAGTAGTCTACCACTTCATTAGGGGAGTTGAAGACATTTTTGGGCCTCACTCAAAAAATAGGGATAGTGCGTAAACCAACCTTGCTGTCCTACTGGTTTACTTGCACTGTTTGGGTAACCCCCATCTTCGCACCGTACATGAGCAGAGATCTTTTTTTGCTACTGCAGCACATGCTGCATTTCAATGACAATTCTTCTGTATTGCCCTGGGACTGCTGAGGCACTGTTGAAGGGTGATAATGAGGGAACCATTGAAGAGCCCTAACAAAGATTATCATATCCCGGTGCACAATAACATCATCATTTAATATGCTTTAAAAGCTAATACAATTCAAAATATGATGACAAATGTAGTTTTTTGTAGTGGGTAGGCTCACTCGCTGCTCTTGGTATGCACCGTACAGGGCCTGGTCTGACAACATTTGCCAGGGCTGCTTTGGGTTCCCAGTCTGGCCCTGGCAGGAGCAGGAGCATTGTACCGTGAAATAAAACCAAACATTGAAAAGTTAGTCCCTGAGATGCAGTACCAACCTCCCCATTAAAATATTTCAATTTTTGCAAATTTGTTCAATATAAAATAATAGTAATTTGAGTATTTCTTTGGTGTGCACTTGTTTATGTATTTTTTGTGAATTACTGTTTTAATGTTTGAAATTTAAATTGTATAAATTGCTTGGGGGTCACAGGCTTCCAAAAGTGACTCAATGGGGTCCTCAGGAGTCAAAAGGTTGGGAACCACTGATCTACATGTCCCAATTTTAAATACCATGTGTCCTGCCTTGTGGGCTACAAGGCCTACATAGGGGTGACATACTAATATTTAAAAGGGAGGTCTTTACCTTTCATTTTGACAGGTCACACTTCAGGTTTACAATGCAACCATGAGACTAAACAGAATAAGCCTGAAGCCATGTGTGCACTGCCACTATAATGTACTGCAGTCCACCAGAAGCATTTAACTTCCATGCGCAGAGTGTACATTCTATACCATATACTAGGAACTTATAGGGAAGTTAAATCCGCCAATCATAAATAAACCAAATTAACCAAGGGAGAGAACTAGCACTTTACCCCTGGTTAGCAGGGCTAAAGGGCCCAGAGTTCTAAAGCCAGCAAAATAGATCGCGCAAAAATCTGTTGAGACATTACGCAAAATATGGTAATTCCCTACACCCATCTCCACTTATTAAGATAGCTTGCTACGCAGAGCATAGCATTGTTTTCTCTATGATAAAATCACTTACATTTTAGATCTTGGATTCAAGGAGCAAATCCTTAATCTACTTTTATTATCCTAAATTCAATAATTTGGACCATATATGATGGGTACATGTTCATTTTCACAACAGCAAAATATTTCACAGTGCAAACACCAAAAATAAACGAATGACTTCATAAAAATGTGCCCATATAAATTAATGCAATAATACTGACTTCCAATGTCTGTGTCTCCTCCATGTCCCATCACTTACTTTGCCTCTTTCCTCTCCAGATCACTATTCCCGCCCAGCTATGTCTGATTATTCAGAGTCTGTGGTCCCGTTCAGTCCCTTTCCTTATTGACTCATCATAATTATCACTCAATTTATATTAAGGGTAATTCATCCATACCTCTGCTTTTACGAACAACTAATGAGCAGCAGAGTTCCAGGACCTGAATGTTACATTCCCAGTGCAAAATCAATATTTTACACCATTCTAAACTAATCTTCTTATAGGTCCCCCCCCCAACAAAGGTGTTGGCTGGATATCTTGCAAATGTCTCAGCCACTAGCAATTGCTTGGTGCAACATTCTAGTGCATTTGTTTTGCACAGTTTGCTGCTGTAGTCAGGGTCCCACAATATGCAAATCAGACTTGATCCTTCTCCAGCACGGATTGTCAAGCCCAAAGTGTCAGGCCAAGTCCCCTCTGAATGGAAACACCTGCAACCCGAGGCCAGTTTTAGTCATACTGGGCCTTGTCATAGGGGAGTAGCTTGTGAATTGTGGCACAGTGAGCAAGGGACCCATGTCTGGGCATGTTAATTGCTCTTAAGGCTAGTCCATTGATGCATTGGCATTACGGGTAAAAAAAAGGGCTGGAGTATAGCCCAAGTGATTGCTGGATCTTGATACATTTGCAAGCAATTCAACAATCACCTTTGTGTGTCAGTATGGCTTCTCAAGTACAACCGATATAGGCAGGCAAAACTATGGGGGATATTCTCAAGAACGTGTGATAATTATCGCAAAATTAGCTTAACGCAACTTTGCACATCTCAGTCTATCGCGGGAAAATAACACTGTGTCAACATTGTATTCTCAACACGGCGGTAGCATGCGATAGTCTCACGCCAACGCGTCAAATGACCGCGATAAAATTACCGTGACGGCAAAAAAACGCAAAACACGAACGCGAAAAAAGTTGTGATGTGGCCAACCGCGATAAAAAAATCAGCGATAACCAGCGACAGGCCTGCAATTCCCACGCGTCATGCGGGAAAATGCACCATAAAACCACCGAAAAACACAAACAAAATAATTCAAACTGCGTAGCACCATGGAGGAAGCTGGAGCAAGTACAGAGGACGACCAGAACCCCACAAGCCCCCAGGAGGACCAGCCTGGGACCTCGGGGTCACAGAAGGGCAAGGAGAAGAAGACGAGGAAGACGAGGTTCAGTCTGCAGGAAAACAGGATCATCATCATGGAGGTGATAGAACACCACCAACAACTGTTCGTCACCTCCAACGTGTCATTGGCAATTAAAAATGCAATATGGCAGTCCATCCTGGAAAAGGTGAATGCAGTCGGAGTGAGGAGGAGGACAATTGGAGAGCTCAAGAGGCGCTGGAATGATGCGAAGCGCAAAACCAAGAAGAAACTTGCTGACAACCATCAGGCAGCAATGCAGACTGGAGGTGGCAGTCCAACGGAACACCAGGAGCTGGATGAGATGGAGGAAATAGTGGGCACAGTCATCAGTGGGGAGACGGTGGCAGAGGTTGGGGGTCCGGACACTGCTCGACATGACCTGACACAACAGCACCAGGGTGAGTACCAAACAGGGACTGGGGGGACGGGGGGAGATGGACACAATGGCACACATGCACAATTAAGTAGAGCACACTGCACACCCACAATGACTCTGGATCATGTCCCTGATCCCCTTGGCACACTGCAGCACACATACAAACAGCAAGTAGGCCCCCGTCCACTATGGGCACAAAGGGGTCCCTCCCCACACAGCACCAATCTCACAACCAACCCATGCATATGTGACAAAACCAGCAAAGCTGCATGTCTGTGAGCCACCATGACAATGCAAGTGACACTGCATGACCAATAGCATGGCTGCAGTCCATTAATCATGACATGGTGCACGCCACAACACTGGGGTGGCTGAGTGTGGAACACATCCGGAAAGGAGCAGGTCACACTCTGACACATCCACGTGCACAAACAAACCCTGACGTCAACAACACATCTGTGGATAAACCATGCACAAGAGTCCAAAATACGAACAAGAGCCAAAATTAGCCAAGTCTGCAACATCTCAGCACTGTAGAAGCACAGAAGTCAAAGACACACCGCCTCAAAGGGATAAGGGGCAGCAAAATCACAGCTGCAGGGGCGACTCTCCCACAATGCAGCACACACATAGCAATAACAGCACATCAACATTGACGACAATGTGGTACAAAGTGCAAAGCTTTCACTACAGAACAGAGGACACAACTGGTTCCGCTTGTGCGTAGAAACTGGCCAATCACATCTGGCATAGCAGGAAACTGTGAGATGAAAATGTACGTGTACAACCTCACATCCGTGATGTAGTTCAAATGTCCACTGTCCCGCATCAAATAGTCAGCTCCTCCCAAACAGTCCCAATGTACATTGTCATGCAATCTGTATGTAAACTAGAACAATGCGTCAACATACATGTCAACACAATGTTAAAATGCATCTCCCCTTCACATTGCACAGGGACAATGAACACCTCCTGCAGAGCAGACCAGACAACACATCAGTGATGATGAAGAGGACCTCCACACCTTCGACACCGACGCCCTACAACAGCTCATGGACATCTTAGGCAACCCACCCCCAGGAGCAGGGCAGCCCAGCTGCATCGAGGAGACCCCACCCCCTGCACAGACCACACAGCAGGAAGCACCCACCACCACGGCTGGCTCCCAGCACCTCACCGAAGAACACATCGCATTCCAAGGCCATGTGTTAGACTGCCAGAAGGAGGTGGCTGAACAGGTGCGGGTGGGGTTCGCCCTCATGGCAGCCAAACTAGATGACATACGTGGGTGTCTAAGTCCCATCAGGGACCACTTACACTTTCTAACGGACACACACAGTTCGCTCCATGATGTCCAACAATCCATGTCCGACATCGCTGGAGTCATGACTCTGAGAGGAGAACAACTGTCAAGTCAGAGTGGCCTCAGCGATGTCAGCCGAGAGTTGGCACAGATGCTGAGGACAATGGAGAACATGGAGCGGATGCATGCGGAAAGAATGGCTGCCACGGATGCACACCAGCGAAAAGTTGTTGGGATCTTCCATGCCCTGCAGATCCTCATCATCGCATTGCTGCCACTAAGGCAGTTGCTGATGAATGCTGCTGGTACTTCTACACACACATCTCCGGCCCCTGATGTGTCAGTGGCACACAGTGCTGCAGACCAAACATCAGCACCCACATGTCAGACAGATGACATAGAGGACGAAGATGCGGGTGATTCCACCTTTGTAGTAAGAAGGAGCCAGTAGCATTCTTCTCCGCCATATTACCTGTTTCAGCTTGGTTCTGCCCTCTGCATCATGCCCTGTAACAGCACCTCCCACTGTCCCCCGAAACACTCTGCGACACTCACCTTGTACCTCGACATGGACTGCCATATTTTGTTTGCTTACCAATGACACAGCAATCAGACTGCGGACTGTACTCTTCCTCTTCCGATGTTCTTGTCAATCCCTAAATGACTCTGGCTGGCCCTCCACTGGGCTACAATGTAATGTGGGGTTTGCATGGCCATGTACTGCTCCAGCTCCGACACTCCACCGAATGTGAATAAATCATTCAAATTCACACAGATGTGTCATGTCCATAATCGATCAAGTATGAAAGTATGGATGAATGTAACGACACAAATGGGAAGTGAGATGACTGGTAATGTGTGCACTAGCTGTGGCCTCATTGCTCTGAAACAACAATCGCGCAATTCCTCAACTTTGCCCCACGCAATGTTAGAAATAGGGCTGGGTATGAAATGTCAACGTCGTTGGCAGGCCTAAAGCAGTGTCCCCATCACATTTGACAACAGAACATCTCTTTGCATACCTACTCACACTCAACTGGGTGGACACAGCCTGTAGTGATGGATCACATTGATCCACATGGCAAGAATATGGACACCATACTAACATTGCTGAAGACACGTAAGAGCACAGGTCTATCAGCAATTATCCCAACCACTATGTCTGGCTCACAGAGGTGGAGCTGACAATAGGGACTCACCCATAAGTGAAATGCGTCAGTCAGTCCCTCCCTGTGTACGGACAATGCTCATTGAGGCACACGATTTGTCATTCCAATCAACACTCATCACAGTTGAACACTAGTGAAGTTCCGTAGACTTTATTGCCATGTGCATGTCAGTACGGGCAAGACAAGGGCCACAACATGCAGACCAATGCATCAGACACTAACAGGCAGCATTCGGTCACGGTACAGTTCCACGTGACAGGCGTTGTGCATGCGCCCGGGATGTTCTGCCATTGCGATGGTGGCTCTCGTAGAACCGACACTCTTCTGACCTGCGGCAGTTATGTGGATGATATGCCACAGCTCGGAGCAATGAGTCGTATGTGTGTGCAACGTTTGGACGTATGGGTTGTTGTGTACGTAAGTGTCAAGGGCATTCCATGCAAGAGTACCTCGAGCAAGGACTTCTGTGAGTGGGGTGTGGATACGTTGGTCTTTCATTAGCGCTGTGCGTAGTGTGGGAGTCGTCATCATCTGCTATGGTATCTCTCTCAGGGGGTGCCTGCCGCATGCAAGAACAAGGTCAGAGGTGCAGATGTTCTTCTGCCTTATGTATTGAGACAAAGGAGCTTTCATCCCTAATGTCAGTCTGACTACTGCTTGCATTCTGGAAAGGTGATGTGGCTTTCGCGCTGCATTTGAGGCTAGGCCTTAGGCTTATGGTGCACCAATAGCGATACACACACAACAGTTGGCATGCATGAGCCAAGAGCCCGAGCGGCCTTGCGCTCCTTGTACAATCCCTTCGTGCGCGGCCGCCCTCCGGGTGCATGCAACATTGCAACATTGTCGATTGCGGGCCGTGTGGCGCAGACACTGCAACAGAGACACACACATCAGTTGGTTTCCTGTCCAGCCCAGAAATGAACCACGCCCAGGGCCCAGGGATAATTATTCACACCCCTCTTCTGGCCTGGCGTACGCCAACCCAGCCCACTCGGCTTACGTATAAAGGGAGGGACGACGACGCTACGTGTCCCAGTTCTTCCCCACTGCCGGAGGTGACATGGCTGCGTCCGCCTGGCATATCACGAGACTCAATCAGAAAGGGTCCATGACTTACGTTGCACAGAGTTGGTGGCACTGGAAACACTGCGGCCGGCACGGGCCTACCGCCACGGGACGGTGACTTCCGGTGCACTGAGGTAGGGGCACCTTAAGTGCTGAGCGGGTGTGCAGCCTGCGATGATGCGCCGTCCTGGCGGTCCGGACTGGTAAGGATTTGTGTGAGCCCTGCTGGACCGCAGTGTAGACCTGAGCCAGTGGGCAGCGCGGGCCTACCGCCACGTGGCGTTGCCTCGCGGTTCACAGAGTTAGTGGCACCTATAGCGCTGAGCGGGTGTGCAGCCTGCGATGATGCCGTGTGCACTGATATGATCTCTGCCATTGCGAAATCAAGACCCAGAATCACGTGTGTGGCCTGGTGGCCCACGGGGCGGGGCTGCATGATGTGGAGGCTGCCAAGGTCGCGGGCCCTGGGCTTGGAGCTTGCACCGGCACGTGGTGGGCCCTCTTGGAGACACGCTGGTGGCGGAAGGTGAGCAGTGAGGCCTGGGTGCGCAGGGGCGGGCAAACACCACTGGGCGGCGGGAGAGGCTGGGGTGCAGCAGCCTGTGTGCGCAGGGGCGGCCAAGCGATGATAGCGTGTGCACTGATATGTCTCTCTGTCATTCATAAATCTGGACTCTGTTTCAGATAAGGGACCTGGTGGACTGCAGTGTATACCGGCACATGGTTGGAGACCCACCGGTGGCAGCAGGTGAGCAGTGAGGCCTGGGTCCCTCTCCCTCTCTTCCTTTCACTGTCTCTCTCTCTCTTCCTCTGTTTCTCTCTTTCTCTCCTTCTCCCTCTCTCCCCCTTTCTCTCTCTTTCTCTCTCTCTCCCTCTCTTTCACTCTCTCTCTGTCTCCCTTTCTTTCTTTCTCTCTCTCTTTCTCTCTCTCTCTGTCCTTTGATGAGCGCATGGCACACCTTCTCATCTTGGATTTTGTCTTGCAGGCTGTGTCTTACAGATTGTCCAGAGAAGACCCGCCATGACTCTTCCGAATAGTTGTTGTGGGTTAAATTTGAATAAAATAATGTGTTTGGAAATTCAAAGATGAATGAATGATTCTCCTTTTTCTTACCACACATGAATGTTAATTGTTGTACTTGTGCGACATCAGGCGAATTGTTTTGTTCATGATTTCGTAAAGTTGATGTGAAATATCTTTGTCCGGGGTAGGGCCCGGGGGGGTGGGGTCCCGGGGGGGGTCCTGGCGGGGGTGGCGGTGGGTGTTGTGGCCCCTGGGGTGTCCGGCTGCATGATCAGTGGCTCCATGGCATCTGTTGTTCTTCTGGTGTGGCTGTGGGCTGGGCTCCCATTTCTGGTGCAGGTTATCGTCCGACTTAATACCAGGAAAGAGCAGGTGTTAATTCCCTGCTGCTAACGCGCCTTATCGCATCTTTTGTGATCTTATCGCCGATCTGGCTGGTCGTTGAGAATGTTGTGAAGTGGTGTTGTCGCTGCTTTTTGCACAGGAACGCCTACTCTGCATCTCATTAGCGTTAGTTGCCGGTGTCATCCGTGGCAATGTTTTTTGTGGCTGCTATCGCAGGTAAACTGGCGGTATCGGCTGCTAGCACCAGCTTGTGAATAGGGCGATAAATCTATCGCCACTTTGGCTGCGATAAAGTGCTGCTAACTCGGCGTCAAGTCCTTGAGAATATGCCCCTCTGTTTCTTGTGCCACAGTATTCAGAATCCATCTCACAGATAATGCCGAACAAGACAGAAACATGCCTGGAGTTGCTTGAATTCCTGTTCAGAGGGACCCTGCCAAATCCGTTTGAGCACAGATGTTCCCTTTTCGATCAGGAAGAGTTCTGAATTTAATATGTCATGGTCCCTGTCTGGAGTGGAACATTGGGCAAAGAAAACAATGGGCAGAAATGCAGCTTTGCAATAATCCACAACTTAAATTTGTGTAAGTATTCCACTTATCGCCTTTGTGTTTCATTGTGTCACCGTAAGCATAATGGTATGCCGATATGTGAGTCATTTGTTCCCGCTGCTTAGGACTCAAGCTGCACCTTGCTGATGAGGTCAAACAAATCTGAAATGTGCATGGGATTACTTGTGTTCCTTCTAGAGGTGTACTATTTTGAGGTGGACTGTTCATATCAGAGCAGAACCAATCTGGGACTGTACTATAAATTGTGCCCCAGGGGTGCAACAGGCGTGTGCTCCTGCTTTGTGTGCCCCTGGGGCACAATAGTATTACAAAAAGGGCCACAGATGCTTGTGCGTCCCCTTCTGTAATACAGATAGCGCTGGCGCACATTTTGTGCCAGCACTATCATAAGAGGGCGTTCCCTCATTTGCATGGTGGCGTGGCCCTATGCAAATGAGGGAATCAGTTTGCCCCTGTGCTCCTTCCATACTATGGACGCGGGCGCAGAGGCTGACATGCTTTTGGGAGGTGCACTGAAGTGCACCGTAAAAAGGTGCCATGCTTTCAGTGTGTCTCGGAAAGGCAGTCCTCTGGAGTGGAAAGGGGTTCCCATGGACTCCCCAGACATCCCCTTGCAGGTGGATGCAGCCATTCACTGCACCCTCCTGCAAGGGGATCTCTTTTCCCTCTTGAAAGTGCAGGCGGGTTGCCGCATGCACTGTGAAACATGTAGCAACTTTTTAAACAGCTGCTTCGTATTTCACTTGAGTTCATGGTGCCCTGGAAGCAGCGCATTCTTTGAAATATGGCACACTATCACTGTTTGTACACGGCACACCTTTTGAATGGTGCATTATGGCGCAAACAGGGAAAGTGCGCCATATTCATAATAAGACCATATATAGCCATATGAGCTGTCCTTGTCTGCACTGAATTAGTGGGCAAAAAATAATGAGCTGGCATGAGGCCTGAGTGATTATCAGTAGTTGAGACATATGACAGCTGTCCACCCATACCTGTGAGTTTCACTGTGAAACCCTAATAGCAATATGTATGCCCAAACATGGAACCAAAGTTTACTGTGCCACGGGCATGCCATGCTGCACCTAATTGAAGATACCAAACAAGACTGCAACAAGTCAGGAATTGCTTGTGAGAACAGTTCTATTGCAAATGTTATGTATGGGTCACAATGAGAGCCTCCTTCATGAATACCATATCCAAATCTGGTTAATCACTGCTATGACGTAGCAACAGAGAGCAACACAAGTTATTAATCGCTGCTGCTATATCAGGAAGGAATTTCAGGCTGCTCTGACAAGGATATCTGAGAGTCTGGCAGTGCAGCACTGGCTCCAGCACTGCTTTGGGAAGGGAGAGTGTGGAAGGGCACAGAGGGAGGTGGGGCAGAAGCAGGGGGCCAGGTATCTATATATTATTACATTGAGGGCAGGAAGGGAAGGCCATGCTATGTATGTCTCCCTCATTACTCCTCTGTCCCTGCATAGCAGTTGAAAGAAGGTGCAGAAGATTTGGGGGCCTTAAATAATATAAAATTAAAGATGGGTAAAAGGTGAATTTCAGGGACTTTTTTCACCTTGGGTCTCTGATTGACATCATAGATAACTCGAGCTTCGCTGACTATATTATGTCACTCAGGAAACCTCGGTGAAAAACATCCACAATAGCAATTGGGCT
Organism: Calotriton arnoldi; assembly: GCA_963921515.1. Lineage (NCBI taxonomy): Eukaryota > Metazoa > Chordata > Amphibia > Caudata > Salamandridae > Calotriton > Calotriton arnoldi. Next base: position 852,477 of record CAWUFW010001071.1, read on the forward strand.
GGGAGGGGGGAGAGAACAATAACGTATATTATGAAAAGATGCCCCAGGCAGGTAGACATAGGAAAACAGAATGGAAATGTGCGGCTGAAAAATAGTTGTGTGGGCATTGGGGGCTCATGCCATTAAAATATATGCAGCCCAGTAACAATATTTGAAGTGTAACTAAGGGGCATATTAACAACGGCCAGCGATAATTATCGCTGGCCGTGCGTAGCGATAATTATATTATCGCTGGCTATCTCTGGCATTTATCGCCCTGGTAGCACGTTATTAACAACGCGTTACTCCAGGGCGATAAAAATACCAGAGATAGCGATGTTATCGCCCTTTTGCAGGGAACATCGCTGGTTTTCCAGCGATGTTCCCTGCAAAAGGGCGATAACCTTGCTGATACGACCCACAGGGTCGTATCAGCAGAATCCACCTCCTATGGCTAACATAGGTAAGTCGGGATTATAGCAGACGTTAGATTTTGGCGAAAACGCCCGTTTTCGCCAAAATCTAACGTCTGCTATAATCCTGTGGCTGCCTTGTAAATATCGCGATGTGCACATCGGCGATATTTACAACGTAGCCCATCTGGGGTACGCCTCAGTAACGCCCACTTTGCATCTCATTAGAGATGCAAGGATGGCGTTGGGGGAAAGGGCGATAGTGCAGGGATTCACGCGATAGCGTGACCTTGCTGATTAGGCGATAGAATTATCGCCGCTTTCCGTCCGAAAACGGACGCTAAAGCGGCGATAATTGTCTATCGCCTCGTTGTTGATATGCCCCTAAGTTATTACAAGCAGAAAAGCCGAAACTGACACCTCACTCCGCCCAAACCAGAAACCTACCCTCTTTTTTCTGCCCATCGGAACAACCAATGACCCTTCAAGAAGATGAAACATGGAGGCAGACTTCTCAGGGTTCAACTATCAAGACTCTGTAGAGCGCTTAAACACAGACTGGGAACTAAACCTAACTATATTACGTATAGTAAACTCATAAAAGTGAATTTTTCTAGCTTGCTTTCAACTCAGCTCAACACAGCACAGGTTCCATCTCTGAAGAATATTCGACCAATTAAATTCTTAAACGAATTGCACTCCAATTATCTCAAGAACCACGAAGCTGCACTCAATCTTTCTGTCAGAATGAAAGGAGACGCAAAGTACTTCATACATTTCATAAGTAAAGTAAAATAAGCTTTATTCAATTTTTTGTGTTAAAATCCTGAAGAGCATACAAAACACAGTACACTGCATCATTAAAAAAATGTAAAAAATAAAAATATATAAAGTGTGTTATTAAAAAGGAACCAGCTAAAATTACATTATAATAGTTAAGTGCAAGCTGCACAAAATATATACGGTCATCTTGACGTGACAGGATCATTATGGATATACAAGGATTACCTGTATTTAATCACTATCCATAAGTAGCTTGGCATAATAGAACTGATAGATAATGTGGGTAGAGATTGCAGAAACAAATAAGCAGGACGACATTGTACACGTTTTAGTTCTCACATGATGGGTAATATTAAGCTCTTCCTCAAGTCCTTTTAAAATTTGCCAAAAAGACAGTGTGCAAAGTGCTTTGGTCTGATGAATCATCACAGGGACATTTAACTAGTACTTCAGACCAATCATTTACAATAGGAAAGCTTATCAACCGATGGAATATATCCAGTCTGAAGCGAGTTAAAACAAACCTATAATGGGCATTATGCACAAATTTGAGGTACGGTTGAATATCATAAGTGACCAACATCATTTGATTTTTAAGAAAGCTAGGTTTGAAGAGTTCTGTACTCAATCTAAAGTCTACAAACAGAGATAAACAGGACTTTTTTTTTAATCCTTTCTGCTAATGTGCTCCAATGTATCAGGAAGGTCAAAATATTCAGGATGACTCAAATCCAGACACATTTTTTAAATATATTTCAGCCAAGGAATTTGAGGGAAAAAGATGATTTAAGACAATCCCTAATGACCTCATGATTTAGTATGGTATCCTCTGAGGTCCAAATCTTATGCCAGAGGAGAATTGGCTGAATTCAGGCTGTGTCTGTTAAAAAGGCAGCCCCAAGTTGGGAGTGTCAGACAAATGAGGAGCAGCTCTTGAGTACTGAGAGGAGGTTGCTAAAGTGGGCATTTCCCACCAGTTGAAGGGATTGACTATTGCTGTATCCCCATGGCTATTGCTGTATCCTCAGGCTCCCACCCTGTATAAAGCCATCAACAGACACTTGGCTTTATAGATAGTCTCATTAGGGGGCTTCTTGCCAAGTTTCATCGCAAAATTAGACAGCACCGTAATAGCTCTCATAAAGTTTATTTTCCTAGTATTGGTAGCCTGTTTCCAGGATCCATACTTGTCAAATAAAATACCCAAATAAGAAAAAGATGAAGCAAAATTAAGCTTTGTGTCACCAATCTTAAGGTCACAACACTTCGAGGATCTCCTCCCATATTTCATTATAAACGTTTTACCTAGATTGACTAAAAGACCTAAGTTCTGCATGTAATCGGCAAAGCAGGTGAGTAACCGTTGCAGATCCAGGGGAGTACGGGCCATGAGTACAGTATCCTCTGCGTAGAGAAGGGCCGGAATCGGATGATAGCCAATTGGTGGGTGATCGCAACAAATTTCTGCTAAAACATTTCCCACGCTATTAATTTATAAGGTAAACAGAAAGGGAGGGAGGACACACCCCTGTCTAACTCCCCTCTCTATCTTGAATGGATGGGTGCCCTCTCCCTTAAGGCCATACCATACCCTGGCCCTACTCCCCGAATACAACTGCCTTAGGAACTGTATTATAGGTGGGTCCACATCAAGCTCTGTCATGATGGTCCACAACTTATCATGCAGAACGCAGTCAAATGTGTTGGATAAATCACCGAAAGCTAAAAAACATGTGACACTTCTTAATCAAGGAGTACTTCTGAACTAAATTGTTGAGGTTTAATCCCTGTTCAATCATGCTTAAGCCACTGCGAAAGCCATATTGAAGTTTGGAAAGAATATCATAACTTTCAGCTTACTCTTCTGATCTATAGAGGATAATTAGACCAACAGCTTTCATCAGTGAATCAAGTAATGAGATAGGATGGAGACGCTAGGGGGCGTGCGGACAAGATGGCCGCACAGTAGTGAGGCTCCGTCAGCCCTGGAGCCACTATCCAGCATTTATCCTTCCATTGCGGGGCAATCTCGCTGTGCAACCCCCCCACGGCGTGGTGGAAAGGCAGGGGAGGCGGCACGACTAGTCTGCGGCGTCCCCCAGCCCACGGACAACTGATTTAAGCACCGGACCAGATTTAAGGCCCGGGCGGCGTGGCGCGGCCGGCGGGGCTGAGTGAGGAGACGGCCCGAGGCTGGAGGCGCGTGTCGTGCAGGTATACAGGCGAAGCTCCGGACACCCCTGCATGACGCCTATGAGATCCTGGTGAGCTTCCTGACAACACGACGATCACGCCAGGGGGCCCCTGAATACCGTCATGGAGCCCTGACCTGCGAAGCAGATCCGGCCGGGAGGAGAGCGGAGGGGCCCCCCTGTCGGCGGGCGTCACGGGCTGTGTGGCACGACCAGCGACACCCACTGGTGAGGAGGCCATGCGGGGGGTGACCTGAACTGGGTGCCCGGCCCCACGCGTTAATACTGTGGACTGCCCGGGGGCGCTTATACCGGGAACTACTGCGTGTGAGGCTGGGGTCTCTGGCCTACCCCGTGGAGCGTGCTGCTGCCCCGAGGCCTGGACTGCCCTGCTCAGTAATCCGGGACGGATCGCATGCCCCCTCGCTCCGACAGCTGCTCGTGGGGGCCGCGGGGTTGCATGGATGCACCAAAGTCTTCATGTCAGTGGAAGTGGGCCCGCACCCCGAGTGACGGCCGGGCGGTCGATGTGTCTGAGGCCACCGGGGAGGAGAAGCTAGGCAGTGCATTTATAGCCGCGCATAAGCCATACAAGTGCCCTGGAGTGCCTGACTCATGCCATGCGTCCACCCGGAGAGGGAGTGCTGTTTCATCGTCTGCATCACTGGCCTTCCCACGCCCTGCTGGGCCCCCACAGCAAACTCTGGGCACTTCGGGCTCTGGGTACTTGCGGGCCGGGACCCCCCTGCATCTGGGCTACCTCCGGCGCCAAGGGGCGGGCGCTCGGACCGGGCTACGGACCTGCCCCCTCCTATTACAGAGACTTGAAGCCTGCCGGTGATCAAGGCTAAGGAGCTGCCTCAGGCCTGCGATTCGCCGGTGGCCTGGGTGTGGAGTATCCTGCTGGGCCCTAAGCAGCACTGCATCGCTTACTATTGGGCGCTTCCCACGGACTGTAGGAGTGACTGGGTAGCTACCGTCTCATTCCTGTGCACCTCACAAGCCCAATGAGCTACAGTTGATAGCCCCCCGCAGTAACCAGAAGGAGATGGAGAGAAAAGAAAAAAAACACAGTGTCTGTCTGAGTCCCGCACAGGCTCCCAGTCCTTGGACGAGGCAGCGGCGAGGGGGCGGCACGAGGGGGTGCCATATAATCCATTGGAGTGCGCACGTGGGGAGGAGTGCGCCCCTGGCCAGCTGGACCTGAAGTCCGACTGTGGACCCGATATCTCATGAACGTTTCCCCTCGGCTCTGAGCTCTCTGGGTAGTGCAGCAGGCCGCTTACCCATCAAGTCCAGACGCAGCGCCGCGAACGGTGGGCACACCGGGGTGACTCTATCTGCCCAGGCCGTCGACGAAGGACTAAAGCCCTCCTGGCGCTTGACCCAGATCCTGGAGTTGCTGAGGCGGACATCGGATAAGCGCTCACCTGAGCCCCCGGTCACCGACACACCCAACGCGACCATGGGGAAGCCGGACGGCAAGCAACACAAACTCACGTCTGACACCCGTAGAACACCCCGGGGACAGCCACCTGACACGGAGCACCGAGGCGCCAGTCAATCTGAGCAAGGCACTGACGAGGTGGACATGAAGACGTTGCTCACCACCATGAAAGCCAGCTTCGCCTCAATCGAAGGAAAAATGGACTCCATGTGCGCTAGGATGGACCAGATCACTCAGAAGCTAGAAAAGCAGGATGGTAGAATAAAAGACGCCGAAACACGAATCTCAACCTCGAAGATGATCAGGCATAAGTGACCGGGCAGCTATCAGACCTCGATAAGTTGCTAAAGGTGATAGCGGCCAAGAACGAGGACATTGAAGCCCGCTCAAGGCGGAACAATATTCGCATTACTGGCGTCCCTGAGACAACCAATACAGGACGACTGGAAGACTACGTAGAATGGTTGCTTGTCACTTGTTTTGGCCAGGAGGCCTTCTCAAAAATGCTCATCGTGGAACGGGCGCACAGAACACTGGCTCCGAGGCCCCCGCCGGGCATGCCGCCCCGGCCCATTGTCGCAAGACTGCTCATTTATCGCGACCGTGATGCAGCTCTGCGGAACGCTTTGTCACTGTATCCCGACTTTATCCTCCACGTCCAGGAGGCACGGAAGAAGTTTGCGCCCATTAAAAAGAAGCTACGGCAGGAGGGAGTGGAGTATGCCATGCTCTACCCCGCAAGTCTTCGGCTTACCTACGAGGGCAGGCATTGCATCTGCAGCACCCCACAACAGGCAGCAGATTTCCTCAAGACAATAGTGCTGGCGGCCAAGAGAGCGGGGAGCTCCCCCTCCGGCGGCCGAGAAGGTTCAGTACACAGGGATGAAGACTGAGGATGATTGTTGGATTCTGCCATGTCACTCCCTGCAGGTTTGAAAGTGGACGCTGTGTTATTGGCCGCATGCTTTGAGCACTAGGTAACGTTGCATGTTGTCTGTATGGGGGCTGCCTGAACTATTAACAGACCAAAAAAAGACAGTGAGAACCCTGCAAGATTGCAAACTTACACTCCGGGGGCCCCTCCTGCACACCCCTAAGGTGCGGGAGGCACAGTCACGCCCCCTGGGACACACGCCTCCAAGGGTGCTCCCCATCCTTCCTTTAGTGGAGAAGATTTTGTTAGGCTGTTGCCTCTATTGTTGTTTTATGGGGACATTTCAGATGGCAATCACCAGCGATCCTGAGGCCCACTTTCTGTACATTCTACTAATTGTCAGAGCCTCTTTGTCATTGTATAACGACATTTCTATGCTACGAATATTATGCAGATGTGCAGCAATGTTGGTGTATAGAAGACTCAGGGTAACTGGGATACAGTTCACGGGGGTTTTGATAAACGTGTTGGGAGGGCTTAAGAGGGTGGGATCAATGCACTGCAAGTTGGGGTCGCCGATGTGGGAGGAGCGGGGAGGAACTTTGGTGGGCACAATTAAGTTTACAGTGGATAACTGGATGCATATGAACAGCACAAACTTGGAGACAGGCACACGTGCTTGCTACACACTCGCGCACGGTTCATTAGGTAATGGTGGGTGAGGGACAAAAAGACCGCATAGATGTGCACATGGGATTCCTAACGTGGAACGTCAGGGGTCTGGGCAATCCTAGAAAAAAGCGACATATACTGGCTTATCTGGATAGGCATTGCGTCAGCATAGCCATGCTGCAGGAAACGCACACACTCCCTACACAGCAGCCCCAGTTTGCCTCCAGATGGGCCTCCCATAGACACTTTTCCTCGTACTCAGCCTACTCGAGAGGCAATGCAATCCTTATTAAAAGATCGGTCCCCTACACAGAAGAGGGCTTTGCACTCGACCTGCAGGGTAGGTACTGCATGACATGGGGCAGGCTGGCGTCAGAGCCGGTCACGCTGGTCTGTAGCCATGGGCCCAATACGGACGGTGAAGACTACTATATTACCTTATGGGCACGCATAGTAAACATAGGCTCGACTCATCTCATATGGGGGGGCGATTTTAACCTAACACTGCATCCCGCATGGGATCGGTCTCACCCACTGCCGCATCACTATTCCAAAACACAACGACAACTACAGCAAATACTGGTGGACAATCTGCTAGTGGACGTCTGGCGTCACCATCACCCCACACAGAGGGAAGGCACAATTCACTCGGCAGTACACAATAACTGGTCTTGGCTGGACATGTGGGTTGTGTCGCAGGGTATGGCGGTACATGCTCTTTCCACCCGTCACCTGGCGCCTACCTATTCTGATCACTCCCCTGTGCTCATGATGCTGAACCCTCCGGGCCTGTCGCCCCAACTCAGCGCTCCTTGATCAGGTGTTCCAATCGGAGTTGGGGGAAATGCTAGAGGAGTTCCTTAGGCTAAACGTAGACTCAGTACCCTCCCTGACCACAGTATGGGAAGTGTTAAAAGTCACTGTTAGAGGACACTGTATAGCCAAAACGGGGGGCATTCACAAAGATATCCGCACAATCATAGCCAGTCTAGAACGCCAACTCAAGCAGCTTGAATCCTGCACCCACGGTAGACGCGACGGTCCAGCCTTAGCCAAAATACGCGAACTCCTCACAGAGTACCAAGCTGAGGCAGAGAGGGAGTGCCATTTTCGTGGAAAATATCACACAGCGCGCAAATACGGTGAGGGCGAGCGCCCTGGCAAAGCGCTTGGCAGAAACTATCAGGCCGCCAAAGACAGCGAACCATGTGTTAGTGATTCGGGACGGGGAGGGTACGCCTCACCGCAATACACCGGCCATCATGGGGGTGTTCACCACTCACTATCAGACACTGTACACGTCCTGCGCGACACGCCAAGAGGAGACTCCTCAATACTTACAACAGATAGAATTGGGCTGGCTCAGCGACCGGCAGCGGGAATTTTTGGTGGCCGAATGTGCTGTAGACGAAATTTGGGAGGCCATCATGCTAATAGGGAATGGGAAGGCACCGGGTTCTGACGGCCTAGGAATTGAATTTTATGAAACCTACATAGACACGCTGGCCCCCTTCCTAAAAGCCCTGTATGAAGACGCGGCCGAAGACGGGTCGCTACCACCCACTATGCGGGAGGCCAAGCTGGTCTCGCTTTTAAAACCCGGGAAGTCCCCGGATTCTCCAGACTCGTACTGGCCCCTGTCCTTAATCAATTGCGATGCAAAGATTTTGGCCAAGGTGCTGGCCAACAGACTCACGTTGTTGATGGATAATCTTATCAGACCGGACCAAGCAGGCTTTATACCGGGCCGGTCAACCTCCCACAATTTGCGGACCCTGTTTTTTATCATGCACGGTTTTCATCAGGATGAACAGGCAGTGGCGGTCTTTCTAGACGCCACCAAAGCGTTTGACTCCCTGGAATGGGACTACTTACTTGCCGTCTTAACGCATATGGGATTCCCGCCCGGGTTCCTCACGTGGATTAAACTGCTCTACCGCCTTCCCAGTGCTACAATACTCCTGAACGGGGAATGCTCCCCAGCTTTTGCCATATCAAGGGGCACGCGACAGGGGTGTCCCCTTTCACCCCTGTTGTTCGCGATAGCAATGGAGCCGCTGGCTGCCACGCTGCGACAGCACCATAAACAATATGCGCTAGACTACCCCGCTCTGCTCGTCCTAATTTCGCTCTTTGCGGATGACATCACGCTCTATGTGCGCGACCCCATTGACCGGTTAAACACCATGATCCGCGAAATAATAAAATTCGGGGCCTTCTCGGGCATCACAATAGATTGGGGTAAGTCTCAAGTTTTACCGCTTACCGGATGTACCGCTCTGTTCCCAATGGACTACCCGCTACAGTGGTGTGATGATGAGGTCCGTTACCTGGGTGTTACCGTCACCAAGGACAAAGACGAACTAATGAGGGCAAACTATGGAGTGGTCCTCGATAAAATAGAAAGCATGATCACCAGATGGATAGCTCTTCCGCTTTCCCTTGCAGGTCGAGTGGCCTTAATGAAAATGGTCATTATGTCCAAATTCCTATATCTGTTCGCAAACATCCCCTTCTCCCCCGGCCGTCATTTCTTTACCAGACTGAAGAGTCAGCTTATTCGCCTGGCATGGGGCGGGAAACAGCCTAGGATCAAATGGAGTACCCTCACTCTGCCGTTCGCCCAGGGCGGATTCGAAGCGCCCGATCCTGAACTTTACTATCTCAGCGCTCAGGCACACTACGCTGCGTATTGGCTTGCACCCCCACCCTTCATGACTCACCTAGCAGTTGAACAAGGGCTTATGGCATCCGCCTCTCTCGCAGGACTTCTTGGCGTAGATAATAAAACAGCTGGGGTACCACGGTCCACAGTAGCATGCACCATTAACGCGTGGCACGCCATAGCCAAACGGTCCCAGGCACCCATGCTCTACTCCCCGTTACTTCCCCTCCGAGATCAACCTAACCTGCCAGTCACACAAGAAGGCATCTGCAAGCGCATGTTCCTCAAGTTTGGGGTTAATATCTGGGGAGACATGTACCATGAAGGGCAATTCAAAGACGCAGCGGCATTCTTCGGCAATACTCCCCCCACTACCATGGACCGCTTCCTTTACATTCACTTGCGACAGGACGTCATAGCCACTACACCTGCATTTCCGGAGGAGCCCCCCACACTACTCCCACTGCATCTGACGCTACAGGCTGGGGCATCACATGCCGTATCACGCATCTACAGGGCAACCATCGGGGCAGGATTGTGTAGTTCCCTGAAAGCATGACAGGGATGGGAAATGGAATTAGGCCATTCAATTACAGATGAAGCCTGGGCATACTGTTGCCAGTAGACTGAATGCATTACAGCTACCAGCAGATTCAGAATCATACATTTTAAATTTCTTCACCGCTTGTATTATACTCCAGTGAAAATGCACAAACTTCAATTGCGTGATAGTGATAAATGCGACCGCTGTGGGAGAGAAGGTGCGGGGTTCCTACACGTTGCATGGGAATGCAGACCTGTGGCCCACTTATGGACTGAGGTGACAGCGGCTTTGGGGGACATGATTGGGGGGCAGTTTGAACTTACACCCGAAATGGGCCTCCTGGGATACCTCCCTGGACACAAAGGCTGCATTAAGCGTTTCCTGGCTCTGGGCCTCCTCCTCGCCAAGCGTAAAATTGCATGCAGATGGGGTAGAGGCAGGGCGCCCAAATTCAAGGATTGGTTAGCTGACCTCACTTATTGTCAGGAGCAAAACATTATATATGCTGAGCTACTCCCTGCCCGCTCGAGGCCCCGGGACATCTGGGACCCCTCAAATCCTACCTGCTGAAAGAAACAGTAAGTGACACTGATGTCAACGCGGCGAACGGGCAGACTAGCTGCCAAACGGAGGCCGCTGGATCCCAGATTAGCAAGGTGGCTCTCTAGAACACCTGCTGTGTAATGCAGTATACCTCTCACGCCGATGCCGGATCTAATGTACTGTGTCTCGCACTTTAATATCTCGCATCTTTTTTTTGTTCTGTATGCACTGTATCTCCGCATTTTTGTACTGTAAACGAAATGCCCACCAAGTACTGTTATTGTTTGTGCTGTAATACTAAAAATGCCAATAAACAGATTTAAAAAAAAAAAAAAAAGTAATGAGATAGGACAATAGCAAGCTGGTTTAGAATGGTCACCCTTCGTATAAATAGGAACGATAAGTGACTCTGAATATGTGTTCATAAAGCCTGAGCTACATCTTGCTCCCAACACAAGGTTCAATACAGGGCCCCAAAAAGGAACATTTGCCTTAAAAAGGTCAATGGGAATAATATCGGGACCCCGTGCTTTCACACCCTTGCTAGCCATAAGGGCTCTATTAAACTACTCTAAAGAAAATGTGAGATTGGCAAAACTACAAGGGGAATCCAGCATAACAGCTTCTGGATCAAGGAGCAATGTCTCTGTCAATAGCTTGTTGGCATTTGAATAAATTTCACTAATATGAGTCATGCACTCAATTTTGGTGATGGTAGCCTTCAATCTTGGACCACTGTCTTCTCTCAAGTAGGGGCTGTTTAACACATTTTTTTGCACTGGAGGGTGACTGTTCCTAAGGTGGGGGGAATCCCTCCTTTTGGATATAGTGCCCTCACACACCCTTGCGAGTGTCATGCTTCATCATCAGGCGTTGCTCCTCGTGGGGGCGGTGCTGCAGTCCCTCACGGGCCCGCGAGAGGGCTCTTTAGCGGAGATCTTTTAAGGAGACGCCGCAGTTGTGCATGTGGGTGTGTGGGCCTGGGGAGGTAAGTGAGTGGGTGAATTAAAATGACCAAACGGTACCTAGAACCTGTGTTTATTCGGGGGTCCGAGTGGTAAGTATAAAAAAGGTGTGAATCCTGGAGGGATTCCCCCCACCACTATTTATAAATCCAACCTTCTTTGAGACTGACCACTTGTTACCATCCCCTCTTACAACCAAAGCTTGGTTGCTACTCTCCTGAGACCTTAGGAACAGTCACCCCCAGTGCAAAAATGTTGTTCTTTGGGAGCACGGGTACTGGACCTTCTTCCTTTCCAAATAGCTCCCGGTCCCCAATTCTTTTTGTGTGATGCTGTTTAACACATGCCAGAAAGCTGTACTGTCTTTAATAAAACTGGCTTCAAGGAGGTACTCTTATGCTTCATCCTTCGAACCTTTTTTCATCCCCTTCATAGCTAATCTACATTCATTTCTGTACTTACTGAGTGCACCTTGGAGTTGTTTGAAGGGCTTCCTTGAGTCGTTTGTGAGCCTAAGAACAAATAGAGTCAAACCATCCTTGCCTGTCACAGATAGATCATCGCCTAGAAGCAGTTAAACCTTCCTTAATCACCTTTGTAATAATACGAAAGGCCTTCAGGGTGTCATTAGGACTGGCTGCAGCATCCAGGCATTTATCAGAAGGCTCTCTAAGATTGGTGACTAGTCTTTCCATGAAATCATTGGAGTTAACTTGCGACCAATGTAATGTAAATCCATTTTGGGCAGCTATCTCAATATTGTCAACTAAGCATGGTATATCAGACTTACATTGTGTGGAGAGTGATCACTCAGACAAATACTATGTGTGATAAAATTAGATAACAATAAGGAGTGTCTATGAGATGATATTATATAATCAATAACAATGTTATCACCTCTTCCATTAAGAGTACACTTAAATGCAATGAGTGGAACACAGAGTTCGCTACAGAAAGCAAGATCATATTTAAACAGCAATTCACCATAACCATTATGAATGAAACAAATGAAACAAGATAGAACTCAATCATAAATGTCTGTCAGACCACAATCCTTTTTGATAACAATGGACACAGTTAAGTGTTAAAATCACCACCCCAGAGTATACTAACTTCCTTCATGTCACCCTTACAGATGACTCAAGATCTCAGTCGAGCTGCCCAAGGACAGTCAGTACTTAACTCAACAGTGCGTTCTTGTAAAAATGAACAAACACAAGATAAAAAAGAGATGACATTTCAAAACAATGAAGTACAATGTGGTTGTCACAAAAGATATTTTAGAGAAAGGCAGATAATTGGAGAGATACATGCATAGACCACCAGTTTTAGTAGGCACCACTGGTACATGGAAGGTTCTGTAACAGTAAATAATATGAATAGGCTCAACAGATCAAGTCTCCTGGAGACATAATATCTGGAAATTAGTTACAAAATCCAACCATTCTAGAGTATCAACCTTTTCACAACCTTTGCACGTAGACCTGCCACATTCCAACATAAAACTCTATAAATCATTTGTTGAGGGATTCCCTCACCACCTAAAACTGAAATGAAACAGTCAACCAAGTTGTTAAAGGGTAGAGAGATGGGAGGAATTGGCATATAATTACAATCAACTGAATTCAGTATAGAATTTGGTGGACTCCCTCCATTTGCTATGGCATCATCATTACCAGATGTGAGAGCCAAAGGAAGTTCAGCGTCAAGTCAATAAACTCCATCTAAAGTTGCTCACTTAGCAAAACAGTTATAAGTTGGAATGGCAGGATGAAATTCAGGGGCATGAACGGGTAATGGTCTGACAGGAAGTCTTGAACTACTAGCAATATCGATGGTTGGTAAAAGTATCCAAGCAGTAAGACTGATACCTGATGTAAGGCACAGTTAGGGTGCTTGTTCTATGCAGGAAAGTGTCCACTAAACTGGGTAATTTAAAAGACAGAACAACCCAATCTCCAGGTAGAATATTGGTGTCCCTACCAACCCATTTTACCCTTCTAACCATTTTAATGTCGTCAAAGAGGACCCTCGATAAACATTTTGTGTTACCCACCCAGTTTATTGAGTTGTTTCTCAGGGATTTCCAACATTCAGTTTCTACTATCAGTAGAATGGGTACATTTGCAAGGATTATCACATAAGGTGTCACTTTAGGGGACAGATCTAGAATTTCAGATCTCCTACCCATCATTCTTGTTGATGACTCACTGCAAAGTTGCGTATTGGGAAGTGACAGTAGAAACCTATAGGATGCGTGTTCACAAATCGAACAAAAGTGTGCGAAGGTGGTTGTCCACCCAAATTGTGATTCGTAAGCAAAATATTTGTACCACAGACATGGGTCTGTGATATTGATTGAGCACAAATTTGACTTTGATGTTTGGGACACTTAAAAGTTAGTTAACTACAATAATCTGGCATATTAGGTACCACCAGGGTCTCCCCTAGGTGTTTCAGGAGTGGGTGGGGTCAGTTATTTATAAGGAGGACCCTTATAAAATAGGTTTTATATGCCTTGGTGATAGTGACATTGCACATTTCACTTCCCTTATTGTGGTAAAGTGCTTTCTTAAATTGACGTTTGTGCTAAGACTGTGAAGTGGGGATCTACATGTTTTTTGTATATTCAGAACCCCACCCCTAGGTGTTTCAGGGGTGGGGGTCCTGTATATATAGGCAGGGTCCTTATAAAAGATGTTTTATAAGCCCAGGGGTTGGGTAAATTGCCCAGTTCATTTTCCCCATTGTAGATCCCCAGCCACATAGGTCAGCAATCAGTTATTATTTAATAACTAACGCTAGGCTTTACAGAAATATCATTCAAGGACTTAGGAGAATGGTATTGATAAATCCAACAATATGCTGTTGTTGAATTTATCCTGAAATGTACAGAGAAGAACTTATAAGACTTTTTTGTCAGTAAGCCAAAATTCAGGCTTCCAGTGATCTGCCCTGATTAGTCAGAGTTTAGTGGATTAGCCAGACTGCTTTGATGAAGTGATAAGTGGCACCTGGGGTGAAGAGCCATTCTGGGAGGAGAGAGTTGTGCTGCATAGGAATGCCAGAGCAAGGGGGAGGAGTCGTAAACAATGATCTTCAAAGAAAGGATGGGACAGGCAGAAGAAGCCAGTTTCATTTACACCCCTACCCTCTGAACCCATCCTGATGGCAAGCTTACGGAAGAAATGTGCATATGCCAGGGAGAGGGAGTCTATAGAGATGAGCCATCCTGGAGGTTGGTTTAGCTAGCTCTTGCCTCCCTGCTGAGACTTCAGCCATATTGAATTTTGGAAGAATAGGGCTTTCTGGGAGACCATAGTGCCACACTCTGTAGGAAATGGTCATGCTCTGGGTTGTTGCCCTGCACCTCATTAGACAGGAGTGCCCTCCTTCTTGTCCCAGAGAACACTGAATAAGTATCTGAGAGGGGCATAGCCTCTCAGATCTGCCGCTTGAAACCACAAAAGAAGAAGGGTCCATGCTGGAAGTTTGATTTACACCAACCAGGCCCTGCAATCTGACTGACTGCACCTGCTGCACAATCTGGAACTACAGCCCTGTGGATCAAACCTGCTTCAAAATTACTAAAGAGTGGACTCCCTGCAAGCTTCAGGTTATCAGAGCTCACCTTGGCCATTACCACGAAGAATCCCCAGCCTGAACTGACTCCAGTGGATTTGTAGTGGTTTTGTCCAAGTGGATTGTGGGAATTGAAGTCCCAAACTTTCATGGACCATCTTGGAGCTTCCAGACCCTTGGAGTAAGTTTTGGACACTTTAGGACCCCCAAATTCAGGAAGAAGTCCTGGAAGTTTGGAGAAGATTGTAGCAACTTTGGGAAAAAAGCTCCATAAGTGGACCGACTTGACCTGGCCAGCAAAGCCAGCAATCCTCAACTGCTAGCTGGCCTGCCCTCCAGGTTCGTCCTGCTGAAAATCTCCGGTGGTCTGACTTCCAGAGTTTGACCAGGATCTAATCGAAACCCCAAGCTGGTGAACCTTCTCTGAATCCAGCCTAGTAAAGAGCATCTGGGGACCCCGGGAGAAAAAGCTCTGTAAAAGTTTCCAAGTCCAAAGGTAGAAGAGGTGACCGGGACTAACCGCGAGAATTAAGCCACCCACCTGGATCTCTGGTTCATCCCACTGGAAAGCTCCGGAGGTCTGACTTCCATAGGATTGACTGGGAGCTCATCGCAAGGCAAGCCAGGGAACTCTCACCGAATCCAGACTGGTGGAAAGCTTCGAGGGACCCTGGCAGAAAAAGCTCCAGAAAAGTTTCTAAGTCAGAAGGTAGAAACTTTGACCGAGGCCTACTGCGAGGGGTAGCCACGCAGGGCTCCATCGCGGACGGCCTGAAACTTTGACTTTGCCCCGGTCTAGCGTGACCAGATGTCCCAAGAGGCGCTATAGGTTTCTATGTGCTATATAGTGCTAAATCTTTTTTAAAAATCATATCTCCGGTTCCACACATTGGATCTTTTTTGTTTTTGGTGTCATTTTAAAGATGAAAATATTTGCTGTTTATATAAATTGATGCTGGATTTTTATTGGGTGATGTGTCTTAATTATTTATTGAATTGGTGTTTTTAAAGGATTTACATACCAGTCTCTGAAGTTAAGTCTGCCTGCTCACAGTCAAGCTACCAAGGGTTGAGCATGGGAATAATTTTTTGAGCCCTCTTCTGAGCCCTATATTGTTTTAGTGGCCTTATTGCCAATGGCAGATATATATTTACGACTACTAATAATCCACTTTCCAACAGTCAGCAAATACAATCAAAGTCTGCACTGCGCTGTGCCACAATACACATCATAAGCTTGGCTTCTGTGGATAAAGAACGTTCTCTCTCTCTCTCTGAATAACCTGTGAACAGTGACCTATGAATTGGTTGCTCATGTGGAATTTGGCAATGGCATGACGACTGGAATATTGCAAACTATGCTTGCACCTCTCAAAGCTGTTTCACACTAAAGGGGATATTTATGACTTTTGTGGTGTAGGACAGTGCAGCAAGTCACCTTGCTGTGCTGCCCAGTCTCACAGGGAGAAGGCAGGAATGTGCCGTATTTCTCCGATCCAGCGCATTCCTGTCCATTTCCCTAGCACTGGCACCATTTTGGCAGCCTAGCACCAACGCAGCCACCTTTGCACCAGGGTGCAAGTGTGCCTGTGTTGTAGGTAGGATTGTTTTTGTGCAGGAAGGGACACCTTCCTGCAGAAAACAGTCCTCAGAGCCTTTTTCCTCTCTTAATGTCTGCTGCTGAATGCAGCACACTTAGAAAGAGGAAGCAATGAGAAGAAATGAAGATATTTCTCCTCGTTATGCCTCACCTGGTGAGGTGTAACTTTTTGGCGCATTCCCGGATTCACAAGGTTTTTTTAATCTGGGAAAGAGACACAACCCATTTGAGTTGCGTGGGAACACCCATGCAACGTCCATGGAATGCCTACCCGGGCAGAGTAACGCAACACAGCAATTTGTGCTGAGTTGCATTACTCCAGATTTTTGGAGCCACACAAAGTGGCTTTGTGTGGCTTCAAAAATCTAACTTAAGATTTGTGTTCTTGCACCACATTGTGTGGTGCAACAGCGAGGTAAACCGGGTCATAAATATAGCCCTAAGTGGCCAGATTAATTTTGCCCACCAGGCATTTCAAACACATTCAACCATTCTGAAAGAACTTCAGTGGCTTCAAATAGACCCCAGAATCAAACTCACAGTTTGCTATATAACATATAAGCAGTTGGTGATATCTGGCCAACCTACTCACCATTTCAGGAGGTTTACCGGTTCACAGAAGCATTAATTCATCGCCGTATAGAAGTTTGTATGTAATAGAACCCACAAACTGAGTGTGGAAATGTAGAAGTAAAAAAGTAGAGATAAGAATTGTGTGGGTAACATAAGTGTCTATGGGCAATACAATAATATAGAGATAGGTTGAATATTTTTAGCACTTCTTTTTGTTTGAGAAATTAACATCGACATGCTTTAACCTTCAACACAACCACCAACTGTTACTCCCTTCTTAATCCTAACCTTGATTCCTTTCCATGTTATGTGTAGCATTTTATGGGAGGGCACTACCCCGCATCGAAATGTCATGTTCCTTTCATGCACCATCTTCTTATACCATTTCTTGCATTCTCCAATACCATAACACTAAATCTAGCCCAACTCAACCCCTAAAGCTAACTTTAACCCATGTTTTACCTAAGCCCTACCTCTTACTCCAATTTTAACATGAATCCTTACTCCAACCATAACCAAAGCACCTTCCATTACACCTTTCATTTAGTGTATTAGGTTCAGTTGTTTGATTTAAAGACATCAATAAATTTGTGTTACATTTCCAGGAGAAAAAAACATTTTCAGTCACAGGCAACCATTGACCCTCGTTTAAAGTGGTACAATACTACTCATCTAGCTGTTCAACTACTTAAGACATCAGTCAGCCCAAACCTGTGGCAGAGACCAGTGCTCAGTTAATGTGATATGGCACAAATGTGATGAACTGTTTAATGCTAAACATCTAATATGCAATACTTTCAAAAATGGAAAAAGAGGCTTTTCTTTCAACAGTCAGCATCTGTGTTCTGTAAAAGGTATGTGGTTTGACCAAACAGAGTGGATTAGGACGAGAGCCGTCTTTTACATTTGTCATCCCACCAATCCATTCCCTCTTGAAATCCAAAGCCACTGCTCAGCAGACAGTAAGTGAATGAAGGATATGAGTAATACTCATTTTGTTCTCTTTGTTTGTGTAACCATTTTCCTTAGTGTTTAACATGCCCCGGGGATGTGTCATTCTGAACACAGAATGTTTACATTAGTGTGAATAAACTCTATTCAAATCCCTAAATATACAATGTACTAAATATACAGGTCTCTTCATGACCTTTTCTAATTAGGTTTAGGGTAGATGCTTAGTTCACAAAAGTAGAAGACTCAGTCTGTCTCTCTGATGAGTTTCTTTCCAAGAATTCAGCTTCAGATTTTGCCACACAGCAAACCAACCTAGCTACTCAGACCACAAACCAGCTACATCTCCTTTGGCTGGTTGACCTCATGCTTGTCTTTGACCTTGTACAGCGCTCTGATGTCTTTTTGCACACATACATACATACATGCATACTACTCTTCTCCCAGCTGATAAATAACAGAGATAGTGTGTTTCAAATATTCTTTCCGTCATAAGTGTTAATTTCATACTCTTAAGACCTTGAACAAAAACTGCTTCAGGGTCGTGTGTGTATTCTTTACCCCAAAGATAGAAATGTGTGGCATTTTTGTATTAATTCTCGGAGAAATAAAAAACATACATCCAGGGAATAAATCCCACCTGCACACACTTCATGAAATGCCACCTTGTGAATCTATACAGACGTTAAAGAAGAATTAGGAAATCATGGTGTCGGTGCTAGGAAAAGGAGAGTGCAAAACTCTCCATCACTGAAGTGTAATGTCAAGCACTATATGAAAAGGTAATGTGCTAGTGTTATTATTATTATTAGTAGTAGTAGTAGTTGTAGTAGTAGTAGTAGTAGCAGCAGCAGTAGTAGCATTAGTATTAATAGTATTATCATTCTTACTATTATTATTGTTGTTGTCGGTTTTGTTGTTGCTATTGCAGGTACTAAAATGTTGTGTATATATATAGTATTTCCTTCACAAACAATTGAAATGTGTGTTAGTGTCATTTACTACATTTCACAATACATTGGAATTTGGTAGTAGTGAAAGCTCAGCACAAATTTCACCTTTGGTTTAAAATGGGTTTTTGTATGATTAGGGGAAAGAAGAGGCAGGCTGAACCATCACAGTATCTCCATAAGAGGGACGCGATCTCCACTTCTGAGGTGGTGATGTGCACCTTGTTACTTTACCCTGATGGTGAACTGGATGGACTACATTCAAACCCTAGGAGTCCACACAACACACCATGAACTGTTATGAAGCACTGTTTCCAAAAAATCATTGGGCCCGATTCAAAAAGGCAAACTTAGATGTTTGGTCTAAATGTAGACCAAACGTCTAAGTTTACGACTTTGGGAATTCAAAAAGGGCATTTACGAGTACTATATTTATGTCTGCACTCGGATCGGATCTCCACCTTTTACAAGTTTAACTTTCTGAATCGGGCCCATTGTTTGTACACTGTGGGAAATTTATAAATTCCCTGAATACTCCCATACATGTTAAGTTTTTTTTCAGCCACCCAATACAAAATGACCACAAGCCCTAAGTATGCGCTCTCCAACAGCATTCTGAACCGCCACCCATTGTAATGGTAAGCTGCTTGAGGAATATCTCGCTGGGTATTTCTGGATCTACAGTATCGCATAAAGGGTCCGATTCTCAAAGGTAAACTTAAATGTTTGGTCTAAACTTAGACCAAACGTCTATGTTTACAAATTTGGGAATTCACAAAGGACATTTATGAGTGTTATCTTTATGTCCACAATCAAGGCGGAGATCCGCCCCGAGTGCGGACATGAAGATAGTACTCATAAAAGCCCTTTCTCAATTCCCAAAGTCGTAAACTTAGATCGTCTAAGTTTACCTTTGTTAATGTTAATGTTAATGTTAGTGTGATTTCTAAAGCGCGCGAATACCCTGGGGTGTCTTGGCGCTGAACTGGAACGTAAACCCTGAGAAGGTTGGAAGGGGGAGCTTAGTTTAGAAATAACCAAGTTTTCAATTCTTTTCTGAAAGAGAGGAGAGAGTTGGCCTCTCTCATGTGTACAGGGAGTGTATTCCATAACTTGGCCTTACAGTAGCCGATGCTACAGCCTCCCCAGCTCGCAGTTCGGATCCTTGGTAGCAACATTAATCTGGTATTGGCAGATCTTAAATGTCTGCCTGGATGGTACCATAAGAAGAGGTTTTTCAAAGGCACCGATCCGATCTTATTCACTGCTTTATAGGCAAGGCAGAGTACCTTAAACTTAATACGTTGCACCACGGGCAACCAATGGAGCTTCTGGATCTCCTCTTTGATTGATTGGTGCTTAGGTATGTTCAGTAAAAGCCTGGCTGCAGCATTCTGCACCATCTGAAGTTTTTTCAGATGCTGTTTCTGTAGCCCAAGGTATAGGCCATTACAATAATCTATTTTTGAAAGCACCAAAGTTTGTGAATTAGGCCCATAATGTGGCGTGGTGTGGTACATCCTGAGATATCAAAAATATATTGCACATTGCTGCCAACCTCTAATGCTGTGCCATCTTTGATCTAGGTCTTGGATTCTGTTATTGACTCAGTGAGTTAAACTGGGGTTACAGTGCATAGTTCCTGTGGCTCTCATAACCATAGTATGTCTGACACAATCTTACTTTATGAGTTGGCACCAGCTAAGACTCAACTTGCAATCAAGTATTCTATTGTACTTAGCAACCCATACACTATTATAATTCTCACCCTCTACAAATAATATTAATGATCTATTTCATATTTAATTGGTTCTATATAAAACTCTTTGGTACGCGTCATGGGTTCAGTACACAAAAAATAATCAAATCCTTAATTTATCCAAAGTTTTTAAATCTGCCATTGTACACCACTACTGCATTGCATTGTTATTTTGCATACTGCTTGTCTCACCTTCTATGCTGGTTTTTCCTATTTGCTCTTTCCTTTTTATTTATTGCCAATAGTGATGAATCATTCATATCTACAGCACAGTCCTCCGACATCCAGACTGGCCTGGTTCACACTAAAAAAGCCATTCACAAGCACATGATGAAAGAAAGAAAGAAAGAAAGAAAGAAAGAAAGAAAGAAAGAAAGAAAGAAAGAAAGAAAGAAAGAAAGAAAGAAAATAATTAATTAATTGTCCAAAAGTTCATAATCCTGCCAATCCAATAATTAATTAATTGTCCAAAAGTTCATAACCCTGCCATCTCACAATATTATTGTGGGGTGTTGTTATTTGATTTATTGCCTGTCTCCCGCCTCACAATCTATGTATATTTTTCCTATTTGTTCTAACCTTACGATTATTGACAATGTAACGAATCAAACCAATAGTGACAAATGTATTTTTCCTATTTGTTCTTACCTTACAATTATTGACAATAGTGACGACTCATATATATATATATATATATATATATATATATATATATATATATTACCCAGAGGGGAGTCAGTGATATTGGCTTCTAATTGAGTATCTACATTCATAAAGTATGCGTAATGGATTTACACATTAGCATAATTCGCACAAAGCACTTTATATTTTTCTCCAAGACTGGGAAAGTTGTGTGGTAAAATTAATGGCAGATGATTAGTAAACATGTTATCACGTACAAATACTTTTGGTGATATTGTACTGTCATGTATTTAGCGTTTCTAAGTGTTTTAGCGTTAATATATGCGCAAACTTGATAATATTTTATCATTGGTTTTAAATACTTAAGCTTTTACAATGCCATACTAAGAACGCGAATGTTGCTGTTTTTTTAACATGTTATCACATTTGCCAAAACTGGAGACAATGATTTTGCACTGACACTCTGGTTTATATCAAATTGGTATAGCCTGTTGTTTGAATGTTCGAATATTTGCACTGTCACTTTAAATTTTTCCACGAATATAAAAGAGAGAAAAAATGGCGGCGACTCTAGGTTTGAAAAAGACAGCAGAGGCTGTTGAAACGCGTCACCTACCAGATTTGTAGCGTCAAATAAACACTTATTGCAGTATCCCCGAGCGTGCTGGAGTCTGTATCAAACTTTACAGCAGACGACGTGACAAATATATATATATATATATATTATCTACTGGCGGTCGCCAGTAGATAGTTATAGTTACAACCTATTATCCATAGGAAATCCGCGACATTCTATTTGAAATAACTCTCTTGCCGGTTGACGTATCTTCGCAAAATTTTCAAACTTTGTGGGGCGCTCCGGTCCGCTCCTACCCTGAAAGTCTCGGGGATTCGTCAAGCGGGGGCTGAGAAAAAGGGGGTCCCAAAAAGTGTTTTCCCCATGCAATTTTCCATAGGAAACTTTAGACACGGCTACAGCCCGAACTGCTGAACGGAATTACACCAAATTTGGCAAAGAGGTAGTTCTTGGTTCAGAAAGAACCCTTTTGTTAAATGGTGTAAATCCGTTCAGTAGTTGCTGAGAAAATCAAAAGTAAAAAGATAGTGATATCTATGGCCGAGTAGGGTCCGCGTACCCTCAGCGCACCCTGCGCGCACCGTCCCGATCACGAGCTGCATGTTAATTGGCTGTCAGCTGGCTGTCAACATTCCGATTCAGGAAATGTTGGCAGCCATTTTATCCCTCGGTAGAACCGAGGGACAGAAACAAGTGCGCAAAGCGCACAAAGGGGGCAGGGTAGAAACACCCTGACCCCCTAGGTCTGCTCAGGGGTCCCAGAAGGACCCCCTGGGCAAAAAATTTTTTTTTTTTTTTAAATCGGCAGGATGCGCTCAGGGTGCGCGAATCCTGCCGGAAAAAATAAAATCGATGCGCGGTCTCCTGCGCTTCGATGTAAATTGGCCCCCGGGTGGGCCAAGTCCCGGGGGCATGCTGGGGGGTTAATTTTATGTGTGGGGGCCTCTAAAGGCCCCCAAGCCCCGAGGACCACCACCCCCGGGGCTTTATGTATAATGGTGCGGGAGGGCTCTGAGCCCTCCGGCAGCCCCGAGGACCGCCACCTCCCCGGGGCTTCTTTTTTATTTTTGAAAAACCTGTGTGGGGGGCTCCAGCGGGACCACCACCTCCCGGGGCACTAAGAAAAATTACAATGGGGGTCCGTTTTGGACCCCCAAGCCCCGGGGACCACCACCTCCCGGGGCTTTCAAAATGTAAGGAGGGGGCCGCGCGGCCCCCTCCTGGAGCCTGTGGTGGCCCTGGGGACCGCCACCCCCAGGGCCGGCTCCTGCAGTGTCCCGGGGTGCCTACCCCGGGACACTGCTGTTTGCAATGACAGGACGGGAGCCTCGCGGCTCCGTCCTGTCATTGCAAACTGCTTTGGATATTGGAAGAGAGAGCAGGAAACCTGCTCTCTCTTCCAATATCCAAAGCTGATTGCTTTCCACATGGGGAGCAGCATGTTAGCTGCTCCCCATGTGTAAAGCAATGCCGGCTCCCGTAGGACACGGGGAGCCGGCGGGACTGTGGGGGGTTTGGGGACCCCCACAGTCCCCAACGAGAGGCCAGGCCCCGGGGATGGGGTCCCCGGGGCCATAAGTGGCCACGGAGGGGGCCACGCAGCCCCCCTCCCAAAGGTAAAAAAAGTATAAAAAAAAAAAGTGCAAGGCCGGCCCCGGGGATGGGGTCCCCGGGGCCTTAAATGGCCTGAGGAGGGGGGCCACGCAGCCCCCTCCAAATAAAAAAAAAGAGGCCATGCCCCGGGGGATGGGGTCCCCGGGGCCAATACAGGCCCAGGAAAGGGGGCCACGCGGCCCCCTTCCCGTTTTTTTTTTTAATTTTAATTTTAAAAAGGGGTAATGCCCTGGGGGATGGGGTCCCCAGGGCCTAAAAATAGGAAAAAGGAAGGGGGCCACACAGCCCCCCTTCAGGGGAAAAAAAAAAACGATCGGGCCCGCAGGCCCCGCCCCTTCCTTCACCACTCTGCAAACGCGCCCCTGGCGCGTTTGCAGAGAGGGAACAATTCCCCTTGAATACTGGGGGTCCCTGGGGCCAACTAGCCCACCAGGAACCTCCAGTATGCGCCAGGAGCTGCCTTGCAGAGAGGTGTACAGAGGCCACGCCCTTTTTACACCTCTCTGCAACGCAGCTCTGTGGCGCTTTTTGGAGGTATATGGTGGGCTAGTTGCACCCCAGGGACTCTCAGGATTCAAGGGAGTTAATCCCCCGACTTAAAACGCACCACGGGCGTGTTTGCACAGTGGTGAAGGGAGGGGCGGGGCTTCAGGTGACATGTGTGCAAACAGGCCCCGTGGCGCGTTTTAAGATGGGGAATTAAATCCCCTTCAATCCTGAGGGTCCCTGGGGGCCAACTAGCCCAACAGGTACGTCCAGAAAGCACCACAGAGCTGCGTTGCAGAGAGGTGTAAAAAGGGGTGTGGCCTCTGTACATGTCTCTGCAACGCAGCCCCCTGGCGCATACTGGAGGTTCCTGGTGGGCTAGTTGGCCCGTAGGGACCATCATGATTCAAGGGGACTTAATCCCCCAACTTAAAACGCGCCACGGGGCGCGTTTGCACAGATGTCACCTCAGGCCCCGCCCCCTCCCTTCACCATTGTGCAAATATTCCTCTAAAATCAGCCGAAATACGAATTCTGATTTACTCACCTGTTATCAGGAGAGACCTCAGTGCTGCATCTTTCAGCCCAGTACTAATCCTGAAAAGTAATTTTAACCGTACTTACCAGTAACTTGAATTTCCTTCCATAGGCTAACATTGACTGGTTTCACTTGGAAATTCTTCTAAGTGTGGAGTTTTGGAACTTTAAAATATTCCTCTAAAATCAGCCGAAATACGAATTCCGATTTACTCACCTGTTATCAGGAGAGACCTCAGTGCTGTATCTTTCAGCCCAGTACTGGTCCTGAAAAGTAATTTTAACCGTACTTACCAGTAACTTGAATTTCCTTCCATAGGCTAACATTGACTGGTTTCACTTGGAAATTCTTCTAAGTGTGGAGTTTTGGAACTTTAAAATATTCCTCTAAAATCAGCCGAAATACGAATTCCGATTTACTCACCTGTTATCAGGAGAGACCTCAGTGCTGCATCTTTCAGCCCAGTACTGATCCTCAAAAGTAATTTTAACCGTACTTACCAGTAACTTGAATTTCCTTCCATAGGATATAATTGCCTGCTTTTTGCTGAAAAAGTTTCTAAGTGTTGATTTTTGAAACATACAAATATTCCTCTAAAATCAGCCGAAATACGAATTCCGATTTACTCACCTGTTATAAGGAGACACCTCAGTGCTGTATCTTTCAGCCCAGTACTGGTCCTGAAAAGTAATTTTAACCGTACTTACCAGTAACTTGAATTTCCTTCCATAGGCTAACATTGACTGGTTTCACTTGGAAATTCTTCTAAGTGTGGAGTTTTGGAACTTTAAAATATTCCTCTAAAATCAGCTGAAATACGAATTCCGATTTACTCACCTGTTATCAGGAGAGACCTCAGTGCTGCATCTTTCAGCCCAGTACTGATCCTCAAAAGTAATTTTAACCGTACTTACCAGTAACTTATATTTTCTTCCATAGGAATCCATTGTCTGGTTTTCAGCAGAAAAGTTTCAAAGTGTCGATTTTCACAAACTACAAATATTCCTTAAAAATCGCCTGTATGACTTAAACGCATTCTTTCAACTGTTTACAGGAGATGCACCAGTGCTGGATCCAGGATCCAACACTGAGTAAGAAAAAGTAACGATAACAGTTTTTACCTGCTAAGTGAATTTCCTTCCATAGGATAACATTGGTGATTCTATGAGAAAAAGTTTCTAAGTGTCAACTTTTAAAATACAATAATATTCCTTAAAAATCACGACTGTAACCAAAACGCTTTTACTCAACTGTTTACAGGAGATGTACCAGGACTGAATCTAGGATCCAGTCCTGTGGTTAGAAAAGTAATCCATAAAGTAACTAATTGCATTTAACTAGAAATTCACATTGAGCTGAATGTTGCATTGTGTTTGAAAATGTGGTGCCCATTGCAACAACTGTAACTACTGTACTTAAAAGTCTATTGCCTATGTGCAAAGTATTTAAACTAAAGTAATTCATTCTGAGAAAGTATTTTTGTAATGTAATGTATAATGTAATTACAATGTAATTTAAAAAATAAAATATGTAAAAAAAAAAATCTAAAAATGTAATAAATCAGTATGAAAAAAATTAATATAACAATTAATACATTTAAAAATTGTCATTTACAAAACCTTTGAAATTCACTGAAAAAACCGTAGGTTTCAGACATGTTATAGTTAGGAATTAGCATTTAAAAAACCTTTGAAATTCACTGAAAAAACCATAGGTTTCAGATAAGTTATAGTATGAAATTAGCATTTAAAAAACCTTTGAAATTCACTGAAAAAACCATAGGTTTTAGGGACAGTTATAGTTAGTTGGACATTGCACTCGTACAAAACCCGTGAAATTCCCCCGTTATAGTTAGTTCAGCTAACTATAACTCGCGCCCCGCAATGCACTGCTGATGACGTCACATATTACATCACTCATGACATGGTCAGTGACATCACTGATGACATCACTGATGACATCTCAAATGACATCACTGATGATATCATCCACGTGATAATCTGATGCACCTCCTCACACCCTAATATAACCTTTGATACACCCAATCTAAATTACAGACTGCCATTCGCAAAACCATAGACACTCCAACACCAATAACTACATACCCACTCACTGATTCTTAGGTCTACACACACACATCCACTCACTCACCCGTACAGTCACTCATACTTATGGTCACTCAGTACAGGACAATCATATGCACTCTTACTCCTATATAGACACTCAAACACCGCCACTCATCCATAGAGGTACTCACACACCTAGTCAGTCATGCAAATAATTAAACACACTGCCATTTACTCACCTATACAGTTATAAACACACCAGCTCACTTAATCATACAAATACTAGCACATTGTTACGCTCTTATACAATCACTGATACAAGCACACACTCATCCATACAGCCACTATCACAATCACTCACTCTCGCTTATAGCTATTTATATACTCCAATACACATATATACTGCCTTTCACATATGTAGTTACTCATACATGTACCACTGGGACATACATTCACTCACTAACACACTCTTACACACACTTACCCACCCATACAGTCTATCACAGATGCACTCTTGAAACCATCCACCCAGTGAATCACCCACTCACACATCTATGCACAGTCGCACACACCCCATCCACACAAACACTCAGGCACCCATACAGATACTCAGACAACAAATCAATAACTCTTATAGACACTCATGTAGCTATTCACAAACCCATGCAGCCACTTACACAGCAACAGACAGATACAGACATTAACCCAGTTTAGTCACTAACCCATGCATTCAGTAAGATACGTTTAATCACTCACTTATAGAGTCAGTCATGCACCTACTAAATCATCCATACACACACTTATACACCCACTCATTCTTCAATACGCCTTTCCCTATATATATTAAAAATATTTAAACTTTACAGAAACACACAGTCACTGGATGATGTCATCAGTGATGTCATTTGAGATGTCATCAGTGATGTCATCAGTGATGTCACTGACCATGTCATGAGTGATGTAATATGTGACGTCATCAGCAGTGCATTGCGGGGCGCGAGTTATAGTTAGCTGAACTAACTATAACGGGGGAATTTCTATGGTTTTGTACGAGTGAAATGTCCAACTAACTATAACTGTCCCTAAAACCTATGGTTTTTTCAGTGAATTTCAAAGGTTTTTTAAATGCTAATTTCTAACTATAACATGTCTGAAACCTACGGTTTTTTCAGTGAATATATATGTATATATATATTACTGCATTTCGACATCTATAGTGGCCTAATTCATGCTAAAAATGCACAAATAAAGAAATACAGAAATTGTTCAAACTGTATTAATCCTGAGATCTCACACTATTGTTACATGTCATTTTTCTTCCAATTATCACCTTTTTCACAATCTATGCCTGTTTTTTGTCTGCCATTATCCAAGACCTTTTGATTTTACTAAAATTGTATATATTATAATTATTAAAGCTTTCAGCCACTCTCTTCATCCATTGGTCTGTTATTGTGTCATTCACAGTTTTCTTCCACTCACTACAGCACACAGCTTGGGGTAATGGGTCAGCTCACTTCAGCCTTTCACTACTTTACATGAGCACTATGCATAGAAAGCAGTTCCATTCAATGAAAGGTCATGTGTGCCTTTTAAAGTCAAAACAATTATTTTGGTTTTAGCTAATGTGTTTTTTGTATTATTTGCGAGGCTCTTGCAGTCCCACCAACAATAATGTTTTTCAAAAACCATGAAAAAGCAAGCAAACATTGACAAAGCCAAAAGGCTGGTGTCCTATTGGCTTTGCCAATGCTTGTTTCCTGTTTGTTATTACTTACACTGATTGAGATTAGTGAGGAGTTATTCGCATCTACAGTACAGCGCTCCAACAACCAAACCGACCAGGCTCACTCTAAAATAAGAACATAAATAAAAAATACACGCATAAATAGATCCGCGCATAAATATACACATATATGAATGAGAGATACATAAAAAAATGAGAATTAGAAGTTAATGGTTTCTGTTTATTGTATTGAGCTCTCTCGAAAATCTGTGCAGGCAAGTGAGCCTAGTGGCTTTTGCATTTCAATTCACTGTTTCAATGAACAGTCAGGAACCTGTCAAGCATCATATATTAATAATAATAGTATTCAAGGCTATCAAATGTCTACAGTATTCATAATAACCGAAACAATGTAAAACATCTGTTCTGACTCAAATGTCTACCAAATACCACGAGAGTGAAACAACTGCCTTGATAACACGGGAAAAGGTAGCTGCATTTGCTGTTAAACATTTACAGTCAAGAATGATTTATGTACAGAAATGAATGTTGACATTTAACCTGCCTCTAAGCACGAACATTTTTTGCCCAAAAAGAGGTACGATTTTTAGTACTTTTTGAACTCCTAGTTGTCACTTAGGTACCCAAACAGTGTGATCTGTGGCTGCAAAACACTCATAAATTAATAAGTTAAAAATGTGCTGACATTTACGGTGACGAATGGAACTTGGAAACTTCGGAAAATGTGTAGGATGGCTGAGGGTGTGGCCTTAAAGAACACTGAATACACCAACAAGTCAGACATTTGTGAGAACTAACCAACACCCATAATTATATTGCTGACTTTAAAATTACTTCTTAACACACTTCGAAAATATGACTAGAGTAAGTGTGTTTAGTCTGGGGCTGAAATTTCTCTGCTAGAAAAAAAAATGATTACAATGTGGAGAAAAAAATGGGAAAATGTGCCAAGTTATATTTCCTTTAACACTAATGACTGGAAATGTATAATATTTTTACTTTTCTAGGTACACGCCTGGGGAGTTTTGAGAATGCCCCAAATCAGTAAATCTACAAATGATCATATAATTTGATTGTTCCCACAGGGCCGACTTTAGGGCGGTACGACCAGTGCCACCTGGCTAGGGGTGGACCTCCGGGGACGACAAGTTTCCGAATATATTTTGGATATAAAACCACCTGCTGCAGAGTTCCTTGCCTTCCGCAGTCTTCGGGCAACCACAAAAATGTCAAGATAACTCTGGTGATATTGGACCTGCTGGAGAGAGACCGAAGTTTTGTCTAGTGAAAGTTTTGATTCATCTTAAAGTAGCGCAGAGGGTTAATATGCATGCTGCAAAGCACTATATCCTGAAGATCATAAAAGAGCCCTTAATGTAGATAGTTCTTTGGGTTGCTGCTTTTGTCAGAGAGATTATTTGCAATTTATAAGTTTCAGTCCTATTACAGAACAATTAGCAATTAACATTGATCAAAGCACTGCATGCAAACTGCAAGGTATGGGCAGGGCCACTGGAATTATGCAGCAGAGGAGGGCCAAATTATGCAACAGGGCAGAGTAAATTATGTGGCAAGCAGAGGCAAATTATGCATCGTATTGTGGCACATATTATGATAGTATTACTTCATTGTTTTGTCATTTTTACACTTGTTTACACTGTCTGGGCATTGTTTGCACCTCAATAGTACCAGTTGAGCACCCAAATATAGCAATAAGCAACAGAAAGGTGACGACTCAACCTTTGCAAAAGGCCTTCCACTACTCAGCAACATGTGTTGCTGCGTTTTTAGTAACTTTTGAACTGCTTGAGCTTTTTATTAAAATCTGCAGATTATGTGGCAAATGCAGCAAATCTATAATAATGCGTAAAATGCAGCAGCCTCACAATTGCATAATTTCAGTGGCCCTGGGTGTAGGTTAGAGTGCTGTGATTTTTCCTATATCTTTCAATATCCTAATGTTGCTAAAAAGGCTTCATTTGAGTAGAAATCAATTCTTATTAGTAAAGCCAACCCCAACCACTGTGTTACGTTTTAAATTCTGAGTTTGTGTTTCTCCAGACCAAGCACTCTTAAAATATACTGCCTACCAGTATGGATGACATGTGACTCCTGCATTTTGTAGTCCTCTTTGTCTTACGTAACATTTCCTATGCACTGATTTACATACGTATGATTCATTGTCTCTGTATAATGTGTGTGTGATGTTAAGGGCTCTGACACCGTACACTGGTTGAGTAGCGCTATAAAACAATAGAAATGCATGTCAGAGAGAGTGTAATGGAGACTTGAGGGGCACTGTTGGAGGGTCGAGGGCGGTGCTTAATTTGAGTCGGTGGTTTCCGGTGCTCAGCACCAGCACTTTATCATCAACATGGACACATTAATTTATGGGGAGATTAAGAGATTTGCCCAGAATCACAGGATGTTGAACCAATGCCAAGACTCGAAGCTGGTTCCCCAGCTCAGAAGTCGGCAGCTCTGGCCTGTACGCCGCATCCTCTCCCTACTTTTATGGTTAGTAGCTGATTCTGTTTTAGGCGGACTAATAGGAGAAATGGGCTGGTGCAAGCGGCCTCCTGACGAGAGCCCCCAGCACTTATTTTTTTACAAATTAACCACTGGGTGGAAGTGAGGTAATATATAGAGAAGGAGGTCATTGGGAGGCGCCAATAAACATTGCCACAGCAAGCGCCACCAGTGCTAAAGTCAGCCGTGTTCCCAATAATAGCCCTGGGACAGCTTCGAAATAAATCAGAGGGTTCTCTGGAGCTGACATTCAATGACTCGTATTGGTTAAAACTTCAAGAAAACCACCATAAAGTTTCCAGGAATGCCAGTTTTATGTTTTGCATAGAGCATACTTGACCCTCCGCAGATTACACCTCATACACCAGACTACGAAGGATACATGTCCTTGCTGCTATACCTCTCAAGCAGACACGATCCACATATTGTGGGCATGCCCTGTGATATTCAAATTCTGGTGGAGAGTACTATCTGATATTTCTGAAGCCATTGAATGGAAAGATGTTTCTCTGCTCAACACTGTCTCCTAGGTTCATTCCCTGGACCTAAAAACAAGACGGCTATGATGAGGCAGGTTGATCTGTCTTTGCTCCTGGCTAAAAGAGGCGTAGCAATGAGATGGAAGTCTCCTGTCTCCCCTTCAATCAGGCAATGGAGGACAATGGGCTAGATGTTCGTAGCTATTTTCATGTCTCCAACGGCCCGATTCCCAGATTCGGGCCTTTTGCGACTGGAAAATGGCATTTTCCCATGTACCAAACTCTACTTTGTCATTCAGTAACCTATTAGTGAATCGCAAAATGGGTTAGCAATTCGGTATTAGGAAGGGACGTGTTAAGGGTGTCCCTTCCTAATAACGACTCAGAGTATTGAATGTTTTGCGACCGAAATGCGTTCACAAAACATTCTCATTTTACCACCTACTTCAATTCAAGTAGCTGGTAACCCATTTGCAAAGTGTAAGGAGTCCCCCAGGGACCCTCAAGGGACCCCTTAACACGCCCATTCCTAATACCGAATCGCTAACCCATTTTGCGATTCGGTAATAGGTTACTGAATGAGTTTGGAGACCCCTTTCCATTTGTGAATGGTTGCAAAAACATTTTTTAAGAGCAGGCAGTTGTCCCACAGACCACTGCCTGCTCTTAAAAAATTAAAAGAAAACTTTATATTTATTTTTTGGGGAAACACATCCCGTTTTCCTTTAGAGAAAATGGACTGCATTTTAAAAATAAATGTTGCTTTATTTAAAAGTAATCGTAGATATGGTAGTCTGCTGACCCCAGCAGGCCACCATCCCTGTGATTTTAGCGATTCCCAATGGGTGGCAAACTGATACCTAACTCATGAATATTAATGAGGTAGTTCAATTTGCGGCCCATTGGGATTCGCAAACCGTGTCAAACACACTGTTGTACATAGCTGTTGGCGATTTCCTAATATCAAAGCGCAAAAATTTGCTATTTGGTCATAGCAAACCAGAGTATATGTACATCTGGCCCAGAGCTCCTTAAATGGGCTCAGGCGGAATGCATGGTTCTCTGCAGGGAGGAAAAAGGTGGCACAGAAAAATGGCCAAGAGACACAATCCTGTCCGACTTCACAGAACATACCAAAAATGTTAGACCACCTTAGACTCCCCATCACTTCACCACATGAAAACTGAGATCACCCCCTGGGAATCAGGTCCCCTTAGCTGAGTATTGACAACACATACCTCAAATCTGTGCTCCATCCACACGCATTCACCGCGCCCCTAAGAAACCTCTACTATAGTTAAATTCCTTGGGGTCCCGATCCTCACGTGCCTACCTTTGCCGGAGACAAAGAAAATATTCTCTTACAGGTGGTGAAATTTAAGAGGGTGCCAGTAATGGGTTAGATACGTTTTCTTGTTCAAAGTTAGTTTTTGCGGATAATTTTCTTCATCTAGACTCTTTGCTCAGAAGGGGCCTCCATAGCTAGCTTATACGAGGGGTCACGGACTACATCAGAGCACTCCCCAACAACTATATGATGTGTCTCCCTCAAATATGTAATGTGCTTTGAATGTATATTTGATACCGTTATAATATGCTGCAATCTCATGCATGGTCGCCATAATCAAAATGCTAATAAAAAATAGTTTAAAAAACATGGAATTTTATTGTTATTATGGTATGAAAACTCTGAACTATATTTTTATACAACAGTGCAAAAATAATTTCTTGTCCTTTTAAATTGAAACTGAGGCCAGTTAAAAGAAAATAGGGACAGTGGAAACATTACCAATCAGCTAGCAAAATTCCAATTATGCCTGCCAAATACTTGCTATACAAGGATTGGCTCACGGGTATTCACTTCCTCTTTTTGACAGGGTTTGCCCAGGGGATCTTTTCCGTCTGCAGACTTCTCCTCTATTAAGAACTATGCACAGCAAGATTAGGATTCTGAAGGAAAAGTCACCTAACATTCCCAGGAGTAGGCCTGGAACCAGCCTCTGGAGCAGCTTTTCAGGTATACTCCTCGGAATGTTGAAGAACTACAAAAAGTAGCTAAGTACGTTCAGTTGGAGGCGGACATCACAACCTGCACTTTTCCTCCTTTTTTGTGAATAGGGCCTAGTAAACTGTACAAATTGATGATGCGATTCACTAATGCAAGACATAAAACAGAAGATTGTCAGAATATGATATTTCCTTATTCATAGTTTCTGGACAGACAAGAGTTATTGCTTATTTCAGCTGTTCTCAAACCATTTGTTCACAGAATGTCTACACTGGAAATGTTGTTTCTAGTATGTTCAATTTTCTGAATTAAGATAAATGCTGTATCTTTATTTTGTATTCAAAAGTTCAAACAAATAAATTCAAAGCAAAGACACATATTGGATGAGGACCAAAGAAAATTCGTTTCCTTTAACCCTGACTATGCTTCGGTGATGAAACGTGCCCTACATCATGAATGTCTGGATAAAAAGCTCACAAGTGAGAATGTAACCGCTTATCATCAAATCTGCCACTTCTTTCGGCTTCTGGCAAGCATTCTTCACAATACCACACATAGTACTTGCATCTCTCCAAATAATGAGTAAATTTCATAAACAAATTCACAAAATAGATAAACATGTCTGTACGGACTTGAACGGTGCCTGGACAGATGGGCCTAGATCATTAGGCATGGGTTGTTGAATGTTTTTGAACCCAGCCTGATAAATACAGCTGCCACTATGCAAAGCTTCGCATCTTGCTAAACATACAATAATAAATGTAGCAAAAATACAGAATGTTCCTCATGCTGTCGTGGCTACACCCTTTGTAGTATGGGAGGAATGAGTGATGGGCGAGAAATACAGTCTTGGGTGAGAAAGCGTAAATGATTTTGAGACATTTTAGATGCCTTTGTGTGTTTATTTTTTATTGCGCTTTCTATTTCAGATTTTTTTAAGTTTAAATACATGAAACAGACAGTTGGTATGCATTCAAGAGCTGAATACATTCTGTACAGAGTATGTTGTCACATAGTTGTATTCTTGATGAGAACAAATGCTGGTATGCAGTTATTGGAGGTCTCAGCTAAGGAAGAATATCTCTATTGCACAACCGTGAGGTGGGAAAGAAATAAAAATAAATGAAAAGAGAAAGTAGAAAAGAAAGAAAGTGAAGAGGAACGAGCTAGGGATAGAGGGATCGCACAACGTTATCTTGAGGAAGGGTTAGAGATCTTGTCCGGACCGCGCAGGTAGTGACAATAGCTCAGCGTAACGAAGAGAAGGGGATTTGAGTGTGAACCAGTATTGTGTTGTGTCAATGGGCTGGGTAGGACAGAAGTAGTAATCATATCTCATTGGGGGTTAATTACCTCCAGGTATCAGTCGAGGCTGTTCCATAGAGCCTTTTAAGCCGAAATCCAGGAGCATTGGCTGGAGAGGTTAGCACGTGCGCCCCTAATGTATCTCAACCAATCCCACCAGTTTTTATTGGATGCATTTCCCAATGACTTCCAAGAGGAGAGGATGGTTTGTGGGTGATGGTGATTTATTACCCTTTCTTATCTCACTACTACCATTTGTTTGTTTATTTTTCTTTCATAAAGAGGAATTCCCTTTTATGTTTGATCTCTGTATTGACCGCTTCTTGCACCACTTCTGAAATGTTCATACTTAAAAAGCAGTCAAGGTATATGTTCTTTAATGCATTCATACCCACTTTCACATGTTCTTTAATGCACTTGCAATAATTCCTCTCATCAATGGGGTAGTTCTATAATTACAATGCGTAACATCCCCAATAGAACAGATCACTAAAGACTTTGCGAAGCAGCTAAAATCATTCATACAGTCTTAGAAAACATTTCTTGTGATATGGGCAAGGCAGATTGCTGGGTTAATGTTGGCGTTAGGTGCACTCACTGAGCCATTTAGCAAATCTTCCTTTGGTGTCAAACAGGGAGGCTGCCCGTGTGCCCACATCATGGGTACACAGGCAGGTAGTCCCAGGGATAAGGGAGAACAGAGAAGAGTACTGTCCCAACGCTTGGTGGCAGTCTCTCTGTTGTTCCCTTACTCTTCCCCATCTGTCACCAACAGCATGGTGAGCTCAGATCTTCCAAATTGGGGTTTTAGGCAATTTACATGCAGCCCCCTGCAGGGTTGCCTAGTGGTCTTGAGGTCCACAGGTAGGTGGCCCACCATTTCTTTCAATCACCTCATAGGGACCATTCCAGAGATCCTGGAGGGCCTTGGGCTCTACCAGGTCCATTACCCACACTTTCTGACCAGGTTGAAACTCCACAGTGGTAGGAATTTTGTCATACCTCTCCTTCATGACTTCCTGGCTGGCTCCAAAATTACTGGAAGCTTGCTTCCATAACTTGGCCACCTGGCTTCTGCAGGCCAGCGTGTAGCTCACTACATCCTGGGGTACCTTCCTGGGAGCTTGATGCACCCTTCTTTCACCAGACTCAGAGGTCCTCTGACTGGGTGCCAATAAAACAGGTTGAAGGGGCTGAAACTCACTCCTCTCTGCGGCACCTCTCTGTAAGCAAACAACAGGCATGGTTAGAGGATATCCCACTTTTTCCTCAGGGCCTCAGGCAGGCCTCTGATCATGCCCTTCAGGGTCTTATTGAACCTCTCACCAAGCCCATTGGTTTGTGGATGGTAAGGGATGGAGAACTTGTAGGTTACTCCACACTCCTTCCACATTGAGTGCATAAACGCAGACATGAAGTGTGTGCCCTGTCAGACACAACTTCATTGGGGAAACCCACTTGGGTAAAAGTCCCCATCAAGGCCTTTGCCACTACAGGTGCAGTCATAGTTCTCAGAGGGATTGTTTCTTGATAACAAGTGGCATGATCCACAAGAACCAGGATAAACCTGTTGCCTGGTGCAGTCTGGGGATGCTAAGACCCTACAATGTCGATGCCCACCCTCTCAAAGAGTGTGAAAACAACCGGCAAGTGATTAAGGGGGCTTTAAGCCTCTGCCCTGTCTTTACACTGGCCTGGCAGGTCACAGAAGTCCTACAGAACTCATCTGAGGAATTCTTGATACTAAGCCAATAGAAGTGGGAGACAAGCCTGGCAAAGGTCTTGTCTTGGCCCAGGTGTCCTGTCAGGGGAATTTCAAGAGCCACATCCAGTGGGAATGCCTGTAGCAATGGGGAACCACCAGGGCCCTTGTTGTCCCATTCCCAGGACCCTTAGGCTCACTGTAAAGGAGGTTGTCCTCCCAAGTAAATGTGGTCACTACCAGAGGCATTTCCTGATGCTTGGGCTTCAGCCGATTGCCTCATGCCCACAAGGGTTGGGCACTCCCTTTGTGCCCTACAGAACTCCTCCTTGGTGGGTCCTCCTTCCACATGCCATCCAGAAAGCTCAGGCAGGTCACCAAGGGAAGCAATGTCCTCCTCAGGGGACTGCGGGGCTGCCACTGCAGGTGCCCCATCGATCTCACTGGAGGTACTTTCAGGGGCTGGTTTCCCATGCCCTCTGCCTCTCCCCATACTTAGCAGCATGCTGGGCCATTGTTGCAGGCTCCAGCCCATTTCTACTCCATCCTGGGCAGCCATGGACTTTGTGGTAGCACAGATACAGTCAGGTAACCCTAACATCTCCACATGAGCCTTGAGCTCCACTTCCTTCCAGGTAGTGTGCTCCAGGTTATTACCTAACAAACAGTCCACAGGCATGGCAGGGCTCACTGTAATTCTCAGAAGACCTGAAACCCTCCCTCACTTAAATGGAACAAGGGCCAGAGGATATTGAGCCTCTCTGTTGTCAGCCTCCAGAACCTGGTGGAATTCATGGGGACTTACCTGCTCTGGGGAAACCAGCTGACTCCTTACCATAGTCATACTGGCTCATGTAACCCTTAGAGCCTCACCCCTTGCTCATTGATGGTGACCCATTGCCTGTACTTTGCAGTGTTTGAAGGGCACATGGATCTTTGGAACCATCTAACTGTCACCCAGGGACACTAGGATAACCACACTAACCCCCTCCCATTAACTGAGACAAACTCCTCCCCCAGCACTACACTAGCAACCCCTGGAATCTTGTCATCTGTGGGAGGTGGTCCTCTTTTTGGACACTTGGGATCCCCTTTGTAGTGCCCATATTCATAGCACTCATAGCACTTAATGGGCTTGGGCTGCTGACCTTTGTCAGGGTAAGTTCTCTTCTGGTGGCCAGATTCGGAATGTGAACCAGGCACTTCCCCTGTGAGTTGTTTTGGGGGCCTGAAGAGAACTCCTTCTTTTTCTCGCCCCTCCTTTTTCTAGTGGTATCCTTGACCACCCTTTTAGGAGTCCCCCCAGTTACCTTTCTGGACACTCTGCTGACCCAGAGGTCTGCCTCCTCAGCAAGCTTCCTGGAGTCAGTAAGATTGCAATCAACCAGGTCTTGGCACAGCTCTGGAAAACAATTATCAAGAATGTGCTCCTTCAAAAACAGGTTGTACAACCCTTCATAATCATTAACTTTGCTGTCCCTCACCCAGCCCTTCAGTGCTTTACCAGCATAGTTAAAGAAATCCACCCATGTTTGTGTAGAGAGTTTGTGACTGTCCCTGAACCGTTGCCTGTACTTCTCAGGTGTCAACCCAAACTAACTGACTTAAATGGTCTTCATGGCAGTGTAGTTGGTCTGGTCCCCCTTCTCTAGTATAAGGAGTGTGTCCCTCCCCACCGTGGGCATGTACCACCAAACATTACCCCCCCTAGAACTCCTCTGGGACCCTGTGCACTTTCAATGCCACTTCATAGGCTGCCAACCACTTATCTATGTCATCCCCCACATTATAACTGGGCAACATATCTTTTGGGATATGAAATCTGGATTCATGTGAGGACACTGCTGGTATGCTGCGACCAATATTGTTGCTGCTGGACCCCACTTGGAGAGCTCTAATATCCAGCTCTCTGAGGCTCAGTTCATGGGCCATCTTCCTTTCCTCCATGGCTAGCCTCTTCTCTTCTAGAGCTTGCTCTTTCTCCAATTTAGCGAGGGCTTGTTCCCCGTCAATCTTGGCCAGCTCTAGTCTGAGTTTCCTCTCTTCCCTCCTGTCCGCCAGCTCCTCTGGGGACAGGCTTTTTGAAGACACACTACTGCCTAGTCAAAAGTGGACTACCAGTCCTGGGAGAAAATTGCTCCCCCCCTCTGTAGACTGCATGACAAGACCCTCTGTCAGGTCCCTCTCTGATCCTTCCTCAGGCACAGATCCCCACTTCTCATCCACATCTTCATTTGGGTGGGCGACTGCCCATGCTCTTAAGGCTTTTTGAAGCTCTGCCTTCTTGGCATTTCCCTTTTCAATGCCCCTCTTTCCTAGCAGAACTCCTTGAGCTGGACCACTGTGTATGCCTCCAGGTTAGCCAGCTCAAGTTCTATATTGCAGGTAGGACCACAGACATTGAAGAGAAAATGGGACTTGGGCAAAAGGATTTTGGAAAAATCAAGAGATGTCAGAACAGGGAGAATTGAAAAAGGGCTCAAATTGATCTAAGTATAGAGTTGTAATGAACAATGAGTTACTATATGGTATTGCACAAACACAAGTCCTATCCTCACCGCTGATCACCAACATTATCACCAACATTAGAAATGGGATTCCTGGTTGGCTGAGGTATACCAAGCAGGAACCACCACTCTAGTCAGGTTAAGCTAAGTACACACTAAAAGAGAACCTGTGCTCACCCTCTAGTAGCTTGGCACAGGGCAGTAAGTCTTATCTAAAGAGGCAATGTGAAACATATTTGTGCAACACACACACAGTAACACAATGAATGCACCACAAAAAAAACTCCACACAGGTTTAAAAAAATAGAGAATATTTATCTGAGCAAAATAAGAGCAAAATGACAAGAATCCAATCAGTAGAATTCGAGATAAGAATTTTTAGAGTGTTTCGAAGTCACTAGTGGTCAGAAGGTTACTTGAGGAGCAAATCCAAAGTTCAGGCCAACCACGATGGATGGCAGGCTTGCTACAGGACCCACACAGGGCCCACTGAGAAAGTGCCTTGGATGGAGCAAAGCATCGATGCTGAGGTCACAAAGCATCAATCTTTTCCACGCAGTCGGGATGCTGCCTTGTCATCGAGCTTCGCTGAGGTGAAGGCACTGCATTGTTCATGCTCCTCACAGAGTGTTGTCATCGGGCCACACATGCTGTAGAACCACTGTCGTAGAACAGCCTCTGCATCGGCATAGAAGGGCGGTGCGTCGGTTCCAACCAGCGCAGCGCAGACGATTTGTCGGTTTTATAGAAAACAGCTGCAGAACCCACTTTTGAGGCCCAGAATTTGGAGAGGGCATCTAAGGCAATGGTAGGACTCACAGAAGGCAGAGTCCCACAGCACCAGCAGAATTGCAGGAAGTCTTTTGTATCCCCAAGACTTCAGAAAACAGGAGGCAAGCCAGGACGCCCTTGGAGATCACCTGGAGGGAAGGCAGAGTCCAGCTCTCCTTCAGCAGAGTCAGGAGGCAGCAGAGCAACAAGCAGAAAAGCAGTCCTTCTAGAAAAGCAGTCCAGGTGAGTCCTTTAAGCAGCACAGCAGTCCTTCTGACAGAGGTTCAGTTCAAGATCCAGAAGTGTCTGATTTTAGGGGACAGAGAACCAGGGCCTCATTTATGGGGGGTTGGCATCAAGCAGTGCAGCAAGTCACCTTGCTGCGCTGCCCTATATCAAAGTGAAAGGGCACTCCTGTCCATTCCCCCTGCACTGGTGCCGTTTCAGCATCCTAGCGCCAATGCACGCAAGTGTTGCGAACAGGATTGTTTTTGTGCAGGAAGGGGCACCTTCCTGCATGAAAACAATTCATAGAGGCGTTTTCCTCCTTCTATGTGTGCTTCAGAATGTGTTTTTCTCCTAGTTATGCCTGCCCTGGGGAGGTGTAAGATTTTTACACATTCCCAGGTTTACAAGCCCTTTTAAATCTAGGAATGCGTCATAAACCATGGGAGTTGCATGGGAACACCCACCTCAATGCTCATGGAATGCCTCCCTTGCTCAGAGTAAGGTGACACAGCAATTTGCATTGCATTGCCATACTCAAGATTTATGAGGCTATTTAAAGCCACACAATGTGGCTTTGCATGGCTTCATAAATCTGACTCAGAACTTTACATCACGCATGCACCACTTTGCGTGGTGCAAACATGATGCAAGGCTCTCATAAATATGCCCCCCAATACTTATACCCCAAAGTGCCTTTGATGTAAGGGGTGACTTCAAAGCAGATCTCTGAAGTGCACAAGGATCCATTTCAACCCAGTCCTATCTGCCAGGCTATCTGAGGGGGATAAATCAGTGCTTTGTGTGTGGACAGGACACTATCTATTGGAGTGTAAGTGTCAGCCCCTCCCATTCCTCCCTGTCCAGGAAGACCCATCATAATGCAGATGAATGCAGATGAGTGCTCGGAATGCAGATGAGCCTCACCTTCCTGTGCTTGTAGCTGCCTAGAGGGAATGCACAAATTGTAGCTGTCACCCAGCCCAGACGTGTATTGGAGGCAGGCTGTCAGGCACACAGAGCAGCACATGCAGAGAAATTTCCACTTTCTAAAAGTTACAATGAAGATGGCTCATTGGTGTTCAAATGACTGACAGACTAGGCGGAATGCCAACACTAAATATCTGCAGTGAAAATTGCGGCAAGACTAAGGCTGATGATACAGCAAAGTGACGCTCTGCGGAGGAAAGGAGCTCTATCTGTGTTCTGAGTCCTGAGGAGAACCCTCAAAAAATGTTGGAAAGGGTTTGAAACGAGTCAACTGTTTTTTGATTAAAACCAAACAAGTGTTCTATTATGTAAGTCCACTGTAGCCCATTTGACAAATAAATTTACAGTTTTACAAGAAATTAGGTTTGTGCTCAGTAGGACCATTGTTTGGGTAATGCCCTTGCAGAGTATAAGCATAAATTGTTTCAATAGTAAAGCAGGGGCGAGTGCTACATTTCAAAGTTTATTTGATTGCAGGGAACCAGAGCTGTGATATGTTTTGGACTATGATGTATTATATGTAATGTGTAGAGTCTTTGTGTTTTGTTCCATGTTGTACATATTGTAAGTGTTTTGTCCCTGTGGTGTATACATTGGTGTATTTATTGAATTAAAAAAAATTGATTTAAAAAAATAGCTTTCAAAAAATTTCTTTGCAAAATACAAAAGAAAAAAAGAAAAAACTAAAAAACTTCTGTAATAAATCATGAAATGATCATAACAATTAAGGATTGTGGTCATCAGGTTTGAATGATAGATTGAATGGCTATCAGTACTGGCATTTGATTGTTGTTTATACACTTTCTAAAAGTGGCATTTTTAAAACAGTATTGTCAAATCCAAACCAGTAAGGAGGATTTATCATTACCATACCAAACATATGAAACATGAAAAAGCTACTCTTCTCTGATCAGGAATTACAGCTTAAAAGTGTATTAAGGAATTCCGAATGTTAGCCTATGAGAGGAGTAGACCTCACAGTAGTGAAAAACAAAATAGGCTGTTTGTCACTACCAGGTCATGCAAACCATAAACATACATGTCCTACCTTTTACTTGCATGGCACCCTGCCCTTAGGGTTACTTAGGACCTACCTTAGTGGTGACTTAAATGTAATAAAAGGGGACTTTAAGGTTTGGCAAGTAGATTTAAATGTCAAATCGAAGTGGCAGTAAACTTTACACACTGGCACTGCAGTGGCAGGCCTGGGACAGGCTGAAAGGCTAATTCTATTAGTGACACATTCAGTGCTGCAGCACACTAGTAACATATGAAGTAAAGGCCCTGGGTATATGGGATACCTCTTTACAAGGGACTTACTAG
Organism: Calotriton arnoldi; assembly: GCA_963921515.1. NCBI lineage: Eukaryota > Metazoa > Chordata > Amphibia > Caudata > Salamandridae > Calotriton > Calotriton arnoldi. The sequence continues at coordinate 894,478 of CAWUFW010001071.1, forward strand.
TACAACAAATATGCCAATCAGGTATATACCAATGTCATCATGTTAGGGGAGAAGCACATGCACTTTAGCAATGGCTAGCAGTGGTAAAGTGCTCAGAGTCCTAAGGCCAACAAAATGAATCAGCCAGGTCTAACACAAAATTTACTGCATTCTCACTTATTCTTCTTTCCTCTGATTTCCTCTTCACCTATGTTTTTTTTTCTTCTTTGAAGAGTATGAGATTTTCTTTTAATCAAGTCTTTTCCAAAGTGGATGTCACAATGTAGTCAATTGTCCTTTGCAGAGGTTTCATCTTTTGAACCTTGAGTCCCTCTAAGCATGTCTTATCTCTATGCTTCACCTAAAATGCACACATTTGTCTTGATTATGTGAACTGTAACTAGATTGTGGGTCTTATTTAGAATTTGTCAGATGGGATACTCCCTCACAAATGAACATTTCCTGTCCACCATATTGCAAGACCACTTTAGCCAATGGCACCAGTATTATGGTGGACAGGATGTCTGCCATGTTTTGAAAGAGTCTCCTCCCTTTCAAAATCTAAATAAGGCCCAGTATTATTATGCAGTTCCAATGCAACTACTGAAAGGATAATGGGTGATTATTTTTTGCAAATAGTTGATGTTTAAGGTTTGATGTTTAAGTTGGCAGATATGTGCTGAACCTGAAGTTTGTCGAAACTTAGACATTAATGGTAAGTACAAAGTCATAACAAAGGCTTCTTTTACAGTCCAGACTGATTGATTTAGAAAATGAAGAGTGTCCTAAGTTTAAAGCATTAAGAAACAAAAGCATATTAAACCAGTTTATAGTTAACAGAACAATCAGCATAGTACACAAAGAAGGATTTTTAGATGACAAAGTTGAATGGGAAAAAGCAGCATGAGAAAAGGTTGAAAAGTATAAGAGGTTGATCACCAACTTCTGACCCTATTATATGTGATATGAGTCAACCACTATGGTTGTTTGCCCCACACGGTACCTTCTTCGGCTGACCACAATGGCATCACAATGGTAAATGGCCCAGGTACAGATTTAGCCCTGATTATGAGTTGAGTGGAGCAGAATTCAATTCCATTCAATTATGAGTGTTCCATTGTTCCCACACCCTGATGTACCTGGGGCAGGAACAACCCATCCAATTTTACATGTGGCAAATCCAGCCCATGAAATCACTTTGGGACAGGTAAGAATGTAATGATCCCTCCGGCATACTAGTCTCCCTTCCCTTTTCCAACCTTCCCGCCATCCTCCCTCCTACACTCACTCTGCAACAGCCCCCCACCGCACACATCTGCCATGCAGAATTCAACCAGTAAAACCAGGTCCACTGGTTTTCCCCCATTCTGTGGGCTCAAAATCGCATGGTATTTGCAGGGTGTTACTGCACTGTACCGGATTTTACAGGTTCAAATATACTCCCCACCAATCTTGTGCAACTAGTAATTCTGTCTCTAGGTTGCAGATACATTGCCAGGAGGTGTACACCCCATGTGTAGAATGCTCTCAACATGTTGCCTTTTTAGTAGAGTCCCTGTTAAAAACTTCTATGTTGATACTCTTTTTAGTAAAGTAAATTACTGTCTTGGATGGTAAATGTGGCATTTCATTGTCTGTGTCTGGAACTGGTACTTTTTGCCTTCTACAAACTCCTTAATGAAGAGATGGACAATTAAAAAAAAGCTATTCAGGTCTTTCAAAATAATTCAATGTGATTAATTTCTACACAGTTTCAAATGTGTTGTGTTTCTTAAGGTGGAGAAGTGAGCAGGCTGAATTGCTTGAAATGTAGATTTGGCCCCAGCTTGATCGGATATCACTGGCAGTCAATCTGACTGGAGCATTTCCATTTCCATTTCCATATCCCCTCTCTCACTAACATAGAAATATTCACTATGCCCTTGGCCGCGATGTCCAACGTAAGTATGGGAGGGATGGGTCCAGGCCAGATTAGGAGGATAAATATTAATCTGTTTATTGAGCTTCATTTAGACCCATTGTATTTAAAAATATCTTATCTGGAAATCCTGAAAACCTTGCATGGAACTACTGGACCTACATTGGAGACCCCTGCCTGCCCCTAGATGCGAAAAGGATACTTGCTCCAAATCACAGCTGTTAGGGAAAGGGCAAAACACAATAATTGTTTGGCAAAAACTATTGTCACCTTAATCAGCTAAGAAATACCCCATAGTGATCGCCACAAAAAACACTGAGAGAAGTACCATTCTTTGTTAAAAGCTGAAGTGCATCGCATTCAAGGGCAATATGCATTCAAAAAGGAATTAAAGCTGTGAAAGGCAGAGTAGCAGCTGGACTTACAACCTAAACCTCAAGAAATTATTGTTGGTCATAGTTAGACTAGGCAATGATTAATACATTCACACTAGCCTAAAAATCTGTATGTAGTCTCTTTGAGCAAACTTGGTGAACACGTGCACAAGGAATGGACCTAAACTCAATTTAAACATCCAAAAATCACAAAGAAGATGGAATGATATTCGATTAGAACACTGACAAATTTAAAAGCTCCATTGACGACAAAAAAGTGGAATGGGGCAAATAATGGCCTTTCTGATTCACCATTTAATGTATTTCTTCTGTGTCTCCCTGTTTAATTCAGAACATTCTGCCCACAGTTGGTGGAAGGTTCTAACAGCATTTTAGCCCTTCCATCTCGGGCTAACTGTTGTTAGGTTCCCTCTTTTCTGTTATATCCCTTGTGAGAAATTGGGTTGTTGACTAAATGGGGGATCACCCTTGTTCAAGAACAGCCACAATTCCTGTCAGGGTGAACCAAAATTAACTAAATTAACCTGTGCTTTATCCTGGGTAGCTTGGCAGAAAAAGCAGTCAGGCTTAACTTAGAGGAAATGTGTAAAGTATTTATGCAGCACACAAATGGTAATAAAGTGAAAACACAACACAAGAAAAATCCCACACTAATTACAAAAAATATAGTAAAATGTAATAAGTTACTTGACACCAAACTGACAAAAATTCAATCATTAGAACTAGAGTTATGAATTTTTCAAGTTTTTAAGCAAAAAACAGTGCCTAAAAGATCAAAGTGCCAACCGCAGATATCTAGTCCCACGAGACCAGGTCACACTCGAAAAATATGGCTGACCAGGATGGAGCGTGGGACGGATAAAAAAAGTTGATTGGGCCCAGTGAGCGCTTACCTTCGGACTTAGAATAAATTCTGTGAAAAATGTCCTGAGAAGGTAAAGTTCAGCAGGGCAAGGCTGCAGGCAGTGTCCAAGGAGGGAGCATCATTGTCAGGGAGCTGCTGGACAAAGTTGTGGGGAAGATTTCTAAATTCGGACTCAGTCACCTCTTTGGAATTTGAAAATATTCCGCCGGATGAAGTAGGAGGCTCTAGCTGATGAGGGTTCCATGAGGCCGGGTACCCATTTGGTGAAGCACCACAGAACAGGATTTGATGCTGCGGAGAAGAACGTAGTGGGAGCTGCCATGAAGTCAGACCCTCCAGCAATGCACCTTTGGTGGATAGATGAGCATGTTGGTTCCAGTCTTCTCTCGGTTCTCAAAGCAGTTTTTAACCAAAAAATGTCTGCATCCCAGGTTTTGGATTTTATCTATCTAGGCACCTTTAGCACTACCAAGGGTCTAGGACTGGAGAGGAACCACTTGGGGGTTATGACTCACTCAGGCTGGGTCCAGTAGCTGGTTCAATATGGTGAGAGCCTGTTGTATCCCTGTGGCTCCCTTGGAGTCACTCTGGTAGCACTGGGTTCATGTGAAGAGGCAGGGCTCAAGCAGCAAGGTAGGCCTCTGAGGTTTCAAGGCAGGCTCCAGGCACCAAAGCAGTCCTTCTGTGTGCAGCAAAGCAGTATTGTGTAGCACACAGCAGGCCACAGCAGCAGGCAGTCCTCCAAGAGTCCTTCTAAGGGTCCAGAAAGTGAACGGAGGAGTGGGTCTGAGGGTCCCTTTTTATACATGGTGCCTTCTTTGAAGTATTAGACGTTTCTTGAGGATTCCCTTTGAAGACCTTGAAGTTTCCTGACTCCCCTGCCCTGGCTCCAGCCTGGCTGCATGAACAATGCAGGGGTGACAGGTCCTTTGTGTGAAGGCAGAACACAGCCTATTCAGTTGCAAGTGGAGGTGTGACAAGTCGAATTGGCAGTTTAAAATTGCATTCAGGCTGCAATCCAGACCTGGGATATGTTCTAAGGGGCTACTTAAGTGGGTGGCACAATATTTGCTGCAGGCCCACTAGCACAATTTAATTTACAGGCCCTGAGTGTATTGTATACAAGGGACTAATAAGTGAATTAAATACGCCAATCAGGTGAAAGCCAGTTTTACCATGTTTAAAGCAGAAAGCACAAGCACTTTAGCACTGGTTAACAGTGGTAAAGTGCACAGAGTCCTAAGGTGACCAAAAACGAATTGAGCAAAAGTAGAAGGATAAAGGCAAAAGATTTGGGGATGACCTTGCAGAGAGGACCAGGTCGAACAGCCCTATAACTCCGGATGAAAGCGTTTAACAATGGTTATATCTCTCGGCATTGGGCTATATTGCTATACACATACATAACAAATTCCTTGAAATGTCATAACCTAAATTACAATATGTTTGCCACAAGGCCTGCTTGCCTCAAGGCCCTCTGTGCCATCAGGCAAATAAAGTGCTGTGGTAGCATCTCTGAAATCTTTGATAATGTTACCTTGAAGACAATAAATGTACGTAAGGTGCACTAGCTCACAGCTCATTGGCTCTCAATATAGTGCAATAATAATGCATGTTCCTTATTTGCACTAATTTGTCTACAAATATATAACTATTGTAGAGTTTGTTTGCTGTTGCTTTGACCTAGGCTGATCCGTCAGTCAAGATTTGTGCGTTGTCTAGCAACGTCACCAGTTTGCTTAGTTGAATTACAGTATGTGCAATTATCACTAATGTACGACACTTGGAAAAGTCAGTTGGGAACTACTTTTAAGAAAGCAGGTATATAGTAAAATGTCCATGATCTGTTGTTATGCAAGGAAAATCAAAGATATCCACTGGAATTGGTTTGATAGATACATAACAAGACACTTTAACCTTCTCTCTTCTGACTTGTTAGGGTATGTTGGAAACAAAATGAATGCTTGGCCTTTTGGAAACTGCTGCGGTGCTTTCATACTCACAATCTCCCCTGGCAGGAAATGCCATCATTCAAAACAACCAAACTTAAGTTAATTATCATAGACAAGTGTTAATAGACTTTAAACCCTCTTTATTAGAATTTATGCAAATCATACTATGTCGAGAAGTCAGAATAAAATCAGAGCTGTTAAAGCCTTTTTTTCTGTTGTCTTAAATATAGCGGAGAAAGGCGTGTTTAATTAGTGCTCCATGACAGAATTCGTTGATGAAACCGTTTTCTTACTAGCAGAGGTAGGTGTCACATAAATGCTCTTAAAGACTGTGAAATTCAAAATGCATTAATTAGCGAGAATATATCTTCCTAAGCGCATTTAATCCAAAATATGGCATGACAGGCGTTGCATTTTAGGCCAAAATTTTCATCTTTCCTAACACTTCTTGTGTATGGCTCGCGTTTCTATTTTATATCCGCCATTCCACGCTGTCCAACGACAAAAGGCAGACATTCCAGTCACACAGTTTACAGGACTGTGGAACAATGACAGCACCCCCTCCCATAAAAAAAAAAGAATAGCAGACGCGAACCCCCTAAACAAAGGTCCAAGGAAACGAGAGGGAGTGAATGAAGGTCTTTGTTGAACTACATTAATGCCAAACATTCCCAAAGACCTTTCACCTTAAAATGAAAATAAATACTAGTCTCTTTACAAGACTCTTTCGGTCTTGTGTGGCAGAAGAACTTCAGTGTGAGTGCTTTCTCATGAACTATTTAGAGGACTTTGTGCCATGCTCTATGCAATGACCCTCACAATACATTTAGAAGGCTTGTGGAATATGGTCAATTACAATATGACGAAAAGTCTTAAGCGAAAGAGGCAGTGCAGTTCTTTGAATAGGCCCTCACAACAATTGCATGCATTCCATAACGTCGCTGAGACTTCCCAAATGCAATGGACTAGGCATTGCTACAGGGCTGGGGTTAGGAAGATGGCCCTGTCCATTGTGTTGTACATGTGCAGTTTCTGTCCATGCCACCTTTAAACTGTGATTAATCCTGCATTCCACGCACCGTTTTATGCCAACTACATATACTTGTGCACAGTCAACTCGAATGTGGATTTAATACAGAGCAGAGTTATACGCTACTAGTATCTAATTCAATGGTACTCATTTTATCACTCATGCAAGGGTAAGAGGTTGGCTTTTTGCCTGTGACTTTATAGTTAAATACCAATCTCTGCAAAGCGCGGGTTGAGCCACTGAGTTATTTAGGCACTACTGCTAATGAAACCTAATGGTTATTGTTAGTGTGCGCGGGTGGAGAGCAGGAGGGAGAGTGCCACAGGGAACAAGGTGGGAACATAACATAAAGTGTATTTATAAAGAGCACGTTTACCCTGAATGGTATCTTGCTGCTGAAATAACAGATGTTTTTGTTACCCAACTCATTGGTACTCATTTTATCCACCTCGCAAAGAAAAAGGGCTGAGTGCACCCAACAGCATTTCAACTGTGACCACGAGGTTAAACACAGATCCCTGGAGTGGATACGATAGTCCACTGAGCCACCAGGCTCGGCCTCATAAAGTGTCATCATAATTCCAGCATCATGATGTGGCACTGGGCCGGTTATATGATTTTGGGGGTCCCGGGCCGAGAGGGAATGTGTGAGGCCCATCTAATTTGCAAAGTGATACATTCAGGGCTCTAGAAGTTGCTTTGTGCAGACTCCTCCTGGACCGCAGCTCCTCCTCTCAGCCACCTACAAGCACCTCTTTTACAGCTCCTATTGGGCTGAAGGTGTGAGAATTGCTTGGGGGCTGAGAGTTCAATCTGTGGAGACGCGAAAGTGCTAACAATGGGCGTCCCGCAGAGTCTCTGAATGGGAAGCCGGGGAGGCCTAATTGCAAGTCAAACCTTCAAAATGTGTCTCCTTGCAACTGGTACAAGAGGAAGTGTCCCCCTCCCCTAGACCTCCCCATGCCATTCCTGAGAGGCCAAGGGAGGGGTGCCCCTCCTGGAAGCCCAATTTCAAAGTGACACCTTTCTTTCAATTGGAATCGGCAGGGGCACAAGAGGATCGGTGGTATGTTGCACTGGTGCGGGTCCCATTCTGGTGGGCTGAGTGCGAGGCCCTGGGCAGCTGCCCACACTGCTCATGCCTAGCACCGGCCCTGATGTGGCAGAGAAGAGCCCCAGGATGACCCAGGGCAGGAGAATAGAACGTTGGGCAACAAGAGAAGGTGCCAAGGGTGGAAACAGTGGGTGGTGCTAGTGCTGGGAGCAGCCTATCCTGAAGGGGAGGAGAAGTGCAGATTTCCAGGAAGGCGCATAAGGTGATGGCAGTGGCGTGACAAAAGCCCCGGCAGCCCCTTCAGTGCAAGATGCCGGGCAGGCAGCAACAGTGCAGGTCCCAGGGGAAGCAGTACATGCTGCTGGAGAGCAGAGGAGGTTGTCGGGGAAGCAACACAGACTGGCATGGGTAACTAGCGCACGGTGTTTATGTCAGAATATCGCATAGAAAAATACTGTGTGGTATAAATATCGTATTATAAAAATCCTTGTCAAAAATATCTACCCTGCTGGTTGTAGATTTTCTATTCTTTACTCCAATGTGAGGATGTTTCAGAAGACAACATTTAGGACATGATGTTTACGTCAGGTGATATTATGAAATTGATTTTCTGGTGTCACACCCCCCCCCGGGTTTTGAGGGGAACAGCACAGAGTGCCTAGGGTGCAGTGCACAGAACCAGAGTCAGAAGAAGCAGTCAGGGTGCAGGGGTTCGGGGTCAGCAGAGTATGGGAAAGGCGCAGATGGGAGAATACAGAGGGGTGTGGGCCTGGGTTAAAAGCAGCATAGTGTCTCATAGAGATGGGAAGCAGTTGGGAAGGGGACAAGAAGTAGAGGGTGTAAAGAGAGAAAACTTATGAAGTGTTCGGGGAAAAGCAGAGTAAGGTTTAAGGGGGATCAACATCACAGGATGCAGGGGGTGCACGCTGGACATTCACTGCTCATGTCTATTAGCTCCTTGTGTTTTCACTCCGATGAGCAGCAGGGCACTTTATAGAGAACATTTGAATGGAAGATTGTCAGTGTAACTGTTCACAGTAGAGTTTTTGTAAGCACAATGTACACTTTTAGCAGTGCCGTAACATTAGCCCCCACAACCCCCGTGTTGCGGGGGGGGGGTCCCCAAGCTCCAATGGGCCCCCTCCCGCACTGTGCACGGGTGGCGGGCCCCTGGCCTGAGAGCTCGTGACTGGATCCGAGGGGGGCCCTCCATGTACTTTGCAGGGCCCACCTCAAGTTTAGTTACGCCACTGTGTTTTAACAAAGGAAGATAAAGCGATTTGCATAGAATCACGCATTTTGGTAGAGTAGTGCTGAATTCATAATTCTAGCCACAATGTCCAAGTTCCAAAGCAGAGATATAGCTTCCTGAACACTTCACCATTTCTATATTAATAATTCAATATTTACTTAACTAACTTGAAATACGTGTATTTTGCAGAACAGTACACAAATTGGTGTAAAACTGTTTTGTTACTACTTACCACTAAAGTCTTGCTGCACGCATTTCAACATATTTGTGTGCTGTAATTAGATGTAATTGATTTGCCTGAGTCATAAAATGTTTGATGAATTAGCAGGACAAGCCCTAGTTTTGATGACAGAGAACAAAAAGAGAGTGGGAATCTTAGAAGTCACATGGAGTAAATGTGAGGAGCATTGGCAGTAAAAGTATGGAAAATATGACATGAGCTGGCCACCTTTTGGACATAAGGTCCAAATACAGGAAGGCCATTGAAAATATAGAGCAGGCTAAACATGATGGATGGGGCACGGCCACATGACTGAGATTCCCTTCTTCTCCCTCTTATATTTACATTTGCATGCCTTTAAGAATCAACCCGCAACGCCCAATTCCATATTTTTATAAGTGTAAGGGGGCACAGTGCTGTTTGTACTACTTAGATATGAATATTACCTGAACATTCCCATTTTAGATGTTTTGGGGCCAATTTACGAAGGCATGTGAAGTATGAAAAAGAGTACTGTGGAAGAACTGGTTATTCCAAAACGCCTTTGTGTATAGGCCTCTTAGTCTCAAATCAAATTGATAAAGAAGTGACAATTCAGTCTCTGGACGAAGTTCCACTCCTCATATATCAAAGACAGCCATGTTTGTCATGGTCAGTTTGTTCTTTCCTGGAGAGCGGCAGAAGAGGTGCCCAGAAATCTGAGATGAATGTCCAGCTCTTGTATATTGTCAATTTGTATTGAGGTAGCCCTCCAACCTTACTATTTTAATGAGAAAAGAAAAGTGGGAATGGGTGAATTTCTTAAGTCCCGAGGGCCAGATCACAAAACCCTTTTGACTGATGTTCTTTCATGTCCTTGGTGGTAAGCTAAGGTAGAACTTGCTCTGAACACCTTTCACCAAGGTATTATGAAAACAGTATTCTGAAGGTGGTAAAAATGTGTTCACATTGATGCTGCCCACAAAGAAGTGTTTAGGGAGCCACCTCATCCTGGGCAGGAGGTATGGAATTCTCATAGGGGAGGCTGACAGTTTTTCTCAATAAGAAACAAAAGAGCAGTGAATCGTACCATAGAAGAGTAGGAGGGTCACTCTCACTATCTCAAAATGCTTACCTACCCACTGGATATAGGGCTAGCGATGTGGCAGGTGAAGAGTTTTCTGATTAAACGAACTAGAGAAGTATACAGGCATACCTAAAGTATTAAATATCTGATATGCATATAACTACAAGTACACTGTATTCATGCAAGTATGTGTGTGTGTTTGTGTGTGGGCTCACACACACAGAGTATGGTGCCAGAATATCATTGTCAGAAAATCGACTGACATAAATATCATGTATGTTCTAAATATAGCTTACAAAAATATGGTGAGTTGCCAACAAAAAATCTACACCCAGTGGGGCAATATATTTGTAAACCATATTTAGAACACAATATTATGTCTGCCAATATTTCTGATATCAATATTACACCACACACACACACACACACACACGCACACACGATACATTTACAACATTGGTACTAATTAAGAGGGTTTAAAAAGTCCTGTAAAATAATGATGCAATTGTCAACTACTCAGCAGGCCATAGGTTCCCTGGAGAATACCTATATAAATGGTGGGACCTACAAAAAAGTACACAATTATATTATTTATTTATATATTTATTTTCTTAACACAGTTTTATGTCAGAATGTTCTGTAAAAAAATGTGTGTATCAACTACCACAATACAGTGAAAGTAGGTATGTAGAGGTAAGTGCATATTTATCGGTCATATTGAATATATATATAATCTATCCTATTGCCCTGAAAGCAATTTTAATTATGGAAGAACTCGAGTTGACATTTATAAGTACATTAGAAAACTCAAATTGAAGAAATTTTTCAGAATTAAAAACGGCAATCAACTAACAGAAAAAGAGGCTAACCAAGCACCTATAAGCACTACCACATTACTAGCCTCAGATGCTGCTACGTTACTAGCCCTACACGAACTAAATAATGAGAATCATCAAGAGCAAGTGGGTGGCACCAGCCAGACATCTACTCAAGAAAGACTGACAGCTTTCAATCTCGTTCAACCGAGCGCAGGCATCAGCCCTTTTAAAGTTAAATCTACTTTCTACCCTATTATGCCTAAAGATGCCATTGATATATTTCATGAGAGAGTAACTGATGAAATGAAGAAACTATGGGGCATATTAGCAAGACCCACGTTAAAATTATCGCCGTTTTAGCGGCAGGAAACTGCCGCTAAAACGGCGATAATGGGCTTGCTAATATGCGTTATGGGATTCCAATAGAAGCCCAGGTTAGATGTCCTGCACATCTAACCTGGGCTTCTATTGGAATTCTATAGCGCATATTACCAAGCCCATTATCGCCGTTTTAGCGGCAGTTTCCTGCCGCTAAAACGGCGATAATTTTAACGTGGGTCTTGCTAATATGCCCCTATATTACAAGATTAATCACAGCAAAAAAAGATTAAAATATCGTGATGTCCAATATGAAGATCTTATCCACAAATTGCGCTACAACAAGGACATAGTTATTAATAAATCGGACAAGGGTGGCAATGTTGTTATTTGGCCCCGCACACAATATATTGAAGAGGCATTGAAACAACTATCTGACCCTGCATGTTATGTCATCACTACCATGGTGGAATATAACAAGGCCAAGGAAAGTCTCAAAAAAGATCTGATGGGTTGGAAGAGACAAGGGCTGATTTCCAATCAGGAATTCAAGTTTATGATCAATGACTTTCCTTTTATCCCTACACTGTACCTTATTCCCAAGATTCACAAACAGACCAGTCCGACACCCGGCAGACCTATTATCTCAGCTATTGGTGGTATGAGCGAACAGATCACACAATATGTGGATTATTTTCTACAAACCCATGTACAGACACTTCCTTCATTTGTTAGGGACACCAGCGATTTTCTTGAGAAGATTCAACATATTACATGGGAAGATAATTTTTGCTCATCACCATGGATATTGTATCACTCTATACGAGTATCAATCATCAAATAGGATTAACAGATGTGAAACACTACTTAGACAAAAGGCCTCTGACTTTTTATAATCATAATGTGATGCTCCTTGAAATGATTAAGTGGTGCCTTTTTAACAATGTTTTCATGTTTGACAACAGGCTATACTGCCAAAAATGTGGGGTGGCCATGGGAGCCTGCTTCTCTCCCAGCTATGCGTGTTTACACGTTGGCTGGTGGGAGGAGCAGGTTCTCAGGGGGACCTTGGCCGGGATGTGTGAAAACAATGTACTGCATTGGCTTAGATACATCGACGATGTGTTTTTGATATGGAAGGGTGACCTTGACAGTGCCAAATCTTTCATTAATGAACTAAATAGGAATAACATCAATCTTAGATTTACATCACACATCAGTCATACACAGGTGGCATTCCTTGATTCTACCATCTATGTATCGGGAGATAAATTGGAGTCTACACTTTTTAGGAAACCCACTGTGGGTAATGCCACTTTACATGCATCGAGCTCCCATCCTAGCCACCTCGTCAAAAGTATCCCTTACGGAGAACTTTTAAGACTGAAACGTATCTGTAGCACTGATGGTGAGCTCACCAAATGCACTCAAGAAGCTCTGGCTAGATTCAAAGCTAGAGGGTACAGTGAGTCTGTGCTTAAGGAAGCTAGAGAAAAGGCGGCATTGAGAACGAGAGTCTTTGTTGGGCACTGTTACCAGGCCTCTGGAGATAGGACTGAAGGGAGATGAGGATAATGCTCCCCGTCTTATCACCACGTTTAACAGACAACATAGACAGTTAAAAGCTATTATCAACAAAAATTGGCCTATATTGAGAACGGATGCTGTTTTAGCACCTTGCCTACCCATTAAACCATCCATTACCTATAGGCGTGCAGTTTCTATGAGAAGCCAACTAGTTAAAAGTAGCCCAGAAATAATATCTAGTGGCACTTGGTTGCAACCGAAGAAAGGCTTCTATAAATGCACTTCTTGCAGGGCCTGTAAATTTGGTACTAATCGCACATCCTATACCACTCCATTTAGTCCCAAAGAGATACAGATCAAGGGGCACTATACTTGCCGGATAGAATACGCTGTCTATGTTCTTACTTGTACTTGTGGCCTCAATTATGTGGGCAGCACAAAGCTCCAAGTACATGCCCGCATTCTTCAACACTTGAGAGCCATTGTGAATAACGATGCCACCTATCCGGTGGCCCGTCATTTTAAAGACGTGCATAACAATGATCTCCAATGTCTTTCTTATTTTGTGATTGATGCCATCCCAAAGCTACGGCGAGGTGGCAATAGAGAAAGAATGTTGAGGCAACTAGAGACCCGGCTAATACTAGAACTAGACAGCAAGGCCCCTTTTGGTCTCAACACAACCGAAGACATGTATACTTATTTGTAATCTGTGCATCAACTGTGACACTTGTTTTCTATATACTTTGCATAATATGAATTCAGTTTGGTTTTATCCTTAACATGTACATACCTATTTATTTACTTGCATTGCACATTACATCTACCTCGTATTTACATATTCATTACATGCATGATTAGAATTTATTCTATTTATTACAGTTTATGACACCTCTATGTATATCCGCAGTTCCTAAATTGATTTAAGTAGGTTACTGGCGTTGAATAATGTTTTCAGATTTAGGCGTATTTGCACACTAATAGCACTTTCAACTTTTGCACTATTATGGTATTACATATAGGCAGCACCATTTAGTTATCACTTCTAGGAGGTGTTTCATTGAGGTTTTATCGTGGATTTTACAGAATTTTATGGATTTTTGGAATTATATAATTTTAGAATAGATGTGTTGCATTTATCCTTTTTATAATCAAATATTTGAGACACCCGTTGCATTTAAGTAGCCCTATCGCATTTATGCTGCTATAAAGGGCCTGCATGTATGTGTTAAACTTGTATTTATACAGGGAAATATTTATTTATTTATTGATATATTTATATCTTTATATTTATATATTTATATAACATATGTGTCTTCCAAATGTTGCAGTTTTCCCGATGTATATAAACTGTTTAAATATTAGGATTGTAACTGCCACTATTCGACAATATGTTTTCCTATCTTCCTATCTTCATACAGCATATAAGTATCAGGTCTGTTTTCCATGTTGTTTGATCATGTGACACGGGTTCAGCATTTTAAAAATAGTCTTTCCGCAAAGCTAGCCATATGTGATCAAGGCCGTTGTACCGGCCGAAACGCGTCATGGCAGGCAGTAGAGAGAAATAAAAAATGTTTTCCTTTTTGCCACTAAGAGGAGTTCGCTCGTTCCTTTTCGCTGCATCAGGAGGTTCAGGAATGTTTGCAATCAATATATATATATATATATATCTCCACGCTCGAAAGAATAAATACCAGCACTCATGGGGGGTAAATCCTTCTTTGGATTTAAAGGCACACTAAATCAACAAAACAAACGCGTTTCAGCGGTACGCCTTCCTCAGTGTTGGCGGCCGCCGCGTTCAAACCTTGTCATATAGACATCGTCATTCCAATTATCTTCACAGCTAATTGAAAGTCAGGCAAAGGAATACCATTAAGACGTCAGGCATATCAAACCCACATTGCGTCATGCTGTGATGGTACCAACTGTTACACTTCAAAGGAGAATCACACAAGTCCCCTCTCGTCAGCATATTGTAATTGCAAAGCCCACATAATCACATAGTTTCATCTATGCAGGACAGCTTTATTATATTAAGTCTAAGCATCGGATGTTCATTACAATTATAGATAACCCACACATATCAATGCAAAGTGTTTTCATTATTGCGCCCTGAATCGGCCTGCTCCCTCTGGAGCTCAACATTATAAAACAACCCATGCCTCTCCCTCATGTCACACAATAGTGCCCTATATGGGCCATGTATCCGGAGGCTTCAATGATCAATGCAACAGGGTATCATTATTATTACGCCCTGGATGGGCCTGCTCCCTTTAAGACTCCACATTATACAAACAACCCATGCCACTGCCGCATGTGACACAGGTCGCATGGTCTGACACATGTGACAGATGGGTGGAGAATACGGTCAGTTGGAGACGTTACATTGACGATCTCTTTCTGATTTGGCGTGGTACAAAGGAGTCAGCAGTCCAATATATTGATCATCTAAATTCCAATGATCTTAACCTCAGATTCACGAGCGATATAAGCTCGACTGAGGTTACATTTCTGGACCTGAGAATATTTGTGGCAGATGGGAAGATTCAGACAGCACTTTTTAGAAAGTCCATGGCAGGGAACTCTGTGCTACACGCCAAAAGTAGTCATCCAGATAATTTGAAAAATAGTATCCCATATGGGGAACTATTACAAATTAAATGGAACAGTACCAGGGAAGATGATTTCAGAACAGATGCATCAAAAAGCATAAAGAGATTTGAAGTGAGGGGGTACCGCAAGGGGATCCTGAAGGGAGCTATGAAGAGAACAGTAGAGAAGTCTAGATCAGACTTATTGAAGGAGGAACATAAAAAGGGAGATCCAGAGATGAATAACAGTTTTAGACTGATAACAACTTTTTCCAGTGCAGCTAACAGTGTGAGGTGAATATTGCAAGCTAATTGGCATATACTGAAGTCTGACACAATCATAGGTCGGGATCTACCTACACACCCCTCACTTACATTTAGGAGAACACGGTCCATCAAAGATCAGCTAGGGGAGAGTCATCTACCACCTCTTAAAGTGCAGAGAGGGTTACAAGGCATAACAGGCTTCTTTCCGTGTGGTAGATGCAAAGCCTGTGCGAACAGTAACAAGGTGACCACATATATGGTTGTGGGTTTGAAAGATCCTACACATATTTCGAAGTTTATGAATTGCAACACACCCTATGTGGTCTACTGTCTAACTTGCCCGTGCGGCTTGAGATATGTGGGCAGTACTATTCACCCTGCCAAAGTCCGCATCTTGGAGCACCAGAGGGCTATTCAGAACAGAGATGTGAGTTATCCTGTCGCCAGACATTTTCAGTCGCACCATAACAGCAACAGGCAACTAGTTAAATACTTTTGTATTGATCATGTGGCATGTGACATGAGGGGAGGAGATAGATAGAAGCGATTGCGCAGATTGGAATCGCGCTACATTCTAGATATGCTGAAGAAGTCACCATTAGGATTGAATATGGGGGAGGAACTCGCGGATCACTTGTAAATATGTATAGCAAGCGTAGGAGAGCAGGCAGAGTAGGGGTCAGTTAGCAAGTGGAGTGGCACCTTTGGATGCGTGGAGATTATGCACGAGTCTGCCCTTGCGCACCAAGCACCCACCAGTGAGTGCACGAGCATTTGGCAGAAGGTGGAGCGGAAATATATATATATATATATATATATATATATATGTATATATATATATATATATATATATATATATAATTCCACAACGCCCTCGATTAGGACACCAGCGCTCCTTCCTTGAAGCGGTGCAGTTTTTCTCCGACAGGGCAGCCGTAAGTATTACAACAAGTAACCTCTGAGCCCAGAGGTTGGTATGAAAAACCGCACTCTCTCGGAATCCGTATAACAAAATTGCTTTATTTCATGACAGCAAACATCGCTATGAAATAAAGCAATTTTGTTATACGGATTCCGAGAGAATGCGATTTTCATACCAACCTCTGGGCTAAGAGGTTACTTGTTGTTATATATATATATATATATATATACATATATATATATATATATATATGTATATATATATATATGTATATTATCTACTGGCGGTCGCCAGTAGATAGTTATAGTTACAACCTATTATCCATAGGAAATCCGCGACATTCTATTTGAAATAACTCTCTTGCCGGTTGACGTATCTTCGCAAAATTTTCAAACTTTGTGGCCCGCTCCGGTCCGCTCCTACCCTGAAAGTCTCGGGGGATTCGTCAGCGGGGGCCGAGAAAAAGGGGGTCCCAAAATGCGTTTTCCCCATGCAATTTTCCATAGGAAACTTTAGACACGGCTACAGCCTGAACTGCTGAACGGAATTACACCAAATTTGGCAAAGAGGTAGTTCTTGGTTCAGAAAGAACCCTTTTTGTTAAATGGTGTAAATCCGTTCAGTAGTTGCTGAGAAAATGAAAAGTAAAAAGATAGATATATCTAGGGCCGCGGATCCTCCCGAGCACGAGCTTTATGTTAATTGGCTGTCAACACTCCAAATCAGGAAGTGTTGGCAGCCATTTTATCCCTCGGTAGAACCGAGGGACAGAAACTAAGTGCGCAAAGCGCACAAAGGGGGCAGGGTAGAAACACCCTGACCCCCTAGGTCTGCTCAGGGGTCCCACAAGGACCCCCTGGGCAAATTTTTTTTAATTTTTTTTAAAAAAAAATCGGCAGGATGCGCTCAGGGAGCGCGAACCCTGCCGAAAAAAAAAAAATCGAGCGCGGTCTCCCACGCTTCGATGTTAATTGGCCCCGGGTGGGCCAAGTCCCGGGGGCATGCTGGGGGGTTAATTTTATGTGTGGGGGGCCTCTAAGGGCCCCTAAGCCCCGGGGACCACCACCCCCGGGGCTTTATGTAGAATGGTGCGGGAGGGCTCTGAGCCCTCCCGCAGCCCCGAGGACCACCACCTCCCCGGGGCTTCTTTTTTAATTAAAAACCTGTGTGGGGGCTCCAGCCCCACACGCCCGGGACCACCACCTCCCCGGGGCACTAAGAAGAATTACAATGGGGGTCCGTTTTGGACCCCCAGAGCCCCGGGACCACCACCTCCCGGGGCTGTGCACTGAATGGGAGGGGGCCGCGTGGCCCCCTCCTGGAGACCCTTGATGGCCCTGGGGACCACCACCCCCAGGGCCGGCTCCTGCAGTGTCCCGGGTGCCTACCCCGGGACACTGCTGTTTGCAATGACAGGACGGGAGCCTCGCGGCTCCCGTCCTGTCATTGCAAACTTGCTTTGGATATTGGAAGAGAGAGCAGGAAACCTGCCTCTCTTCCAATATCCAAAGCCGACAGCTTTTCCACATGGGGAGCAGCATGTTAGCTGCTCCCCATGTGTAAAGCAATGCCGGCTCCCGTAGGACACGGGGAGCCGGCGGGACTGTGGGGGTTTGGGGACCCCCACAGTCCCCAACGGAGGCCAGGCCCCGGGGATGGGGTCCCCGGGGCCATAAGAAGCCACGGAGGGGGCCACGCAGCCCCCTTCCCAAAGTAAAAAAAGAAAATAATTTAAAAAAAGTGCAAGGCCGGCCCCGGGGGATGGGGTCCCCGGGGCCTTAAATGGCCTGAGGAGGGGGCCACGCAGCCCCCTCCAAATAAAAAAACAGGCCATGCCCGGGGGATGGGGTCCCCGGGGCCAATACAGGCCCAGGGAAGGGGGCCACGCGGCCCCTTCCCGTTTTTTTTTAATTTTGATTTTAAAAGAGGGTAAGGCCCTGGGGGATGGGTTCCCAGGGCCTAAAAATAGGAAAAAGGAAGGGGGGCCACACAGCCCCCCTTCAGGGGGAAAAAAACAACAACAACAAAAAAACGATCGGGCCCGCAGGCCCCGCCCCTTCCTTCACCACTCTGCAAACGCGCCCCTGGCGCGTTTGCAGAGAGGAACGAATTCCCCTTGAATACTGGGGTCCCTGGGGGCCAACTAGCCCACCAGGAACCTCCAGTATGCGTCAGGGGCTGCCTTGCAGAGAGGTGTACAGAGGCCACGCCCTTTTTACACCTCTCTGCAACGCAGCTCTATGGCGCTTTGGAGGTATATGGTGGGCTAGTTGCACCCCAGGTACCCTAAGGATTCAAGGGAGTTAATCCCCGACTTAAAACACGCCACGGGCGCGTTTGCACAGTGGTGAAGGGAGGGGCGGGGCTTCAGGTGACATGTGTGCAAACAGGCCTCGTGGCGCGTTTTAAGATGGGGAATTAAATCCTCTTCAATCCTGAGGGTCCCTGAGGGCCAACTAGCCCAACAGGTACGTCCAGAAAGCGCCACAGAGCTGCGTTGCAGAGAGGTGTAAAAAGGGTGTGGCCTCTGTACATGTCTCTGCAACGCAGCCCCTGGCGCATACTGGAGGTTCCTGGTGGGCTAGTTGGCCCGTAGGGACCCTCATGATTCAAGGGGACTTAATCCCCCAACTTAAAACGCACCACGGGGCGCGTTTGCACAGATGTCACCTCAGGCCCCGCCCCTCCCTTCACCATTGTGCAAATATTCCTCTAAAATCAGCCGAAATCCGAATTCCGATTTACTCACCTGTTATCAGGAGAGACCTCAGTGCTGCATCTTTCAGCCCAGTACTGATCCTCAAAAGTAATTTTAACCGTACTTACCGGTAACTTGAATTTCCTTCATAGGCTAACATTGACTGGTTTCACTTGGAAATTCTTCTAAGTGTGGAGTTTTGGAACTTTAAAATATTCCTCTAAAATCAGCCGAAATACGAATTCCGATTTACTCACCTGTTATCAGGATAGACCTCAGTGCTGCATCTTTCAGCCCAGTACTGATCCTGAAAAGTAATTTTAACCGTACTTACCAGTAACTTGAATTTCCTTCCATAGGATATCATTGCCTGCTTTTTGCTGAAAAAGTTTCTAAGTGTTGATTTTTGAAACATACAAATATTCCTCTAAAATCAGCCGAAATCCGAATTCTGATTTACTCACCTGTTATCAGGAGAGACCTCAGTGCTGCATCTTTCAGCCCAGTACTGGTCCTGAAAAGTAATTTTAACCGTACTTACCAGTAACTTGAATTTCCTTCCATAGGCTAACATTGACTGGTTTCACTTTGAAATTCTTCTAAGTGTGGAGTTTTGGAACTTTAAAATATTCATCTAAAATCAGCCGAAATACGAATTCCGATTTACTCATCTGTTATCAGGAGAGACCTCAGTGCTGCATCTTTCAGCCCAGTACTGATCCTCAAAAGTAATTTTAACCGTACTTACCAGTAACTTGAATTTCCTTCCATAGGATATCATTGCCTGCTTTTGCTGAAAAAGTTTCTAAGTGTTGATTTTTGAAACATACAAATATTCCTCTAAAATCAGCCGAAATACGAATTCCGATTTACTCACCTGTTATAAGGAGAGACCTCAGTGCTGTATCTTTCAGCCCAGTACTGGTCCTGAAAAGTAATTTTAACCGTACTTACCAGTAACTTATATTTTCTTCCATAGGAATCAATTGTCTGGTTTTCAGCAGAAAAGTTTCAGTGTCGATTTTCACAAACTACAAATATTCCTTAAAAATCGCCTGTATGACTTAAACGCATTCTTTCAACTGTTTACAGGAGATGCACCAGTGCTGGATCCAGGA
Organism: Calotriton arnoldi; assembly: GCA_963921515.1. Taxonomy (NCBI): domain Eukaryota; kingdom Metazoa; phylum Chordata; class Amphibia; order Caudata; family Salamandridae; genus Calotriton; species Calotriton arnoldi. The sequence continues at coordinate 914,474 of CAWUFW010001071.1, forward strand.
TCCAACACTGAGTAAGAAAAAGTAACGATAACAGTTTTTACCTGCTAAGTGAATTTCCTTCCATAGGATAACATTGGTGATTCTATGAGAAAAAGTTTCTGTCAACTTTTAAAATACAATAATATTCCTTAAAAATCACGACTGTAACCAAAACGCTTTTACTCAACTGTTTACAGGAGATGTACCAGGACTGAATCTAGGATCCAGTCCTGTGGTTAGAAAAGTAATCCATAAAGTAACTAATTGCATTTAACTAGAAATTCACATTGAGCTGAATGTTGCATTGTGTTTGAAAATGTGTTGCCCATTGCAACAACTGTAACTACTGTACTTAAAAGTCTATTGCCTATGTGCAAAGTATTTAAACTAAAGTAATTCATTCTGAGAAAGTATTTTTTGTAATGTAATGTATAATGTAATTACAATGTAATTTAAAAATAAAATATGTAAAAGAAATTGTTTCTAAAAATGTAGTAAATCAGTATGAAAAAAATTAATATAAAAATTAATACATTTAAAAATTGTCATTTAAAAAACCTTTGAAATTCACTGAAAAAACCGTAGGTTTCAGGCACGTTATAGTTACAAATTAGCATTTAAAAAACCTTTGAAATTCACTGAAAAAACCATAGGTTTTAGGGACAGTTATAGTTAGTTGGACATTGCACTCGTACAAAACCCGTGAAATTCCCCGTTATAGTTAGTTCAGCTAACTATAACTCGCGCCCGCAATGCACTGCTGATGACGTCACATATTACATCACTCATGACATGGTCAGTGACATCACTGATGACATCACTGATGACATCTCAAATGACATCACTGATGACATCATCCACGTGATAATCTGATGCAGCTCCTCACACCCTAATATAACCTTTGATACACCCAATCTAAATTACAGAGTGCCATTCGCAAAACCATAGACACTCCAACACCAATAACTACATACCCACTCACTGATTCTTAGGTCTACACACACACATCCACTCACTCACCCGTACAGTCACTCATACTTATGGTCACTCAGTACAGGACTATCATATGCACTCTTACTCCTATATAGACACTCAAACACCGCCACTCATCCATAGAGGTACTCACACACCTAGTCAGTCATGCAAATAATTAAACACACTGCCATTTACTCACCTATACAGTTATACACACACCAGCTCACTTAATCATACAAATACTAGCACATTGTTACGCTCTTATACAATCACTGATACAAGCACACACTCATCCATACAGCCACTATCACAATCACTCACTCTCGCTTATAGCTATTTATATACTCCAATACACATATATACTGCCTTTCACATATTTAGTTACTCACACATGTACCACTGGGACATACATTCACTCACTAACACACTCTTACACACACTTACCCACCCATACAGTCTATCACAGATGCACTCTTGAAACCATCCACCCAGTGAATCACCCACTCACACATCTATGCACAGTCGCACACACCCCATCCACACAAACACTCAGGCACCCATACAGATACTCATAGAACCAATCAATAACCCATATAGACACTCATGTAGCTATTCGCAAATCCATGCATCCACTTACACACCAACAGACGGATACAGACATTCACACAGTTTAGTCACTAACCCATGCATTCAGTAAGATACGTTTAATCACTCACTTGTAGAGTCAGTCACGCACGTACTAAATCATCCATTCAGACACTTATACACCCACTCATTCTTCAATACGCCTTTCCCTATATATATTAAACATATTTAAACTTTACAGAAACACACAGTCACTGGATGATGTCATCAGTGATGTCATTTGAGATGTCATCAGTGATGTCATCAGTGATGTCACTGACCATGTCATGAGTGATGTAATATGTGACGTCATCAGCAGTGCATTGCGAGGCGCGAGTTATAGTTAGCTGAACTAACTATAACGGGGGAATTTCACGGGTTTTGTACGAGTGCAATGTCCAACTAACTATAACTGTCCCTAAAACCTATGGTTTTTTCAGTGAATTTCAAAGGTTTTTTAAATGCTAATTTCTAACTATAACGTGTCTGAAACCTATGGTTTTTTCAGTGAATTTCAAAGGTTTTAAAAATGCTAATTTGTAACTATAACGTGCCTGAAACCTACGGTTTTTTCAGTGAATATATATATGTATATATATATGTATATATATATATAAATACATACATGTATGTATATATATATATATATATATATATATATATATATATATATATATATATATATATCATAGATATAGTTAGGTCTGCTCTTCCATAGAAAGAGCTTCTGGTTTGCTAATAACTTTGGCCCTGTTTGACTAATCTTTACAAAGCTTTTCGAAAAAAATCATTCATCCACCTCACCTGCTTTCTGGAAAGTTTCGGGGTGATCCGTCAAGCGAGGGAGCGAGAAAAAAGAGTGGTCCTAAACTCATAATCCCCATACATTTTCCATAGACTTCTTTAGACAAGGCTGCAGCAAAGCTCCTGACCAGAATTACACCAAATTTGGCAGGAAGCTAGATCTTGGTCCATAGATTGTGCTTTTTGTGAGTTGGTGTAAATCCGTTCAATATTTTTTGAGAAATTAAGGGACAAAAATAATTGTATATCTGGATGATTGGGTCCGCAAGAGTCTCGAGAGACTCTTGCGGGAGAGCCAGTTTATAAATAGAGCATTCTGATTGGCCCAGGGAGCTTTATTTCCCTTCGGCCATATCGCGACCGCAGGAGTCAGACTCCATGGGAGTGAGTGCTCTGATTGGCTGACAGCAACATGAGAAAAATGTGGCTGGCAGCCATTACAGGACTTGGGGACTTAGTCCCCGGTCCTGAAGTTTGAAAAAAAATATATATATAAGGGGCAGAGTAAGGATACCCCGACTACTTAGGCCCCATGAGGGGACCCAGACGGATCCCTGCTAATGCCAAAAAGAAAAACATCTGCAAAAAATGCTGCAATCCCATGAGACTCTTGCAGAATTGAAAAAAAATGGCAGCTGGGCCCCATGTATTAACTACAAGCCCCTGGGATCCTCCCCCAGGGCTGTTTTAATAAAGGGGAGGGGGGCTGTGTAGCCACCCTTCCCTAGCCTCCCTATGTCCCAGGGAGGCCACTCCTGGGGTCGAACATATTGTGTATGGGGAGGGGGATTCATGGCCCTCCTCCCTGAGCCATCAATGGCCCGAGGAGCCACCCCGGAGCTGAACATATTGTGTATGGGGAGGGGGAATGTGTGCCCCCCTCCTCGTCAAGCCATCAGAGGCCCTGGGCTGCCAACCCCTGGGGCCAATATCATTAAACAAGGGGAGATGGGCAACGTGGCCCCCCTCCCTGAGCCATAACAGGCCCCAGGGAGCCCATCCTGTGGGGCCAAAACTTTACAAAATGGGGAGGGGGCCACGCAGCCCCCCCACCCTGAGCCTCTAAAGGCCCTGGGGAGCTCACCATAGGCCATTAATGGCCCTGGGTACCCCATCCCCCGGGGCTGGCTCAGATGCTATGTCCCGGGGAGCACAACCCCTGGACATAGCGGTTTAGCTGCCCACAGTGGCAAAACCTTTGTTTGCTCTTTCTTGGTGGGAGCATTATCAAAATTTCCACCAAGCAGGAGCAAATGCAAAGTCCGCTCCCAGCAGGCGGGAGCTTTGAAAATGCCCCCCCCCCGGGAGCAGTCTTTTAATCTGTTTCCCTGGTCTAAACAGCTCAAAATATTGTTCCCACCCAGATGGAGCAGCATAAGTAGCTGCTTCCTGCGGGTGGGAGCAATGCTGGCTCCTGCTGCATGCGGGGAGATGGCTGGCACCACAGAGGACTTGGGGCTCCCCCCGCAATCCCCAACAAGGATATGATGGGTGCCCTGGGTGGGCACCAGAGCACCCATCATTTACAAATGCGGCCCGGGGAATATGGTCCCTGGGGCCTGAAATTGACCTGGGGAGGGAGGAAGTTTGTACCTCCAAAAAATCTTGTGATTGGGGTCATTGGGGCTGAAATCGGCCTGGGGTAAGGGGCCACGTGCACCCCTCCCCTTCTTTTAATTTTGTACACCCTGGGGGATGGGGTCCCCAGGGCCTAAATAAACTTCACCTCTCCTTCAATGAAAAAAAAAGAACCGGGTGATGGGGTGCCCAGGGACAGGCCTTATGTCCATACCCCTGCGGCGCACGGCCAAGGACCATGTGCAGTGTAGTGTTGGCTGTCTATGGTGGGGTTGAACAAAGGCTGTGTGCAGTGTGGGGTGGCTGCATGTAGATGGCCTTCAGCTGCCATCCATGATGAAAGGCCCTGTGCATTGTGGGGTTGGCTGTCTTTACGGGGCTTGGCCACAGGGTCTGGCCTCAGGCCAAGCCTTGTGGCCAACTCCCCGTGCACGGCCGAAGGGCATGCGCAGTTTGCAGTTGACTGAATGTGTGCAGTTGTCTACAGGGCCTGGCAGTAGGCGGGGGTTGCATTTACGTATTGTAATTAAATATTATTTTATGTAAAAAAAAAATGAAATTCACTGAAAAAACAAAAGGTTAAAGTAACGTTATAACTAAGTGTGATAAACAGATTTGTTTTTTAAAAAAACTTCAGAAATTCACAGAAAAATACAAAGGTTAAAATAACGTTATAGTTAGGTGAATTTGTCAGTGACAACATTAATGTTCTGACCTAAAAAAAACACAGAAATTCCCCTTGTGCATCCAGCCATGCACTGCTTATGACCCCACATATGACATCCCTCAAGACATGTTCTATGACATCATTTATGACATCACTGATGACATCATCCAAGATTCTTTTGTACACATTGCTCTTTAAACGGTTATACCATTAGAGCTATGCAAGTAAGTTCAAAATAGCTCAGAATAATATAAAGCGTCTTTATTCCTATCATACATACAACCCCCATAGGTAAAGCAAGCTTGTGTTGCTTGTAACATTGACCCTATGCCATACACATCATGGGTAGCCAAGTTCATGTTGACTATGAACCACAGATGAAAGGTTAACACACAGTGTTCAATCTGTATACAACTACGGATACTCTTTACTTGTATCAAACCCCTGAGAGTCACTGAACCTACATTGAGAAATGAAGTGGATTTGGGTAGAAAGGTGGGTACTGTTAACAGTGTTTACTCTATAGAGAGAGTTTACTCTGTACCACACTGTTTATAGACAGTGAAACTCTCATGAGAAATACACCACAGAGTATTAAAAAGTATCTACTAAGCACAGTGTACACTCTAAGCAAAACTTGTCCAAAGAGTGACTATTCACTTAAAATAACCAAGGTTTGAAGGTGCTAAAGATCATGCTACCTGCAGCTTTTATACTGTGGTGAAAACCTTACACATAGCCCATCTTATGAAGGAAAACAAGCACTTGTACATAGTTTAGTACCTGGTCCACACAGTCTTCTGTCATGCTGAGATGATTCTGTCTAATAACTCGTCTGCTTACAATACTTGTTATGTAGTATATAGAATCTTTGCTCTGCTTGAAACTTTTTCTGCAGTACCAAAAAACTTGTGACAAACATAATAGACCTAAGTCGTCAACTGTCAACTGCACACAGAATTACTCTTCAATGCAAATATTTATAACATGTTCAAACCTCTATACTACTATGATGCAATAGGAACACATGCATCTTGTTAACACACCCATTAGCTGGACCCAGACGGTACAAAAGTGGGAGATAAGTAATATGGTAGTTACCTGCCACTATGTGAACAATATATAAACTAGTACATTCATTGCATTGCGGAACATGAGGGAGGAACATGGAAATCAATCTCATAACATGGCATTGAACATGTGGCCAAGTCTTCAAGAGGAGGCGACAGAGTTCGCCTATTGCAACAGAAAAAATCCCACTATATCATCAGGTTAAGAACAAAAAGCCACCATGGCCTCAATAATGACAAAGAACTCCATGTTCATCTTGAATAAATGAGAAATGCTGAGATGCAATCCTTCTTTTCATGGTCCTATTCATTTTAAATTAATGATCTTACCAACAGTAAGAATGTTGACAAGAAAGGAGACAATAGGATTAAATATACCAGATCTCAAATAAAAAATTGAGCAAAATGGTCTAATAACCTCACTGAGAGGAAAATGACTAATGAGAACTGATGCCATATCAATATAGTAAAATACAAATAATGATGAGAAGGAGTGCATGCATGAATAATTTGGACAATTCCACTACGAGCTCTGCCACTAATTAGTAAAATAACGAGATAGATGGTCACCTCAGAGGAGAAATGTTGTTAATCCTTTGTTGACACTGTAATACAGTCATACTTTATTTTGTACCATTGAAAGTTGTTCAAACTACCAGTCCCATAATGCCACATGAGGGCTGGAGAAACTGGTATAAATGTTAAAACAAACAAGGGAATACCAGCTGTGAACAAGACTGTTGAGTCTAAACGTGTTGGCTGGCGTTCTACTTACCGTGGGAACTAGCAAATAAAACTGAAAAGATCACTCTGGACTGCCACTGTTTCTGTTGATTTATATATATATATATATATATATAAATATATATATATATATATATATCAAACCAACTTTGCCCTGCAAATGAGCCCGCACTCACCACCGGTATTGTTGAAACATCAACTTTTTAATTCAATTCAAAGCGAGCATTTTAGTCAGACGCGTTTCCCATACTGCTTGCATTCTGTGTGCCTTGCCTTCAGACGCTTTTCCCATACTGCTTGCATTCTGTGTGCTTTGCCTGACGCGTTTCAGAGAACTTACTCCTTTCTCAAAGGCGCAAAAGTTGCAGTGTTCGAAAAGCCACAATCACCACTTCCTGTTCAATTCCTTTTATGAGCCTCTGGTGTGCTCAAGTCTCTGGTGTACTTTCATTTCCTCTTCTTGGCATTGCGGTATTTGTAGTCCTTGAATATTTATATCCTCCAATGGATTTTCATATTTTAGCAACAGATTTTAGAAAAAGGGGAAATACCAACTGAAAGGCCCGCTTTCCTTAGTTTTGAAATACCAGCAGTCGTTTTATCCTGGCATAATTCCTGGACACGAACCCTGTTTTTGGGCGGTGCGTAGGCTCCGCGGCTGGACCTGCCGCGTATAAATCAAACCAACTTTGCCCTGCAAATGAGCCCGCACTCACCACCGGTATTGTTGAAACATCAACTTTTTAATTCAATTCAAAGCGAGCATTTTAGTCAGACGCGTTTCCCATACTACTTGCATTCTGTGTGCCTTGCCTTCAGACGCTTTTCCCATACTGCTTGCATTCTGTGTGCTTTGCCTGACGCGTTTCAGAGAACTTTCTCCTTTCTCAAAGGCGCAAAAGTTGCAGTGTTCGAAAAGCCACAATCACCACTTCCTGTTCAATTCCTTTTATGAGCCTCTGGTGTGCTCAAGTCTCTGGTGTACTTTCATTTCCTCTTCTTGGCATTGCGGTATTTGTAGTCCTTGAATATTTATATCCTCCAATGGATTTTCATATTTTAGCAACAGATTTTAGAAAAAGGGGGAAATACCAACTGAAAGGCCCGCTTTCCTTAGTTTTGAAATACCAGCAGTCGTTTTATCCTGGCATAATTCCTGGACACGAACCCTGTTTTTTGGGCGGTGCGTAGGCTCCGCGGCTGGACCTGCCGCGTATAAATCAAACCAACTTTGCCCTGCAAATGAGCCCGCACTCACCACCGGTATTGTTGAAACATCAACTTTTTTATTCAATTCAAAGCGAGCATTTTAGTCAGACGCGTTTCCCATACTGCTTGCATTCTGTGTGCCTTGCCTTCAGACACTTTTTCCATACTGCTTGCATTCTGTGTGCTTTGCCTGACGCGTTTCAGAGAACTTTCTCCTTTCTCAAAGGCGCAAAAGTTGCAGTGTTCGAAAAGCCACAATCACCACTTCCTGTTCAATTCCTTTTATGAGCCTCTGGTGTGCTCAAGTCTCTGGTGTACTTTCATTTCCTCTTCTTGGCATTGCGGTATTTGTAGTCCTTGAATATTTATATCCTCCAATGGATTTTCATATTTTAGCAACAGATTTTAGAAAAAGGGGGAAATACCAACTGAAAGGCCCGCTTTCCTTAGTTTTGAAATACCAGCAGTCGTTTTATCCTGGCATAATTCCTGGACACGAACCCTGTTTTTTGGGCGGTGCGTAGGCTCCGCGGCTGGACCTGCCGCGTACAAATCAAACCAACTTTGCCCTGCAAATGAGCCCGCACTCACCACCGGTATTGTTGAAACATCAACTTTTTAATTCAATTCAAAGCGAGCATTTTAGTCAGACGCGTTTCCCATACTGCTTGCATTCTGTGTGCCTTGCCTTCAGACGCTTTTTCCATACTGCTTGCATTCTGTGTGCTTTGCCTGACGCGTTTCAGAGAACTTTCTCCTTTCTCAAAGGCGCAAAAGTTGCAGTGTTCGAAAAGCCACAATCACCACTTCCTGTTCAATTCCTATTATGAGCCTCTGGTGTGCTCAAGTCTCTGGTGTACTTTCATTTCCTCTTCTTGGCATTGCGGTATTTGTAGTCCTTGAATATTTATATCCTCCAATGGATTTTCATATTTTAGCAACAGATTTTAGAAAAAGGGGGAAATACCAACTGAAAGGCCCGCTTTCCTTAGTTTTGAAATACCAGCAGTCGTTTTATCCTGGCATAATTCCTGGACACGAACCCTGTTTTTTGGACGGTGCGTAGGCTCCGCGGCTGGACCTGCCGCGTATAAATCAAACCAACTTTGCCCTGCAAATGAGCCCGCACTCACCACCGGTATTGTTGAAACATCAACTTTTTAATTCAATTCAAAGCGAGCATTTTAGTCAGACGCGTTTCCCATACTGCTTGCATTCTGTGTGCCTTGCCTTCAGACGCTTTTCCCATACTGCTTGCATTCTGTGTGCTTTGCCTGACGCGTTTCAGAGAACTTTCTCCTTTCTCAAAGTCGCAAAAGTTGCAGTGTTCGAAAAGCCACAATCACCACTTCCTGTTCAATTCCTTTTATGAGCCTCTGGTGTGCTCAAGTCTCTGGTGTACTTTCATTTCCTCTTCTTGGCATTGCGGTATTTGTAGTCCTTGAATATTTATATCCTCCAATGGATTTTCATATTTTAGCAACAGATTTTAGAAAAAGGGGAAATACCAACTGAAAGGCCCGCTTTCCTTAGTTTTGAAATACCAGCAGTCGTTTTATCCTGGCATAATTCCTGGACACGAACCCTGTTTTTTGGGCGGTGCGTAGGTTCCGCGGCTGGACCTGCCGCGTATAAATCAAACCAACTTTGCCCTGCAAATGAGCCCGCACTCACCACCGGTATTGTTGAAACATCAACTTTTTAATTCAATTCAAAGCGAGCATTTTAGTCAGACGCGTTTCCCATACTGCTTGCATTCTGTGTGCCTTGCCTTCAGACGCTTTTCCCATACTGCTTGCATTCTGTGTGCTTTGCCTGACGCGTTTCAGAGAACTTTCTCCTTTCTCAAAGGCGCAAAAGTTGCAGTGTTCGAAAAGCCACAATCACCACTTCCTGTTCAATTCCTTTTATGAGCCTCTGGTGTGCTCAAGTCTCTGGTGTACTTTCATTTCCTCTTCTTGGCATTGCAGTATTTGTAGTCCTTGAATATTTATATCCTCCAATGGATTTTCATATTTTAGCAACAGATTTTAGAAAAAGGGGAAATACCAACTGAAAGGCCCGCTTTCCTTGGTTTTGAAATACCAGCAGTCGTTTTATCCTGGCATAATTCCTGGACACGAACCCTGTTTTTGGGCGGTGCGTAGGCTCCGCGGCTGGACCTGCCGCGTATAAATCAAACCAACTTTGCCCTGCAAATGAGCCCGCACTCACCACCGGTATTGTTGAAACATCAACTTTTTAATTCAATTCAAAGCGAGCATTTTAGTCAGACGCGTTTCCCATACTGCTTGCATTCTGTGTGCCTTGCCTTCAGACGCTTTTCCCATACTGCTTGCATTCTGTGTGCTTTGCCTGACGCGTTTCAGAGAACTTTCTCCTTTCTCAAAGGCGCAAAAGTTGCAGTGTTCGAAAAGCCACAATCACCACTTCCTGTTCAATTCCTTTTATGAGCCTCTGGTGTGCTCAAGTCTCTGGTGTACTTTCATTTCCTCTTCTTGGCATTGCGGTATTTGTAGTCCTTGAATATTTATATCCTCCAATGGATTTTCATATTTTAGCAACAGATTTTAGAAAAAGGGGAAATACCAACTGAAAGGCCCGCTTTCCTTAGTTTTGAAATACCAGCAGTCGTTTTATCCTGGCATAATTCCTGGACACGAACCCTGTTTTTTGGGCGGTGCGTAGGCTCCGTGGCTGGACCTGCTGCGTATAAATCAAACCAACTTTGCCCTGCAAATGAGCCCGCACTCACCACCGGTATTGTTGAAACATCAACTTTTTAATTCAATTCAAAGCGAGCATTTTAGTCAGACGCGTTTCCCATACTGCTTGCATTCTGTGTGCCTTGCCTTCAGACGCTTTTCCCATACTGCTTGCATTCTGTGTGCTTTGCCTGACGCGTTTCAGAGAACTTTCTCCTTTCTCAAAGGCGCAAAAGTTGCAGTGTTCGAAAAGCCACAATCACCACTTCCTGTTCAATTCCTTTTATGAGCCTCTGGTGTGCTCAAGTCTCTGGTGTACTTTCATTTCCTCTTCTTGGCATTGCGGTATTTGTAGTCCTTGAATATTTATATCCTCCAATGGATTTTCATATTTTAGCAACAGATTTTAGAAAAAGGGGGAAATACCAACTGAAAGGCCCGCTTTCCTTAGTTTTGAAATACCAGCAGTCGTTTTATCCTGGCATAATTCCTGGACACGAACCCTGTTTTTTGGGCGGTGCGTAGGCTCCGCGGCTGGACCTGCCGCGTATAAATCAAACCAACTTTGCCCTGCAAATGAGCCCGCACTCACCACCGGTATATATATATAATATAACTTCACAAATGCCTGTTCGCATAATAAAAACAAGCTCCGGCACGCTCGGGTATTCACTTTCAGAATGGTTTATTTTGACTCACACTGGTGACGCGTTTCAACCGCAGCCGCGGTTTTTCTCAAACCAAATGTTGTCGCCATATTCAAATTCATTTATACACATTCTCAGGAGTTGAAGAACCTACTTAAAGTGACATTGCAACCATTTAGAATTAAAGTGACAAGTGCATTTTGAAAACTGGAACTGTGTCCCAACATTGTAAACAATCCAAAAGTCTGTGACTAAATTGACAAGTGCCTACAATCTAAACATAAAGAATCATAATTCATCTGGCAGGTATATTTAGCTGCTGCAGCAATTATTAAAAATACAAGTCATAAAAGTGTAGTGCCATACTGTCCAGGCTGTGAGAGAAAATGCTAATTAATATTGATAACATTAGATTTGATTTAATGCAGCCCTGGTAGGCATTAGCTTAAATTCAATTATACTAACTCTCAGTGCCTTGCAGTAATCAATGCCAAAAGATCAAGGGCAAGTGCCCATACTGACTCAGCATATTTGTACACTTTGATCGGGTTCCCCCAAACACTTAAATTGCTGCTTATGCAAATTGAAAACTATTCTAGAATAAAGTGCACTATCTAATACAACTCCGAGAATACCATGGTTTAAAAATTACAAAATCAATATGGAGTGGAACATCGGAACAGGAGTTTTAAAGGGACAACATCCCCATAAGGATAAGGTGTCGGATATAGATCTAGATATTTCACATTTGCTAGACATTAGCTAAAAATATTACAGATGGACATGTAAATCTTCCTCGATATTCAGGCAGTTTGGGATTTTTGAATTGAAACGTAGGATATACCTCGATTCCAATTGCCTCAAACACCTCTCTCTATCGCCACCTCTCAATCTCTTTGGTACTTGGTCCAACACAAAATGCTCAAGACTGTTGATGTTACTATCAAGAGGAAGGGAAGAGGTGTGGCGCCGCGGCCAGGGCGACTGACGCTGGAATCTGGGGCTCATGGTTCGATCCCCGGCACCGGCGGCAGATCAGCCCAGCACCATGTGACTCTGGGCAATATCTTGCTTAATCTTCCCGACAGCCCCCAGCGCCAGGATGCCTTCGGGTAGCTGTTCGCGCTTTACAAATACTGGATTTACATTTACATCATGTGCCTGCTCGAAATGTCTTGCCACAGAATATGATTGATCTTTATTTTTGATCGCTCTGATGTGCTGCAGAACACGCTGATGGGCCCGTAATATAGTGCTACCTACATAGATTTGACTACAGCTGCATCTGAGCACATAAATGGCAAATTCACTTCGACAGGTAAGTGGCTTCATAATTTGCCATTTTCGATCTGAAAACGGCAGAGAAACCTCTGTTGTATTTGCACCATATTTATATGCCTTACATTTCGAGCAACGTCTAAAACCTCTACTTCCACTAAGCCATGTGTCCCGTTGTACCACCGCCGGGCTGTTGACTACCAGATCTTGCCTCATGGATAGTTATGAGTGGTTTCTTATGTATTTTAGGTCCTAAAACAGAATCACTGCATACTATATGCTAGTGTTTTTGAGAAATGGCTCGAATTTTCTGATGTTGCACATTAAAACTTGTAATGAAGAGAAATTTCTGGTCATTAGTGTCTGGAGATTTAGTTTTGTTGGTATCTGTAAATATGAGTTGCTCCCTGGGTTTCACATTTGCTTTTCCCTTTGCTTGATCGAGGATAGATTTATTATAACCTCTTATTTCAAATCTCTTTGACAAATCTGATTGAGCAATTTGTAACTGTTGTGGATTGCTGCAGTTCCTTCTCATACAAAGGTGTTCAGCGTATGGAATGGTATTTTTGAGTTTGGTGGGGTGGAAACTCCGAGCATGCAATACAGTATTGCCGGCAGTGTTTTTTCTAAATGTTTTGGTATATATTTTTCCATCCGCCACACAGTGGCGGCTCGCCGAGGGAGTGGTGCGGGGTGGTGGGGTGGGGGAGGGGCAGGATGGGGGTAGTGAACTTGGACATACGACGGACAGAACTCAGAGGGAGTTCTGTCCGTCGTAAGTCCAAGTCCACTACCCCCCACCCTACCCCTCCCCCGCCCCGCCACACCGCCCGTACCACTCCCTCGGCAATCTGCCACTGCCGCCAAGTAGATAGTTAAATCTAAAAACTGTACTTCTGTATCCCTAAAATGAGAGGTAAAATGTAAATTTAGATCATTGATGTTTAGCCTGTTTACTAAATCTTCTGCATCTGATCTACTGCCACGCCATAGGACAAATAAATTGTCAAAATAGCGTGACCAGAGTATCACATTGTCATTCATTTCTTTGCCATAGTGATTCTCCAGCACCTGCTCCTCCCACCAGCCCATATGCAAATTCGCATAGCTGGGGGCGAAGCAGGTGCCCATGGCAGTCCCTCTCATTTGCTGGTATAGATCTGGTCCAAACAAAACTATATTGTTGCGTAGGCACCAGCCTAGCATATCCAACAACATCTCTGTATGTTTGAACAGTGACAGTGGTCGAAAACTTAAAAAATGTTGAACTGCCCTAATGCCATCAGAATGCGAGATACTTGTATAAAGGGAAGACACATCTAATGTGATCATAAGATAGTCTTATTCCCAGTCAACATCATAGATCTTCTTCAGAAAATCTCCTGTTTCCTTTGTGTAAGAGCTTAGATTCTTTACTGGATCCTGAAGAAAGTCATCTAAGTATTTGGAAGTGTGCTCAAATAAACTGCCCATGGCCGATATGATTGGACGACCAGGTGGCACATTGATGTTCTTATGTATCTTTGGAATAAGATATAAAATGGGAGTGATAGGAGAATTCACTTTAAGAAATTTGAATTCTGATGGAGTTAGGAGTCCTGACGCCTTCCACTGTGCTAACTCTTAATGGAACCTCGTTGTTATCTCATCCAAGGTCCCTTTATCAATTTTCTTATAGCATTGTTCATCACTCAGCTGTCTCATTGCCTCCTCCCGATACATGGTGAGTGGCCAAAGTACTATATTACTACCTTTGTTGTCCTGTCTCATCACTATATCGGTACGGGAACGTAACTTTGTTACCAGACTTTTATAGCTTATTGTAGACTGATGCGGAACCATGCTCAAAATTAGTATGTAGTTCTTTCAGATCTTGTACAACTAGGTCTGAAAATAGGTCTATGGAATCTCTTGGGACTATTGGTGAAAAAACAGACCTAGGTTTAAATGGTGTAACAGGTCTCCCATAGACATTCAAATCATAATTCTTAATTAACACATCGTCAGTTGTGCTACTACTGTTGTCTCTCATGAGACTATCTAAATCACGTAGAACAGTGAAATCAGATATCGCCAAATTATCATCAATGTCAATTGTTTCTTGTTGTTGCTGCGCAGATGCGGAGTTGTTTGCATAGTACTTAGCCAACCTCAATTTTCGATTGAATTTGTAGCAGTCAATGCATGTATGGACATAATCCATGTCCTCTGAGGCACAATAGGATAATCCTCGAGATAAAGTTTATATTTATATATATATTCACTGAAAAAACCATAGGTTTTAGGGACAGTTATAGTTACTTGGACATTGCACTCGTACAAAACCCGTGAAATTCCCCCGTTATAGTTAGTTCAGCTAACTATAACTCGCACCCCACAATGCACTGCTGATGACGTCACATATTACATCACTCATGACATGGTCAGTGACATCACTGATGACATCACTGATGACATCTCAAATGACATCACTGATGACATCATCCAGTGACTGTGTGTTTCTGTAAAGTTTAAATATTTTTAATATATATAGGAAAAGACGTATTGAAGAATGAGTGGGTGTGTAAGTGTTAGTATGGATGATTTAGTAGGTGCGTGACTGACTCTATAAGTGAGTGATTTAACGTATCTTACTGAATGCATGGGTTAGTGACTAAACTGGGTGTATGTCTGTATCCGTCTGTCTGTTGCTGTGTAAGTGGCTGCATGTGTTTGTGAATAGCTAAATGATTTTCTATATGAGTTATTGAATGCTTGTCTGAGTATCTGTATGGGTGCCTGAGTGTTTGTGTGAGAGGGGTGTGTGCAACTCTGTGCATAGATGTGTGAGTGGGTGATTCACTGGGTGGATGGTTTCAAGAGTGCATCTGTGATAGACTGTATGGGTGGGTAAGTGTGTGTAAGAGTGTGTTAGTGAGTGAATGTATGTCCCAGTGGTACATGTGTGAGTAACTACATATGTGAAAGGCAGTATATATGTGTGTTGGAGTATATAAATAGCTATAAGCAAGAGTGAGTGATTGTGATAGTGGCTGTATGGATGATTGTGTGCTTGTATCAGTGATTGTATAAGAGCGTAACAATGTGCTACTATTTGTATGAGTAAGTGAGCTGGTGTGTGTATAACTGTATAGGTGAGTAAATGGCAGTGTGTTTAATTATTTGCATGACTGACTAGGTGTGTGAGTATCTCTATGGATGAGTGGCGTTGTTTGAGTGTCTATATAGGAGTAAGAGTGCATATGATAGTCCTGTACTGAGTGACCGTAAGTATGAGTGACTGTACGGGTGAGTGAGTGGATGTGTGTGTGTAGACCTAAGAATCAGTGAGTGGGTATGTAGTTATTGGTGTTGGAGTGTCTATGGTTTTGCGAATGGCAGTCTGTAATTTAGAGTGGGTGTATCAAAGATTATATTAGGGTGTGAGGAGGTGCATCAGATTATCACGTGGATGATGTCATCAGTGATGTCATTTGAGATGTCATCAGTGATGTCATCAGTGATGTCACTGACCATGTCATGAGTGATGTAATATGTGACGTCATCAGCAGTGCATTGCGGGCGCGAGTTATAGTTAGCTGAACTAACTATAACGGGGGAATTTCACGGGTTTTGTACGAGTGCAATGTCCAAGTAACTATAACTGTCCCTAAAACCTATGGTTTTTTCAGTGAATTTCAAAGGTTTTTTAAATGCTAATTTGTAACTATAACGTGTCTGAAACCTATGGTTTTTTCAGTGAATTTCAAAGGTTTTTTAAATGCTAATTTGTAACTATAACGTGTCTGAAACCTATGGTTTTTTCAGTGAATTTCAAAGGTTTTTTAAATGCTAATTTCTAACTATAACGTGCCTGAAACCTACGGTTTTTTCAGTGAATTTAAAAGGTTTTGTAAATGACAATTTTTAAATGTATTAATTGTTATATTAATTTTTTTCATACTGACTTACTACATTTTTAGAAACAATTTTTTTTACATATTTTATTTGTCAAATTACATTGTAATTACATTATACATTACATTACAAAAAATACTTTCTCAGAATGAATTACTTTAGTTTAAATACTTTGCAGATAGGCAATAGACTTTTAAGTACAGTAGTTACAGTTGTTGCAATGGGCAACACATTTTCAAACACAATGCAACATTCAGCTCAATGTGAATTTCTAGTTAAATGCAATTAGTTACTTTATGGATTACTTTTGTAACCACAGGACTGGATCCTAGATTCAGTCCTGGTACATCTCCTGTAAACAGTTGAGTAAAAGCGTTTTGGTTACAGTCGTGATTTTTAAGGAATATTATTGTATTTTAAAAGTTGACACTTTGAAACTTTTTCTCATAGAATCACCAATGTTATCCTATGGAAGGAAATTCACTTAGCAGGTAAAAACTGTTATCGTTACTTTTTCTTACTCAGTGTTGGATCCTGGATCCAGCACTGGTGCATCTCCTGTAAACAGTTGAAAGAATGCGTTTAAGTCATACAGGCGATTTTTAAGGAATATTTGTAGTTTGTGAAAATCAACACTTTGAAACTTTTTTGCTGAAAACCAGTCAATGTTAGCCTATGAAGGAAATTCAAGTTACCGGTAAGTACGGTTAAAATTACTTTTGAGGATCAGTACTGGGCTGAAACATGCCGCACTGAGGTCTCTCCTGATAACAGGTGAGTAAATCGGAATTCGTATTTCGGCTGATTTTAGAGGAATATTTTAAAGTTCCAAAACTCCACACTTAGAAGAATTTCCAAGTGAAACCAGTCAATGTTAGCCTATGGAAGGAAATTCAAGTTACTGGTAAGTACGGTTAAAATTACTTTTCAGGACCAGTACTGGGCTGAAAGATGCAGCACTGAGGTCTCTCCTGATAACAGGTGAGTAAATCAGAATTCGGATTTCGGCTGATTTTAGAGGAATATTTGTATGTTTCAAAAATCAACACTTAGAAGAATTTCCAAGTGAAACCAGTCAATGTTAGCCTATGAAGGAAATTCAAGTTACCGGTAAGTACGGTTAAAATTACTTTTCAGGATCAGTACTGGGCTGAAAGATGCAGCACTGAGGTCTCTCCTGATAACAGGTGAGTAAATCGGAATTCGTATTTCGGCTGATTTTAGAGGAATATTTTAAAGTTCCAAAACTCCACACTTAGAAGAATTTCCAAGTGAAACCAGTCAATGTTAGCCTATGAAGGAAATTCAAGTTACCGGTAAGTACGGTTAAAATTACTTTTCAGGATCAGTACTGGGCTGAAAGATGCAGCACTGAGGTCTCTCCTGATAACAGGTGAGTAAATCGGAATTCGTATTTCGGCTGATTTTAGAGGAATATTTTAAAGTTCCAAAACTCCACACTTAGAAGAATTTCCAAGTGAAACCAGTCAATGTTAGCCTATGAAGGAAATTCAAGTTACCGGTAAGTACAGTTAAAATTACTTTTCAGGATCAGTACTGGGCTGAAAGATGCAGCACTGAGGTCTCTCCTGATAACAGGTGAGTAAATCGGAATTCGTATTTCGGCTGATTTTAGAGGAATATTTTAAAGTTCCAAAACTCCACACTTAGAAGAATTTCCAAGTGAAACCAGTCAATGTTAGCCTATGAAGGAAATTCAAATTACCGGTAAGTACGGTTAAAATTACTTTTGAGGATCAGTACTGGGCTGAAAGATGCAGCACTGAGGTCTCTCCTGATAACAGGTGAGAAAATCGGAATTCGTATTTCGGCTGATTGTAGAGGAATATTTCAAAGTTCCAAAACTCCACACTTAGAAGAATTTCCAAGTGAAACCAGTCAATGTTAGCCTATGAAGGAAATTCAAGTTACCGGTAAGTACGGTTAAAATTACTTTTCAGGACCAGTACTGGGCTGAAAGATACAGCACTGAGGTCTCTCCTTATAACAGGTGAGTAAATCGGAATTCCTATTTCGGCTGATTTTAGAGGAATATTTGCACAATGGTGAAGGGAGGGGGCGGGGCCTGAGGTGACATCTTTGCAAACGCGCCCCGTGGCGCGTTTTAAGTTGGGGGATTAAGTTCCCTTGAATCCTGAGGGTCCCTAGGGGCCAACTAGACCACCAGGAACCTCCAATATGCGCCAGAGGGCTGCGTTGCAGAGACGTGTAGAGAGGCCACACCCCTTTTACACCTCCCTGCAACGCAGCTCTGTGGCGCTTTCTGGATGTACCTGTTGGGCTAGTTGGCCCCCAGGGACCCTCAGGATTGAAGGGGGTTTAATTCCCCATCTTAAAACGCGCCACGGGGCCTGTTTGCACACATGTCACCTCAAGCCCCGCCCCTCCCTTCACCACTGTGCAAACGCGCCCCGTGGCGCGTTTTAAGTTGGGGGATTAAGTCCCCTTGAATCCTGAGGGTCCCCGGAGTCCAACTAGCCCACCATATACCTCCAAAAAGCACCATAGAGCTGCGTTGCAGAGAGGTGTAAAAAGGGGCGTGGCCTCTGTACACCTCTCTGCAAGGCAGCCCCCTGGCGCATACTGGAGGTTCCTGGTGGGCTAGTTGGCCCCCAGGGACCCCCAGTATTCAAGGGGAATTCGTTCCCCTCTGCAAACGCGCCAGGGGCGCGTTTGCAGAGTGGTGAAGGAAGGGGCGGGGCCTGCGGGCCCGATCGTTTTTGTTGTTTTTTTAAAAATTTTTTTTTGGGGGAGGGGGCCATGTGGCCCCCTCCCGGGCCACTACTTGCCCCGGGGACCCCATCCCCGGGGCTGGCCCTCTCGTTGGGGACTGTGGGGGTCCCCAATCCCCCACAGTCCCGCCGGCTCCCCGTGTCCTACGGGAGCCGGCATTGCTACACATGGGGAGCTGCTAAGATGCAGCTCCCCATGTGGAAAGCAATCGGCTTTGGATATTGGAAGAGAGAGCAGGTTTCCTGCCTCTCTTCCAATATCCAAAGCAAGTTTGCAATGACAGGACGGGAGCCGCGAGGCTCCGTCCTGTCATTGCAAACAGCAGTGTCCCGGGGTAGGCACCCCGGGACACTGCAGGAGCTGGCCATGGGGGTGGTGGTCCCCAGGGCCATCAAGGGCTCCAGGAGGGGGCCGCACGGCCTCCCTCCCATTCAGTGCACAGCCCCGGGGAGGTGGTGGTCCCCGGGGCTCTGGGGGTCCAAAACGGACCCCCATTGTAATTTTTCTTAGTGCCCCGGGAGGTGGTGGTCCTCGGGCGTGTGGGGGCTGGAGCCCCCCACACAGGTTTTTAATAAAAAAGAAGCCCCGGGGAGGTGGTGGTCCTCGGGGCTGCGGGAGGGCTCAGAGCCCTCCCGCACCATTGCACATAAAGCCCAGGGGGTGGTGGTCCCCGGGGCTTGGGGGCCCTTAGAGGCCCCCCACACATAAAATTAACCCCCCCAGCATGCCCCCGGGACTTGGGCCACCCGGGGGCCACTTAACATCGAGCGCGGGAGGCCGCGCTTCGATTTTTTTTTCGTCGCAGGGTTCGCGCTCCCTGAGCGCATCCTGCCGATTTTTAAAAAATTTTTTTTTTTTTGCCCAGGGGTCCTTGTGGGACCCCTGAGCAAACCTAGGGGGTCAGGGTGTTTCTACCCTCCCCCTTTGTGCGCTTTGCGCACTTGTTTCTGTCCCTCGGTTCTACCGAGGGACAAAATGGCTGCCAACATTTCCTGAATCGGAATGTTGACAGCCAGCTGACAGCCAATTAACATGCAGCTCGTGATCGGGAGGGTGCGCGAATCCTCCGTGCCCATAGATATATATGTACTTTTACTTTTTGATTTTCTCAGCAACTACTGAACGGATTTACACCATTTAACAAAAAGGGTTCTTTCTGAACCAAGAACTACCTCTTTGCCAAATTTGGTGTAATTCCGTTCAGCAGTTCGGGCTGTAGCCGTGTCTAAAGTTTCCTATGGGAAAATGCATGGGGAAAACGCGTTTTGGGACCCCCTTTTTCTCGGCCCCCGCTTGACGTATCACCCCGAGACTTTCAGGGTAGGAGCGGACCGGAGCGCCCCACGAAGTTTGAAAATTTCGCGAAGATACGTCAACCGGCAAGAGAGTTATTTCAAATAGAATGTCGCGGATTTCCTATGGATAATAGGTTGTAACTATAACTATCTACTGGCGACCGCCAGTAGATAATATATTACCTACTGGCGGTCGCCAGTAGGTAGTTATAGTTAAGACCTATTTTCCATAGGAAAAGCATTTTTTGTTTTGCCAATATCTTTGGCAACGGTTGACAAATCTTCGCAAAATTTTCAAAACTAATGGGACACGCTGGTCAGCTTCTGTCTTGCAAGTTTTGGGGGGATTCATCAAGCGGGGGCTGAGAAAAAAGGGGGGTCCCAAAACGCATTTTCTCCATGTTAATTTCCGTAGGAAATTTTGGAACAAGCTACAGCCCGAACTGCCCAACGGAATTACACCAAATTTGGCAAAAATGTAGGTCTTGGTTCAGAAAGCGACCTTTTTTAAAATGGTGTAAATCTGTTCAGTAGTTCCTGAAATATTCATATTTGAAAAATATATATATCTGGTGACCGCGGTGGATCAGAGAACCTTCCCAAGCACAGGCTTAATTCTGATTGTCTGGCAAAACTTCAAACCAGAAAGTGTTGGCAGCTTTCTTGTGACTTGGTAGAACCGAGTCACAAGAAAAAAGGTTAAAAAAAAAGAAAAGGGGGCAGGGTAGTAACACCCTGACCCCCTAGGCCTGCTCCCACAGGGACCCCCAGGGCCAAAAAAAGCATTTTTTTAAAACAATTTGGCTGGATTCGCATACGGTACGCGAATCTGGCCAAAAACTTTAAAAAAACGAAGCACGGGCTTCAGCGTTTCGTTTGTTTTAAGCCCCCGGGTGGGCCAGGTCCCAGGGGCAATCCCGATTTATGTAGCGGGGACCCGCAGGGGCCCCAGCAGCCCCAGATACCGCTACCTCCCCGGGGCTTTGTTGATAATGCACGGGGGCACACATCCCCCCACAGCCCCAGGGACCGCCACCTCCCCGGGGCTTGATGAAAAGAAAATGCATAGGAGGCTCCTCCCCCCATGTTGCCCTGGGGACCGCCACCTCCCCGGGGCTTTAATTTAAATAGGGCGGGGGGCCTCATGGTCCCCCCAAGCCCCGGGGACCTCCACCTCCCTGGGGCTTTGTTGATAATGCGTGGGGGCATTCGGCCCACCCGCAGCCCCAATGACCGCCACCTCCCCAGGGCTTGATGAAAAAAAATGCGTGGAGAGCTCCTCCCCCCACACTGCCCCGGGGACCGCCACCTCCCCAGGGCTTTAATTTAAATAGGGTGCCAAGCCCCGGGGAACGCCACCTCCCCGGGGCTACTTTAAAAATCTTTATGTGGGGGGCTCAAGCCCCCCACACTGCAATGGGGACTACCACCTCCCCGGGGCACACTTCATTTAAATATGGGGGTCCATTGCAGACCCCGGCCCCGGGGACAGCCTCCTCCCCAGGGCTACTTCTAAATACTAAGTGTGTGGGGGCTCGAGCCCACCACCCTGCCTCGGGGAGCAGCACCTCCCCGGGGCATTATATAAGAATAAAAATACGGGGGTCTGTTGCAGCCCCCCAGCCCCGGGGACCACCACCTCCCCGGGGCTTTAAATGGTAGGGGAGGGGGGCCGTGTGGCCCCCCTCCAGAAGCCTTCCATCACCCTGGGAACCACCACCCCCCAGGGCCGGCTCCAGCAACAAGCCGGGGTGCCCACCCCGAGACATTGCAGTTTGCAATGGCAGGGTGGGAGCACTGCTCCCGCCCTGTTGTTGCAAACTTTTGCTTTACTTCATGGAAGCTAGAGCAGAAAAACTGCTCTTGCTTCAATGAAGCGAAGCAGATTTGCTTTTGGACAAGGGAGCTGCATGTTAGCAGCTCCCTTTGTCCAAAAGCAATGCCGGCTCCTGCAGGAGGCGGGGAGCCGGCTGGGACCGCGGGGCCATTGGGGCTCCCCCTGCAGTCCCCAATGTGAGAGCACGCCCTGGGGGATGGGGTCCTCAGGGCAGATACCGAATAATGGAAGTGGGGCGTTTTCTTTTCTTTTTGATTTTGGAGTCGCGACCCCATCGCGGCTCTCAGCGCAACCCCCCCGTGTAACATTGCGTTGGATTCGCGGATCCACCTCAAATAAATAATGTAATAGTATATATTTAGAAGGTAGTGTTGCATTTGTGAACTTGCTTTATAGAGGTAGTGAGCTTGAAGTTAATAATAAGATTAAATTTGATAGCGTTAGTAAAAATATATAAAATTAAAAGTTAAACCTGAAAAGTGTATTGTGTTGTAGCACATTGAATTCATGCTTTTGCAGATTCGCGGTGAGTTCGCGAATCCACATTGTTTTTTCAAAAAGTAGGTATGTTTAAAAAAAAAAATAAGATTCACTATTGTGTTATAGGGTGCCTCTCAAAAGAGCCCTTGTTTTCATTATGAGTTTGTTGTAGCTACATGTAAGTGCGGAAGCACAGCTGTAGTTTGTTGAGAAAGACTCTGTTCCCTTGATCTGTGAAGTATACTGCATCACTTCTGTAGATGTCATCCATATCAAAAGGTAGATTGTTGTTATAGATGGAGCCCATCCTATGGTCTCTGAGGTAAGCAGAAACAGCTTTATTGACATTCTTTCTAGCTTTCTCAATCTGTGGCAGAATTGATTTGACCACTTCCATTTATGTCTTTGGCATATATTAGAGTATACAAAGACAGTTTGAGGGAAAATCAACATAAATTGTGCAAAGGTATCCTTCATGAGTATTTCCAGTCCTACTCCAGTCAATGTGCCTAGGTCATTGCCACCACAGTGCACAATCATGAGGTCAGGGGGTTGGAGATGCAAAAAGGTTTTAACCAAAGGTATCAATTGGTGCCACTCTAATCCTCTCTGTGCAATCCATTTAATATCTACATTTTGCAAAGCTAGGTCTTTGTCAATTCCTCTGTGTTCAGCATACCTTTTGTACCAGAAAACATTACTGTGCCCTACAATCCATACTGTACGCATATTGAACGGATGTCTGGAAGTAATGAGAAGATGTCTGTAGCTGAGGTAGTCAGTTGGTAGAATGAGAGGTATCTAAAATGGTGGACAAGATGCTGTTTTTGAAAAAGCAGATAACTGATTGGCTGTTCATGAACATTGTACACTCAACAATAGGATGCATGTTACTTTCTTAAAGAAGTATGTTTCTTATTGGTTATTACAAAATGTTTGAAAGGTACAGTATATAGGATTAGGTAATATTTTGCAAAAGACAACAACACCTGCTATTTGCATTTGTAAGCTACTGTGCTGAACTTGAAAATATGTTGAACTTGTGACCTGCCAGTACAGTTGAATGTTGCAGAAACTGTTACTATGGAAACTGGGATTAAGCAGAATGGGGGAAGGGTTGAAACTTAACTGTGGTTTTAAAATATGAAATTGTAATTTTTATATAAGTGATATGTTATTAAAGTAAGATTTCCCAAATCAGTAGTATATTTAGAAGTGGTGTGATCTTAAAAAATAATACTAGTATTATTAGTAATAGGTTTTTGAACTCCCGTATGGATTCGCAGCTCCATCGAGACGCTTTACTGAGGCACCGCGGTGGAGTCGCGATTCCAGAAAATTACAGAGCCAGTTTGGGTACTTTTAGAAGTCAGTTGGTAACGGTTAATATGTCTAACCAATAGAAATGTGTTTCACAATTTGAAATAATGTAGAAAGGAATGTGATTGTTAATTACATTTATTTGTGTGGAGAAAGAGAGGGAAAGTTTGCCATTACTGGTTTTAGCTTGTTGAGAGTGGTGCATTACATTGATTGTGTGCAAAAAAAATCTTTTATGAGTTTCTGATATTTCATATTCTACAATACTATTTGAAAGGTGAGTTACAAATTTGTGAGGTGTTTTATGTATTAGCTTTATTTTCAAACTTTAAAAATTATTCAAGAACTGTGATGTTTGAAATATGTTATTAAATGTAGAGATGTGTATTGTAGTTTGTTTTATTGTACTTAAATGATGATTGAAATAGATTGTGTATAGTAATATGTGTAGATTGGAAGATGGATTAGTGATTATGGTAGTTTGTATTAGTGTGCGGAAATGTACAATTGAAGTACAGCGCATAATTTTAGGTGTTGCTTTCAGATTGGAAGTGCAGTCTGTCAAGTTTGAAGGTGTGCATGGACTTGTGACTGAGGTATGTCTCTACCTACATATGTATTCTCATATGTCTTATACATTTGAAGATGCAAGATGTATAACAAAGAGGTATTGTTGCTTTGTATGTGGCTTAGCTCAACACTGTGAGTAGTAGAATGGTGAAGCTGCAGCACAAAAGTGAGGTTTAAAACATGTTGACATGAGGTATTAGTGATTAGGCTACTTTGTATAAGTCTCTAGAGAGGTACAATTGAAATATGCCACATAATGTTTGGTGTTTGCTTGAAATGGGAAGTGTGTTCTGTGAAGTTTTCAGGTCTGCATAGTGTTGTGATTGCGGAAAGTCTCCCCTTGGAGATATATTCTGATATGTGTTATCCATCTGAAGATGCTATACGTGTAAAACACAGGTATATGAGTCTGTGGAAAGGTACACTTCAAATATACCGCATAATTTTCAGTGTCTGCTTGAAATGTGAAGTGTAGACTGTCAAGTTTTAAGGCCTTAATGGTCTTGTGATTGAGGTATGTCTCTACTTGCACATGTATTCTGATACGTGTTATGCATCTGAAGATGCTAGACGTATAAAACACAGGTATACATCTATTTGTATATTTCTTGTATATATGATGCTGCTAGCAAAAGGTACAGACATATGCATGCATGCTTTCAGGAATATGGTGAGGCTTACAGCTGAGACATGTGATAGGTTGCTGCCTTATATTTGGCTAGGT
Source organism: Calotriton arnoldi (assembly GCA_963921515.1). Taxonomy (NCBI): domain Eukaryota; kingdom Metazoa; phylum Chordata; class Amphibia; order Caudata; family Salamandridae; genus Calotriton; species Calotriton arnoldi. The sequence goes on from CAWUFW010001071.1 coordinate 939,634, forward strand.
CCAACACTCTAAGTAGTCGCAGAATGGTGAAGCTGCAGCACAAAAGTGATGTTTAAGATATGTTGGTTGAGGAATTAGTGATTATGCTACTTTGTATGAGTCTGTGGAAAAGTTCACTTGAAGTACGCGCATAAATCTAGGTGTCTGTTTGAAATGTGAAGTGCAGTCTGTCAAGTTTTAAGGTCTTCATAGTCTTGTGACTGAGGTATGTGTCTACTTGCACATTTATTGTGATATGTGTTATGCATCTGAAGATGTTAAACATATAAAACACAGGTGTACATCTATTTGTATGTTTCTTTGATATATGATGCTACTAGCAAAAGGTACAGACACATGCATGTATGCTTTCAGGAAGATGGTGAGACTTACAGCAGAGACATGTGAAGGGTTGCTGTTTTGTATATGGATAGGCTCAACACCCTGAGTAGTATTAGAATGGTGAAGCTGCAGCACAAACTTTAGGTTTAAGACATGTTTGCAGAGAGATTAGTGATTAGGCTACTTTGTATGAGTCTGTGGAAAGGTACACTTCAAATATACCGCATCATTTTCAGTGTCTGCTTGAAATATGAAGTGCTGTCTGTCAAGTTTTAAGATGTGGATGGTCTTGTGACTGAGGTATGTCTGTACTTCCACATGTATTCTCATACGTGTTATGCATCTGAAGCTGCTAGACGTATAAAATACAGGTATACATCTATTTGTATATTTATTTTATATATGATGCTGCTTGCAAAAGGTACAGACATATGCATGCATGCTTTAAGGAACATGGTGAGACTTACAGCTGAGACATGTGATGGGTTGCTGCTTTATATTTGGCTAGGACCAACACCCTAAGTAGTCGCAGAATGGTGAAGCTGCAGCACAAAAGTGAGGTTTAAGACATGTTAGGAAACGGATTAGGCTACTTTGTATGAGTCTGTGGAAAGGTACACTTGAAGTACGCCGCATAAATGTAGGTGTCTGTTTGAAATATGAAGTGCAGTCTCTCAAGTGTTATGGTCTGCATTGTGTTGTGACTAAGGTATGTGTCTACTTGCACATGTATTGTGATATCTGTTATGAAGATGCTAGATGTATAAAACAGAGGTATACATCTATTTGTACGTTTCCTTTATATATGATGCTACTAGCAAAATGTACACACACATGCATGCATTCTTTCAGGAATATGCTAAGACTTACAAAAGAGATATGCTAAGGGTTGCTGCTTTATATTTGACTAGGCTCAACACCCTGAGTAATAGTAGAATGGTGAAGCTGCAGCACAAAAGTGAGGTTTAAGACATGTGGGCAGAGGGATTAGTGATTAGGCTACTTTGTATGAGTCTGTGGAAAGGTACACTTGAAATACACCACATAATTTTTGGTATCTTGTTGAAATGGAAAATGCAGTATCTGAAGTTTTAAGGTCTGCATGGTCTTGTGACTGAGATATGCCCCTACTTACTCATGTATTCTGATATGTGTTATCTATCTGAAGATGCTACATGTGTAAAACACAGGTATCCATCTATGTGTATGCTTCTTTTATGTGTGGTGTCACTAGCAAAAGGTACAGACACATGCATGCATGCTTTCAGGAATATGGTGAGACTTACAGCAGAGATATGCGAAGGGTTGCTGCTTTATATTTGGCTAGGCCCAACATCCTGAGTAGTCACAGAATGGTGAAGCTGCAGCACAAAAGTGAGGTTTAAGACATGTTGGCAGAGGGATTAGTGTTTAGGCTACTTTGTATGAGTCTGGGGAAAGGTACACTTGAAGTACACCACAATAATGTAGGTATCTGTTTCAAATGTAAAGTGCAGTCTGTCAAGTTTTAAGTTTAAGGTCTGCATGGTCTTGTGATTGATGTATGTCTCTACTTGCACATGTATTCTCATATGTGTTATGCATCTGAAGATGCTAGATGTATAAAACACAGGTATACTTCTATTTGTATGTTTCTTTTATATATGATAGTACTAGTAAAAGGTACAGACACATGCATACATGCTTTCCGGAAGATGGTGAGATTTACAACAGACTCATGTGAAGGTTTGCTGCTTTATATTTGGGTAGGCCCAACACCCTGAGTAGTTGCAGAATGGTGAAGCTGCAGCACAAAAGTGAGGTTTAAGACATGTTGGCAGAGGGATTAGTGATTAGGCTACTTTGTATGAGTCTGTGGAAAGGTACACTTGAAATACACCACATAATTTTTGGTATCTTGTTGAAATGGGAAATGCAGTATCTGAAGTTTTAAGGTCTGCATGGTCTTGTGACTGAGATATGTCCCTACTTACTCATGTATTCTGATATGTGTTATCTATCTGAAGATGCTACATGTGTAAAACACAGGTATCCATCTATTTGTATGCTTCTTTTATGTATGGTGTCACTAGCAAAAGGTACAGACACATGCATGCATGCTTTCAGGAATATGGTGAGACTTACAGCAGAGATATGCGAAGGGTTGCTGCTTTATATTTGGCTAGGCCCAACATCCTGAGTAGTCAAAGAATGGTGAAGCTGCAGCACAAAAGTGAGGTTTAAGACATGTTGGCAGAGGGATTAGTGTTTAGGCTACTTTGTATGAGTCTGGGGAAAGGTACACTTGAAGTACACCACATAAATGTAGGTATCTGTTTCAAATGTAAAGTGCAGTCTGTCAAGTTTTAAGTTTAAGGTCTGCATGATCTTGTGATTGATGTATGTCTCTACTTGCACATGTTTTCTCATATGTGTTATGCATCTGAAGATGCTAGATGTATAAAACACAGTTATACTTCTATTTGTATGTTTCTTTTATATATGATAGTACTAGTAAAAGGTACAGACACATGCATACATGCTTTCCGGAAGATGGTGCGATTTACTACAGACTCATGTGAAGGTTTGCTGCTTTATATTTGGGTAGGCCCAACACCCTGAGTAGTTGCAGAATGGTGAAGCTGCAGCACAAAAGTGAGGTTTAAGACATGTTGGCAGAGGGATTAGTGATTAGGCTACTTTGTATGAGTCTGTGGAACAACTCAGGTATAGAACTATTTGTATATTTGTTTTATATATGGTGTCACTAGCAAAAGGCACAGACACATGCGTGGATGCTTTCAGGAATATGGTGAGACTTAAAACAGAGACATGTGAAGGGTTGCTGCTTTATATTTGGGTAAGCTCAACACTTTAGGTGTTATTTTGAAATAGGAACGCCAGTCTGTGAAGTTTAAGGGACTTTATGGTGTTGTGAATGACGTATGTGTCTACTTATACATCTATTGTCTGATGTATTATACATGTGAACCTGATTGGTTTGGGTAGTAGTAGAGAAATCCTTTAGTTCTGCTCTGCCATTCTGTTGCAGAGGTTGTGATGTCTTCTAAAAGAAGGAATTGTGCAGTGTCTGACATAGCTTGTTCTATACTCAAGTGCCATATTTTATGAGTAGAAATGAATACATACACTTTTTTTCACTCAAATTTAGATAGTATGTGCTCTGAGATATTACTGTTTAAACATTTGGTTCTTATTATAGGTTTGATGATATATAAAGTATACTATTCTAAATATTTATGTGTTATGGAGACATTTGCAATGCAATTGAAAGTATTTGTTTATTTATAGATGAGAATATTTCTATATAATTATTTTAATAATATAAAATTATTTTTAGAAACTATTTAAACTTTTCTTTTTTTTAGATATTCACCATTATTAGTAAGAAAGATTGAGTATGACAAGAAAAGATCGAAAGAAAAGACAAGAAAGAAAAGAATACTATTTAAAATAAAGAGAAAAGCAGAAATTAGATGAACTTCAAAATGTTACACTGAAGAAAAAGACTTCTGGTAAGGGAACTAAAGAGTTTGTTAAAAGACTTTTAAAGAATGTAAAGAATTTTCAAAATGTGGAAAAGAGAAAGAAAAGTTCTACAACCAATCGGAAGGGAACGAAAAAAGGACATATTAATAGAAAATCATGTTATGGGAAAACAATTCATGTTGAAAGATGGCTGAAAGAATATAAAGACATAAGGAAGAGAATGTATAGAAGTAGAGTACTATAAAATGTATTCAAAGATTGTAAAAAGTACAAAAGGAGATCAGCAGCTTATAAGAGGAAGCAACAGATTGAAAGTGTAGTAGAAAAAGCTTTTGAATTGAAACGAAAATTATTTATATTGGTATTGAAGAGAATGAAAACATTGGCTAAAACAATGCTGTTTATGAAGGAGAAAAGCAAAAGAAAAAGACTGGTTAATAGAAGTAACTTTTGCAAAATTTGTACTGGTGAATGGAAGCACACTTCTAGTACTGAGCCTTTCTTTAATGAAGAAAGCTATTTTCAACAAAATACATTAGTTCATGCAGTTGATACTAGTGGTCTTTGCTAAGAGATGAAAGATGGTTGTCCAATTGAGAAAGAAAAGATGGTTCCTAGGAATGAGGAAGAAGTAATAGCTGAAGAAGTTCAAGGAAGGTGTACACAAGCTCCAGTATATAAGTGGGATTGTAGTAGTCTTTTTATTATTCGACAGGAATCTATTGACATATTTTTTTTACGAGAATATGCCAAAAAAAGTCTTAAACAGAAGATTAAGATGTTACAAGGACTAGATCCATGTAAAGTAAGAAAATATAATAACTTGCAGGGTCATTCTCTGCCTTATCTTTCAAGAAAAGTGTGTCAGCGTTCTTTCCATCAGTTAAGAATGTTAGCAGAACACCACTCAGAAATGCGGAAGTTAGTAAGGAGACTCTACTATGTAAAAAGGCCTGCATTATGTTTAAGTGAAATGAACACAGCTCTTTTGCATGGTTCAGTATCAGATGTAAAAAAGTTTGTGATGATATACAGTTTTGTTTCTTTGTTTCACAAGAGGAGTGTAGATAAAGTGAGAGCTTGATAAGTGTAGGTGTTGAAGAACATGTGGAAGATATTAGTACTGACAAGTTTGCAGAAGAAATTACAAAGTTTAAGATAGTTTCATTTGAAAAAAACAAACCATGTTTGTATTTGTTGTTGACGTACTCACTATAGAAGTCAAACTAGGAATGTTGATCTATATTTAAAAAGTGAAAAGGAAAACAATGATGAGTGGTAGCAATTTGGTGCTTATTTGTTGGTGGAACGTTGTTTTGAGTTGGCTACTGATCAACGTATTTGTAAATATTGTTACAACAAATTAGAAGAGAACAAAATGCCAGCTAGGGCTGTACATAACAACTTAGAGTTGGTAGGTATTCCTCCGGAACTGGCAGATTTAAATACATATGTGTCCATTCTTATTCAATCTGTGCACCCGTTTCAGGCTATAGTTCGTATGGAGCCGTAAACAGGTAAGCTGCCTCCAACAGATTTACAAAGAGGTCTGAAAAGAAGAGTTGTGTACTTACCTTTAGATTTTAAGAAAAATATTTAAACTGTTGGTATAGACAGGGAGGAAAGTGAGCCTGTAGTTATTTTAGTTAATGGTGTACCAACAAAGAGTCCAAAAATATGGCACGAGTTTGTAGATGTTAACAAACTTCAAAAGGCTACATTGTATCTGGTGCAGAATAATATTTATTATAAGAATGTAAGCATTGATGAACAGGAAATATGCTTAGAAGATGAAACAGAAATTTCAAGTGGCCAAATAGAAAAAGTGGACAAGTCTAGGAGGGAAGAGATTTATGAACATTTCAGTATACATCCTCTACATTCAAAAGAAGTGATAGGAAACAATATTGAATTATTTCAAATGAAGAAAGCGAAGGGAACTCCCATGAGCGTATGGGAAAAAAGTTTAGAAGCACGTTGTTTTACACAGCTGTTCCCCACTGGAGAAGGTGGATGATATGATGAACGAGCAGTACAGATTCCAGCTTCAGAATATCGCTCGACAAGACTGTACTCACAAGATCCAAGATTTCGACAGCGTATTCCATATATATTTCATCTTCTCTTTGAAAGTGATTTGTCTGCACTTTCATATGCAGTGAACCATATATTAAAAACAGGAGTTCATCTTCCACATGTTTCTGCAAAGGAATTCATGGACAAAGTTCAACAAAGAGATGAACAGTTAGAATCTCAGTTAATAAATTTGATGGCATGTCAATGTGGTACCAATGAGTATTGGTATCGTCGTCTTGGAGAACGTAAATGTATGTTAAGAAACGTAGGTACCCCTACATGGTTTGTGACACTTAGGGCCCAATTCTGATGCGGTTTGGAAAGCTTCCTGACCGAATGGGTTTGGGAATGGCTTCCGACTGAATCAGATCGGGAGAGTCCAACCGAACGAGTATGATGCATTCGGATGCTTTCAAATACGATTTGGTTGGACTCCCATTGACTTCAATGGAAGCCTTTGTTCCGACCGAATGCATAGGCTCCCATTGAAGAAAGGGGTGGCTGGGGAAAATCGGGCACCCCCTGGTGCCTGCCACACTGTGCATGGCTGGTAATGGGGGACCCATGGCTACCCGCACAGGCCCAATTGGGAAGGCTCCGGGTGCAGGGGGGCCCACTACGGGCCCCCAAAGTCAGATTCCGACTGCCGATTCGAGTCAGATGGTGCGATTCAGAAAGACTGTTCAAATCCAGCATCGTACTTGGTCGTTTGGAAACGCGGCCCGTAGAGACGTACAATTCTGCTCCGTATGGCTCGGTCATTCCAAATGCCATCGGGTTCGGATTGGGATATTCCTAACACCTAACTCGCATCGCACTCGGTCGGTCAGAAACCTTTCCGAGTCGGTCAGAAAGACACCTTCCTGATCTGATTTGGATGGAGCAAATGTTGTTAGGAGGCCTTCCTAACCGCATCGGAATCAGGCCCTTAGCTGTGCTGAATATGCGTGGGACGATTTACTTGAATTTCTACGAGAAGCAAATTCAAATGTAAAAAACATTGAATTGAAGAAACCTGGAGAACTATGTTCTTTGGATCCTGTAAATGTCTGCAGATATTTTAACCATAGGTTTCAAAGTATGATGTCATTTATCTGCAATAAAAATATTCCTCCTCTTGGAGAAGTAACTGATTTCTTTTGGCGAAAAAAGTACCAAGCCAGAGGTGCTCCTCATATACACATGCTATTATTGATCAAGAAAGCTCCAAAATTTGGAACTGATACTGATGAAAGTGTTTTGTCTTTCATTGAACAGTATGTTACCTGTGCCATTCCAAGAGAAGGAGGAGAAAACACGTTGAGACAACAAGTTTTACGGTTTCAGAGTCATCGATGTGGCAAATACTGTCAACGAAAATACAAGTCTAAGGGAAAATTTTATACAAAGTGTCGTTTTGGATTCCCACGTTCAATAATTTCAAAAGGAAGAGTAAATAGTTTTATGTCAGCAGTAAGGCATACAATAACTCGGAAATCTCCAAAGAATACATACAACTTAAAAAGAACCGAAGATTCAAAGTATATTAATGACTACAATCCAGTGATTTTGACAATGTGGAATGCAAACATGGATATTCAATATGTTGCAGATAATTCAATTGTGGTTGCTCGCTACGTTACATCATATATAACTAAATCTGAAAAGACAGAGATGAAAGAAATGTGTGAAGAAATTTCACAGGAAAAGAGTCTTAGCAAGAAATTGTACAGCTTTAGCTTGAAAATGCTTTCCCACCCAGAGATTGGATCCTATGAATGTTCGGATCGGTTGATCTCTGCCAGTTTACATTCAAAGTCAAGAGGAAACATTTGGATAAGTTTAGGTCTTACCTTCACACGAAACAGAGTATTGAAAACATTAGAAGAAACTGAATACTTAGCACTGAATGAACCAGAAGCTACAGATATTGTTAAAACTAATATGTTGGATACATACTATCCCAAAAGGAGTCCATATCTGGAAAATGTATGTCTCTATGAAATACTTCAACATTATAGCTTTAAAAGAAACATTACAGAAAATATAAATGAAGAAAAATATGCAGTAATTGGATGTGACGGATATTTGGTAAAACATGTCAAAGAAAATCTTATTAACCACCAAAAACTCAGTTGCGAAAGTCCAGATAAGAGGGAATTTTTCTAGTTAGCACTTCTGCAACTGTTCAAGCCTTGGCGTGGTGAAGCGGAATTACTTGGAGGATTTGACTGCTATGAAGATTCTTTTAATGCATGTAAAGATAGCATTCAATGCACAATCTTCCCAACTTATCTACAAATCTTGAATGATGAGATTGAACAAGAAACTACTATTGCAGCTGAAATAGTTAGAGACAGTTCTCAAGATAGTGAAAGTTCGGGTCCACTAAGTCAAGATCCACTAGGAAAACCAATTATTGAAAATGAAGCAGCAATAGCCATGAATGAAGTAGAAACTGCAATGCAACAAGCACAACAGGATATTATTCAGTTGGAAAAGTTAGAAGAACAACTAAACATTGAACAAAAACAAATATATCTACAAGTGACAGAAGAGATACAACATGGTTTGCAACATGAAAAAAAAGAATGCCAATGCTCATCATTTAAACCTATTCTAATGTACATCAGTGGTCAAGTTGGATCAGGAAAAAGTTTCTTAATTAAAGTTTTGACTAGTTATCTATACAAAACTACAGAATCACATTTATCTTGTGTTGTAACAGCTCCTACTGGATTAGCAGCACACAACATTAAAGGGATTACTTTACATCGTTTACTTATGCTACCAGTTGAACATGAAAATAAATTGGAATATCACAAGCTATCTGTAGAAGCTTGTTATGAAGGATCAAGAGTACTGAAGAAAATGAAACTTCTAATCATTGATGAGGTGAGCATGGTCTCAAACTTAATGCTTGCCTTTGTTCACTTCAGAATACAACAGATTTTAAAAACAGATTGCGATGTTCGGTTTGGAGGAAAACATGTAATTGTATTCGGCGATCTACTACAACTTACTCCTGTAAAAGGGCAACCTGTTTTTAAAACACTTGTCCATGAATATACTAGAAAATCTTTGGGAAGTATCGGAAATGTGAACATTTGGTCTAATTTTGAATATAAAGAACTTATTAAGAATATGCGACAAGCAAGTGATGAACATTATGGAAATATTCTTCAAGATATAAGAATTGGTGTCTTGACGAAACATGGTAAACAAGCTTTAGAAAGTCAGCTACTGAGGAACTTGTTTACAACTGGAAACACAGCAGCTGAAATAATGTACAATAAGTTTGGAGAAAAGAAGTCTATAGTTTGCCTAATGCCTACACTGCAAGAGTGTTCTACAGTTAATCAAGAACTTTTAAAACTGGAAAAACAACAAATAGTAGAAATTGAAGCTATTGATAGAATTGAACATCAAGGAGTGACAGTTCTTCTCACAGAGAAACTACAGTCAAAATTGGATTCTTTGGAAAAGTCTGTATCTAAGACTGCAGGCTTAGAAAAGACTTTACATGTATGTATAAACTGTCGGGTAATTTTACGGTGTAATTTGAATGTAGGAGAAGGTTTAGTAAATGGAGCAATGGGAATAGAATTTTTGAAGATACAATTTGATCAGATTAAAGAGGTAAGACAGATTGGGTGTTGTGTTGTACGTTTTTTGCTTGTAAAAGACTTGTATGTTCGCAGAAAACGGTTTCCTTTGTATTTAGCATATGCAGTAACTATTCATAAATCTCAAGGTTTAAGTATAGACAGTGCTTTGGTAAATATTGGAAGTACAGTGTTCAAAGAGGGAATGGCATACCTTGCATTGTCTCGAGTAAGAACATTATCTGGTTTGTATTTGATTGATTTTGATGAGAAAAAGGTTAGTGCTGATGCAAATTGTGTAAGAGAGTACAATCGTTTAAGAAGACTTTATACTACTCATTTAGGTGAATATCCCATATATGAGAAATGTGTAGTGTGTCCAAAATGGAAATATGTCAAACATTCAATTGAGGTTCAAAAATAGAAAACCATTGAAGAGAATCATGAAGATGTAAAGAAAATGAAAATGGAAACTGTTGATGAGATTGTAGGCTACCAGTTGGAAAACAGTTCAAGTATCAACTGCTATGCTAATGTGATTTGAATGTAGTGTTTTATCTAGAAGAGCTTCATTGTGAAATTATGGGAAATCATGAAAAAAGATTTTGTTCTTTATTACGTCATGTATTTAAACAATTGGTAACTGACAGAAGTAAAATCCGTACTGCTTCTGGTGTTCGACAACTTTTGGATATATGTACTGGTTCTTTGACATTTACTCTTAATGTACAACAAGCTGCACAAGAATTTCTAATGTTTATGCTTGGAGTATTAAAACATGAAGAAAAACAAATTGAAAACTTATTTGGAGTAAGTTACAGATGGGATCATAAATGTGAAGAGTGTTCATTTACTTCCAGCACTGAAATAGACACAGAACGATTCATATACTTGACGATACCAAATCAGTACCTTTTAACAAATTAGTAAAAACAGCCAATCAGGATATGAAATGTTCGCATTTTAAATCAGAGATGTTGTCTACATTACATATAGAAAGATCTGGAAAACATGTCATTTTAATGTTTCCTCAACGTTGTAGAGCAAATGAAAGAAAATTGGAGACCAAAATTAAAAATTTTGTTGCAACTCAAATATCTATTTCAGGAAGAACTTTTATAGCAGTGGCTATTATTTTTCATGATGGACCTACTACAACATCTGGACACTATACTGTGTATTTAAAGTGTAATAAAGGATGGACACATTGCAATGATGCCCACTTACAATTCAAATCTAGGTTGCCTTATGAATTACCAAATTATATATTCGATATTTTTGAAGCCAAAGTTTTGAAAACATTATTCGGCCTATTGGGAAGATGTCAACACGAATTAACAAATTTATATTGGATTTTTACCAAGCGAAAGTTTTGAATACATTATCTGGCCTATTGGGAAGATGTAAACAAAAAGTGGACAGGATTGAAACAATTACTATTTATAATTAGTGTTTGGGTTATTATTTGTGCTAATTGATATTGCATTTCAAAAATTGTGTTTAAAAGCAATAGTTTATATATTTGTTGTCTCTATTGTACCAGATGTAAATGAGAGTATACAATTTAGCAAATCTACTTGAGAGTAATAAAAGACTTAATGTACAAGTTGGACGTAATTTAGAAACTGTAGATAAGTAAACATATTAGGGGTGGGCGGAATTTGCGTAGTCACGCTATGCAAAGCTCTGCGAAACGGTAAAAAATCTCAGCGAGCACGCAAAAGTTCCGCGAACACCCGGAATTGCTTGTTCCGCCCATTCGCGATGCTGTTTGCGTGCTCGGGGGAAATATCTCGCGAACACGCACTTTGAAAGCGTGAACAAGCTAAAAATTCTGCGAAGCCGCGGATCGCGGAGTTTTTGGCAATTCCGCGTTCTCCGTGGAACGCGAAATTACCCAAATTCCGCAAATTCCACGAGCGGAACAGAATTTACCACCCAGGCCTAAAACATATAGGTATACATATTGGAAATATTGCTTTGCGGTAATTTGGAGTTTTTTCACAATCTCATTGATTGTTTTTCCCCGCTGTTGTATGATGATACTACGTTGAAATCACTGAGTATGGTGAAGTTCAGTAGAATCTGAGAACAGCTAAAAAGGGAAACTGAAAATGTTATGTAATTGTGAAATTATGTTGTGTTCTTAAAAGTGTAATATTTTAATTTCTGTAATACATTACATTATATAACATTTTTTTCTTCTTTTCAGTAGGTAATGGTGAAGTTTGAAAAGTGTTTTATTACAGTTTACAACAGTACTATTCTAAAATAGTTTAACTGAGTTATGTATCTAAATTACTAAAAAGGTAAGAACACTTAACATAATATGCATAACATTCATTTATGTGTTATTTATTTCTAAAAAAATATCGTTGAACCTTTAGACTATTTAAAAGTTTCAGATATCATGAGATAGGTACTATCCCTGCACCCATACAATCAGCCAGGTACTACACATGCACTCATCCAATCACTCAGGCACTACTATTGCACTCATTCATTCTCTCAAACACTATACATGCACTCATGCACTACCCATGCACTCCTCCAATCACCCAAGCACTATCCGTGCACTCATGCAATCAGCAAAACACTACTCATGCACTCCTCCAATCATTCAGGCACTTCTATTGCACTCATCCTTTCCCTCAAACACTACCCATGAAGTCATCCATGCACACAGGCACTACCCCTGCACTCATCCATGCACTCAGGCACTACCCATGTACTCATATAATCACTCAGGCAATACCCCTTCACTAATGTAATCACTCAGGCACTACTGTTGCACTCATCCATTCCCTCCAACACAACCCATGAACTCATCCATACACTCAGGCACTACCCATGCACTCTTCCAATCACCCAGGCACTACCCCTGCACTCATGCAATCAGCCAGGCACTAGCCACACACTCATCTAATCACTCATGCACTTGTATTGCACTTAGCCATTCCCTCAAACACTTTGCATTCACTCATCCATGTACTCAGGCACTACCCCTGCACTCATACAATCAGTCAGACACTACCTATGCACTCCTCTAATCACCCAGTCACTACCCTTGCACTCATGCAATCATTCAGACACTACCTATACACTCCTCGAATCACCCAGGCACTACTCATGCACTCATGCAATCAGCCAAGAACTACTCATGCACTCCTTCAATCACTTAGGCACTTCTATTGCACTCATCCGTTCCCTGAAATACTACCCATGTACTCATCCATGCACTCAGGCACTACCCCCGCACTTATGCAATCACTCAGGCATTATCCATGCACTCCTTCAATAACCCAGGCACTACCCATGCACTCATCCATGCACTCAGGCACTACCCAAGCACTCCTTCAATCATACAGGCACTACCCTTGCACTCATCCATGCACTCAGGCACTACCCAAGCGCTCCTCCAATCATCCAGGTACTACCCCTGCACTCATGCAATCACTCAGGCACTACTATTACAGTCATGCATTCCCTCAAACACTACCTATGCACTCATCCATGCACTCAGGCACTATCCATGCACTCCTACAATCACCCAGGCACTATCTGAGCACTCATGCAATCAACCAGGCACTACTCCTGCACTCCTCCAATAATTCTGGCACTTCTATTCCATTCATCCATTCCCTCAAACAGTACCCATGAAGTTATACATGCACTCAGGCACTACCCATGCACTCATGCAATCGCCCAGGCACAATCTTTGTACTCCTCTAATCACTCAGGCACTACCCCTGCACTCAACTAATTACTCAAACACTACTATAGCACTCATCCATTCCCTCAAACACTACCCATGCACTGATGCAATCACTCAGGCACTACCCATGCACTCCTCTAATCACCCAGGCACTACTCATCCACTAATCCATGCACTCAGGCTCTACCCATGCACTCATCCAAACACTCATGCACTGCTATTGCACTCATCAATTCCCTCAAACAATACCCATGCACTCATCCAAGCACTCAGGCACTACTCATGCACTCCTCCAATCACCCAGGCACTACCCATGCACTCATCCATGCACTCAGGCTCTACCCATGCACTCATCCAATCACTGAGGCACTACTATTGCACTCATCCATTCTCTCAAACACTACACATGCACTCATGCAATCACTCAGGTACTACTCATACACCCCGCCAATCATTCAGGCACTTCTATTGCACTCATCCAATTCCTAAAACACTACCCATGAAGTCATCCATGCACACAGGCACTACCCCTGCACTCATCCATGCACTCAGGCACTACCCATGTACTCCTCTAAGCACTCAGGCACTACCCCTGCACTAATGTAATCACTCAGGCACTACTGCTGCACTCATCCATTCCCTCCAACATTACCCATGCACTCATCCATACACCCAGGCACTACCCATGCACTCCTCCAATCTCCCAGGCACTACCCCTGCACTCATGCAATCAGCCAGGCACTACCCACACACTCATCCAATCACTCAGGCACTTGTATTTCACTCATCCATTCCCTCAAACACTATGCATGCACTCCACCCATGTACTCAGGCACTACCTGTGCACTCATGCAATCAGTCAGACACTACCTATGCACTCCTCTAATCACCCACTCACTACTCATGCACTCATGCAATCAGCCAAGAATTACTCATGCACTCCTTCAATCACATAGGCACTTCTATCGCACTCATCCATTCCCTGAAATACTACCCATGCACTCATCCATGCACTCAGGCACTACCCCTGCACTTATACAATCACTCAGGTATTACACATGCACTCCTTCAATTACCCAGGCACTACTCATGCACTCATCCATGCACTCAGACACATCCCAAGCATACCTCCAATCATCCAGGCACTACCCATGCACTTATGCAATCACTCAGGCACTACTATTTCAGTTATACATTCCTTCAAACACTACCCATGCACTCAAGCACTATCCATGCACTCCTGCAATTACCCAGGCACTATCCGTGAACTCATGGAATCAGCCAGGCACTACTCATGCACTCCTCCAATAATTCAGGCACTTCTATTCCACTCATCCATTCCCTCAAACAGTACGCATGAAGTTATCCATGAACTCATGCACTACGCATGCACTCATGCAATCACCCAGGTATAATCCCTGTACTCCTCTAATCACTCAGGCACTACCACTGCACTCACCTTATCACTCAGGCACTACTATTGCACTCATGCATTCCCTCAAACACTACCCATGCACTGATGCAATCACTCAGGCACTACCCATGCACTCTTCCATTCACCCAGGCACTGCTATTGCACTCATCCATTCCTTCAAACACTACCCATGCACTGATGAAATCACTCAGGCACTACCCTTGCACTCCTCCAATCTCCCTGGCACTACCCATGCACTCATCCATGTACTCAGGCTCTACCTGTGCACTCATCCAATCACTCAGGCACTACTATTGCACTCATCCATTCCTTCAAACAATACCCATACACTCATCCAATCACTCAGGCACTACTCATGCACTCCTACAATCACACAGGCACTACCCATGCACTCATCAATGTACTCAGGCTCTACCCATGCACTCATCCAATCACTCAGGCACTACTATTGCACTTATCCATTCTCTCAAACACTACACATGCACTCATGCAATCACTCAGGTACTACCCATGCACTCCTCCAATCACCCAAGCACTATCCGTGCACTCATGCAATTAGCAAGGCACTACTCATGCACTCCTCCAATCTTTCAGGCACTTCTATCGCACTCATCCATTCCTTCAAACACTACCCATGAAGTCATGCATCCATGAACACAGGCACTACCCCTGCACTCATCCATGCACTCAGGCACTACCCATGTACTCCTCTAATCACTCAGGCACTACCCCTGCACCAATGTAATCACTCAGGCACTACTGTTGTAATCATCCATTCCCTCCCACACCACCCATGCAGTCATCCACACACTCAGGCGCTACCCATTCTCTCCTCCAATCACCCAGCCACTACCCCTGCACTCATGCAATCAGCCAGGCACTTCCCACACACTCATCCAATCACTCATGCACTATTATATTGCAGTCAATCATTCCCTCCCATGCACTCATCGATGTACTCATGCACTACACATGCACTCCTCAAATCACTCAGGTACTACCCATGCACTCCTCCCATCACCCAAGCACTATCCATACACTCATGCAATCAGCAAGGCACTACTCATGCACCCCTCCAATCATTCAGGCACTTCTATTGCACTCATCCATTCCCTCAAACACTACCCATGAAGTCATCCATGCACACAGGCACTACCCCTGCACTCATCCATGCACTCAGGACCTACCCAAGTACTCCTCTAATCACTCAGGCACTACCCCTGCACTAATGTAATCACTCAGGCACTACTGCTGCACTCATCCATTCCCTCCAACACTACCCATGAACTCATCCATACACTCAGGCACTACCCATGCACTCCTCCAATCACCCAGGCACTAACCCTGCACTCATGCAATCAGCCAGGCACTACCCATGTACTCATCCAATCACTCAGGCACTTGTATTGCACTCATCCATTCCCTCAAACACTATCCATGCACTCAGGCACTATCCCTGCACTCATGCAATCTGTCAGACACTACCTATGCACTCATCTAATCACCCAGTCACTACCCTTGCACTCATGCAATCACTCAGACACTACCTATACACTCCTCGAATCACCCAAGCACTACTCATGCGCTCATGCAATCAGCCAAGAACTACTCATGCACTCCTTCAATCACTTAGGCACTTCTATCGCACTCATCCATTCCCTGAAATACTACCCATGCACTTATCTATGCACTCAGGCACTACCCCTGCACTTATGCTATCACTCAGGCATTACCCATGCACTCCTTCAATTACCCAGGCACTACTCATGCACTCATCCATGCACTCAGATACTTCCCAAGCACTCCTTCAATCATCCAGGCACTACCCATGCACTCATGTAATCACTCAGGCACTATCCATGCACTCCTTCAATTGCCCAGGCACTATTAATGCACTCATCCATGCACTCAGGCACTACCCAAGCACTCCTCCAATCATCCAGGCACTACCCCTGCACTCATGCAATCACTCAGGCACTACTATTGCAGTCATACATTCCCTCAAGCACTACCCATGCACTCATCCATGTACTCAGGCACTATCCATGCACTCCTACAATTACCCAGGCACTAGCTGTGCACTCATGGAATCAGGCAGGCACTACTCATGCACTACTCCAATAATTCAGGCACTTCTATTCCACTCATCCATTCCCTCAAACAGTACCCATGAAGTTATCCATGCACTCACGCACTACCCATGCACTCATGCAATCACCCAGGTACAATCCATGTACTCCTCTAATCACTCAGGCACTATCCCTGCACTCACCTAATGACTCTGGCACTACTATTGCACTCATGCATTCCTTCAAACACTACCCATGCACTGATGCAATCACTGAGGCACTACCCATGCACTCCTCCAATAACCCAGGCACTGCTATTGCACTCATCCATTCCCTTAAAAACTACCCATGCACTGATGCAATCACTCAGGCACTACCCATGCACTCCTCCAATCACCCATGCACTACCCATGCACTCATCCATGCACTCAGGCTCTACCCATGCACTCATCCAATCACTCAGGCACTACTATTGCACCCATAGATACCTAAATCCTGTGCACACATACAGAATCAAACAAGATATGTAAATATCATTCAAAAGCGAATTGTACAAGATTCATGAGTGATGTCATAATTTCTTTATTCTTCAAGAAAACCGCAACCAGCCGACACGTGTTTCGTCAGGGAAAAGTAATTCCCGACTCTTCAGGGCTGAAACGAGTAGTCCAGACTCTGTTTGGTCCCTAAGCCGGTGATAATTCCAACCCGGTAGGGCACAAGTATATGATGAATCCAAGCATCCAAGAGTATTAGATATAAGACATCTGGAAGTGGATCAGCAGAATCGCGTGATCGGAATGTCAGTAATGGTTCCAATACCCACAAGACACGATCAGAGTCCACTCTACGTTAAAAAATAGGTGACGGGTATTCAATGGTAATCCAATAAGGTGAGTTAAAACGGCCAGTACCGCCAGTAGTGCATGAATAAAATCAGTATCCAAAATTTATCATTGGAAGCTCGATAATTCCAAACGTATATCCGTACTCAAGTCAAATCAAGGTTCAACACGTGTGTGTGTTCACCAATTCCGTTTGCGTGTAGAGAAATATTCACGTCCTGGCGGCACCGATTCCCTCGTTAGAGTGTCCACTTCCTTTATATTAAAACCCTGAACTTTGAGCTTCACTACTATTGCACCCATCCATTCCCTCAAACAATACCCATGCACTCATCCAATCACTCAGGCACTACTCATGCACTCCTCCATTCACCCAGGCACTACCCATGCACTCATCAATGCACTCAGGCTCTACCCATGCACTTATCCAATCACTCAGGCACTACTATTGCACTCATCCCTTTTCTCAAACACTACACATGCACTCATGCAATCACTCAGGCACCACCCATGCACTCCTCCAATCACCCAAGCACTATCTGTGCACTCATGCAATCAGCAAGGCACTACTCATGCACTTCTCCAATCATTCAGGCACTTCTATTGCACTCATCCATTCCCTCAAACACTACCCATGAAGTCATCCATGCACACAGGCACTACCCCTGCACTCATCCATGCACTCAGACACTACCCATGTACTCCTCTAATCACTCAGGCACTACCCCTGCACTAATGTAATCACTCAGGCACTACTGTTGCAATCATCCATTCCTTCCAACACTACCCATGCACTCATCCATACACTCAGGCACTACTCATTCTCTCCTCCAATCACCCAGGCACTACCCCAGCACTCATGCAATCAGCCAGGCACTACCCATGCACTCATCCAATCACTCACGCACTACTATTGCAGTCAACCATTCCCTCCCATGCACTCATCCATGCACTCACGCACTACCCATGCACTCCTCAAATCACCCAGGAACTACCACTGCACTCATGCAATCAGCCAGGCATTACTGATGCACTCATCCAATCACTCATGGGCCGATTCACAGAACTAATCTGAGATAAAATCCTAAACTTACTACTTTTGGTATTCACAGAAGGCATTTAGTAGTAGTAAAGTTAGGACTCCTAACTTTACTACTACTAAACTGAGATAAAATCCTAAACCTACTACTTTTGGTATTCACAGAAGGCATTTAGTAGTAGTAAAGGTAGGAGTC
The DNA here is from genome assembly GCA_963921515.1 of Calotriton arnoldi. Lineage (NCBI taxonomy): Eukaryota > Metazoa > Chordata > Amphibia > Caudata > Salamandridae > Calotriton > Calotriton arnoldi. The sequence goes on from CAWUFW010001071.1 coordinate 958,403, forward strand.
CTAACTTTACTACTACTAAATGCCTCCTGTGAATACCAAAAGTAGTAAGTTTAGGATTTTATCTCAGATTAGTTCTGTGAATCGGCCCCTCAGGCACTACTATTCCACTCATCTAATCACTCAGCACAGGGAGGGGGGGTCACGTGGCCCCCTCCCCTATTGCAAGTAGACCAGGCCCGGGGAATGGGGTCCCCTAAATAAAAATAAATACATTTAAGAAAAGGTAGGGACCTGGGGATTGGGTCCCCAGAGGCAAAAATCAGCCTTGGCCCCCTCCCCTATTTGAAAAAATGCCTGGCACCGAGGGATGGGGTACCTGGAGCCGAACTCGGACCAGGGAAGGGGAACCATGTGGCCCCCTCCTCTAATAAAACAAAAACTTAAATTCACTTGAAAAACCAAAGGTTACAGGGACGTTATAGTTAGAAATTAGAATTCAAATAACCTTAGAAATCCACTGAAAAACCAAAAGTTACAGGGACGTTATAGTTAGGCTTCACTCATACAAAACCATAGAAATTCAGCAGTTATACTTACCTGAGCTAACATATATATTCTTTTTTTTCCAATGGAACCCAAAGGTTAAAGTTAGATGAGTATGTCAGTGACAACATTAACGTTCTGATGTCATCAATGATATCATTTGAATTGTCATCAGTGATGTCATAAATGGCAATGAACATGTTATGAATGATGTAATATGTGTGGTCATAAGCAGTGCATGGGTGCGCAAGTTATAGTTAGTTTAAAATATTAAGGTTGTCACTGACATATTCACCTAACTACAACATTACTTTAACCTTTGTTTTTTTCAATCAAATTCTAGGGTTTTTTAAAGTAAAGTATTATTTTCATACCATACGTAAAGCAAATCCCCACCACACACGGGCTTTGACTGTGCGTGGTGGAGGGTGGTCAGCAGGGCCAGGCCTCTATCAAAGATTTCAGATAATTTTTCAATGTGCGATTGTAAAGAAAACATACTGTCCATCAACTTGGAAAATGGCGGGAACACCGTTGCATACTATTAACTGGACAGGGTGAGGCCAAACAGGCTGAGCTTGTAGGTGATTTGGAGCCTTTGCATACTCAGCAGCAAATAAAAAGGAGAACCGTGACTGTACTTTTTTCAAAGGAGAGGAAGCCTCATCCCCAGGGCCATTTTTTTAAAGGGTGAGGGGGCCACATAGCCTGCCCACTCCCAAAGCCTATTTTGGCCCTGGGGAACAGGACCTCTAGTTTAAATTGGTGGGTGCCCAGGTACCCACCCAGGGCACCCACCATACAAACATTGGGGGCCAAGACGTGCCCCAGGGCCCCTGCTGCCCCAGCTATCTCCCTGCATGATGCAGGAGCTGGCATTGCTCCCCCCCACAGGGAGCAGCTATTTATGCTGCTCCCTCCAGGTGGGAGCAATCTGTTGATCTGTTTCCCTACCCGCATCAGTGTGGACAGGAAAACTGTTCAAAAGTCTGCTTCCAGCCAGCAGGAGCATTCTTAAAGCTCCTGCTAGCTGGGAGCAGACTTTGTGTTTGTTCCCATTTGGAGGGAGTGGCCAGTCAGAAGCAAATACAAGCACCCAGGGACACAGTATGTGAGCCGGCCTCAAGGAATGGGGTCCCTGAGGCCATGAAATGCTCGGGGAGGGCCCTCCCCTTTTTTAAAAAAAAGTAGCGTCCTTGGGTGATGGGGTCCCCAGTGCCTTTTAAAGGCTTGGGGAGGGGAGCCCCCCTTTTTTTTCATTTTTAACTTCAGGGGTGGGCTCCCCCGGGTTTATAATGGTTCAGGGAGGGGACCCATGGCCCCCTCTGATTTAATTAAATAAATTGGTCCCCGGGGATGTGGTAGCTGGAGTCTTTCAAGGCTCAGTGAGGGGGCCCTTTTGTGTATATTTTAGCCCCGGAGGTGAAATGAAATGAAATGAAATTTGTACTTGTAAAGCGCACCCATACCCCCAAAGGGGTGTCCAGGCGCTGTACGCATACCGCTGTGGAACCCTTCCTGGCTTTTCCCTGTGAAATGTCCACTCCTGGGCACCCCCAGGGTGAAGCCAGGCATCCCAGCGCTGTTGGGGCCATTGTGGAGATTAAGCAAGCTATTGCCCAGAGTTGCAGAGTGCGACCCATGATTAGAATAGGCACTGAGGCGAGAATTATCAGGTCCGAGGAAATTGAGCCCAAGACCCGCCGAGGCGGGAATTGAACCCTGGTCCCGGGCCAGATCTCTGCATCAGGGTCTGCCACTCTAACCATTGAGCCACACTTCTCCACTGTGGGCTCCCCGGGTCCTATAATGGCTTGGGAAGGGACGCCACTTGCCCCACTCTCCTTATGAAATGTGGCCCCACGGTTGGGCTCCCCAGGGCCTCTAATGGCTTGGGAAGGGGAGGCACACATACCCCTCCCCTTAATTTACCAATGCGACCCTGGGCTGCCATTTTTTAAAATGATTTTTATGATCCACACAAGCCTTAACCTGCTATTCTAATACTTAAAAGTCACCTATAAGGTAGCCTGTAGCTAGCCCATAGGGTAAAGTCCTATGAGCATTAAAGCTAACACATGTAGTTATATTAGAAGTCACACAACCACTCACATACCCATTCACATCCCTATAAAACCTCTCATACACCAATTCACACACCCACACAACCATTCACCCATTCATAGACCCATACAAGTACTCACACAACCACTCACTCAACCATATAGCCACTCACACACCCACTTCCTCACCTATACAGGCACTCACATACCCATTCACTCATTTGAACAGCCACTCACACAACCACTCACTCACCCATACAGATACTCATATAACAAGTCACTCACCTATACAGCCACTCACACAGGCACACACTCGCCCTTACAACTTCTCACATACCCACTTATTTACCTTTACAGCCACTCACATACCAAATCACTCATCCAAATAGCATCTCAACACAGACACTCACTCACCCATACAAGTACTCAGGCACACTCACTCACACACCCACACAACCACTTACATACCCATTCACACATCCATACAAGCACTCCCACATCTGCTCACTCACCCATATAGCCATTCACACAGGGAAAGACCCTCCAATACAGCCACTCACACACCACCTCTCTTAACCTAACACCCACTCAAACAGCCACTCACTCATCCATGCAGCTACTTACACACCCAGTCACTCACTCATGCAGCCATTCAGACACCCACTCACTCACCCATACAGTCACTCACACACCCACTCACTCACCCATACATGCACTCACACAGTCACTCACCCACACAGCTACTTACACACCCAGTTATACAAACGTACAGTCACTCACACACCCACTCACACACCTATACAGCCATTCAGACACCGACTCTCACACAGATACACAGTCACACAGCCACTCACATAATATATGTTAGAAATAGCATTACACATTAGTTGTACACATAGTATACTAATTTAACTTTTGTAGTAGCTTATTATATATGTTTAACAATCATAAACTGTTAGAAAAAACTTACACTCACTGGAGGATGTTAGAAGTGATGTCAACAGTGATGTCATTTGAGATGTCATCAGTGATGTCACTGACCATGTCATGAGTGATGTATTATGTGAGGTCATAAGCAGTGCATTGCGGGCGTAGGTTATATTTAACGCAGGTAACTATAACTGCTGAATTTCTATGGTTTTGTATGAGTGAAATCTGAGCCTAACTATAACGTTCCTGTAACCTTTGGTTTTTTCAGTGAATTTCTAATGTTTTTTTAATTCTATTTTGTAACTATAATGTCCCTATAACCTTTGTTTTTATTTAAATTGAATTTCTAAGGTTTTTTTAATTCTATTTCCTAACTATAACATCCCTGTAACCATTGGTGTTAAAAGTGGGACAAAAAGAATGTATATATATTCAATGTACATGTGAAGTTAATAACAGAAAACTATACTTACCTATTTATACTTACCCTCTCAGTGTTATAGTAGTCAAATTTCTAGCTACAATATTTTTGATGGACAACATTTTAAACAGTATACTGTGAGAAATTACCTTGCTTACAAATATATGGCACTATATGCCACAAAACATCTTCAGAGTGACAAATACATTTTGACAGATACATTTCTTTCACTCGTGTTGTTGATGAAGTTGTGTTCACACTTGCACATGCTCTTCTACTGTTAGAAACATGTCAAACAGAAGAAGATTGTGCTTGAACTGCAAAAGCAGAGGATTGACTGCGAGCCATAGGTTCAGTTCAGTTATTGAATGCAAAAAGGGATTATATGAGATAAAACTTATACCTGCTTTATAAGTGAGAGACAATGTAAAAAGGATGGGATAAATACATACTCTAGGCAATTCAACATGGAGTTTATGGAAGATGAATGCATTCCATTAAAATAATTGCACAATATTAAACATACTGTGTCATTAACTGAGTGTCAAAAGAGCAAAATCTGAAAAGCACGAGTGATCTGGTGTCTCACCTGCTTTTTCCTTTTCAGCAAAATGAACAGATGATGGGCAGAATGCTGTACAAATCAAAGATTCACCCCCAGTCACAGATCTGGGTTTAAGCCATCATTTTTTTGCTCACCACCCCACCTCAGTTTGGACCCAGCTATATGCAAATCAGTCTTGACCCTGCTCCCAGTGGGAGCAGTCCAACCCGAACTGCCAGGCTAGGTCCTCCCCGGACCTGAAACAAGAATCTTGGGACCGGTTTTGGGGTATCACATCTCATCAGACAGGCTAGCTAGAATCCAGTGGCACATTGGAAGTCTACTACGAATGTTGTAGGATTAAAGTTTATCTTGACTGGATTAGCTGTTTCCTCATTCATCTTAAATTGGATTACCCTCCATCCGGCGGTGTGCGGTGCAACCGGGGGACATTACCTGTCAGGAGAACGTCTTCTTGCTCACCGTGAGCACAGGATCCACGTCTGGGCATACCCTTCCCACTTAGGGCAACAAAAGAAAAAAGAGCAGATGATGGATGGAATGCTGAACAAATCAAACATTCACCCCCAGTCACAGATCTGTGTTTAATCCATCGCTTGTTTGCTCAGCATGCCACCCAAGTTTGGACCCATCTATATGCAAATCAGTCTTGGCCCTGCTCCTTGTGGGAACAGTCTAGCTCAAACTGCCAGGCCAGGTCCTCCCTAGACCAGAAACAAGCATTCCGGTCCCAAGATGCTTGTTTCCGGTTCAGGGAGGACCTGGCTTGACAATTCGGGCTGGACTTTTCCCATGAAGAGCAGGGTCAAGACTGATTTGCATATGGATGGGTCCAAACTGGGGTGGCGTGGTGAGAAAAAACAATGGATTGAACCCAGATCTGTGACTGGGGATGAATGTTTGCATTATTCAGCAATCCGCCCATCATCTGTTCTTTTTACTTTTAGTAAGTGGACATTTCTCTCTGACCCTACCAAGACTGTACACTTCTGGACCTGTGAAGAACTCTGCCACTTGTAAAGACTGCTGTGCTCCAAGGTTTGCCACTCTGCTTGACTGCTGCTCTGGAAGTACTGCTTTTCTGCATTGCTGTCCTGCCCTGCTGCCTGCTGATCTCCGCCCTGCTGAGGACAGGGACTGGACCCATCTCACTTGAGCCCAGACTGACTCCAAGGGCTTGCTGTCTTGCCCCCTGTTCTAAAGTCTCAGGGCCATCACAGACTTCCTGCAACTCTGCAACAGCACCTGGACTCTGCCATTTGTGAGTTCTGCCCTGCTAATAGGTGCTAATCCAGTCATGGGCCCTTGAAAGGTGAATTCCGCTGTCCAGAACCATCAAAATGGACACAGTGATGACTTTGCACTGATTGGAAACGATGCATTGCCCTTCAATGTCATCGCGTGGCTCGACGGCAATGGACAGTGGGGCTCAAAGATGACGCAACACCTGCATTGTCAAGGGGTTTGTCGATGATGACTTCATCGCCAGCGTGGATCGGAACTGGCACATCGAGCCTTTGACGTTGACACTTGCTCCATCCAAGGTACTTCTTCAGTGAGACCTGCATGAGTTATGTAGCCAGCCTGCCCTCCATTGCAGTTGCCCCAAACTTTGGATTTACCACCGATCCAGCGTGACCTCAATTAACCCCTTAGCGCTATTTGTTTTGTAGCACTACTTTTTGATTTATTCTTTAAAAATTCACAACTCCTGTTCTACCTATTGTTTTTCTTTGTCATTTTGGTCTTGTTTCATTCATTAAAATATAAGCTATGTTTCTAACCCTGTGTAGAGTAGTTGTGTTGGTTTTTCTTTGTGCTACTCTATGTTACAGAAATACTTTACACATTGCCTCTTTAGGTAAGCCTTACTGCTCTTTGCCAACCTACCAGAGGACTAGCATAGGTTATCTTTTAGTGTGTATCTAGCTTACCCTGACTAGAGTGGTGGTCCACCCTGATTGTACAGGGTGCATACTCTGACAACCAGAAATCACATTTCTAACAGCCTTTTACCTAGGCTTCCGTAAAAAAATCAGACTATAGCAGAACTTAACTATACGGGGCTTGAGCGGGGAAAGAAATTTGAGAATTGCACCACAGTGCATGGATTGGGGGTTTGGGGGGAGATGGGCTTTCCTGGTCTCCTCCGGGGCTCATCGGGCATGTAGTGTGCTCCGGTAGTGCTCAGGAGAATTTGATTGGTGGAGGGATGGGTGGGTGGGATATAGGTGGCATTTTCAGTTAGGGAAGGTTAAGGGCGGCCCTTTTAGCCATCGTCACACCCAGGGGCAGGGCGTAGGTAGGCATGATTTATAGGTAGGTTAAGAAAGTTTAGTTTTATCTCATAGAACATAATTTAAATTCCCAGTTGCAAAAGATGTCAAGAGTTAGTCGAGGAGTTGAGGCCCTTAAAATGTTGCAGGGGGAGTGTAGGGAAAACTTAAATAAGGTGGCCTTCTCGAACAAGCCTGGATAGGCCTGAAATGCCTGAAGCGTGTGTCATCAGAGGGAGTGGCAGCCGCTGTGTTGGCTTGCTCTCCCCCAGCAAATAAAGTGAAATTTAGGCAGAAAAGTCCGGGCAGGAGGAAAGCGTGCACATTACCCAATTGGGCAGATTTAGATTAACCCTGGGCGGAGTATGCGGAGTGGCACTCCGCGGAGTTCCACGGAGTTAAAAAAAAACTCAGTGGAACTCCGCACTGCCCCAGTCCCACAATTTGTTTTTATAAAAGGTCAAAAAACCCACTTACCTTCTCTCTGGCGTCTGCGGGACGCCCTCCTCTTCGCCGTGGTGTCTCCTCCTTGCCGCTGTCCTCCTCCTCGCATTGCCGGTCACAACCCCCTACATTTTACGTCTTGCGTGGACTGTGCATTATCTAGAAGTGGTTCGACAAAAACATGAGAAGGAAGTGGTGGAAGGGAAGATTGTTGGTCTTTTTCATCATTGGCCTTTGGAGGCTTTGCCCATTTCGCCATTACGTGTGGTCCTTAAAAAACAGCAAGGGGCTTTTGATTAATTCATCATTTGTCTTGGCCCCTAGGTGAGTCTGTGAATGACTTCATTGCGAGTGAGGATTCAGCTGTTCACTATGCCTCCCAATACATTGGACAAAGTATAATCATATTAAAGTATAATCAAACACTTGCACATACCTCTGAACATATAATAACAAATGTACTCACATAGTAAAAATAAATGCTACATGAAATTTACACTAAGCAATGTAATTTAAGCATACATAAAATAAAATATTCCTAAACTAAATATAATTCATTATGAAATGAAAGTACTATTAACTGATATGAGCAAACTGGAAGCTGCATCTGCATCAACCTTAATGTGAACATGACAAAAACACAACACAAAATGGAGTATTAATAGAAATGAAAAAGAGCTAAAAACGCACCCAATCAAATGTAAAAATAAATGTTATACTTTTCTTAAAAAACCATACTTAATTTTCTGTTACAAAAAATGTATAGTTTAAAGGAAAATAGAAATAATATGGAAAAAATAATGAGGGTCCTATTTCCAAAGAGGAGTTTACATGCAAAGATCACTGCATGTGAAGATCTATACTTACATGTAGGTGAAGATCTACTGAGGGATGGAATTAACCATTTATTTGCAAAGGCGTCTGCCTAGAGGTATACTTAAGAGTCGTCAGCCCTAAAAAACGAGAGTGGAGACCCTCACAACCGATTTTACAACTGTAGTTACTTTTAGTAACCTTCTGGCTGTTTGTAGAGCTTTCTACCACCAGGATGACGATCTCAATACAGAGAGTATAATGGTATTTGAATAAAATTCATTTTAAATCTCCCCAAAAATATTTATAAAATAAAAATTATTAAAGCACATTTCTATAACTCTTAGGCACTTAGGGATAATGGGGGAAAAGGAACAATTCACCTGCACTAAAACTTAACATATTAATACATTTTAACTTAATTTAAGTTGTTTTTTTAAATTTTGCTGACAATTATTTCAAATTAAATTAAATTAAAATAAATTTTAATTTTCCATTCCCTATCCTATACAATGTCATTTGTGTTTAATGTGTTACAACCTTGGAGGCAGGTCTGTAATATTTTAGAACAAAAAGGTGTTTACAGTACAGGTAACAACTATTAGCATGTGCATTTAAAAAGAAACAGTATTTCTTTTATTTTAAATAATTCCATATTAATAGGATTAAAATTAATTAAAATAAAATTAATTTAAAATGTTATTTAAATTATGTTATGTTTCGTTATCTGTTATGGTTGTTTCCTGCCATTCTTTGATTTCTATGGCCATGTGCTACAGTACCAGTGGTTGGCTGTATGTGGTGTTTGAGTTATGTCAAGGTTTGACTGGAACACATGTAAGTTTGTTTTGACAGTAGTACTACTGAGGTAAATGTAGGTGTGTATTTTTGGAATGGGAATTGTCTTACTCATTTGTGGGAGTGCTTGTTTTGGCATGTCCCTCTTTAAACCCCGCCTTTAACTTTCCTAATTCTCACACACTTTGCAGTAAACATTCATCATTTTACCTCCAATCCTACTTGTCCTGCCAACATTTACCACTAAAACCTACACCTACATGTGCTAAGATCTCCCTCATTGGGGCGGAGATCTCCACACAGAAAAGATAGGCAAGGCAGAGCCATCAATTTGTGGCCGGAGGTTTGTGAATTGCATTTTGGAGATATTTGTGAATGGAGCTCCATATGTTTGCTTGTAGTACAATGTACAGGTGAAATTAAATGTTTATTTTTACTTTATAACAACTTTGTAACGTGCAATGCAAAAAATATATAATTACCTAAATATGCATAAAATATATATTAATAACATACATGTTTAATATTTGCAATTTTTTATATTCCTTTAATCACCCATTATCTTCTGACAATGCATTCTGTGTAAATGTTTTTTTCAGTAACTATGGAACAAAATATTTGTTTTAAAACAGTGTGTTTCTACTGTAATTGTTGAAATGTGAAAAGTATTACAATTTAAAAATGTAATATTATAATAAACTGATTTTTCTTTTAAAAAGGTTTATGGGTTATTAAATTATTTTATCTAAACTCAAAATCCAAAATGTATATAAAAGCAGTAACCAAAACATACTAGCAAAATATGTTGCAAAAAAGGAGGGCATCAACTGTTAAGCATTCATGTATGAATTTCCATGCTAATGTGGTTTTTCCAAGGATCAGAATATCAGACAGCGAGGTAGAGGATTTTGTCAGGTATGTATATTCTGTGTCTTTGGTAGGCTCATCAAGGTTCATTCCAAGTCTTCCCATAGTGCTGCAGGTCATGACTATGGGGATTGAGCAGCTAGTTGTGATAGCTGGTGTGCTTGTTGATAGGAGTCTAGATGTGGCACTTGTAGGCCTCTGGATAATTTGTCTGCATATAGTTTGTGTATTTTCAGGTGTAGATTCATGACTCTCAGATGGAAAGCATATAATATTCAATGTGTGTCATTAGTTTACAAGGAATTGGTAGTGGTAGCATATCAAACAAGTGGTTGAATCATAGAACTGTTACCATCTTTACTGTCTGTACACTCTATCAGACAAAGAGTTTGAGGTGTGACCACTGTATGTAATCTCATTCGTTTTCATGATCAGTGGGGTAAGATTGTCTTGTATTGTGTGCTTAAGCCCCCTATTATTGTGCACACTGATATATTTAAGGCAAGATTATTTCCATTGAAAGCGGAAGTGTGTTACAGTGGCCAGTGTGGTTATCTTACGAGTGTTGGTCTTATACTCATAAAAGATGAGAAGTCAATGATCAGGGAAAATAAGGTAGGTACTGTGGTCTCAAGGTCAGTGAGCATCAATAGAATGTCCTCTTCATTTAGAAATATTTGATACCTTTGATCTCATCATTCTGAGGTATCGCTACCACCAACAGTTCCAATGTTAGTAAGAAGAACAGTGATGAGAGTGGGAATCCCTATCATGTCCCCAACAGGATTTTAAAGGCACAGGAGAGGAAAACCACACAGTTTGACTGGTGCGAAGTACATATATATATAGCCATTGGAGATTAGATATGAAATCCTCCCACAACCTGCTGCGTTCAGGGTCCTAAATAGATATCCCCTACTTCTAAAGTTTTCTATGTATAGAGGGAGTGGGCCAAATGGTGACACAGAGTTCTTATATGGTTATGTGATGAATGCTGGGTGTAGGAGTGATAAATTACTCTCTTGAATCTATTCACTCTGATCTTTGCTAAAATCTTAATGTCAAAATTAACCATTTAAATGGGTCTATAACTCATGCATTGGAGAGGGTCTTTCACAAGTTGGGGGTGAAAAGAAATCAGTGCCTTTTGCTGGCAAGAAGACCAAAGTACCTGTGACTATCAGACTAGAATAGTGTTTCAGTCAGTTGTTTGCTTTCCCAGTTTGTAGAATTCTATGGAGAAGTGTGGAGTTATCTCACTTGTAATGGAATGCTGGGCATGTTGCCAGGCTGGAATGTTATCCTTTGAAAGGAAAGGAGTTTCTTGAAGCTGTGAAGCTGAGCTGGAGGTACCTGTGACTTACTCTGCAATAAACGTATATATACCATCTCAAGTTGCGTGGAAGTAGATCTTTATACTGGCGACGAGTTGAACCTCTGCGCAGGGGGCAGACAACCAGTACCTCCACCCCTGGATGAATACACTACAAATGACTTTACTACAAAGGAACCTACTACAAAGGAACTGACTACAAAAGAACATATTACATACTACATGTACAATTGTGAGTACTTTATTTGCATATTTAGCTGCTTGCTAAACCTGCCTGCTGTATGCTGCCACTACTGACAGTTTGTCCCTATCGTGGATTTCTTCCTGATGACGTTTGACAGTGACTGTGATCTGCCTTGTTTTGGCTTATGGTATGGTGTTGAGAGGACACAAGTTTGTTGCCGCCAGTATCTTTGGCTTTTCCGGCTCGTGTTTACTTCACGGACTTGCTGTGTAAAATTCGGAGTCTGTAAGCGTAGTTTTCACTTTTACAGTTGCCATACATTGAAGCTACTTTGAATTTGGGGCCTGAAGGTGTAGTTGCGGATTTCGTGATTAGCGTGCATTGAAACTGCGATTGCAGTTGGCAAACATATAAACAAACTGTCGCTATTTGGAAGATAAGGATTGGAACACTTACCGACTCGCGCTGGTGCCACGCATTTGCTTCTTGACTCGCGCTGCATGCACTTGTTTTTCTTCACGCGCTGACTTTTACGGCCCGATTTTCCAAAGAAAACGCACGCAAACCACGCAACTTGGCAGCCATCTTTACAAGTTGGGAGGAATTTCTACATCAACTATAACAATCACGATGTTTCCAATACTAATAATGGAAGAAATTGTATTTCTCTTGAAAAGCCCTGAAAAACCCTGGAATTGCCTACCATTAACTACGATGAGGACATCGTTTTAACTCTCTACTGACTGGCCTCTCTACCTAAAGCAATAAGCTATCATTGGAAGGAAGAGACATTTCCTGACAGAACAAGCTTTTCTCTGAACAACATCCACAACATCCTGGTTTGTTATTTTAAGTTTTTATTTTAGTTTATTGTATTAGCTTGTTGTTTCTTTTAACCTTTATCTTTACAGGTGGGACTATTTGCATTCTATGTTGGCGTTGTGTATTTAATTCTTTTAATTCTTACAGGTGGGACTATTTGCATTCAGTGTTTACGTTAGATAATTAATAATGTCAGATCAAAGTTTATCTGCACCGCCAACTTTTCTTCCTACTCCTAGGGACCCTTCCATTCCTTGGAAGGATTGGAAAAAGTTGTTTCTTACTTATATCCTTGCTACTGGTGCAGATAAGTATGGACCCGTGCGTAGACAAGCAATATTGCTTCATCATTTAGGGGTGAAGGACGGCGGTTGTATGAAGATCTTCCTGAGATTTCTTTGGGAATGGGTGATGGTCACCAAGTAATGTTTATGAGATGACTATGCAGATGTTAGACATACGATTTACTACTAAGGTGAATGTTGTGCTGGAGAGACATAAGTTCTTTTGTCGTACACAAAAGATAGATGAAGACATTGCAACTTATGTCGCTGCCTTCAGGGGTCTTTCACTAACTTGCCGTTTTGAGGGTCTGGGAGACTCTCTCATACGTGATCAAATAGTAGGGTGCACTAATAACAAGAGAGTACGAGAGAAACTACTTATTAAGGATCCAACATTAGATGAAGGGATTCAGATAGCTAAGGGGTTAGAGCATACTGATTTATGGATAAAAGAAATGGAAAAATGTAGTAAATCCATAGTACAAAACGAGCTAGTCACCAACGGGGCTGAAGTTCATGCATGTGTGGATGAAACTAAAGTAGTGAAACAAATTGTCAAACCTCAAAATAAGCCTTCAAACAAATTTAATGACTTTCCTCGTGCGAGTGCTGCTAGTCCAGGGACCAATACCAGGGTAATAAAATGCTATTGTTGTGGTGCTCCTGGGCACATAGATTCCAGTATCAAATGTATGGCCAGGAATGTATTATGTAGAGCTTGTGGCAAGAGGGGCCATCTTGCCAAAGTTTGCAGGACCAAGAGTCAATTTGGTCAGATACAACAAGTGGATGACACGTGTGAGAATGTTCAAGAGCTGATATTGTGTATCGATGATTACGATTTTTCCGAGGTTCCTGTAGAATCATGCCATGATCATACTATCATGGATTGTGGTATTGTTAGGGAAAGTACATGTAAGTTAGACAAACCTCACTGTGTCATAAATTTGGATAAGCATGATGTTATGATGCTGGTTGACTCAGGGTGTTTGTATACGCTATTATCCAAGGATATGTATTCCAAAGTATGGAAAATGAAAGTGATGTTGAATCTTGGGTCAAGCCTGATATTAAGGCTGTTGGTTATGGTGGCAAACCAATTGATATTTTAGGACTGAAGTGGATGGCAATTTCATTTAATGAAAAAAAGGTGTATGGTCGAGTATATTTGACCAAACAAGGATCCAATTTACTAGGTTGGCGTCACCAAAAGGATCTAAATATAATTCTCAATCCAAATGCCAACGAACCTGTTATGTCCACGATAGTGCATGATATTGATACTACATATCAGATAAATTTAATGGAAAGATATCCTAAGGTCTTCTCTGATAATTTGGGTAAGCTCAAAAAATTATCACATAAAATTATCTTGAAGAAAAATGCAGTGCCTATCGTACATAAAGTAAGGAATTTACCATATTTGATAAGAGGTCCATTACAAGATAAGCTCAAAAAGTTGCTTGCACAAGGTATCATAGAGCCTATCGAGGACTAAGAGTGGTTGGCTCCCATCATGGTTGCACCTAAGGATAAAGGTAAAATTTGCTTATGTGTGGATTGCCGCGACTTGAATAAGAACATTTGGGTAGATAGGCAGCCTCTACCCAATATCTCTGAAATGTTGACGGCTATGGGTAATGGTGCTATCTTTAGTGTGATCGATATGTCTGCAGCATATCATCAGATTGATCTAGATGAAGGACCAAGACACCTCACTTCATTTGTTACACCGTTGGGCGCATTCCGCTATTGCAGGATGCCATTTGGCTTAGCATCTGCCTCAGCGGTCTTTCAAAGGGTGATGCAATGAATATTTGAAGACATGAGTGATGTCTTGTGTTTCCAAGATGATGTGTTGATTGTGGGGAAAGATAATGTACATCATGATGTGGTTATGGATGAGGTTCTAAAAAGAATGGGGAGTAATGGGTTGACCATAAAAAAAAGAAAAGTGCCAATTGAAGAGAAGTTGTGTAACATATTTGGGGCATGAAATATCTAGTGATGGAATCAAACCTAAGAAAAGTATTGTTTCTGCTATCAGAGATGCTTCCACTCCTCATAATAAGGACCAGCTAAGGTCATTTCTTGGCTTAGCAGAGTATTGTTCAAAGTTTGTGAAGGGGTTCACAGAAATAGTTGAATCACTGAGGATGCTAATGAAAAAAGGAGTTGTATTTGAATGGAATGACAACTGTGATGGTGCATTCAATGAGATAAAAAAAATAGCATTATGCGAGCTCCTACTCTTGGTCATTTTAACGTGAAAGCTAAAACCTTTGTTACGACCGATGCCAGTGCGGTTGGGATAGGAGCAGTCCTGACTCAAGTGAGTGATGGGGAATAGAAAATTATCGGATTTGCGTCTAGAAGGTTGCGAGATGCAGAATTATCTTTATTTATTTGAAAAGTTTTATATAGCGCTGGCTAGACCCGGAGGTATCAGAGCGCTTTACATAAGGTAGGACATTGGTTTCAGAACATTGTTACATAGTTACATCAGTTGCTGGAGCGTTGCAAAACATAGAAAGGGAAACAGTATAATGTAGTTACATGAGTAACAAAAGCATAGCATAAGAAAGAAACCGGCAAGGGGGAAAATACTTCAGGGGACACAGAAAGTCAGGCTGGAAGAGGGGAGGCAGACAGAGAGTCACGGAGGGAGGAGGCAGGAGGCAGGGGAGGGAAAAGAAAAACAACAGGGAGACGAGGAAAACAATGTCTGATGTCTGGCTGGGTAGGTGACGGCCGAGGGGTGAACCAGAGCCAACTCCTCTATAGCTGCATAGGACAGCTCCACCGGGCATCGGCCAAGGTTGCTCAGGCACCGTGGTGTGAACAGACGGTTATGAGGATAAGTGAGGAACAAGTTACAAATTACATTAGTTATAAGGGCATGTTACACAGATGTTACTAGAGCATAGAATAGCACCAACACATAGAAAAACAATGTTACACTGTCACATGAGTAAATAGGGTATTAGATAACAGAGACACATATCCTAGGGGCATAGAAGGTAAGGGGGGAAAGAAAAAGGGATAAGGAATGCAGTTCGGGTCAGGCAGACCAGCAAGGGGAGAGCCACTGGGATGGGAGGCAGCCACAGGAATAAGGAGGGCAGGAGATCGCAGATACTGTGTCCAATGTCCGGCTGGGTAGGTGACGGCCGAGGGGGTAAACCAGAGCCAATCTCCTCTATAGCTGTCTAGGCAGCTCCACCAGGCATCAGCCATGTTGCACGGTCTCATACATGCATGGAAATGTGTTTGTAATGATACATAATTAGAGGCTTTCATTTGACTGCAATTTTGCAACTCACTTAGCGCTTGGGAGTTCGGGTAACATTTCTAACCCTGTGCATCCTTCCACTGCTGCCTGAGATTTGCGCTTTGGGATCGTCCTGGCTGGCTCTACCCGGAGGTATCAGAGCGCGTTACATGAGGACGGAGTTACTTCAATTACATCAGTTCAGAAACAAAGACAAAGCGAAGCTAAACATAAAAACAGTCCTGTGGAGCATAGAGGGTCGTGGGGGCCAGGGAGATAGAACTTAGGGGGAACACTGCAAAGTCACAGTAAGCAAACAGTATTACGGAACTACATCAATTACCAGGGCACAAAAAACAAATCCTTGCATAGGCTACCAGGGAAAGAAGAAATGTAAAAACAGGTCAGAAGAGAACATAAAGGTGGAGGGGGAGGGGAGATGAGCCCGAAACTGGACAAGGGACAAATCAGGCAAACCGGCGGTGAGGAACAGCTAAACATCATGAGTCACATAAAGACAAAGTCAACAAATAAACCAGACAGGTCGGGGACAAGGAATCCATGGCATCTGGGGTCCGCCTCAAACACCACGCTGGCGCAACCTGGCTGTGGAGAGGGTCAGAAGGGGAGGGGGGCAGAGTGGATGTCTCGGACAGATCCTCGTTGACAAAAGGATAGAAGGCACCCCGTTAAGAGGGGATCATCGTGAGGGGACAGCAGTTTTAATACCGGGACTTCCAAACGGCTATGTGTTAATTTTCGTCCCCGGGGCCGGCCACCAGAATCTTCGAGCCTTCCAGGGCATCACTTCACACCACCGCCTCCCGCTGCGTGTCCGGAGGGGGGGGACCCAATGCCTTGATTCAGTCCAGACCACTCAAATGCTCCAGGGAGTGGGCCCTGCTGTTCCCTATGCGCCCAATGCTCAGGGCTCCAGCCCCCTGCTCAGGCTCTGGCTGCCGTGAACTTCCCCTCCCCTGGTTCCGCAGTTAGTCCTCGCAGCCTGCTCAATTCCCGGCCTCGCGTAGCTGCGCTGGCTGGGGATCAAGGTCCCAGAGGGAGAGGAGGCTCCCACTTCCCCTCCCTGTCCCCAACCAGGTCCAGCTCACCTCCGTTTGGCATTGCGCTTCAACCGGCTGGCCACAGGGGTCTCTGGTTTTTTCCCCCTGAAAAATTATCGTATTCGGTAATTGAGAAGGAAGCTCTAGCATGTTGTTGGGGCATAAAACACTTTAGATATTTTGTTTGGGGTTTACCATTTAAAGTCCACACAGATCACAAGCCCCTGGTTCACTTATTTAAAGGAGGCAGAGGTTTAGAGGATAGCGTTACACCCAGAATTTCCAGGTGGATGTTGTCGGTTCTCAAATACAACTTTGTGGTTGAGTATGTTAGAGCATTGAGGAATGTTGTAGCTGACTACTTGTCAAGGATGCCAGTGGAGGGGGGCGTGGCCTGACGCCGATGGAGACGGGAGCCTGAATCTCTCCAGCACCATCCTGCCTGATATAGGGGGACCCCAGACACCAAAACCGGCGCAGGTAGCGTCTGAACCACTGGGGCATCGGCGCAGACTGGATACCAGCCGAGAAACGCCCTAAAAAGCTCTCAACGGAGAATCGGATGGCGGGGCCGCGAGCCCGCCCAAAATGGCGGCCGAGAATCAATAGCAATGCTTGGCGCGCACCGCAACGGCTGAGGGCCGCAGACGAGCTCTGCAGATACAGCCGGACACCCACGCATGGCGGAGAGCGGACAATCCTGACGGGCCGGGCTGCAAAGCCCAAATGAGAAAGCAGCGGCACTCAGCGAGCGGAGAGTAACACCCGGAGCTAGGAGCAGGTGAGCGCCCGGCTGCATAGGCAGTGGGCCCCGTTCTGGGAATAAACTTGAAGCGGCATTGATCCTGACCCTACTTTAAGACCGAGGAGGGAGAAATAAACACGCAAGCCCCGGGACCATACCAGGCTCAGCAATAGGGGAGCTAGCGTTGGGACCGCCTCCGAGATTCCTGGATTCTGGGGCCACGAAACGGGTGCATAGCCTACCGAGCGGTGGATCCCCCCACAGAGCCGCATTCCTGAGAAAAACAGCGCGACCGGGGCTCCCGCTGCGGAGGATTGAGGCACCCTTAGACCGAGCACCGATCCGTGGACCTGCGACGTGCTCCAAAATGGCGGCCGCGACCCTCTAACAGATGTCGGAGAAAGACCTGGAGGGACCCGGCCTTTCCAAATCCCCACAGCCACCAGGTGTTCAGTCCCACCAATAGGCCACGCAAGCCAATACATAGGCAGCAGAACCGAGACCTGCTGCGCTGCGGAGGGGGAGGACTACCGCTGAATGCGAGGGGGTGATCAGTCACATCAGTAGTAGACCCTGAGGAGAGAGCGGGGTCTGAGCGACACGGCCCTGAGAACACTTCAGGCCTGAGGAACAGAGAAGACAACGCCTGCACGTCAGCGAGGCACTGCCGGGCGACACGGGAGAGGCGAGAGTACAGAGCTGGCACCTACCTGATCCATAGCGGCAGAGCACGCAGAAACGAACTCGGGACCCAGGGGCAGCAAGACGGGCATCCAGAGCACACGGTTGGCCGCCAACCCACCTCAGGCCCATCCCATTGATCACCGCACCAGGGACAGCGAGTGCCCACTGGGGCAGGGAGACAGGAGATAAACTGGGGGGCACAGGCACCATGCGCTAGGTTCAGCGCGGAAAAACCCCAACTTGGCCCAAGAGGGGCCACAGAGTGCGGATTAGCGTCTCGAAACAGCGCATAATACCTACATGATGAAAACCTCCACAAGCCCGGACCAGTAAGAACTAGGCAAGCGAACCTACGTGACACAGCACGGCACTACCCACAGCGAACAAATCCCACGTACCTGCAGGAGTGGATCTCTACGCCAGGGCTGCGATCACCCCACTACCACTCACGGTGGCCTGACACCTCATCAAATCCCCTTCAGTGGGATACCCACAAACAGGGTGAAAACCCACACCGGAAAGAGCAGTGACGGACAGAAGGGGGACTAGGTCTACCATGAGGGCCTCTACGAAGCAGCGCCACTTCGGAACATAGCGAGGCACACCACCATCCGGCAAGCCCAACTGCCTTTCTAGCTTGGGGACACTGAGTGAGCCTGCGAGTGAGTGCACCTGAACCAAGGCACTTCCTGACAACACATACTTCGACAGCAACATGGGACGGGTCACCAAGAAACGCAACACTGAGCACCAGGAATCGGCGAGCGACGATAATGGGGAGTCACGCCCACGCATGGGGACCCGAAATAAAAAGGCGACCCCCCAAGGGGAGATATCACTCCACGACATCCTGCAGGACATAGAAAAATCGCAGACGGCAGTGGAGACCAAGATCGACACAATCCGAGAAGACCTGGGCCTACTACGAGCAGACCATAGAAAACTAGCTGACCAGGCTACGGCCGTAGAAGATGAGGTAGAAAGCCTGAGGCCACCGGTAACTGCAACCGCACGCAAAGTCATGGACATAGAAAAAAGAGTCCTGGTCCTAGAACAGCGTGCGGAGGACGCGGAAAATAGGGCACGCCGCAATAACATTAGGGTCACGGGCCTGCCTGAAAAAGTTGAAGGGAACAATATGGTGGCATATCTTGAACATTGGCTGCGCACAGCAGTGGCGGAAGAGGGCCTATCGATGTTCTTCGCCGTAGAGCGGGCACACAGAGTCCCCACTCGAGCACCCCTGCCTGGCAGACCACCGCGGCCGGTGGTGGCCCGCCTCCTCTTCTATAAAGACAGAGACCATGTACTGAGCCAAGCGCGGCTCAAAGGACAACTCATTGTCAGGATTTTCCCTGATTTCTCCCGGGAGGTGCAACAGCAACGAGCGTCCTTTGTCACGGTCAAAAGGAAACTGCGCCAAATGGGGGTGTCCTACTCTATGGTATTCCCAGCCAGACTCCGCATAGTGCAATCGGGGGGAACCACGTTCTTCACTACACCCCAGGATGTTTGGGACTGGATCGAGGAGCAAGATCCCCGAGACCGGGGACGGGAAGACAAAGACCCAGCCGAGAAGGAACCTACACGCTCCCCTGACAGAGGGGCGAAATCAAAGAGCCATCCAACGATGGAGGAGACGCACCGAGACAGAGCAAGTGCGATCGCAGCGGTGGCCTCACTGAGCACATCGAGCACCCGGGATGCTCCCTTGCATTCCGGAGAGGAACAGAGAGACTCGGACTCTGAGACCAGCTCGAGCACGGTGGGTGATGTCAGCCAAGTCCTACCGCACATAACACCCAGATCAGCAGACGACCTGATGTGATGCAGATCGAGCACGCAAGTACAGCCAGGACTATATTGTTGGGAGGCGGGGAACGGCGCTAGCGTCGCCCTACACAACGCCAAGAGGGGTTCCTATGCAATTGTATTTGACCTATACACTGGAGGGGGGGGAACCGAGGGGGCGGAGAGGACGGATGTCCTCCAGGCAGACACTGGCCTAGTCACCACTTTCGGACTCTGACTGTTAAGGCACGAGAGTGCAAGGTTTGGATGGGGGAGGCGTTCTCACTTGTCCTGGGGAGGGGGAGTTGGGATGTTTATATAGTTTTAGATGTACCAGGGGGGGCGCTGCTGTCGACAGGGGTAAGGAATACAACACGACATTCCGCATGGGGCACCTGCGAGAATTTTAACGATGGTCTGGGTACAAGGGTACGAGCACAGAAGAACCTGAGCACCAATGCAACTGACAAAGGCCACCTATAACATAATATCATGGAATGTTAGGGGTATGCACTCCATGCACAAAAGGTATAAAATATTTTCCCATTTGAACAGGCGGGGGGTACAAATAGCCATGCTTCAGGAGACCCACACATTGGCCCCAGAGGGTGCAGCACTACACAGACGCTGGAGAGGACAAGCCTTTTACACATCCTACTCAGCATTCGCCCGAGGAGTACTGATTTGGATACGGGCAGGGGTCCCTTTCCAGCCTATTGAGCACAAAATTGACCCGGAGGGGCGATATGTAATCGTCTCTGGGAGACTAGATGGAAAATAAATTACCCTCATCAATATATATGGTCCAAATGTAGACCAGACCCGCTTCCTAGAGCAGCTATCAGGAGTCTTAGCGCCATACATGATGGGTGCGGTCTTAATAGGGGGAGACTTTAACTGTATAGCCGACCCTGATCTGGACAGATCACATCCACCGCTCCGAGACTCCCCTGTGCACAATGTGGCTCGATCCTTTCGGGAATGGCAAACTCACTGGGGATTAGTGGATACATGGCGCAGCATACATCCGACTGACAGGGAATACTCGCACCTCTCCCATACCCATGAATTGCATGTCCACCTGGATACTTTTCTGAGTTCGCCGGACATATATACACAACTCTGGTGGGCAGAATATCTGACCAGAACAGTCTCGGACCACAACCCGCTAATGGTTAAGTTACAGTGGGGACACAACCACAACCAATCCCTACGTGGCGCCTCAAACCAGAGGCCCTAGAGGACCAAGTCTTCCTGCAAGAGACTAGAGACCATGTTATACAATATTTCACTGACAATGCAAACTCCACAGACTCTAGAATCACGGAATGGGATGCCTTTAAGGCCGTAATCAGAGGACGGTGCACGGCAACATCTATTGGGGTCCGAAGGACACTTACAGTGTACGTGGAAAGGGCGGATAAGGCACTCAGAGACTTAGAACGTAGGCGGCCGGAACACCCGGAACTAAGACAAGAACTACTAGAGGCCAAAGAAGTGGTACCAGTGCAGGAGGAGCGACTGCGCTGCTTCGACTACCAAGCATACACAGACAGAACACACACCGAACGAGATAAGGCAGGGCGCCTATTGGCATGGCTCGCCAATCCATCCAGGTGAGGTAGTACCATCATAACAATTCAGGACCAGGCAGGAAGACCCTTACATAGGCAGGAGGAGATCAATAATCGCTTCCGTGACTATTATACCCACTTATACAAAAGCTCCGGACACCGAGAGATGGGAGGGATCACTGGCTATCTGTCAGACTCCCCCTGCACACACTTGAGGAGGAAGAAGCAGAACTACTAGGGGCTGAGATCACGGAGCAGGAAATCAGAGGGGCCGTTAAAGCCATGGCGAGGGGAAAAACCCCGGGCACTGATGGACTACCTCAGGAATTTTATGCCACATATCTTGCAGAGCTAGCGCCCAGACTGGTAGAACTCTACGCGGAGACATGGGACAGAGGGATTTTGCTGCACACTACTCGGGAGGCGGTGGTGGTCCCCCTGCTCAAGCCCGATAAAGACCCGACAGAGTGCACTGCATACAGGCCGCTATCAATGCTTAATTTGGATTTTAAAATACTAAGTAAAATATTGGCCACCAGACTGCTGCCACATATGACCTCTTTGGTCCATCAAGACCAAGCAGGATTCATTCCCAGCAGAAATACAACTCTCAATATCAGACGACTTTTCGCCATTCTGGAACGGAGTGGGGAGGAGGCCCCAGCTGGAGCAATATTTACTATTGACATAGAGAAAGCATTCGATAGTCTTGAGTGGGAATTTCTGTATGCAGTGTTGACACGAATGGGGCTTGGACAGGGGTTTGTCAGGTGGGTGAAAGTACTATACAAGGACCCTGTGGCGAGAGTTCGCACGGGTCGCACCATCTCAGCACAATACCGGGTGGAGCGGGGCTCGAGACAGGGGTGCCCCCTCTCCCCCCTTTTATTTGCCTTGGCTGTGGATCCGCTAGCGTGTAGAGCGTGCTCTGGGATGCCCTATGAGGGCATACGATTAGCTGACCAGACGCACCACATTGCATTATACGCGGACGACCTTCTACTATTTTTAAAGGACACCGAGGCGGCTCTGAGGGGGGACAGTCACATGATGGACGAGTTCGGGGCCCTCTCTGGGCTATGCGTCAATTGGTCAAAATCACGACTCTTTCCAGTGACAGGTGATACCCCACCCCCCATGGGGATGGAGGGACTGCAGTGGGAACCTCGATGTTTTAGATATCTAGGTGTGAAAATGTACCACGCCCTCACCGATGTCCAAGAGGGGAATGTAGGGGGGGCCCTACGATCGTTGAAGGGTTGTATGGACTTCTGGGGAAATCTACCCCTATCAGTAGCGGGGCGGATCTCCCTGCTGAGAATGATAGCTCTTCCCAGGCTGTTATACTTCTTCACCACGTTACCGGTGTGGATCCCAAGTGCATGGTTCCGGACCCTTGACTCTCTTATCATTGCCTTCATTTGGGGGACAGGCAGAAGCAGAGTAGCCTTGACAACATTGAGGAGGGCACAGGCAGAGGGGGGTCTAGCGGTCCCGGAGATGGAGAACTACTACCTAGCAGGATAGCTCCAACGATTTACACAATGGGTGGCAGGGAGCTTATACCCAGACCGGAGGAAGCCCCCATTTACCCCAGATAGGGCAGATGTAATGTGCACACTAATGGGCACCATTAAACCACGAAGGGTCTGCTCCTCAGAACATAAAGTGCTGAGGCGTTGCTGGGCTAGATGCCTACAAAAAACAAAGACCAAACATCCTTACTCCCCAGAGATGTCAGTGGCTTTACTAGAGGTGCTCCCACATGGGGGCCACTGGAGAGGATTGGAGGAATGGATGCAAGCTGGGGTAACTAAAATAGGTGACCTCTATAGAGACGGAGAACTACTTCCATTCGCGGAATTCCGAGCGGTCTGGAACATTCCGCAGGGACACTTTTTACTATATGGGGCGATCACAGGGGCCATGCGCAGATACTGGGGACAGGGGACAACCGAACCGCCCACACACTCCTCATGTGAATACGTAAGCCTAGCGGGGGCGTCATCAAAGCTGTCTCATGCCTCTACCGACACATCCGACGAGACTCCACGAAACCACTAGAGGGGTTACGAGCCAAGTGGGAAGCGGACCTCGGTAATCCCATAGAGGATAAGGACTGGGAAAATACACTCCTGAGGGCCACTAAAGTATCCCGCAATGCACGATTCCAGTTAATCAGCTTTTACACTTTACATAGAGCATACATCACACCAGACAGAATAAATCGGTATTTCCACCGGGACGATGCGAGCTGCCCACGTTGTAGGGAGGCTGGAGCTAGCTATATCCAGATGATGTGGAGTTGTCCGCAGCTTGAAGGGTATTGGCAAGAAGTGATCAGGGAAACAGCGCGAGTCACAGGGAAAGAGATACCATGCACCCCAGACCACGTGCTGCTTAACCTGTTCCCCCACTCCGCAAAGACCAAAGTAACGGCGAGGTTCCAAGACCTAGCCTATATACTGGCGAAGCGAGAACTGACGAGCAAGTGGAAGGCCCCAGCAGGCCCCAGTATACTAAACTGGAAGCGGGAACTGGAGAAATGGGCGGGCTGCGAAAATAGAATACTGCTCCGGAACGCAAAGCGAGGAATAGGCAGACTGGAGAGGGCGCAGGCTTGGGGAGCCCTAGTTGATGACCTGAAAAATGCAGATCGGGAGTCCACTCCCAGCACCCCATAGGGCCGGTCCCGACCAGATAGCCCTAACAACCAGGAACAAGGGAGGGAGCAATGTGCATAACACAACGAACACACCACACAGTGCTTGCAGCCCCGGGGGAATGGGTGAGTCCTGCCTCAATGGGTAAATACGGAGAGGGACCCAGACCACATCTACGACGGAAGAGGAAGGGACCTACTAGTCAACAGCAGCGCGGGGTGGGGGGAGGGACGGGTGGGAAGTTGGGGAGGAATCATTAGACCACCACACATGGTATAGTATATCCCACAGCCAGGAACCACACAGACCTCTGAAACATAACAAGAACTATATTACATAGGGTGAACAATAGCCGACTAGACAATGAAGGCAAGTCCGAAATGCTAACCTTTATAATTTGAGAACAGGAAAGGCACTATGGATGTACCACTGTTATTTAAATGTTAATAAAATATGCTTTAAAAAAAAAAAGGATGCCAGTGGAGGAAGTTGATGCGGATGTGGATGATGCCATTGAGGTGGTGTTTATGGGCGGTAGTGAAGAATCTGCCTTTAGTAAACAAGAATGGATGAATGCTATGTTAAATGATGATATCTTGCAGCGTGTAGTAAGGTGTGTATCGGAGGGGTGGAACGTAGATCTCACTGAGGATGTTCGCTTTAGAAGTTACCACCATGTGGAAGGTGAATTAAGTGTGTGTGATGGGAGATTATTGAGAAGGTGTCAGTTGGTGCCACCGGTTGGACTAAGGAAGAAAATTGTGAACATTGCTCATGAGGGTCACTTAGGAAGGAATATGACTAAAAGAAGAGTGCGACAGTCATATTGGTGGCCCAGTATGGATGGTGACATAGAGGAAGTAGTGAAGGAATGCTATGCATGTGCTCAAGCCGATAAGACTAAGGTAATTAGGCAACCTCCCCTAGTGTGTGTGTCATTTCCCAAATGCCCATGGGAAAGAGTAGCGATTGATTTCTTGGGCCCAATTGCTGAACTTGGGTCACGTAGCAAGTTTTTGATGGTTCTGGTTGATTACCATTCCAAATGGTTTGTGAATACAGAGTGTGTGAATACGCAAAGGGTGATTGCATTTATGGAGAGAGTGTTCTTGAATGAGGGAATTCGAAAAGTTTTGTGATCGGATAATGGTGTTCAACTGGTGTCAAGGGAGATGCAAGAATTTCTGTGCAAACTTGGAGTCAAACACGAAAGGGTTGCCATGTTCAGGCCTCAAGCAAATGGCTTAGTTGAAAGAATCAACGCTTAATAATGGAAAACATTGAGTTGTCGCTTTCTAATGGACTGTCATGGTATGAAGAACTTAAGAAGGTAGTGTGGTCATATAGAGTGACACCGCACTCTATGACTGGTGTCTCACCATTTATTTCACTTAAGGGACGTGAGCCTGGTGTTAAGGAAGTTCCTGGATGGCTGAAGGATAAGGATTGTGTGTGGGTCGATCGGGCTGCTGTGGAATGTAGTGTGGCCCAGCGACAGTTGACTGCGATGAAGTATTACGATGCCAAGAAGGGTGTAAAGGCTCTTGATATAAAGGATGGAGACTGGGTGGTTGTAAGGCGTGGTGGAATTGTCACAAAAGGGGACAGCAAATTTTCTAAACCGATGCAAGTGAGAACTGTAAAGAAAAATATCATCATTCTGACTGATGGTTCTGCTTGGAGCACTGGAAATGTTTGTAAATGTCGTGCTCCTCAACCTTTTCTTGATAACTAATGTTTTGTAGATTTATTGTTGTTAAAAGGTATATAAGGGGGGAGATGTGTGGAGTTATCTCACTTGTAATGGAATGCTGGGCATGTTGCCAGGCTGGAATGTTATCATTTGAAAGGAAAGGAGTTTCTTGAAGCTGTGAAGCTGAGCTGGAGGTACCTGTGACTTACTCTACAATAAACGTATATATACCATCTCAAGTTGCGTGGAAGTAGATCTTTACAGGAAGCCATTCTCTCTCGAGTATTCATTATAAGGGAGGTACAAAATTGCCATTGAGCTTTCTTCTTTGGATATTTTACCACTAGTTAGATTTCCTCCTTATTGATTATATGTGTCATAATCAAATAGGATAAAAAGTCTGTTTCAAACGGTGTGTTTATCACTGTCTCAGCGGGGTGCAGATTTCATAGTATATTGCAAAGGCCTTGGAAATGTTTTGGAGATGATCCTTAAAAAGGCTGTCTTCAAAATAGACTGGAGGAATTATTAGCTTTTCTTATCTTTGCCCCTACTGGGCTGCTGGTAGTCTAGATTTTTCTTTTTGTTTGTTGTGAGCATATTCAGCAGCTTTAGTGAAGATGGAGAAGAGGGAACGTTAGCGTGTTCTATGTTCTTCCTATTCTGGAGTACTGAGCATTCAATATATGTCCTGGAAAGTGACTTAATGACAGATTTATTTATTCCTCTCTGCTTTTTCTTCTATGCTGAACTATATCTTACCAGTAGTCCCTGGATTAGGACTTTTCTTGTTGCTCAAAGTGTCAGTGTTGATGATACAGACCCCTTATTTTCCAGTAAGTGTGTCATGACATGGTCGTGTAGTTCTTTCTTTTCTGAGGGTAGTTTATACCTGGACATAGTCATTTGCCAGGGTAGTTGTGGAGGGGTTATGTGGCTGTACTAAATGACCACTATTAGTCAGCAGTGATCTCTTACAGTACTTCAATGAAGTTCACCATTAGAAATATCCCTCAAACGGGTCTCATTGAAATGAAATAGTCAGTCCTGAGAGAGTGTCAGGAAAACACAAAGGAAGGTGAAACCTTTTTCAGTGTAGTGCAGAGGTCTTCAGATGTCTATGAGTTCATGATCTTCCATGGCATCCTTCATCATTGTCCTGTTGTGTGTAACCCTGGGCGAAGTGCTACGCTACGCTCGCGTAGTTTGCGAAGTTTGCGCTACTTCGCACAACGCGAATTGCACGTAGCACAGTGCAAACACGCGTAGCGTAGCGTAGCGTAGTGCCGCGGTCATTTTTGCTTGCTCGCGGTCCTCAACGTCAAGTTGGCGACCGCGAGCAAGCAAAATGACATCCCGGCGAGACTTTTCCTCGTTCGCGATCAGCAACATCAAGTTGCCGATCGCGAGCGTGGAAAATAAACCTCCGGCGAGATTCTCAACGCGGGGAGGTCAGGTTTCTCATTGCGAGTGGTCGCGTATGCTCACGACCGCTCGCGATGAGAAACTACCAGTCTGCGTTGAGAAAGCTGCCGCTCGAGTAAAAATCTACTCGAGCGGCAGTAAAAGACAGCTCGCACTGTGCAAGTTGCCGTTTTCAATGATTGCACAGTGCGGACAAGCATCCGGCACTGTGCAATCATTGCGAACAGTGCGCTACGCAGTTCGCGTAGTGCTACGCGAAGCTTGCGTAGTGCGAACTGCACTTTGCGTAGCTTCGCGAAGCATTACTTCGCGAACTACGCCCAGCCTTAGTTGTGTGCAGTATGTGCATTATTTGGGTCTGTACAATCCATAGTGAGGTCAGGTGCAAAGTTCCTGTTTCCTGTGATCAGCATACATACAGACTAAACAATCAATATCAACAATAAGAGTATCTTGGAAGCATTAGGACCCTAGTCAATGTCTACCATATAGGGATGTTCTAGTGAACACAAACTTCCCTTTTGGGCCCGTCCAAGTTTTTTGATCTTACATGGTAGCATTTTCTTGAATAAAATGGCCACCTTGCTCAGTTCGAAACTTCAGTGGGGATTGTTTGGAATGTGGATACATGTTTTGCGCAGGTACTGGAAATTACTTTACCAAGCCAGTTCCTATTAATTTGTCTCATTCTATTTGGAAGAGATGAGTCTTTTGTAACAATGCTATATTCATACTTTTGGCGAGGAGGTACAAGAGTATTGTTTACTTTTTTATGTAATGCCCACTAACATTTAATTAAAGTACATTAATGGTTGCCAGGTCATAGCTGACCTGTAGCATTGTGGGATTTCAATTGGTTTAATCAAGCAAGGTCTATAACAGAAATTGTAAATATTTACCAGTGACTATGATTTACTGATGCCCAAGGACTTTAACACAGACAAGAGGGTGAGGAGAAGATGGAGATGAGACATAGTACTCAAAGAGGATAGGGTAAGATACAGGCAGATAACTATCTCTGGGGCTAAAGCCCAGGTCAAGAGTGACTGTATGTGAAAATGGGTTGTTAAGAAAGGGTGAAGTTGTATTATAAATATGGGTCGAATATTGCAAGTAGGACTCTTCTTAAGTTTGTATATCCAGATTGAGGCTCTCAAGTATGATTGATTCCGTAGGTCATCTCAAACATTTTACACAGACATGGCATTGTACTGCAGCTTATGGGGCATAGGGTGAATATTAACTTGTTGGAAAAGTGGAGAAAAGTGGAGAAAGGAGCAATGCATATGTCCGGTTGGCAGGGTGGCCATTGCCAGTGGATTCTGGAGCATGAGTCAGCCTCTGGAGGAGTGAGTCATGCTATCTCATACAATATTTCTGTGACTGCACTCTCAGTTGTCAGCAGCAAGGGAGTGAGGAAGTAAGTTTTTTCCTGTTAATAGGGTAGTGCAGCCTCCTCCAAGTGACCAAAGACAGTTGAGGTGGGGGTGCCATCCTAATTTCTTACTATGCAGACCACACCAATGATAAGTGTCAGATGAGTAGATAAGCAGATCTGATAGCATTATATGTGGGGTCTGATATCTTAGAAAAATGGCAGGGAGGGTTAGGACACTAATGTGCAGTGGGTGTCAGGGAGTCAGCATGGATCTCCGACCAGTGGTTAAGTGTGTGGATCTGTATCTGTCTCTATCCCTGATTAGCATCTTCGCTACTCTGCCCAGACTGTTGTTATCTGAATGCCTGCAATGTAGCATTTCTTTGGTCTTTCCGATCATTTGTGGGACAGTTTAAGTTGTGAGGGGACACTGTCATAATTGGCAATTTTAACCTATTCAGGAGCTTTTCCAGGTCTTATGGTCCTATGCAATCTGATGATTTGATCAACAGTATTCCATATAGTTGAGATTTCTGAAGTCCATATTTAATATCCCATTTACGGAACCTAGGACACAAGGTTAGGAAGGGGCTGAGCATTATGTTTGTCTTAAAAGAGAAGCCAGCAGAAAAGGTAATGTTGTGACACTGACACAAATTCCAGACATATTTACTGGCTGCTTGGACCACCTGTCTAGTGTGTGCCTGTCTCAACAAGCATGCTAGGATCAGTTGTGGAGATGCTTCCTTACTTGTGTTTCTGTGTCGATCCTGTGTGCCCTGTGGAATTCTAGAGATGAGGAGAAGGTTATACCAAGGAGTTTGGAGAGGAAAGTTTTCCGAACTCCTGTGGCAGCTTCCGCTCATAAAAAGGAACCTGATCATATGTCGAGCGATTGTTAAAGTCAGTAATTTTCCTGCATACATACTAAATCTCCTGTCCCAAATACAGACTAGTAATGAAGCTGTCATTCAATCTTTTCTCCATTGATGTCAGCCTTTTATGGATGGAGGCAAAATCCTTTCTGATTTATTTGATTTCTTCAATGTATTTATATTATTGTCCATCGTGCCAGCATTTAGATACCATGTCAGTAATTTCCTGCATTTTGATCTCCAAAGTTATATTGAGCTGGTTCATGGATGTCATTGCAGTGGTCTGTTTTGATCCAGTCGCTGCCTCCATGAATAGATGTCAGGAGGGCTTTACTGAAGACTTGATTATGGGACTGAAATGCGGTCGCAAAACATTTGCATTTTACCACCAACTTCAAGTTGGTGGTAACCCTTCCAAATGGGAAGGGGTCACCAAGGGACCACTTGCCCTTTGTGAATGGTAGTCCATCATTTTTTCAGAGCAGGCAGTGGTCCTAAGGACCACTGCCTGCTCTTTAAAAAATTAAAAGAAAACTTTTTATTTTTATTTTTTAAACGCGACCTGTTTTCCTTTAAGGAAAACGGACCACATTTTTCAAAACATTATTGCTTTATTTAAAAGCAATCACGGACATGGTGGTCTGCTAAACCCAGCAGACCACCATCCCCATGATTTTTGCGATTCCTAATGGGTCGCAAATCGCGACCTACCTCATTAATATTCATGAGGTAGGTCGATTTGCGACTCACTAGGAATCGCCAATTTAAACTCATGGAGTTTCATACATTAGGAATAGCGATTACCTAATTGTGATTCACAGAAAATCGCAATTAGGTAATCGATATTTACAATATTGATACATGGGGCCCTCTGTCCTGAAACCATGTTGTGAAGTATTACAATATATATCAGAACTCTATCTGGTGAGGTTTAACTCCATTGCTCAATTTCCCAAGTAGAAAGTTAAAGAAGTGCACTAACATGCCAGTTCCTGGCCCGGGTGTAGCTTTTGCAGTGTTTTATGCAAGCAAAGATCCTCAGCGTAATGTTTAGGGACTCAAAGGAAAGAGACTGTCAGAATAATTATCAGGTATGGACTTCAACAATAAGAAAAGAAAGGTTAAATCTCACCTCCTAATGTAGGGCCCCGGTTCATGAGAAATCTTATCCTTACCATCCAGTATCCTACATTTGAGTCATCATTACTACCCCTTCATGTGGTGTTTCATGCTGTATGATGTGGTTGATCTTAATGGAGTTGCAGGAAAGTCACAGCTGGCTTTTTAGTCTCTAATCTTGAATCCTGCAATTGTTGGTACTTCTAAGGATGCAGTAAGATTAAGCACATTGGGAGCAGCCATGTTGGTCTGCAGGACACCTACCTCATCAAGGAGCATCTTTCTTGTCTTTTATTAAAGCAGTCTTGGGCCTCCCAGTGCTCTGGTTCACCTCCCAAGCCTCCAGTGTTCCCAGACATATCCTGAGATGTCTTGGTCTCCACGGCCACTACTCAGTATCGCTCTATTATGCCTTCTCCTCTGGTGCTGCAGTCTTTGCCAAAGCAGGGTCTGATGCTGACACTGTTTCCTACCAGCCAATTGACAACTTCAGCTTTACGCCTTTTGGCTGAAATAAACATTGTTGCAGAACAATGACATTTGTAGTACATGGCTTGCAGTGAGTGCATTACAGTTCACATTTTCAGTTGTTGTGACTGTTTTCTCTCGTTGCAAGAATGTTGGGGTCTACTTCACCCTTTCTCCCTTAACTTCCACAGGCTTTCTAAGCAGATGGGGTCTCTTACATGCTTTAGGAGCGCCCTCAGTGGTTCTCAGCAAGGTAACCACGTTCGTTGTGTGGAAAGTGCATACAGTCTAACTCCAGGCCACAAACATTGAGGAAAGTGCATGAATTCAAGGGCAAAAATTTACTATTCCACCTCCTGCTTTACAAACTTTTGGAAAGTGTATGCATTTTGGGGTTTTTGGTGTTAATTTACTATTATAGCTTCAGTCTCACAAATACTTGGGAAAGTGCACAATTCTGGAGGGTCAGATATACTATTTTAACTCTAGTCCTACAAGCATTTGAGAAAGTGCATAATTTGGGGAGTGGATTTAGTATTCTAACTTTAGACCCACAAATTTTGAAGAAAGGACACAGATTAAGGGGGATAACTTACTATTGTAACTCCATTATCACAAACATTCAAGAAAATAGTTAAAACATGGGGACCAACTTTAGTAATGTACATCAAGTCCCATAAACTGTCAAGTACCACGCACCTGATAAACTTGGACTTCCACAGGAGCAGATGACTATTCCTCCAATCCCAAACTCCACTGCAAGCGGACAGTGAATCCACTGTCAGTAAAGAGGGGGAAAGGGGGATGGGACAAAGAGAGACTCCACTGCTGTGCCTCTTCCTCTTGGGAATTCTAGCTATTTAGTCTGGCACCTGAAAACACAAATGAAAGCGTTAATACACTTCTAAACCTTTCCAATACCTAACTTATTTCACTTAAAATAAGCATACCCAATCGCATCTCATACCTTTGTCTCTGCAGTGATTAGCCGCTCTCTTGAAAATATATTTGTTGATATTTAACAGTATTAAATAATTGAAGCAGTATTGATTTTAATCCACTCTTGTGTTTCTTTCTCTTTGCAGATGTCAATGGAAGCAATATGTTGGTAAGTATAATATATATATATATATATTGCTACATACTATATGAACTAATGAAGAGAAAGATGATTCTCTAGTTCTTAAATGTAATTCACAAAATGAATTTCAGTCTTTCTTTGCAGCAAAAAACATAACAAAATGAATCCTTGTGTATGTATTTTTCAAGAAAGTCAATCACAAGGTTTAGCGCTTGGAATAAACTCAGTTGCTCAAAAAGCGTAATACTCAATACCAGCCCTGTTGAATTCACAGGAAGACAAGCGCTGTAAAAATAATTAAGTAAACTAATTGCTCTGTAGAATGAAATATGCAGCCTTGAGAATACAGTTCAGAATAGGCTGCGCGCAGACGAAGGAAATAATTCCAACAGCTGAAATTCCTAGCTGATAAGCCACAGAGCGCCAGAAAAGCAGATGCTCTAAAGTTCGGCCTTAGCAAGCTCAATATTGTTATTTATGCTGATGCCAAAAAGCCACAGACTTACTTCATGTGAGAGGGGATTCTCCCACACCCCTTACTCACGAAAGCCAAATAAAGCTGGACAAGAAGAACTGTTCACCAGACGGAGAACTCAGGAACTTCCAGTTTGATGCCAAAAACTACCTCGAGATGTCAGGCGGAGATGCGATTGAGCAGAAACTCCTCTGACTGGAATTATTCACAAAAGACGAACGAGCGGAATAGAAACGCTCCGTTCGCTGTGAAACGACGGTTGAAGTGCGCAGCGCGATGAACGCGCGCGCGCGAACACCTGGCTCCTGCAATTAGCCCCAAACACTAGAACACCTAACCCTGACTTAGAACGGTCACCGCAGCCACCCATTAGAGTAACTACACAACCCTGGACAACCCTACCTAGAAGTGAATCGGCGAAGCCGATTCCAGGGGTAAACTAGCAACTTCCTGCGCTTGACAAACAACTGTGTGCTGAAAGGGGGCTTGAATTGACCAGCCATGACAGTACCCCCCACCAAAACCCCTCCTCCTACTTCCTTGGGTTTGTAAGGATGAGTTCTATGGAATTCTCGAACCAATCTAGGGGCATGGACATTAGCTCCGGGTTCCCAAGATCTGTCTTCTGGACCAAAACCTTTCCAGTCAACCAAATAGAAAATCTTCCCTCTCTTAATCTTAGAATCAACAATGCGTTTAACCGGCGGAGTTTGCCTGACTGCAAGATGGCCGCTCGGTGATCGAGCTCTGCCATCCACCGATCCTATTCGTAACAATTTGCCGATTTACAGTGCAAGCTGGAGAGCTGGTGGCCGATGGTGTTACTCCCGCTGCCCTGCTGACCCGCTGGAGCCGTCAGTATCCTTCCTGCGGCCCGCTGTGCTGGAGATCGGGTCGGCGGCCTCCTCCGCCGGCGTGCGGCCTGGGGCGGGCCTGCTGGAGGTGCCGCATTGTCCTGCCACTGCCTGCCTCCGTATCCCCTGCGGGCTGCGTGCACTCGTTGCCTCTGTGGCCTGGCGGGGCGGCGCTGCCGGTCAGGGAGCCCCGAGCGGCTGGTGGTGAGTGGAGTGCCCCGGCTAGTGCGGCCTGCGGAGCGGAGGTGGGCAAATCGGAGGGGCGCCTGCGTCCGAGGTTGGGCCCTCTCCGGCTGGCGTGATCCCGAGCTCTGCCGGCGGACTCTTCACCTGCGGGGCTGAGATACATTGCAGCGAAGTGCCTCCCGGCCCTTTGTGGCCTTCCCGCGCCGGTTGGTGTGCTTGAGTGGCCTGGGCCTCCACCCCCCCGGCGCCTCCCCCTGGACTTGTGCTCTGCGGTGGTGCGCCAGGTCCTGCTGGCTGGGGACGGGGTGCTGCTGGCTTCATCCAGCTCGAACTGAGGTCACTAGCGCCATAGGTCCTCGGCGCTGTTGTCTTGTGGGGGCCTCTCCAGAAGCCGGCGGGCACGGTCCTCGCGGAGGGTTTGATCCTCCGGGCCTATTTTGCAGCGACAGGGGGGACGGCCTAGTGACATAGACTGGTGTGTGCTCTCCCTCTGCGTCGGCGCTGTCTGCTGGTCCTCCCTCCATTGCTCTGTGACCTGGAGTTTCCATCTCCCCTGGTGTTCCGCTGTAGAGCTCTCTGAGGAGCGCTCTCTGCTCTGTGTCCTGTCCTCCTGTGGGTTCCTGCTCCAGGTGTCATCATGGGCAAGCCGGACAAGTCCCAACCGAAGTTAACATTCGAGCAGCGTAAATCAAAACGTCATGAGGACGCGGCGGACTCAGTGGTGTCCGAATCGGACCGTCCTTCAGATGACCCCGTGAGTGACATTAAACAAATTATCGCTTCTATACAGCAGGGGTTGACAGCTATAGACTCCAAGATTGACACGCTGGCCTACAGGATGGACAGAATGGCAGAAAGGGTCGATAAACACGCCGAACGCCTGGACATGGCGGAGCGCCGCATCGCGGAGACCGAGGAGGCCCAGACCGACGCAGATGTGGCACGGCGGCAGGTGGAAAGGGCACTAACCACGCTGCAGGACAGGGCGGAAGACTTGGAGGCCAGATCTCGTCGGTCTAACCTCCGCATCACGGGCCTTCCCGAATCTACTGCCACAGGCCCTATGGAACCCTTTGTAGAGCAACTCCTGCAGAAGCTGCTAGGTGCCGACACTTTCTCTGCCCTATTTGTAGTTGAGAGGGCGCACCGGTCGCTTGGCCCGAGACCTCAGCCTGGGGCTCCCCCGCGACCAATTATCGCTAAACTCCTCAATTATCGAGATAGGGACGTGGCCTTGCGTAAGGCGAGAGCCCAAGGCCCACTGCAGTATGAGGGCTCTTCCATCTCACTCTTCCCTGACTTCACGATCAAGGTGCAGGAGGCCAGGAGGCAGTTCGTCCCTCTGAAGCGAAGGCTGCGAGAACATCACATAGAATACGCGATGCTATATCCCGCGCGGCTAAGGGTCCTCTTCGATGGCAAGCCCAGAATCTTCTCGGACACTCAGTCTCTACAAAAGGCACTGAAATCCTGGGAGGTGGCTGGCAAATGCAAACGTGACATGGGGGAGGTGGCTGATGGAGGGGCCGCGTCGCCTGGTCTTGAGGACAACGACTGAGACTGCCGCACTGGGCTCACGCCATTCTTTTGCCTGGTCGCTCTGATGTCGCCACCTACGGTGCCAGTACTCCAGTGATATCCTGGTTATCTGGGGGGCAGCCCTTTCCTATGTTAGGCGAAGTTCACCCTGCCAGTCCTGTAATTGACATCATGTTCACTTTCTATTGAGCTGAAACACACGGCTGTTGTTTAGATCTTTGGGGTTCCCCCCCAGTAGTTCTCTTTTACTAAAGAAGTTTTCTTGTATGCTTTCGGTGAGTGGGCATGGGCTGTTTAGTTGCTCGCTTTGTCGGGCAACATCCGCCCGCAGCATTACCTGCTGATGGTTTTTGATTTTCAGGGTTTGACGCTTGCATTTTTTTCTTTTTGCCCTGCATGTATTTGGTTTTTTGGATCTGTTTATGTTCATTGGCGCAGTGTCATTTCACAGGAGGGTAATAAGGCGACTATGCAAAGTTGGGGATTGCATGGCGTGGGTGGGGGTGGGATCCAGATGGGATTGTATTGGTATGTTTTTGTTTTTTTCTTTTGTAGGTCATCACCCATTAGTCTAGCTCCCGTCTGTGCGGGGTGGATTGGTCATTTGAGACCGGGACTGGTGCCCACTCACTATGTATAACATTCAATCCACTCCATGGGGCATAGGGAGGGTGTAAAGTTATTGATGTGGAATGTCAGAGGTCTTAACGACCACAGAAAGGTGCGCAAGATTTTGGCTTACTTGAAGAGGCGGGAGGTGGATGTGGCTTTGTTGCAGGAAACACATCTGCATCCAAGTAGTGGGCTGCTGGCGGGGGGTCGCGTGCTGGGGGATTTTCATGCTGCCTGCTTCACCTCACACTCCAGGGGGGTCCTAACCTGGGTCAACCCCAAATCAAAGCTCCAAATAGAACGATGCGCTGCAGACTCCTCTGGCCGCTATGTGATAACTCGCTGCTACAGTGCTTTAATAGACTTGCTTGTGGTGAACTCCTATGGTCCGAACTATGACGACCCGCAGTTTTACCTGACTTTGTTCCAAACTATTAAACGACATTCCCCGGCGACTGTGGTGTGGGGGGGCGACTTTAATTGCGTGCTCGACCCTCTATTAGATAGATCCAAGGGGCCCCGCAGAACCCCTTCTGCTACGGCTAGAGCGATTGTGGATGTGGCTGCACAGTTGTAGTTGGTCGATGTGTGGAGGGCTCGCTCCTCGGCTAGCGACGGCTTTACGCATTACTCAGCGCCGCATGATGTGCACACTCGTATTGACTATTGGCTCATCTCGCAACCCTTGCTGCTCAGGGTTCAGAACTGCGAAGTTCTGGCCCGCACATTCTCAGATCATTCCCCCATCTTGCTGTCCCTAACCACTCCCCCGCGGGGGCCCCCGCCATTTCTGTGGCGATTCCCTCCCTACTCCCTGTTAGATGCGGTATTTAAAGCAGACCTGCAGGAGGCGATTGCGGAGTTCTTCTCGGTCAATATCGGCACGGTAGATTCCTTTGCTACAGTCTGGGAATCGTTTAAAGTATATATTCGGGGCATAGCAATCAGTAAACATGCGGGAGTCCTGCGCTCTATCCGCGGCAGACTCAAACTCTTGGAGACCCAGCTTGCTGTATTGGAGGCTGATCTGGTGCATGCGCCCACACTACAGCTCCGCGAACTCCTGCGGACCACGCTGGATGAATTTAATGCGGAGGCCGACAACGAGGTTAAACACATGGGCAAATACGTAACGGCTAGACGCTACGGCGAGGCGGATCGTCCAGGCTCAGTCCTGGCGGCCCTGGCCAGACGCCGGTTTGAATCCAGTGGAATCCCAATCTTGTCCGATGCTGATGGTAGTTCATGGTCGGACCCGAAGGACATCACTCAGCAGTTTCGCAGCTATTATCAAGAGCTTTATAGCTCGAGAGTCTCCCCTGGCGAGGAGGACATCTTACGCTATTTGGAGGAACTGGAATTGCCTTGGCTTCAAAACTGGCATAGGGAGTTTTTGATGCGACCCATAGAACTCCCGGAGATCAAATTAGCTTTGAACTCAATGCGTGAGGGCAGCGCTCCGGGGCAAGATGGACTCACGGTGGCCTTTTACAAGGCTTTCAGTGATCTGTTGGTTCCCCACTTAGCCACTTTGTTTCACATGGTAGGGGCCAAGGGAACACTCCCTCAGTCCATGAGGGAGGCCCTGCTTATCGCCCTGCTGAAGCCGGATAAGGACCCGCAGCGGTGCTCCTCCTATCGCCCCTTATCTCTACTAAACGTAGACACGAAGATCTATGCGAAAATACTCGCAAATCGGCTTTCCCCGCTCTTGCCCCAGTTGGTTGGGACGGAGCAAGCGGGGTTCATCCCAGGTCGCACGCTTACACATCATCTCCGGACAGTGTTCGGTGCATTGCAACATACTCGCCCGGACGTCCCCGCAATAGCAGTTTTTCTCGATGCCGAAAAGGCATTCGATTCCATAGAGTGGCCATTTTTATATGCTGTGTTGCGCCGCATTGGTGTGGGTGAAGTCTTCCTATGGCTGGTCCGGGTGCTCTATACCTCACCTTCGGCGCGTATCTGTGTCGGAAACATGGTCTCTGATCCTATCAGTATCTCACGGGGCACTAGGCAGGGATGCCCCCTCTCCCCCCTCTTATATGCGCTGGCGGCTGAACCTCTACTGCAAGCCTTGAGGGAGTACCACAGTCATAGAGGGCTTCGCTTCCCGGCTTATAATTTAACAGTGTCCGCCTATGCGGATGATACTCTTTTATATATTAGGGACCCGGAGACCAATTTGTCCCCGATTATACGTGAGGTACTGCGCTTCGGAGGGCTATCGGGGTTGAAAATAAATTGGGACAAGTCTTTAATTTTCCCGTTAACGCCGGGCACTACCCCGGTACAGTTGGAATACCCATTACAGTGGACCACGGACCCGGTTCGTTATCTTGGAATACAGATCCAC
Source organism: Calotriton arnoldi (assembly GCA_963921515.1). Taxonomy (NCBI): domain Eukaryota; kingdom Metazoa; phylum Chordata; class Amphibia; order Caudata; family Salamandridae; genus Calotriton; species Calotriton arnoldi. The sequence goes on from CAWUFW010001071.1 coordinate 996,536, forward strand.
TCGGACGCTGAACAGGTGATTCGTGCAAACTACGGGAAGGCGATTGCCAAACTTAGTGATGATGTGGAGCGCTGGATACGCCTCCCAATATCACTTGTAGGTAGAATTTCGCTGATGAAAATGATCGTGTTGCCCCGCTTTCTTTTTTTGTTTGTAAACATCCCCATTGTAGTTCCTTGGCACTTCTTTAAAGAGCTGCGGGGGCTGCTGATCAAACTGGCTTGGGCGGGCAAGACCCCCCGGGTCTCCATGGACACTTTATTGCTACCGTGCTCGGCGGGTGGTTTGGGTGCCCCAGACTTTGAGCTCTACTACCGGGAGGCACAGGCGTCTCATGCGCACACTTGGGTCCATGGCCCTCCTACCCTCCCACATCTCTGCATAGAGGGTGGAGTCGCGGCTCCTGTGCCACTGCCCCGTCTTTTATCCAAGCCCCCGGACAGACGCTGTGGGATCATTGATTCGGTGAATGCGGTGGTACACGCATGGCATGCTCTCCTTGGATTGTTCGCCGGCGCGCAGCTATACTCGCCCCGGATGAGTGTTGGGTGGTGTCACAGGGTTCCCTGTGTTTCGGACATCGGTGTGACCCGCTCCTTGCAGGGAATTGGCCTTTCGGAGATGGGCGACCTCTTTCAAAACGGCATTATGGTGACTTGGGATGAAGCAATTGTGGGCAGAGACCACCCGTCCGCTCTATCACAATTTAAATTCTTCAGATTGAGGCATGCTCTTCGGGTGGTACTCGGTGATGCCCTGGAGGAGCCCATGGACATCCCCCCCTTCACCATCTTACTCTGCTCCCAGTCCCCAGTCAAATTAGTCTCCAAGCTTTACACTTCTGCTCTGCAGACGAAGGTAATTCCCCACTCTAAAGCCAGATTGGCGTGGCAGATTGACCTCGGGAAGCAACTCCCGGATGATATATGGTCTTTCTGCTACGAGATGTCGTGTAAGGTCTCTTTGAACGGTAGGCACAGACTGACCCACTTTAAGTTCCTGAATAGGGTGCATTACACTCCGGAGCGCCTCTGCAGATATGGGTTGCGAGACTCGGATTGCTGCGAGCGCTGCGGTGTGCCTGCTGCGGGTTTTTATCACTTGGCGTGGGAATGCCCCCCTGTCGCGAACTACTGGGTACAAATTTTTACTGCCTTGTCGGATATAGTGAGCATCCCTATTCCGCCTGATCCACTGATGGCATTGTTGGGATTTGTGAAGCCCTTAGACAAAACGCTCCGTAAACTGGTTGCTATGGGATTGCTTCTCGCTAAAAGAAGGCTTGCTATGAGGTGGATGAGGGGTACTCTCCCAACAGTTACTGAATGCAACAACGATATGATATACTGCAACACTCAGTCGGAGGTGTACAATGAGTTGTTGCCACCTTCCTCTCGCCCTTTGAGCTTCTGGGGTCTCTTTGCTCATTACCGGGCAGTCACCGACGCGGGGGTCGCTGCTCCAGATGATTAATGCTGTATTATTGTATTTTATGGTACATTCTGAATGCACTGTTGCTATGATGTAGATGTGCACCTGCGCCTCAGTTTCTGTGTGCTGCAGTGCTTGACTCTGCTCCCCCTCCCTCCCTCAGAGAGGTAACCCCTGCACTTTGCAAGTGCCCCTCCTGCTTCTGTAATGCCAGATCATTCCACTAACTACATGCTTTGTCTAGAACCGTAAGATGGTACTGATGACCTTTTTTTTTGTGACCATGTATGTCTTTTTGATTTTATATTGTGTATATGTCGTTATTATTGCAAAATTATAAATAAAGAACTAAAAAAAAAAAAATTCTATGTGTAGCAGGAGAGAGAAAATACAATGATTTGCGTTATCGGTGCAATTAGTTGCATCACCTGTGAAGGCCTGTCATGCCCTGATGAAGACCTCGCTATAAAAGCTAATGCATCCCCGTCAACTATAGAGGTCGAAACGCGTTGGCAAAAATCCTGGGGAAGCAGTTTGAGACCCTCCTCTCCATATAAAACAACGCATACCATCTGTGGATATTGAATAGTTCCAAGAGTGACCGTAAAAAGATATGATAGGTCAGGCAGAAAGAGAGAGGGAATCATAAAGACTTGTCTTCATCCCCAGAGGGGGAATACATTAGGTGTTGTGAGGTGAAAATAACCTTAACATTGCATATCCTCACAATTTTCATGGGATTCTGAATCTTGTTTAACAAATAGTTCTCAAAAATATCTTTGTTTTTCTTTAATGTAAACGTGCTTATGTATTATTGTTTTTTGTTAATTGAATTAAATGTTGTATATAGTGTTAATTTTTATATGTATTGCAGACGAAAAGACCAAGAATGAATGAAGAACTTTTGATGAAAATAATTGCATAAAATAAATATGAGATTAACTCTAAAAAAAAAAAAAAAAACAATGCGTTTAACCTCAAACTCATCTCCTGACTGGCACCGAATTGGTGTGGGTGATTGAACTTTTTGCAAGTTTGGAGGATTTCTTTTGACTAGCGAGACATGGAACACTGGATGTATCCTAATACTAGGGGAAACCTAATTTTAACACTGACCAGATTCACCATCTTGTCAACTAAATAGGGTCCCACAAATCTAGGTTGGAATTTCCGATTCCCTTTTAATCTCATGTTCCTAGTCGAAACCCAAACCTTATCTCCAGGCTCAAAAATTGGATTCCCTCTTCTTTTCTTGTCTGTCTGTCTGTCTTTTGTATGACTCTTTATCTTTCACTAAATTTTGTGTTGCCGTTAGAAAAGCCTTCTGCAATTCACCCACCACCTCCTCAACTGCTGGTACCTCACTCACCGTCTTACCCACTAAAGTGTTTGGGTGCCTGCCTGAATTCAGAAAGAAAGGGGAATAACCTGCGGACGAATGAACTGCGTTAATATACGCAAATTCAGCAGCCCAAATCAAATCTGGCCAATCACCTTCTTGATCCATCAAAGAAAGGCGTAGATATTGTTCCAGCTCCTGATTGACCCTTTCAGTCTGTCCATCAGTTTCTGGATGGAAACTGGTAGACAATCGAGAGTCCACTCCTAATCTGCCCAAAAAGCCCTCCAAAAGCGTGAAATGAATTGGGTCCCCGATCAGAGATAACTACTTTGGGAATGCCATGAGACTTAACTATGTGTTGAGTGAATAACATGGCCAGTTGAGCAGAATTGGGGATTGATTTTAAAGGAACGAAATGACTCATTTTAGAAAAATGATCTACCAAAACCCAGATGGTGGAATATCCCTGACTGGAGGGAAGGTCTACAATGAAATCCATAGAAACGGTATGCCATGGATATGGGGCTACAGGCAAGGGCATCAGTAAACCTTGTGGGGCCTGTCTATTGGCCTTCCCCTTAACACACTGTTCACAGGATGCCACATATTGTCTCACCTGAGCATCTAATTCAGGCCACCAAAATTCTCGTTTAATCAGTTCTAAGGTCTTCTTCACACCCTTATGTCCAGCCAAAAGATCATCATGATAGTGTTCCACTATTTCTTTGCGTAGATCCTCTCCAGGTACAAAAAGATTTCCTCGATAGTAGAGTTTGCCATTCTTAATCTCTCGTCCGAAATCTTCTTTTATCCAGGCCAACATTTCATCTTCGGAAAGGGCCTTTTTGATTTTGTCCTCCAATTCTGAATACAAAATGGTATTAATGATCTTTTCCTCTGGAATTATGTAACCTTCTTTTCTAGCTTCTTCAGGGTCTCTGACATCTAAGCGAGACAAAGCGTCAGCCTTTCCATTAGCAGATCCTGGTTTGTAAGTCAAAACAAAATTGTAATCAGCAAAAAATAGGGACCACCTCAATTGCCGGGGGGTGAGAGTGCGAGCGGACTTCAAAAATTGTAGATTCCTGTGGTCAGTAAAAACTGTGACCTCATGCTTAGCCCCTAATAAATAATGCCTCGATTCCTGAAAGGCATCTTTCACTGCAAGCAATTCCTTGCCAAATATGGAGTAATTGATTTCAGCAGCTGAAAGCTTCCGAGACCGATAAGCAACCGGATGAAGTTGCCCAGTAGTCTTGTGTCTTTGAGACAAAATTCCTCCAATAGCTAGATTAGAAGCATCGGCTTCAACAAAGAATGGTTCATCTGGGTTTGGATGCTGCAAGATGGGTGCTGTGGTAAAAACTTCTTTTAAATATTGAAAGGCCTTCTCAGTCTCTGGACTCCACAAAAACTTCTCTTTCTTCTTAAGGAGACGAGTAATGGGAGCGACCTTGTCTGAAAAGTTGAAGATAAAACGCCTATAAAAATTGGCGAACCCAATTAAGCTTTGGATCTCTCTCACATTGCGAGGAGGCGGCCACTCCTTGATTGCCTTCACCTTAGACTCATCCATAGAGACTCCTTCAGGGCATAAAACGAAGCCCAAAAACTCTACGCGAGTAGTGTGAAAAACACACTTTTCCAATTTCACAAAAAGCTGGTGGGTAAGCAATTTCTGTAAGATTGCTCGTACATGTTGGGCATGATCTTCCTGGTTGGACGAGAAAATGAGAATATCGTCGATGTAGACCACAGCAAAGCGATCCAAAAATTCTCGTAACACATCATTGACAAAGTGCTGGAAGGCCGCAGGTGCATTACACAGGCCGAAGGGCATGACCTGATACTCGAATAATCCAAATCGAGTATGAAATGCCGTCTTCCATTCATCACCTTCGGCCATCCTAACCAAATGATAAGCCCACCTTAAATCCAATTTTGTATACACTCAGGCTCCCTTCACTTGGTCCAAAAGCTCCAAAATCAACGGCAAAGGATAACGATTTTTCTTGGTCACTGCATTCAAGGCACGATAGTCTATGCAAGTCCTAAGCTTTCCATCTTTCTTCAGAATGAAGAAAAGAGGGGAGGAAACTGGAGACTGCGAAGGCTGAATAAACCCATTGGCCAAAAATCGATCTAAGTACTCTTTTAAATGACTGTTCTCAGATTCCGAAAGTGCATAGATTCGGCTGCAAGTTAAAGAAGCTCCTGGTTCAAGCTCGATCTTACAATCATACTCGCGATGAGGAGGTAACTTCTGGGCCTCTTGTTCATCGAACACTGCTCTCAAATCTTGATATTCCAAAGGAATCTTTGGAGCTTCCAAAGCACAAATCACTAGCAGAGTCTCCGCCAAGAGAGACGGTTGTGAAGGTTGCTGATCAGACATCTTAGAATGAAAACAATGCTCCATGCAATAGTCGGAATTCATTTCTACTGTTCTTTTCGCCCAATCAATTCTTGGATTATGTTCGGTCAGCCACGGAAGCCCCAGAATCAACTGAAACTGAGGGGCATCAATGAGACTGAATTTCAAATAACTTTGATGAAGACCTGGGCCAATTACAGTTAACTCTTCCGTGTCGTAAAGGATGGGTCCCGAAGACAAATTAGTTCTGTCAACAGCTCGCACCAGTTCAGTTTTGTCTTTCTTTAAAAATCGGATGCCCAAAGACAGTGCAAACTTAATGTCACAAAAATTTCCAGTTGCCCCGGAATCAATCATTACAGAGATTTCATCCACTTCGGTGGTTCCGAATTTAAGCATACTGGAAATAATTAAATGAGGGGCTGCAGATTGCAAAGTGTTAGCTATGAACTGAGAGTCTGGAGTTGTCTTATCCGAAGCTCCCACCAGAGCAACTCCTCTTACTGGTGGGGCCTGTCTTTTACCCATGCACTGATCTTAGGCTTCTTCGGGCACTCTTTGACAAAGTGCCCAGAACCACCGCAATACATGCACAGCTTGCCACTTCTACGCTTTTCTCTCTCTTCCTTGGTAAGAGGTCCCCGAACAGAACTAATTTGCATGGGCTCTACTCCTGCTGCTGTCTCACTGGGCTTAGCCGGTTCAGGTTTTACTCTGTCAAAACGAGGTGGAAAAGATCTAACCTCTTTACGACGTTCACTCTTCCTTTCATTTTGCCTCTGATCTATTTGAAGTACTAAATCGATTAACTCAGATACTTCTGTAGGTCTCTTGGGAATCTGACCTAATCCATCCTTAAGTTCATCCCTAAGACCCCTATAGAATATTGCTGCTCTCTTAGCTTCGGGCCATTGGGTCTCCACAATCAATTTGTTAAATTGTGCCAGGTAAGCCACCAATTCTCTATTACCTTGTTTTAAATCTAAGAGCTCATTGTCAGTGGTCTGTGAGATGGTTCTTCGATCAAAAATCCGCAGAAACTCAGCCTTGAAATCTTCTAAATTGTAAAGTATATGGTCGTTACAATTTACCAATGGCATGGACCACGCCGCTGCATCCCCACTCAGGTAAGACAATAAAAAGGCCACCTTAGACTGATCCTCCTTGAAGATAATTGGCCTACATAGGAAGTGTAAGGAACATTGGGTGAGGAACACTTGGGCCTTATGTGGGTCTCCGTTAAACCTCTCTGGGGCGGCTAAAGGGATTGTGGAGGAGATTGCGTGTATGACTTGTGTGGTCAACTCTGCTGCTGAGGGGGAGAGGGAGAAAGATTGAGGTGTATGCTCTTTGGACATTGGGTTTGCCCCTGCAACGAAATCATCAAATCGCTGTCTAAAGAAACTGGATTCTTGACTGGATTTTCTAACCTCCTCTCGAAGATTCTTATTATCTTCCATGGTCTCACTGAGTTGTTTTTGTATCCCCTCCAAGACTGCAGCTAAGGCCTTAACATCTAACCCTTCCGTCATCCTCCCCAGGTGGAAGTTGGATTATGGCACTTCAATCTGTCAAGTACCATGCACCTGATAAACTTGGACTTCCACAGGAGCAGATGACTATTCCTCCAATCCCAAACTCCACTGCAAGCGGACAGTGAATCCACTGTCAGTAAAGAGGGGGAAAGAGGGATGGGACAAAGAGAGACTCCACTGCTGTGCCTCTTCCTCTCGGGAATTCTAGCTATTTAGCCTGGCACCTGAAAACACAAATGAAAGCGTTAATACACTTCTAAACCTTTCCAATACCTAACTTATTTCACTTAAAATAAGCATACCCAATCGCATCTCATACCTTTGTCTCTGCAGTGATTAGCCGCTCTCTTGAAAATATATTTGTTGATATTTAACAGTAGTAAATAATTGAAGCAGTATTGATATTAATCCACTCTTGTGTTTCTTTCTCTTTGCAGATGTCAATGGAAGCAATATGTTGGTAAGTATAATATATATATATATATATATATATTGCTACATACTATATGAACTAATGAAGAGAAAGATGATTCTCTAGTTCTTAAATGTAATTCACAAAATGAATTTCAGTCTTTCTTTGCAGCAAAAAACATAACAAAATGAATCCTTGTGTATGTATTTTTCAAGAAAGTCAATCACAAGGTTTTAGCGCTTGGAATAAACTCAGTTGCTCAAAAAGCGTAATACTCAATACCAGTCCTGTTGAATTCACAGGAAGACAAGCGCTGTAAAAATAATGAAGTAAACGAATTGCTCTGTAGAATGAAATATGCAGCCTTGAGAATACAGTTCAGAATAGGCTGCGCGCAGACGAAGGAAATAATTCCAACAGCTGAAAATCCTAGCTGATAAGCCACAGAGCGCCAGAAAAGCAGATGCTCTAAAGTTCGACCTTAGCAAGCTCAATATTGTTATTTATGCTGATGCCAAAAAGCCACAGACTTACTTCATGTGAGAGGGGATTCTCCCACACCCCTTACTCACGAAAGCCAAATAAAGCTGGACAAGAAGAACTGTTCACCAGACGGAGAACTCAGGAACTTCCAGCTTGATGCCAAAAACTGCCTCGAGATGTCAGGCGGAGATGCGATTGAGCAGAAACTCCTCTGACTGGAATTATTCACAAAAGACGAACGAGCGGAATAGAAACGCTCCGTTCGCTGTGAAGTGACGGTTGAAGTGCGCAGCACGATGAAAACGCGCGCGCGAACACCTGGATCCTGCAATTAGCCCCAAACACTAGAACACCTAACCCTGACTTAGAACGGTCACCGCAGCCACCCATTAGAGAAACTACGCAACCCTGGACAACCCTACCTAGAAGTGAATCGGCGAAGCCGATTCCAGGGGTAAACTAGCAACTTCCTGCGCTTGACAAACAACTGTGTGCTGAAAGGGGGCTTGAATTGACCAGCCATGACAGTACCCCCCACCAAAACCCTTCCTCCTACTTCCTTGGGTTTGTAAGGATGAGTTCTATGGAATTCTCGAACCAATCTAGGGGCATGGACATTAGCTCCGGGTTCCCAAGATCTGTCTTCTGGACCAAAACCTTTCCAGTCAACCAAATAGAAAATCTTCCCTCTCTTAATCTTAGAATCAACAATGCGTTTAACCTCAAACTCATCTCCTGACTGGCACCGAATTGGTGCGGGTGGTTGAACTTTTCGCAAGTTTGGAGGATTTCTTTTGACTAGCGAGACATGGAACACTGGATGTATCCTAATACTAGGGGAAAACCTAATTTTAACACTGACCGGATTCACCATCTTGTCAACTAAATAGGGTCCCACAAATCTAGGTTGGAATTTCCGATTCCCTTTTAATCTCATGTTCCTAGTCGAAACCCAAACCTTATCTCCAGGTTCAAAAATTGGATTCCCTCTTCTTTTCTTGTCTGTCTGTCTTTTGCATTACTCTTTAGCTTTCACTAAATTTTGTGTTGCCGTTAGAAAAGCCTTCTGCAATTCACCCACCACCTACTCAACTGCTGGTACCTCACTCACCGTCTTACCCACTAAAGTGTTTGGGTGCCTGCCTGAATTCAGAAAGAAAGGGGAATAACCTGCGGACGAATGAACTGCGTTATTATACGCAAATTCGGCAGCCCAAATCAAATCTGGCCAATCACCTTCTTGATCCATCAAATAAAGGCGTGGATATTGTTCCAGCTCCTGATTGACCCTTTCAGTCTGTCCATCAGTTTCTGGATGGAAACTGGAAGACAATCGAGAGTCCACTCCTAATCTGCCCAAAAAAGCCCTCCAAAAGCGTGAAATGAATTGGGTCCCCGATCAGAGATAACTACTTTGGGAATGCCATGAGACTTAACTATGTGTTGAGTGAATAACATGGCCAGTTGAGCAGAATTGGGGATTGATTTTAAAGGAACGAAATGACTCATTTTAGAAAAATGATCTACCAAAACCCAGATGGTGGAATATCCCTGACTGGAGGGAAGGTCTACAATGAAATCCATAGAAACGGTATGCCATGGATATGGGGCTACAGGCAAGGGCATCAGTAAACCTTGTGGGGCCTGTCTATTGGCCTTCCCCTTAACACACTGTTCACAGGATGCCACATATTGTCTCACCTGAGCATCTAATTCAGGCCACCAAAATTCTCGTTTAATCAGTTCTAAGGTCTTCTTCACACCCTTATGTCCAGCCAAAAGATCATCATGATAGTGTTCCACTATTTCTTTGCGTAGATCCTCTCCAGGTACAAAAAGATTTCCTCGATAGTAGAGTTTGCCATTCTTAATCTCTCGTCCGAAATCTTCTTTTACCCAGGCCAACATTTCATCTTCAGAAAGGGCCTTTTTGATTTTGTCCTCCAATTCTGTATACAAAATGGTATTAATGATCTTTTCCTCTGGAATTATGTAACCTTCTTTTCTAGCTTCTTCAGGGTCTCTGACATCTAAGCGAGACAAAGCATCAGCCTTTCCATTAGCAGATCCTGGTTTGTAAGTCAAAACAAATTGTAATCAGCAAAAAATAGGGACCACCTCAATTGCCGGGGGGTGAGAGTGCGAGCGGACTTCAAAAATTGTAGATTCCTGTGGTCAGTAAAAACTGTGACCTCATGCTTAGCCCCTAATAAATAATGCCTCGATTGCTGAAAGGCATCTTTCACTGCAAGCAATTCCTTGTCAGCTATGGAGTAATTGATTTCAGCAGCTGAAAGCTTCCGAGACCGATAAGCAACCGGATGAAGTTGCCCAGTAGTCTTGTGTCTTTGAGACAAAATTCCTCCAATAGCTAGATTAGAAGCATCGGCTTCAACAAAGAATGGTTCATCTGGGTTTGGATGCTGCAAGATGGGTGCTGTGGTAAAAACTTCTTTTAAATATTGAAAGGCCTTCTCAGTCTCTGGACTCCACAAAAACGTCTCTTTCTTCTTATGGAGACGAGTAATGGGAGCGACCTTGTCTGAAAAGTTGATGATAAAACGCCTATAAAAATTGGCGAAGCTAATGAAGCTTTGGATCTCTTTCACATTGCGAGGAGGCGGCCACTCCTTGATTGCCTTCACCTTAGACTCATCCATAGAGACTCCTTCAGGGCATAAAACGAAGCCCAAAAACTCTACGCGAGTAGTGTGAAAAACACACTTTTCCAATTTCACAAAAAGCTGGTGGTTAAGCAATTTCTGTAAGATTGCTCGTACATGTTGGGCATGATCTTCCTGGTTGGCCGAGAAAATGAGACTATCGTCGATGTAGACCACAGCAAAGCAATCCAAAAATTCTTGTAACACACCATTGACAAAATGCTGGAAGGCCGCAGGTGCATTACACAGGCTGAAGGGCATGACCTGATACTCGAATAATCCAAATCGAGTATGAAATGCCGTCTTCCATTCATCACCTTCGGCCATCCTAACCAAATGATAAGCCCCCCCTTAAATCCAATTTTGTATACACTCGGGCTCCCTTCACTTGGTCCAAAAGCTCCGAAATCAACGGCAAAGGATAACGATTTTTCTTGGTCACTGCATTCAAGGCACGATAGTCTATGCAAGTCCTAAGCTTTCCATCTTTCTTTGGAATGAAGAAAAGAGGGGAGGAAACTGGAGACTGCGAAGGCCGAATAAACCCATTGGCCAAAAATCGATCTAAGTACTCTTTTAAATGACTGTTCTCAGATTCCGAAAGTGCATAGATTCGGCTGCAAGGTAAAGAAGCTCATACTCCCGATGAGGAGGTAACTTCTGGGCCTCTTGTTCATCGAACACTGCTCTCAAATCTTGATATTCCAAAGGAATCTTTGGAGCTTCCAAAGCCCAAATCACTAGCGGAGTCTCCGCCAAGAGAGACGGTTGTGAAGGTTGCTGATCAGACATCTTAGAATGAAAACAATGCTCCATGCAATAGTCGGAATTAATTTCTACTGTTCTTTTCGCCCAATCAATTCTTGGATTATGTTCGGTCACCACGGAAGCCCCAGAATCAACTGAAACTGAGGGGCATCAATGAGACTGAATTTCAAATAACTTTGATGAAGACCTGGGCCAATTACAGTTAACTCTTCCGTGTCGTAAAGGTTGGGTCCCGAAGACAGATTAGTTCCGTCAACAGCTCGCACCGGTTCAGGTTTGTCTTTCTTTAAAAATCGGATGCCCAAAGACAGTGCAAACTTAATGTCACAAAAATTTCCAGTTGCCCCGGAATCAATCATTACAGAGATTTCATCCACTTCGGTGGTTCCGAATTTAAGCATACTGGAAATAATTAAATGAGGGGCCGCAGATTGCAAAGTGTTATCTATGAACTGAGAGTCTGGAGTTGTCTTATCCGAAGCTCCCACCAGAGCAACTCCTCTTACTGGTGGGGCCTGTCTTTTACCCATGCACTGATCTTAGGCTTCTTTGGGCACTCTTTGACAAAGTGCCCAGAACCACCGCAATACATGCACAGCTTGCCACTTCTACGCTTTTCTCTCTCTTCCTTGGTAAGAGGTCCCCGAACAAAACTAATTTGCATGGGCTCTTCTCCTGCTGCTGTCTCACTGGGCTTAGCCGGTTCAGGTTTTACTCTGTCAAAACGAGGTGGAAAAGGTCTAACCTCTTTACGACGTTCACTCTTCCTTTCATTTTGCCGCTGATCTATTTGAAGTACTAAATCGATTAACTCAGATACTTCTGTAGGTCTCTTGGGTATCTGAGCTAATCCATCCTTAAGTTCATCCCTAAGACCCCTATAGAATATTGCTGCTCTCTTAGCTTCGGGCCATTGGGTCTCCACAATCAATTTGTTAAATTGCGCCAGGTAAGCCACCAATTCTCTATTACCTTGTTTTAAATCTAAGAGCTCATTGTCAGTGGTCTGTGAGATGGTTCTTCGATCAAAAATCCGCAGAAACTCAGCCTTGAAATCTTCTAAATTGTAAAGTATATGGTCGTTACAATTTACCAATGGCATGGACCACGCCGCTGCATCCCCACTCCAGGTAAGACAATAAAAAGGCCACCTTAGACTGATCCTCCTTGAAGATAATTGGCCTACATAGGAAGTGTAGGGAACATTGGGTGAGGAACACTTGGGCCTTATGTGGGTCTCCATTAAACCTCTCTGGGGCGGCTAAAGGGATTGTGGGGGAGATTGCGTGTATGACTTGTGTGGTCAACTCTGCTGCTGAGGGGGGGGGGAGAAAGATTAAGGTTTATGCTCTTTGGTCATTAGGTTTGCCCCTGCAACGAAATCATCAAATCGCTGTCTAAAGAAACTGGATTCTTGACTGGATTTTCTAACCTCTTCTCGAAGATTCTTATTATCATCCATGGTCTCACTGAGTTGTTTTTGTATCCCCTCCAAGACTGCAACTAAGGCCTTAATATCTAACCCTTCCGTCATCCTCCCCAGGTGGAAGTTGGATTATGGCACTTCAATCTGTCAAGTACCACGCACCTGATAAACTTGGACTTCCACAGGAGCAGATGACTATTCCTCCAATCCCAAACTCCACTGCAAGCGGACAGTGAATCCACTGTCAGTAAAGAGGGGGAAAGGGGGATGGGACAAAGAGAGACTCCACTGCTGTGCCTCTTCCTCTCGGGAATTCTAGCTATTTAGCCTGGCACCTGAAAACACAAATGAAAGCGTTAATACACTTCTAAACCTTTCCAATACCTAACTTATTTCACTTAAAATAAGCATACCCAATCGCATCTCATACCTTTGTCTCTGCAGTGATTAGCCGCTCTCTTGAAAATATATTTGTTGATATTTAACAGTAGTAAATAATTGAAGCAGTATTGATATTAATCCACTCTTGTGTTTCTTTCTCTTTGCAGATGTCAATGGAAGCAATATGTTGGTAAGTATAATTATCTACTGGCGGTCGCCAGTAGATAGTTATAGTTACAACCTATTATCCATAGGAAATCCGCGACATTCTATTTGAAATAACTCTCTTGCCGGTTGACTTATCTTCGCAAAATTTTCAAACTTTGTGGGGCGCTCCGGTCCGCTCCTACCCTGAAAGTCTCGGGGGATTCGTCAAGCGGGGGCCGAGAAAAAGGGGGTCCCAAAACGTGTTTTCCCCATGCAATTTTCCATAGGAAACTTTAGACACGGCTACAGTCCGAACTGCTGAACGGAATTACACCAAATTTGGCAAAGAGGTAGTTCTTGGTTCAGAAAGAACCCTTTTTGTTAAATGGTGTAAATCCGTTCAGTAGTTGCTGAGAAAATCAAAAGTAAAAAGATAGATATATCTATGGCCGCGTCGGATTCGAGCACCCTCCCGATCACGAGCTGCATGCTAATTGGCTGTCAACACTCCAAATCAGGAAGTGTTGGCAGCCATTTTGTCCCTCAGTAGAACCGAGGGACAGAAACAAGTGCGCAAAGCGCACAAAGGGGGCAGGGTAGAAACACCCTGACCCCCTAGGTCTGCTCAGGGGGTCCCACAAGGACCCCCTGGGCAAAACTTTTTATTTTTTTTTAAAAATCGGCAGGATGAGCTCAGGGTGCGCGAATCCTGCCGAGAAAAAGAAAATCGAAGCGCGGTCTCCGCGCTTCGATGTTAATGGCCCCGGGTGGGCCAAGTCCCGGGGGCATGCTGGGGGGGTTTATTTTATGTGTGGGGGCCTCTAAGGGCCCCCAAGCCCCGGGGACCACCACCCCCTGGGGCTTTATGTATAATGGTGCGGGAGGGCTCTGAGCCCTCCCGCAGCCCCGGGGACCGCCACCTCCCGGGGCTTCTTTTTTTATTTTTGAAAAACCTGTGTGGGGGCTCCAGCCCCCACACGCCCCGGGACCACCACCTCCCGGGGCACTAAGAAAATTACAATGGGGGTCCGTTTTGGACCCCCAAGCCCCGAGGACCACCACCTCCCCGGGGCTTTCAAAATGTAAGGAGGGGGCCGCGCGGCCCCCTCCTGGAAGCCTGTGGTGGCCCTGGGGACCGCCACCCCCAGGGCCGGCTCCTGCAGTGTCCCGGGGTGCCTACCCCGGGACACTGCTGTTTGCAATGACAGGACGGGAGCCTCGCGGCTCCCGTCCTGTCATTGCAAACTGCTTTGGATATTGGAAGAGAGGCAGGAAACCTGCTATCTCTTCCAATATCCAAAGCTGATTGCTTTCCACATGGGGAGCAGCATGTTAGCTGCTCCCCATGTGTAAAGCAATGCCGGCTCCCGTAGGACACGGGGAGCCGGCGGGACTGTGGGGGGTTTGGGGACCCCCACAGTCCCTAACGAGAGGCCAGGCCCCGGGGGATGGGGTCCCCGGGGCCATAAGTGGCCACGGAGGGGGCCACGCAGCCCCCTCCCCAAAGGTAAAAAAAAGAAAGAAAAAAAAAAAAGTGCAAGGCCGGCCCCGGGGATGGGGTCCCCGGGGCCTTAAATGGCCTGAGGAGGGGGCCACGCAGCCCCCTCCAAATAAAAAAAGAGGCCATGCCCCGGGGATGGGGTCCCGGGGCCAATACAGGCCCAGGGAAGGGGGCCACCTGCCCGTTTTTTTTTTTTTAATTTTAATTTAAAAAAGGGTAAGGCCCTTTGGGATGGGGTCCCCAGGGCCTAAAAATAGGAAAAAGGAAGGGGGCTACACAGCCCCCCTTCAGGGGAAAAAAAACAAACAAAAAAAAAACGATCGGGCCCGCAGGCCCCGCCCCTTCCTTCACCACTCTGCAAACGCGCCCCTGGCGCGTTTGCAGAGGAGGCAATTCCCCTTGAATACTGGGGGTCCCTGGGGGCCAACTAGCCCACCAGGAACCTCCAGTATGCGCCAGGGGGCTGCCTTGCAGAGAGGTGTACAGAGGCCACGCCCCTTTTACACCTCTCTGCAACGCAGCTCTGTGGCGCTTTTGGAGGTATATGGTGGGCTAGTTGCACCCCAGGGACCCTCAGGATTCAAGGGAGTTAATCCCCCGACTTAAAACGCGCCACGGGGCGCGTTTGCACAGTGGTGAAGGGAGGGGCAGGGCTTCAGGTGACATGTGTGCAAACAGGCCCCGTGGCGCGTTTTAAGATGGGGAATTAAATCCCCTTCAATCCTGAGGGTCCCTGGGGCCAACTAGCCCAACAGGTACGTCCAGAAAGCGCCACAGAGCTGCGTTGCAGAGAGGTGTAAAAAGGGTGTGGCCTCTGTACATGTCTCTGCAACGCAGCCCCTGGCGCATACTGGAGGTTCCTGGTGGGCTAGTTGGCCCGTAGGGACCCTCATGATTCAAGGGGACTTAATCCCCCAACTTAAAACGCGCCACGGGGCGCGTTTGCACAGATGTCACCTCAGGCCCCGCTCCCTCCCTTCACCATTGTGCAAATATTCCTCTAAAATCAGCCGAAATACGAATTCTGATTTACTCACCTGTTATCAGGAGAGACCTCAGTGCTGCATCTTTCAGCCCAGTACTAATCCTGAAAAGTAATTTTAACCGTACTTACCAGTAACTTGAATTTCCTTCCATAGGCTAACATTGACTGGTTTCACTTGGAAATTCTTCTAAGTGTGGAGTTTTGGAACTTTAAAATATTCCTCTAAAATCAGCCGAAATACGAATTCCGATTTACTCACCTGTTATCAGGAGAGACCTCAGTGCTGTATCTTTCAGCCCAGTACTGGTCCTGAAAAGTAATTTTAACCGTACTTACCAGTAACTTGAATTTCCTTCCATAGGCTAACATTGACTGGTTTCACTTGGAAATTCTTCTAAGTGTGGAGTTTTGGAACTTTAAAATATTCCTCTAAAATCAGCCGAAATACGAATTCCGATTTACTCACCTGTTATCAGGAGAGACCTCAGTGCTGCATCTTTCAGCCCAGTACTGATCCTCAAAAGTAATTTTAACCGTACTTACCAGTAACTTGAATTTCCTTCCATAGGCTAACATTGACTGGTTTCACTTGGAAATTCTTCTAAGTGTGGAGTTTTGGAACTTTAAAATATTCCTCTAAAATCAGCCGAAATACGAATTCCGATTTACTCACCTGTTATCAGGAGAGACCTCAGTGCTGCATCTTTCAGCCCAGTACTGTTCCTCAAAAGTAATTTTAACCGTACTTACCAGTAACTTGAATTTCCTTCCATAGGATATAATTGCCTGCTTTTTGCTGAAAAAGTTTCTAAGTGTTGATTTTTGAAACATACAAATATTCCTCTAAAATCAGCCGAAATACGAATTCCGATTTACTCACCTGTTATAAGGAGAGACCTCAGTGCTGTATCTTTCAGCCCAGTACTGGTCCTGAAAAGTAATTTTAACCGTACTTACCAGTAACTTGAATTTCCTTCCATAGGCTAACATTGACTGGTTTCACTTGGAAATTCTTCTAAGTGTGGAGTTTTGGAACTTTAAAATATTCCTCTAAAATCAGCCGAAATACGAATTCCGATTTACTCACCTGTTATCAGGAGAGACCTCAGTGCTGCATCTTTCAGCCCAGTACTGATCCTCAAAAGTAATTTTAACCGTACTTACCAGTAACTTGAATTTCCTTCCATAGGCTAACATTGACTGGTTTCACTTGGAAATTCTTCTAAGTGTGGAGTTTTGGAACTTTAAAATATTCCTCTAAAATCAGCCGAAATACGAATTCCGATTTACTCACCTGTTATCAGGAGAGACCTCAGTGCTGCATCTTTCAGCCCAGTACTGTTCCTCAAAAGTAATTTTAACCGTACTTACCAGTAACTTGAATTTCCTTCCATAGGATATAATTGCCTGCTTTTTGCTGAAAAAGTTTCTAAGTGTTGATTTTTGAAACATACAAATATTCCTCTAAAATCAGCCGAAATACGAATTCCGATTTACTCACCTGTTATAAGGAGAGACCTCAGTGCTGTATCTTTCAGCCCAGTACTGGTCCTGAAAAGTAATTTTAACCGTACTTACCAGTAACTTGAATTTCCTTCCATAGGCTAACATTGACTGGTTTCACTTGGAAATTCTTCTAAGTGTGGAGTTTTGGAACTTTAAAATATTCCTCTAAAATCAGCCGAAATACGAATTCCGATTTATTCACCTGTTATCAGGAGAGACCTCAGTGCTGCATCTTTCAGCCCAGTACTGATCCTCAAAAGTAATTTTAACCGTACTTACCAGTAACTTGAATTTCCTTCCATAGGATATCATTGCCTGCTTTTTGCTGAAAAAGTTTCTAAGTGTTGATTTTTGAAACATACAAATATTCCTCTAAAATCAGCCGAAATACGAATTTCGATTTACTCACCTGTTATCAGGAGAGACCTCAGTGCTGCATCTTTCAGCCCAGTACTGGTCCTGAAAAGTAATTTTAACCGTACTTACCAGTAACTTATATTTTCTTCCATAGGAATCCATTGTCTGGTTTTCAGCAGAAAAGTTTCAAAGTGTCGATTTTCACAAACTACAAATATTCCTTAAAAATCGCCTGTATGACTTAAACGCATTCTTTCAACTGTTTACAGGAGATGCACCAGTGCTGGATCCAGGATCCAACACTGAGTAAGAAAAAGTAACGATAACAGTTTTTACCTGCTAAGTGAATTTCCTTCCATAGGATAACATTGGTGATTCTATGAGAAAAAGTTTCTAAGTGTCAACTTTTAAAATACAATAATATTCCTTAAAAATCACGACTGTAACCAAAACGCTTTTACTCAACTGTTTACAGGAGATGTACCAGGACTGAATCTAGGATCCAGTCCTGTGGTTAGAAAAAGTAATCCATAAAGTAACTAATTGCATTTAACTAGAAATTCACATTGAGCTGAATGTTGCATTGTGTTTGAAAATGTGGTGCCCATTGCAACAACTGTAACTACTGTACTTAAAAGTCTATTGCCTATGTGCAAAGTATTTAAACTAAAGTAATTCATTCTGAGAAAGTATTTTTTGTAATGTAATGTATAATGTAATTACAATGTAATTTAAAAAATAAAATATGTAAAAAAAAAAATCTAAAAATGTAATAAATCAGTATGAAAAAAATTAATATAACAATTAATACATTTAAAAATTGTCATTTACAAAACCTTTGAAATTCACTGAAAAAAACGTAGGTTTCAGACATGTTATAGTTAGGAATTAGCATTTAAAAAACCTTTGAAATTCACTGAAAAAACCATAGGTTTCAGATAAGTTATAGTTAGAAATTAGCATTTAAAAAACCTTTGAAATTCACTGAAAAAACCATAGGTTTTAGGGACAGTTATAGTTAGTTGGACATTTCACTCGGTTGGAAATTCCCCCATTATAGTTAGTTCAGCTAACTATAACTCGCGCCCCCGCAATGCACTGCTGATGACGTCACATATTACATCACTCATGACATGGTCAGTGACATCACTGATGACATCACTGATGACATCTCAAATGACATCACTGATGACATCATCCACGTGATAATCTGATGCACCTCCTCACACCCTAATATAACCTTTGATACACCCAATCTAAATTACAGACTGCCATTCGCAAAACCATAGACACTTCAACACCAATAACTACATACCCACTCACTGATTCTTAGGTCTACACACACACACACATCCACTCACTCACCCGTACAGTCACTCATACTTATGGTCACTCAGTACAGGACAATCATATGCACTCTTACTCCTATATAGACACTCAAACACCGCCACTCATCCATAGAGGTACTCACACACCTAGTCAGTCATGCAAATAATTAAACACACTGCCATTTACTCACCTATACAGTTATACACACACCAGCTCACTTAATCATACAAATACTAGCACATTGTTACGCTCTTATACAATCACTGATACAAGCACACACTCATCCATACAGCCACTATCACAATCACTCACTCTCGCTTATAGCTATTTATATACTCCAATACACATATATACTGCCTTTCACATATGTAGTTACTCACACATGTACCACTGGGACATACATTCACTCACTAACACACTCTTACACACACTTACCCACCCATACAGTCTATCACAGATGCACTCTTGAAACCATCCACCCAGTGAATCACCCACTCACACATCTATGCACAGTCGCACACACCCCATCCACACAAACACTCAGGCACCCATACAGATACTCAGACAACAAATCAATAACTCTTATAGACACTCATGTAGCTATTCACAAACCCATGCAGCCACTTACACAGCAACAGACAGATACAGACATTAACCCAGTTTAGTCACTAACCCATGCATTCAGTAAGATACGTTTAATCACTCACTTATAGAATTAGTCACGCACCTACTAAATCATCCATACACACACTTATACACCCACTCATTCTTCAATACGCCTTTCCCTATATATATTAAAAATATTTAAACTTTACAGAAACACACAGTCACTGGATGATGTCATCAGTGATGTCATTTGAGATGTCATCAGTGATGTCATCAGTGATGTCACTGACCATGTCATGAGTGATGTAATATGTGACGTCATCAGCAGTGCATTGCGGGGGCGCGAGTTATAGTTAGCTGAACTAACTATAACGGGGGAATTTCACGGGTTTTGTACGAGTGCAATGTCCAACTAACTATAACTGTCCCTAAAACCTATGGTTTTTTCAGTGAATATATATATATATATATATTGCTACATACTATATGAACTAATGAAGAGAAAGATGATTCTGTAGTTCTTAAATGTAATTTACAAAATGAATTTCAGTCTTTCTTTGCAGCAAAAAACATAACAAAATGAATCCTTGTGTATGTATTTTTCAAGAAAGTCAATCACAAGGTTTTAGCGCTTGGAATAAACTCAGTTGCTCAAAAAGCGTAATACTCAATACCAGCCCTGTTGAATTCACAGGAAGACAAGCGCTGTAAAAATAATTAAGTAAACTAATTGCTCTGTAGAATGAAATATGCAGCCTTGAGAATACAGTTCAGAATAGGCTGCGCGCAGACGAAGGAAATAATTCCAACAGCTGAAAATCCTAGCTGATAACCCACAGAGCGCCAGAAAAGCAGATGCTCTAAAGTTCGACCTTAGCAAGCTCAATATTGTTATTTATGCTGATGCCAAAAAGCCACAGACTTACTTCATTTGAGAGGTGATTCTCCCACACCCTTTACTCACAAAAGCCAAATAAAGCTGGACAAGAAGAACAGTTCACCTGACGGAGAACTCAGGAACTTCCAGCTTGATGCCAAAAACTGCCTCGAGATGTCAGGCGGAGATGTATTGTATATTGTAAGTGAAAGCACAAATTCCTAATAAATCGAAGTAATTCACGAAAAAACAAAACTAATACCACCCAAAAAACATACAAAATAAACATAATATGTAAGTATCCCAAAATATTACATATACCCCTAAATATGCCCACCCCACTTTTTTTTAAACTCACTGTAATTATACAACTTTATAAATATAAAACACTAACTACCCACACCTCCAATTTAACTCAAATACCTGGAAAAACATGCAATGTAATATTAATTAATTATATACATATTCTTTTCTGTTAAAAAAATAAGAGCAAATCTTATACGTCCTCAAAAAAGAATCCCAAGGTTTGCATATAAAACAACCCAAAACATCATTCCATATTATAAACCTAAGCACAAATAATTGTACCTCTAAAACAAATAACATAAAACAAAAACATAAAAATGAAAACACTAACTACTCAAACCCCCTACATAGCCCATAAACCATTAAAAATAAGAGTCCCTTACTACAAAATAAAATTTCTTTATCACATCCAAATTAAAATTTGCAAAACAAACAGTAATAAATAATGTAATTAATTGTTCACAACTACACAATGCAATAGATATATACCATAGGATGTTAATGAACAAACTATATTAACTCATCAATATTTTTGCATACTATATTTTGAAACAATGAGGGGTTGAATTTCAGTGCTTTTGAAAGTGAAAGTCAAAACCATACTCACTCAGCAACTGAAGTTCAATGCTTTTTAAGCCTTCTGAGTACTTAACCATAATTTTCCTTTAACAATGTTTTTTATTGAGAGACAGCACCCAGCCCCATTTCACCCAGATAAGCTGTGCATAGCCTTATACCATGCTCTGTGCACTGCCCCCATCCCATCCAAACAAGCTGCACATGGACTTAGGCCATGTGCAGCAGTTAGAGAGTCCAGGATCTAGAGCAGGATTTGGCTTTAAGCCAGACCCTACACATTCCAGCTGGTATGCTCTTGTAAATCTTTTTTCAATCGGGACAGTCTGAAAGGATTCCAGAAGTGGTCACTCTTTCCCCATATCCTCTCAGAAAAAGATGAAGGACCATCCCCTATGTCTTAACCCCTAAGCCATTTACATAATCACGAGCAGTAGACTGCCCCATCTCCACCCAGCCTTAAGTCATGCACAGTGGCCTAGGGGTGTAAGGCATGGCCTAAGACAAGCCCTCTGCCCGACCCGCCCAAAGGAGCTGTGCATATCCTCTGGTCCAGCATTGGAACCTTTGACCATAGGGTCTGGCCTTTAGCTATTAAAGAGGGGAGGGGTGGTCAAAATGTTATCACTTGCCAATTACTTTGGTACCGTTTGATGAATATGATTAAATTTAGCAGAAAGTTAAAACATTAGTCTCTGTCTTTGTATATGAAATTTCATGGAGATCAATCAAATGATGAATAAGGTATTAGTAAATCAAAACCTTTCCTCCTCATGAAGGGGGGCTTTATGTGCTTTATGTGCTGATTGCAAAATTGCTTGCATATAAAATAAAAAAGCTTCTTTTACCCCATTCTTTAAATGTGCCACCCCGCTTGCTGGATATGCACAAAACCTGAGATGCTTAAGGTGCTAACTCTGAGTGTAACCTGATAACTGTTCGCCAAATTGCATGCAGTTTCATCAAACTGCTTCAATTTTACTAGCAAATGAATATATGTTTGACCCCTCCCTTCACCTTTGACTCCTACATGACAGATCTATAAAACGAAACTTGAAACAACAAGAGTAAGGTTATCTGAATATAAACTGATCCTGAGTTTATTTAGAGAATCCTTTCAGAATTGCATAATTAGAATTAGTACATGTGTATTTCTAGCTTTATCATCATAGATTAAAACTGGCATAGAGCTAATAAAACAGCAAAGCTAGCTGTCAGAGTAAGTTAGTGTGTGCGAGGGACATGCCAAAAAGTGTTTTCCTGATATCATTCATGGTAATTAACTGGGCAGTTTCTATATCCTTCAGCAATCTACCTGCACCGTAAACTGTAAATATCTTGTTTCACCATATAAAAGCATCATATTTGGATGCCCTACAGAATATTATTTGGAAGTTCAGTCTAATTATTGAGAAGTGCCCATGGGTAGTCCTAGTATTATCATGTTTTTCTCCATCTAGGTACCCCTTTTCTGTGCTAAATATTTTGAATATTTAGAGACAAGTGACAAATGTAGATATAACAAGTGTGTATCTATTAATGCCATTACTCACCAAACATGAGGTATAAACAAGAGTTCCATGAAAGATGATAATCTCATTTCTTGATTGTTATTATTAATATTTAAAGAGCATAAGTTAACAGAATTAAAATAAATGAAAGGTTAGCAGCAACATTTCTGCTAATTGTTTATTCTAAAAAGATACCCAGATAATGTTATATAAGCTCAGAATGGAGTCTGATGCGTTAGAGAGGAACTTCATGCCAGAAGATTGAGATGGTCCATGTTAAATCATATCTCCTACTTTTGCTGAAGGCTGAAGGTGGGCATATTTAGCCTTCGCTTGCTGGGCTTAACAGCCTGCCTGCCAGCGCAGACTAGAATAGCAGACAAAGATATTAATCTGAATATTAGCCTCATTGTTCAAAACAGGTATGCAGGTGTGATCGTTTTTTGAAACCCAAATTAGGCCATTTTTTGGTGTTAAGATTAGTTAAGTTAGTCTAAGAAGGTGAGCGTGAGTTTCTAGATACTGACTTAAAGAAACCTTTATACACTAACCATTGAGTTGCAATATGTTTTGCTGTTCACAATGCTTGTATACTTTGCAGCTACTATTCAGTTCATGTTGTCATCATAGTTACTATGCACATTGTTTGCACTAGTATAGGATTATGATTTTAAAATAAATCTTTAAAACATTTCCATTGTTCCCTAGTGTTCTTGAGAGTGTCTTTCTATTATGAAAAAGTGTTTAGGTTGCACTAATCATCCCTGTGATATCTCACAGATTTGGTTGTTACCTGAAACATGTCTCACTCAGATATTGCTCAGTGGGTTTTGGGGTGGTTGCAGTCCAACAGGCTTTCTGTCTTGCGTTGGCACATAGATATAGTCCTTAGTGCTAGGCGATCTAGAAACCCTACCTTGGGTTATATTCTGGAATATTGTTCCAGAAAACGTATAATTGGTGCCCTGCTGCAAGGCATGTTCTTCAAGACCTTTGAGCAATTCTGAATGACACACTCAAGAAACCAATTATCACAATTATAGGAAACATTGGTTGTAACATTGCTTATTTTCTGCTGAGGGTTTGTCATGTGCTTGATTTATAAAAGACTGATCCCCATTTTGGTTACAGTTTTGAATCTCATGTGTTGAATCTGTTTGTTAATAATGGTGAAACCTATTGCTAGGGGTGTCCCTAACACGATGGTGGGGTAACTTTTA
This sequence comes from Calotriton arnoldi, assembly GCA_963921515.1. NCBI lineage: Eukaryota > Metazoa > Chordata > Amphibia > Caudata > Salamandridae > Calotriton > Calotriton arnoldi. The sequence goes on from CAWUFW010001071.1 coordinate 1,020,272, forward strand.
TTGTAAATGTACATGCTGTGTACCCTTTTGAACTAGTTTACTCATGGTTGAAGTTTGATGCTGTAGATCCCGATACTGGGAATTTTCATACATATAGAGAGCTGTTTCAATCCCAGCTAATTATGAGCCCCATTGCAACATAGAAGTCCCATTAGGTTATCAACAACATGAAGCATGGTTCAGTGGCCAGCTATCACATGTATTTCAAAATATTCAAATGGATCCCTTTAGTAATGAGGGAGCTGCCTTCCCCGTATTGGCTGTGTATACTCCAAGAAGCAAGACACTTACTAACCCAGATAGTGGCCATTATTAGGTGACTTCAACAGTATGTCCTACAGTCAGCTGCTACTGGAACAGTCATTCCCAGTGCTGTATAAGAAGCACATTCTGTGGTGCAGGCAATTAGTCCACAAACGTAATGCATTATGGGCAAAGCTCCTAGAAAGCGAGAGAAGATTCCGTTTTTGATTGTTCACAAAACTAACCAGCTAGAGGCAGTTTATTCTCATACAGCTCCCCAGTATAGACATAGAATCCTTGTATCCTTATCTTTGCATGTTCCATTTGCTATGGTGCCACCTGTAGAAGAATGTACACTACTGCATATGGCACATCCTCATTGGTGATGTTATCAGAATTGTTAAAACAAATAAAAAATGATCAAGGGGCAACAAATACTCTTGATTTACGAATTAATTTAAGGTCAATTTTGAGACAGTTTCCTTGATAGCTCTGAGTAATGTTCAAGCTGAAGCTACAGTCCTGGAAGTTCACCAGCAGTTGGCAGTGGTTCCTCTTTAAGATCGCAAACGGGAACTCACAAGTTTACAACACTGTGCGCCATGAAAACTTAGGGCCATATGTATCAATGTTAGGTTTTGCGATTCTCAAATAGCGAATTTTTAAGAATCGCTATTTGAGAATCGCAAAACGCTATGTATGTAGGATTTGCAATAAATTTTGCGAATCCTACATATTCCTTAATTGCGAATCGCAAATTGCGATTTGCAATTAAGGAATACCTCCCCATTCATTCCTATGGGCCTAGAGGCCCATAGGAATGAATGAGAAGACATTCTCAATTTGCGATTCCCAATTAGAGAATTGCAAATTGAGAATGCAATTTCAAGGGTGCCAGGGTGTCAAAAGGACACCCTGTTGCACCCCTGAAATGAGCATGTGTGCACATGTGGCGCACATACATGCCCTAAGGGCATGTGTGTGCGCCACATGCCACTTTGAAAAATGCAAAAATGTGCATTTTTGAAGGAAATCGCAAATTACCACCAACCTGTAGTTGGTGGTAATTTGCGATTCCTTATGCCATATTCGCACAACTTGGGTGCTTCATACATTCCATTTAAGGAATCGCAATTTGCGATTCCTTAAATGCATTCGCAAAATAAGGAATCGCAAATTTTGCGATTCCTTAATTTGCGAGACAGTTGTGCTTTCATACATAGCACTAGGCCAAATTGCGATCGCAAAAGCTGAAATTCTGCGAATTTCAGCATTTGCGATCGCAATTCGCCTTGATACATATGGCCCTTAGATTCTTAGATCATAAAACTGCATCTCAAAGCAAATAATGAAAATGAGCAAGAAAAATGCCACATCGGAAACTAAGAAAAAGCAGAAAGTGAAACAAAAAACAAAGCCTGGATCTGCTCCACCGCTGGAGTCCCGCAGGGGTGGATATAATTTGAGGGACGTTTTCAGAAATCTCGGCACAGTAAAAAGACAGAATGGAGTGGACAGACTGAGTATAGCAGGAAGGATAGAATACTGAACCAGTATGTGAAGTTGAAGTCAGTATAAAGATGATCGAGAAAGGCTTGGACTCAAAGACGCACTCTAAAAAGAAAAAAGTTGCTGGTTTAGCAAAGAAGTATGCCCTACAATCTATGGACACTTCTGCTGAACAGGACTTGGGTGGTAACACCTCTGTACAGGGCAGCAGAAGTGACAATAGTTTGCTAGACTCTTAAAGAACATCTAGTTGTGACTCCACCTAAAGAATACATTCAGTTTGAGACACTTCGACAAATAAACCCTCCAAACAGGATTTATGATCTAGAAATATAGATTTGAAGGAGATATATTGCGCATAATAAAAGCTATCCTATGGCCTCATTTGTTGGATGCTTATTATATTATTCTAGCATAGGATGATTGGTTTCCAGTCTTTGTAAGGGATGCACCCGGAGATGAGGAGATAATAATGCAGACAAGCTCCTCTGTAGTACCTGAAGAACTCAGGAAAAAATATGTGAAAGAATGGACTTTTAAGCAAACTCCTGCATCGTTTAAGCAGAGTGGAGCAAAGACTCTGTTCCACAAGTGTGCCCTGAAGGAGTGAGTCCGAAATAGAGGCTCAATATCCTTTGAAGTCAGAAGCTAACAGCCATATAAAAGCTTTTTAGATCATCTAGAGTAATATGGTATAATATTGCCTTACGATTGGCCCTTGAACACTTCTCTTTTTCTGGTTTTAAAACCTACAAATTCATACAGAATAGAATTAGATTATAGAAATGTATATGCACATACACACACACACACATGATGTACAAAGTGCTCATAGTACTGGATTAATGATTAATCTAGTCAGTAAAAAATATTAAATGACATTAGGCATATCTAATGGATTTTTTAGTCCGACTATAGCAACTGAATCCCAATTTGTAACTGCTTTCTCATTCAGCGGTTTTCAGGGTTCATATACACGATTGCCACAGGGGCATAAGAATAACTCTAGACTTTTGGCAGCAAGAATTATGGAGCTCTTACAAGAACATCCCAAGGCGCTATCTTGAATTGATGACATATATAATAAAGATGATGATTTGGCTAAACACCTCGCTAGGGTAGGCAGAATAGTGACACTGGAGTCAAGCTATAATGGCTGCTGAGGAGTGATAACCCGCAAACCGGTCCTAGGATTCTGGCCAGGGAGGACGTGGCCTGGCAGTTCAGGCTGGACTGTTCCCATGGGGCACAGGGTCAAGACTGATTTGCATATGGCTGGGTCCAACTGGAATGGCACGGTGAGCAATAAACGATGGATTTAGGCCCAGATCTCTGTACTGGGGGGGAATGTTCGACATTGTTCAGCATTCCGTCCATCAATTGTTCTTTTTGCATTAGTGGCACATTTAGCCTGTCACAGGTATGAAATAGAATTTAAGAAATCTAAACTTGCATACCTTATTGTGATTTTTCTTGAATATGAATTATCCAGTGAGGGTAAAGGTCTGGTACCCGACTTCCCACAGAAGTGTGCTACTTTACAACCTCCAAACACATTAAGGAAACTACAAGTTCCAATGGGATTTCTTAACTTTGTCAGAGTTTACTTGCCACATAATGCTCAGCAAGAAAAGCCAATTTATGAATTAATCACTCATAGTTTTTAGAAAAGCAATTGATGAAAGTAAATACAGCTATCTTACATAGACTGCAAACAAACACATTTAATAAATGCATAGGGCCTGATTTAAAGTTTGTTGGACAGTATACTCCATCACAAATGTAACAGATATCCCATCCGCTGTTTTACAAATGCATAGTAGCCTATGGCACTCGAAATATGGCAGACAGGATATCAGTGGCGCTTGTGGTGGAGAATCCCATCCTCCAAACTCTAAATAAGGCCCTAAATATTTACGAATATGGGACAACACAGCAAACCTAGTATTTCGGGTTGTTACTAGCACTTCAGGTTAGAAATGTGTAGTGTACAATGGGAGACAGACTACTCCCATAACATACAGATCACACCTGTATGCCTCAGCTGAGGAATGCTTTAGTCCTGATGAGAAAATTGTCACTGCAGTACAGACAGCTATACAGAAGGATCACCCTTAGGCACAGGAGAAATAAATCATTATAGTTTTTCTGATACCTACACTAGAAGCAGCAACCACAGCTAGTATTCATAAAGTGCAAGTGCAAGTCTAAACCTCTGCTGGGTGCAGTGGGCCACTTCTTTAAATGCAACTGATGTAAAATTTGAATATGACCCGACACTTTGCATGCAAGAACTTTTGCAATCTACTCAAAATATTCCTCAAACTCCAAATATTTTTCCATACTTGAGGGCAAGAATTTGTGTAATGTAAATGGCTCCACACAACCTGTGGTTGGCACTAAACAAAAATACTCCACGTCTTGTCCTGCAATGCAGGGAATTTTCAAAGATGGCTACTTCAAGGTGCTATGCACATGCACTAAAATTTTGGGTAATTCCACTGCACAGCTTGCAGAAATACATACCCTGTTACCTGCTCTTTAGAAGGCTGATCCATCGATTCAGCATTCTGTATGCAGGGATATAATATAGATTTACGGCACTGATGCTTAAACGGATTCAGAGATTCAAATGGGGAGTCAATAAAATCTTTGGTGAAAAGTAGCTGTTCTCCAAGAAAAACTTCCTCCTTTGGTCCATGAGCCGCACATCTTGGCCCATAAGAGTATAGGAATCCATGCTAAAAGGAACTGTGCAGCAGATTTGACTGCAATAACAGCAGTACAGTCCTTTAAGGTTGCAGTTGTAACTTGATCTCGCATTAAGATTGATACATTTTAGTAGCAAGACAAGTAATGTTGAAAGGGGAAACACATTGTGATGGTTTTCCCTCTAAATATTCTTACACTACTACTAAAGATACAGTTTTATGGTTTTTCAGACATATTCCTAATGGGCAAGCCAAATAAGTTTTAATTAAGGCAGCTCATGAGGAGATAGATTTGGCTCATGCTGGCATCGGCACTACTGTACTAATTCTATAGCAATGATACTTGTGGCTATATTTACCAAAGCTTACTAAAAGATATTTCCTGGAATGCAATATTTGCCAACAGATAAAGCTTTCAGCTGTTGCAAGACCAGCACAGACTCCCTATATCTGACAAACCCCTTAGAGAAATCAATATATTTATATATTGATTGCTTGCGATTGATTCATGCACTAGATTCCTTTGGGTTTGCTCACAAAAAAACTGTCACTGATTGAGTGGTCATGAAAGACTTGGAGGTCCTAGTTCATACCTTTCACTCAGACAGTGGTCCTAATTTTGCCACTAAAGCATCCATAAATGCAATGTCTGCTCTTCGATTAAAACTGCTATACTTGCACCCCTTCCACTTGGAATATAACAGGGTCATAGAGCATGCCAATGGTACTCTTAAACAAACCTTAAACACTAGGGTATTAGATACAGGATTAAGCTGGCTGAACAATTTGTATGGGCCTCAGAGAGCACTAAGAGCCAGATGTATAAAAAAGTCAGTTTGCGATTTCCTAATTGCGAATTTTTGTGATTCGCAATTAGAAAATCGCAAACACCCATGTAGAAATGTGTCTTAGACACATTTTGCGATTCCCAGTGGGTCGCAAATAGACCTACCTCATTAAAATTCATGAGGTAGGTCTCATTTTGTGATCCATTGTTAATGGCCTGCACTCACAGGGATGGTGTTCTGTTGGGGTCGGCAGACCACCATGTCTGTCGTTGCTTTTCAAATAAAGCAATTTTTTGGGGGTAATGCAGTGTGGTTTCCTTAAAGGAAAACGGGATGCATTTCAAAAATAAAAATGAAAAACTACCTTTTCATTTTTTAAGAGTAGGCAGTGGTCCGTGAGACCACTGCCTGCTCTTAAAGAATGTTGGCGCCCACATGCCCACCTTCACATTCACAGTTTGCGAATGGGTTACCACCAACTTGAAGTTGGTGGTAACTGCAAATGTTTTGAGAAGATCATTCCCAGTTGCAAAACATTCCTACATACCAGTGCGACTCGCTATTGGGAAGGCACGCTCTTAACACGCCCCTTACTAATAGCAACTCACAAACCCTATTTTGCAAGTTGGCAATAGGTACTCACAAGATAGGGTTGGTACATGCCAAAAAGCATTTTACTGGTCGCAAACGCCCCGGTGGGCCATTTGCGAGTGGTAAAATGCTTTGTACATCTGGCCCTAAATAACTTGCCTAGAGGAGTGTTAGGTTGTCTTTGGAGTACCAATGTATGTGCCTGGAATGGTGGCAGAGGTGAAAACCCTTTGGGGTATATTCACAAGAACGTGTGATAACTACCGCAAGAGTAGCGTAACACAACTTTCAATATCGCAGCCTATCACGGGAAAATAACCCTGTGTCAACGTGGAATTCACAACAAGGTGGTACCATGCGATAGTCACCAGATAACGCGTCAAATGTCAGCGTGAAAATCAACGCCGCGTCACTCCCCCAACACCGACGCCCTACAATAGCCCATGGACATCCCACACAACCCACCACCAGGACCAGGGCAGACAAGCTACTCAGAGGAGAACCCAGCCCCTGCAACAGACCACACAGCATGAAGCACCCGCAATCATGGCTGCCTCACAACACTTCACCCACCCACACATGGCACCCCAATGCCAGGTGGCAGAACGCCAAAAGTAGGTGGCCCAACAGGTGAGGGTGTTGCCGAACCCATGGAATGCGAACTAGAACACATACGTGGGTGTCCAATACCCTTCAGGGACCACCTACACCCCACAAAGGAGACCCACACCTCCACAGAGACACATGCACATATCATGTTGAACTGGCTACGGGCACGTGCGCCCGGCCCCTTTATTGGCAGGGCCACATGTACAGTGACGCCTGTGCTGGATGTGTGTGGGGTGAGTATAAGCCAGCCCGCACGGAGTGCTTGGTGCTGCCAACAACCTGAACAGTGGACACCAGTGTAATGGAAACAGAAAACACCAGTATAACAGAGTCAAATGCAGGGCAACATGGAGGGATCCGGAGTAAGGACAGAGGTCACCCAATATTCAGTCAAGAGGTTCCGTGAGTTGCAGTGCACTGAGGTAGGGGCACTAGAGAAGAGCGCGCTCATGTGAAGAAATTGCTAGGATTGTGTCCCTTCGGGTTAGTCCTGATGCAGATGCAGTGGGGTGTGTTACACCTGCATCAACTTCCTCATCAACGTCCCAGGTCTCCCACACTGCCTGAGGTGACAGTTGCGTCCGCAGGCCACAGCGCAATACCCAGTATTAGATCCGGGTGTGTAGCTTGACTACCACCACCAGTCTGCATTCCTGCCTTGGGGCTGTTGCCACCTGCCCTCCCATTGTCTGTGCCTTCTCCCGTCCACACACTTGACACATCCTCCTCATCATGGTCCCAGGTCTACCCCACTGCATGAGGTGACATTGCTGCGCAACCTCACAACAGCACAAAACTCAATCAGTAACGGACAATGGCTTGTGGTGCACTGAGTCACTGGCACCTGGAGTGCTGAGCAGGGTATCAGGCCGATGATGGCATCCACGACAGGTCTGAGCAACTCTGTAGGTCTGTCAGGACCACCGTTTCGACTCTGGCAGATGGCGGTTGGAGGTGGTCCTTGCGGTTGTGGCGTGTGCCTCCTGCGATGATGTGACGTCCGGGCCGGTCAAGACTCGATGCTTTGTGTGGGCCCTGGTGGCCCGCAGTTGAGGACGGAGGATGCGGACAGCGCAGGGCCACAGACACATGGCGTTGATGACCCCAAGACCATCGCTACAGAGGCCATTCAATGTCCCAGAAGGAGGGGTGCCAGGCCTGAGCAGCACAGAGTTAGTTGCCCCGAATGCACTGCGGGCGGCACAGGCACCCAGCCACGGGACGGTGACTTGCGGTGCAGTCAGATGGGCCATGCGACCTGAGCGGGTCCCCATCAATGTCCGAGGTGTATGTTGCGGAGGGTTTCGGGGGACAGTGGAAGGTGTCCTCCAGGGCATGATGTGGAAGGTCTGATGTTATCTGGAAGCAGCAAATGGAGGAGTGGAAAGCGCAACCCTCGTTTCCACCAACATTTCGGTATCAGCTACATGAGGATGAAAACTAGCCCCTAGTCCATAGACTCAAACGCCACCAATGTGCGACCAGTGAGTGTCCATGAATGTCGGGGAACACACTTAGTGGCACAGGTGCTGAGAGGGGATGCAGTCTGCGACGATGCCGGTACACAGATGTGAACTCCAACATTGCCAAATCAAGACTCTGTGACCTACTGGACCGCATTGTAGGCCGGAGGCAGCGGTCAGCATGGGCCCACAGACACGTGTTGTGTGACTGTGATGCATTCGTTTGCTTCACTGAAAGCAGGGAGTTCAGTGATATCACCCCTGCAGTAGACATCTGGTCACTGCCATGGTGTAATCAAGACTCAGTTCCAAATGTGTGACCTACCTGACCGTGGTGTAGGCCTGAGGCAGCGGTCAGCACGGCCCATTCGCCGAGTGTCGCCGGCATAGGTTGGATGGCCCCACAGGCCTGCGTAGTTCAGGTTCAGTGGCACCACGTGTAGCCGGCTGGCGTTGAACAGGGTTAGTGGCACCACGTGTAGCCGGCTGGCGTTGAACAGGGTTAGTGGCACCACGTGTAGCCGGCTGGTGTTGAACAGGGTTAATGGCACCACGTGTCGCAAGAAGCCCATATGGAACTATGCCTCACTGATCGGGGGGGTCTGGTGCTGTGGCCGCTGTCCCGGATTTGGGGTCACTGCCATTCATGACTCAGGACACAGTTTCACATATGGGACCTACTGGTCCGAAGAGTAGGCCGAAGGCGGCAGTGGAGTAGGTCAACGAGAAAGGAATAAAGCGGGCCTGTGTCGTGGAGGCCATGGTGGTCTGAGGTGGCTGCCAAGGTCGCGGGTCTCGGGCTTGGAGCTTGCGCCGACACGTGGTGGGCCCTCCTTGACACACGCCGGTGTCGGCAGGTGATCAGTGTGGCCTGGCTGCGCAGGGGCGGGCCTGACGGGTTCGTGGTCCAGCATGCCGGGGTCCGGCAGGCGCACGGCATCGCAGGCAACTCCGCTCACGAGGATGGCGTCGGCCTCGTGGCGAGTTGGGAGGCGCCGCCCTCGCAGAGACGTGTGTCTTTCCGGAAGAGGACCACTCCCAGGCCTACGTGCTTTTCATTCACACCCCTACGCTGGCGTGGCGTACGCCGGGCTATCCCACTCCGCTGACGCTTAGGGGGGGCGTAACAGACATTTCTGGGAGGTCCCCCAGTGGCTGGGGTGACATGGTGGCGTCCACTGTCCACTACACTCCATACACAAGCGGTGTATGTCGCCATGGATATGGGTGTGTTCTGCATACTGCGAGGTGTCCAGCACATCTCCGGCACTCTTGGCATTGTGTACTTTCCCAATCATGGTTCTACTGCATCCTTCACACATGCCTGGTTGCCACCTCTCCCCACATTCGGCTATTATGTGGCTGAGGTGCCATGCCGTTGCTGGCTCATGTTCAGGGCTTGCCCATGTGGACATTGTAAGTTGTTCTGTCGTGTCTGGTGGGTGGGCATATTGTTGTGCCTGTTGTATGTGATTTTGTGACATGTGCATTGCCAGCGTTGTGAGTTGCATGGTTGTGGAGTTGAGGTGTGTGGGGTGTTCATTTGTATATTGCCAAGGGGCTGTGCATTTCCCTTGTTGCCATCCTGGGAACGCTGGTTGATGATGGACTGTCGGAGGATAAAGGTATCATGCACACTGGCTCTGTATTAGAAGGCGACATTGTTGGGTGTTCCACGGTGTTCTGTTGTTGCCTGCACATTGGTGTGAGACGTGTGCTTCCTGTTGCGGTGATTGTGTGCTGTGTCACCAGGGGGCACAGGTAGTACATGTGTCCTGTGTATTGCCCCCAAAACGTGCGTGCATCCTGCTTGGGCGTATGGTCCTTGCTTGGTCTCCAGCGGATCCTGCGCATTGTGTTGTACGTATGGGGACTTGGGTACCAGGGTGATGGTGATGTCCAGGACAGGTGTGGGGGACTTGGATGTGGCTGGCTGTGAGACTCCTCCGACTCTGGCGGGTGTTGGTTGGGGGGTCCCAGGGGCCAACAGGTGCAGCCACGCCATCAGCTTTGTGTGGGGTGGGATGTTGGTTGTCCGCTGTGTTGGTGCCGTAGGCCTGTTAGGCGATGATGGTCAGGATGCGTAGGTTGGTTGTCCCTTTCAGCCTGTAGTGGACGGTGACATTGTCAGATGTTGGGTCTGTGCAGCTGGTACGTTTCCTGGGGTTCAGCTGTCTTTGTCTGCGCTGCGTCTGTGGTGGTCCGGGGGGGGGTTCCGGGTGTGGGTTGGGGTCCTGGGGTGGTGGAGGTGGGTGTTGTGGCCCTCTTGGGTGTCCGTGCCACATGATGGGTGGCTCCATGGCATCTGTTGCCCTTGGGATGTGGCCCTGGGCTGTGCTCCCTTTTGTGGTGCTGGCTGCCGTCCAACTTTACACCAGGTCAGAGCAGGGGTAATTTTCCTGGTGCTAACGCGCCTTATCGCCTGTTTTGTGTTCTTATCGCCGATGTGGCTGGTCGTTGTGAATGTTGAGGTGTGATGTTGTCTCGGCTTTTGTCACGAGAACGTCTACTCTGCATCTCATTAGCGATATTTGCGGGAGTCCTCTGTGGCGATGTTTTTTGCGGCTGTTATCGCAGGTAAACTGGTGCTGTGGGCTGTTTACACCGGCTTGTGAATGGGGGGGTAAATTTATCACGACTTTGGCTGCGATAAAATGCCGTTAATTCGGCGATAGCTCCTTGTGAATATGCCCCTTTATGCTTTGCCCCGATTCGCTCTGTTACAGACTGATCAAGGAACTGGATGTATGTTGTATAATGTGAGGACCTCTAATTCTGCTACCAAAGAAGACAAGATTTTTAAAGCTGCTGATGGGTCAGTAAAAAAGCTCTGATGAACAAGTCTTTGGGCATCTCACAGGCCACCTGTTCCATGTCCTGGAGCAGAAGGCATTTGAACAGTAATTCTGCCTCTGCTTCCTGGTGCAAGGAAAAACAGAAAGGTGTTGATCAATCCCATCAAAAATCACTATGTGGCCAATTTAGTTCAGCAAACACCCATAGACACCAAGATGCATCCAGACTCGATCAGCTCATCCTCTCCCTACTGTGGAGGAACTGCTCCAAGAAGAGTACTGCCATGCTGAAATCCTAAGCCCCATTCCTGGGACTGAGGAACCTGCTGTGTCTCCGACTTTTCACTAAATGCCTACTTAAACGAGTGAACTTGATGCTTTAATTTCAACTATGGAAAGCTCTGCTGTGGTTTATTATGAGCTACTGGCAGAACCTACATCAACTGGAATGATACCCTACAAGAAATTGTGCTTCATGAAAATGACTCAAACAGATTTTAAAAGAAGAGAATTATTAAACTCTCCTCCAGTCAATCAACATTACAGATGGCGTTTTGCTTGTTGTTGGTTTCATGACAGATACAATTTTCGACCATGGTCATAGATCAGGATTGCTACTGGGCTCCTGCCTATCTTAATGTGGATCATAATGTTGATTATAATTTTGCTTTTTGTACACATGAGCTATATTCCTGATAAAACAGTGCTGTTTACTGTGGTTCAGGAATTAGAGCTGCATTCATTTTTCTTCTTCTATGCACAAATAGATTATCATGCTGTGAACATCACTGAAACTATTTCCATTCATCAAACACCACAGTCATGACTAAAGGTTTTAAAATCATTAGATCTGGCCTATTGATAGGCCTTAATATCATTTTTTAATTCATTCCTTTATTATTCAGCTCATTATTTTCAAATCTGTATTGTGGATTTTCAAATACACTTCTGATAGCTGGTTGTGCAATTTTCTTTTTTCTCCTAGTGAAGGAAAAAAGCCAATATGAATGATAAAGTGAATAAAGGTGCCATCTACCTGACTGAACAACAAGGGGGCCGATTCCGATGTCGGACGGACTCAGGTCCGTCCGACATCGTCCAGGAGCCGTAACCGACCGACCTGCTGTCGTCGGTTACGGTCCTGCAAGTACGATGCGACCGAACCCTGTTCGGTCGCACTCGTATACTGCACAATGGGAGCATGCATTCCGAGCGGAATGCATGCTTGCATTGTGAAAAGCAGGGGTGCAGTTCATTCCTGCACCCTGTGGCCGGCACCCCAAGGTGCCTGCCACCGGGTGCAGGGATCAACAGAGGGGCACCATAGGTGCCCCCAGGCCGCCATTCGGCAGCCTCGCACCCATGGAGGCCCTACTGGGGGCCCCCAAAGACAGTTACCGACTGCCTTTTCATGCCGGAAAGACCGGCACGAAAAGGCAGTGAAATACTGCCATCGTACTCCCTCGGTCGTGAAGAGGTGGCCGTGGGAGTACTGAAGGATTTCCGGACGGCGGACGGGCTCTCCGAGCCCGTCGTAAGCCATCCAGAAATTTGAGTCGGATTCCTTTCCGACCGAGCCCATCGGAATGGCTCGGTCGGAAAGGAATCCGGCCGGCACGTTCCAATTCGGTCGGAAGGGCTCCGACCATCGTTCAGTGCCCTTCCGGCCGAAATCGGAATCGGCCCCAAGGTTGTGAAACTGTGGCATTCTATTTCGTTGGAGAATTACTGAACCAGATAAGTGAAAATTGAACACTGTCATTTTGCAAATTTCAAGCTCCTCATGTGAGACTTGATTTTGGAGCATGAACTGCTTTGCAACAATTTACTTGGATGTGCAGCTAGAGCAACCATCGATATTATCAGTGAACATGAGAGAAATGATTGGACCCATGAGATTGAATCAAGCATACAACACTGCAGTGCAGTTAGCAATCCGGAAAAGTGTATGTGGTCTGTGTCTAGAGAGGCAAGAAACATTAATTATGATACTAAGCTACCTTGGGCCATATTATCAAGTAATTGCGAAAATGATCGCAAAGCGCGCTTAGCGCGTTTTTGTCTATCGGCGTCTATCGCTGAATTACATCGCCGTGTTAGCGGCGTATTAGCAACGCTTTGCTAACAGGTGATGTTCAAACCAGCGATAGACGGCGATAAACATCATTAGCGTGTGAATTCAAGCGATGATTTCACAGCGCTAATGAAAAGCTTGTAAATATGGGAGTGTGGACTTAATCTGTCAATCCACCTCCCATTAAAGAGATAGCTAAGTCAGGATTTTACCTGACGTTAGATTCCTGCGATAACCGCGGTTAGCGCGGCTATTTTTATCGCATCGCGTGTCCCGGTCCGGCTTGTTAATAGCGCGATGTTGTCTTTGCGACTATTTTGCTGTTGTTTTGTGAAGGAACGCCTACTTTGCATCTAATTAGCGAGGCGAGGTGTTAGTAAAACTGCTGCTAACATGCGCTAATGCATGTTAGCGGCGCATTGATGATATGGAGATAAATATATCGCCGCTTTTCGGCCGAAAACGGCCGCTAAAGCGGCGATGTTGGGCTTGATAATATGCCCCTTTGGGCCATATTATCAAGTAATTGCGATAATGATGGCAAAGCGCGCTTAGCGTGTTTTTGTCTATCGCCGTCTATCGCTGAATTACATCGCCGTGTTAGCGGCATATTAGCAATGCTTTGCTAACAGGCGATGTTCAAACCAGCGATAGACGGCGATAAACATCATTAGAGTGCGAATTCAAGCGATGATTTCACAGCGCTAATGAAAAGCTTGTAAATATGGGAGTGTGGACTTAATCTGTCAATCCACCTCCCATTAAAAAGATAGCTGAGTCAGGATTTTACCTGACGTTAGATTCCTGCGATAACCGCGGTAAGCGCGGCTATTTTTATCGCATCGCGTGTCCGGGTCGGGCTTGTTAATAGCGCGATGTTGTCTTTGCGACTATTTTGCTGTTGTTTTGTGAAGGAACGCCTACTTTGCATCTAATTAGCGAGGCGAGGCGTTAGTAAAACTGCTGCTAACATGCGCTAATGCATGTTAGCGGCGCATTGATGATATGGAGATAAATATATCGCCGCTTTTTGGCCGAAAACGGCCGCTAAAGCAGCGATGTTGGGCTTGATAATATGCCCCTTTGTGTTTTGAAGCTCCATACAGGTGATTTCAGTCCCTCCATAATCAGCCTTGGTAAAGCTGGTAGGGAACGTACTATAGGAGACCTCGGACAGGGACCCTTTAATCTTCCATCTTTTGTCTTGCTTGTCCTCCCTTGTGAGCCAAAGTGCCTTTGGAATAGCAACATCCAGTCCCAGAGCTACCTGTCAGAGTTAGCCAAAGGCTAGGAGCAAATGTCACAGGCCATCAGGCAACAGTCTAGAGTCCCGCAGTAGCCGCAAGCCACACCAGAGCCTCCCTCACACTGAAAACATACAAGGGTCTGCTGACAGCCACGGTCTGTGCAGGTAACAGCGGTGGGGCGGTGGGGTCGGGTGGAAGGGGATTCCGACAAATGATGCAGAGGGAAAATTAAATAAATAATTAATTTTCCCTCTGCATCCTCAGTCGGAATCCCCCCCACCCTGACCCACTGCCCACCGCTGTTACCTGCACTGACCACGGCTGTCTGCTGACCACCTAAGTGAGTGCCTGCCGACACAGCTCACACCCACCGACCACCAGCTCCAAAGCAAACAGGTGGACAGAATCACCTGGTTGGCCCTCAAGGGCTCAGGACTTGGCCAAGCTCACTCACACCAGATGCCACACCATCGTCCCTGCATGGGCCATGGGCACATAAGGCCATATATATGGCACCGCTAGCAAGTGAGAACAGTTAGTGGGTGAGCAATCCAGGTGACAGTTTGCCTCTGAGTGCCTCCTAAGTTATAAATGAATTATTGTATGTACACATTAAATACATGAATACTATAATACCCAGTCATACAGGTGGAGCTGGGCAATCATCCATTGAAGCTCTGTAATCACTGTCTAGACATTACACTGTTGAGTGATCACCGTGCGACCATGAAGCCCAAGTGAGGATTTCATATACTAGCTTGCATTGCAGCCATTATATCATACTTCATGAAATATACATAGATATTGAACTGCCCTCACATTAATCGAATGGTAATCCATTCAAAGTCCAAAATTTCCTTCTAGACATCATTAGTAATATTTCTTATCCACCCAACTTCTTAAAGTACCCTTCAGAACATACTTTAATCTGCAAGTGCTTCATCATAAATTTCAGAAGTCATTACATTGCCCTCTGTCCTGTCAACAGAAATGTTTGTGTATAAAAAGTGACATAACAAAACAACAACAGAAAAGCCACAACAACTTTTTGTACCTAAAGGCAGTCTTTCATAAGTGTGTTTCATGGCATAAATTGTTATTTACAAATGTATATACATAATTTTTCATCAATATTCAAACCTTGTGGCTCTTTTGTATCCAAGTATATAATATAACTGGATCCGAGGCATCTCAGAGCTTTCTCTCTTTTTTATTAGAATTGATTCCAGAATAAAGAAGGAAGTTACTCAGACCACTACTCCTACAACTATGAATCAATACCTGCAGACAGCTTGTCTTCAGGTATTGATTCGTAGTTGGCTGAGCGGATTCGAACCTGGCTGAACGGAGCTTCAATCTCCTTAGCTTGCCAAAGTACAAAATTCCTGAGCCTGGTGAAGAAGTTATTGGGCAACTCACAGTATCAAAGTACCCTGTGCAAAAGTCATTGGGACAACCTGGTGGATGACTTATTACACAAAGCACCTGCACTAGTATTTTTAACAATGAACTAATGGCGGTTTCAGCATTTTATAGATACTATGGTTTAGTACATTATCAAAATTGGGCAATTGTCTTGTTTTAAATGTCTTTGTTTCTCACTTTTGCTGTTTGATTTTTGTCTTTTTTTGAAGGTAATTAGAAATTTAGGCTTTTAATGAATTTCCATTAGAAAAATTGTACATCTAGTGGAGTGAGTTCTCCCCACGATGTTTGTGATGGTTTAATTAACTATGCAATAAACTTTACTTACAACGATTCCATGATAAGTAAAAAAAATCACAATTTCACTTGTGAAATTTGTGAAAGTGCCTTGCTTTTCCCCAGGGTAAGATGTCAAGATTATAAATTACTCTGATGTGTTGTGTATCTGCTTTCCACTAAAGTTTTGGGGTATGGGCAACTAACAACTAAGCACAAATGTTATGTGGTCACTTTAGCAAATCAACAATATTTCAAAAATGTTCTGTTATGCGGGTTCAGGAGTTCATATTGCATACACATGCCTGTCTCAGCATTGCCCGATCTCTGCCCAGGGCATGGACAAACATGTGTCTCTTTAGATAGTACTAATAATCTTGCATGAAGAATATTGTTGTCTATATTTGAGGATTTTCCAAAGAAACATTATCTTTATTCTCTGTACGCTTGTGAATAGAGGACAAGTTAGAATCGTGTCAAATAATATTCTGTACCTCAGACTGCCTTTCGAGTCCCTTTTCTATGGTCTTGAATGTCAATATTTATAATCCCTCTCTTTCCAGGAGTATTACATTAAAATGTCCCACCCAAGAATATTGTTGTTTCTTCAGTAATCTTGAGAATTTGTAAATTCACCATGCCACATGCTTTGTCAGCTGGCTTAATTACAATTTAAGTGCCTTTTTGAGTTGTTTCAGGGTTTTAAAATGTTCAGAGAATATATTTGAATTTATGTGTTTTTTGTGCTTTCCAAATGCACTATGCTGTCATAAAATTCTTGTATTTGCCTTTCAATGGAAGAAGTTCTCTCTTATCTGTAATTGCTGTGCTTTTTTTTATATCTTCCCGTTTTGTTTATTTCCCACAGTTCTGTTTTTCTCAATCTTTGTGCTATCTTGATTAAGAGGACCATCCAGTCCCTGCAGCAGTTTAGGGGTCATTTAGAGTTTAGCAGAGCGAGAACCCCACCCCATTCAGAGGTGGTAGAACCACTGATTAATCACTGTCTCCAGTGTCAACCAAGCATCAGCTGCCATTGAAACATCAGGAAACCCAGCCTGTTAAGATCTGCATTTCTGATGCAGATTTTTCCTTTTAGTGTCCAGGTGCCAGGGCAGTTTAAATCAACATCTGTGGACACCAGGGTCATTGTTTTTTTGATTTTCAGAAGCAAACCTGTGCTGATTACTCTATATGGCCATGGACCTTCTCAGTGACTTGCAGTAGGTGTATAATTTACAGGAGAGGGTATTTTCTCCAATATGCACATAAAAAAACAACTTCTGTATCTCCCACATCCCCAATTTGTGCACCATGCCCTCAACATTCTGACCTATTCCACTCTTGTTGCTAACAGGCCATCCTTGGTTGACAGGCCTGTGTCTCCAGATGGGTGTCAAAAGCTCCCTGTGGGGGTAACTCTATGAGACTATTGAATAGAACACTTGACTAGATCTCCTCTTCACTTCACTTGCTAGCATTTTCCTTTTTTCAAAGATAATCCTCACATTAATGTATTTTATGTCTTTTGTCCTACACCCCTGCATAATCAATTTATGTAAATTCAACCTCTTTTTGTTATCTGGCATTATTTCCCATAGAGCCAGTCCTAAAAGTATGTACAAAATTATAGTATGAGGTGAGGTGGCGAGAAACCACCTCAAATATTAATCGCAATCCTTTTCAGGGAGAACCACAAGAACCACTAAATAAAGCTGTGCTTAAGCCTCTGGTAGCCTGGCACAAAGCAGTCATGCTTAACTTAGAGGCAATGTATAAAGTACGTATGAGGTACTCAAACAGTAATAATGTGAAAACACAACACAAAATGTGACAGACAACATTCCAATAAGTAGAACTAGACATATGAATTTTAAAAATTTGAATGAAAAATAGTGCTAAAAAGCACAAAGCGTCAACCGCGGTTATCTGGTTGCACTAGACTGGGTCAAATCCAAAAGTTAAAGATGACCACAATAGAGTGTCGGTTGGATACAGGGATCAGGTTCACCCCGGTGGAAAGTATTTTTTCGGACTTAGAAATTTTTTAGAAGAAAAAGTGGTCATGGACAAGTCATCATAGGGCAAGTTGGATCCAAATTGTTGCTCGTTGACGGCGGGTTGCTGAAGAGCTGGGTCTTGGCACGGTCGTCAACAAAGCGGGAAAGCTCAGAGCGTGTGAAGTCCAAAGTCTGCACTCAGGAAGGCCTAGGCATCAATGGGTTGCTGCATGGCATCAGTCTCAATGAAACCCTCTGCGTTGGGACTTAGAAACATTTCTTGAAGTCAAATCTCCTTCAGACAGGTAAAACCAGCAAGTTGAATCTGACTGGCAATTGCACGTCAACCGTTTCGGCTGGATGGTTCTCTGGAGGAAAAGTTGGTAAAAAGTTTCTAAGTCCCAGCTTTTACAAGTTGGTCAGGAGCAGTACATTCTAACAGCGTCCAGGGTCCATGACCTGGGAACCACGACTTGTGGTTGGGACTCACTCCAACAGAGGCCAGTAGCAGGGACCAGGGCAGGGCCAGTTGAAACTGGTCAGCTGGGCAGTTTCAGGGAGAGGGGCATCCGGAAGCTTTTTGTGTCCCTGTAGTTCAAACAGGAATCCAGCCAACTGAACCTTAGAGTCAATTCTGGTGTCCTAGGTTCAAGGCAAGCAGGTCCATTCTTCCTTCAGGTTCTTCACACAGCAGGATAGTCCTTCCTTAGATTCTTCACAGCTCCAGGAGTATTCTGAGGATAGTACCAGGGTGCCATATTTAGGCCCAGTGCCAGATTGTGGGTGGGAGGAACTCCTTGCCACTCCCTAACCAATAGAATAAAAGTTTACAGGGGCAACCCTACCCACTTCTGCAGCACTTACTCTGTGTTTTACTGTAAAGTATCCCACAGTAACCCTCTTTACATAAAGCCAACATGGCAGAACACTTCCTCCCTTCATCAGAGCTTACTGTGGCCACCCAGAGGTGTTGCTATGGAAATGGGCAAACCCTCCCTTGTGGTCACTCCAAACCAGTTCTGGTGCAGCTCCCCCTCCCACTGAGTTTGAAGCCATGCTGACTAGGAAGACAAATGGAGGCAGGTCTAGGTGTGAAATACATCTGTCAGTGACAGGGTAGGCAAACTTTAAATTTTAGGAAGGAGCTGGGTACAGCCCCCAGGCCATCCTGCTCAACGAGGAAAACACCTCTCTACATTCAAGCATTTTGTCTACTGTCTTGGAGCAATCTACATCTGACCACAGGGGAGCAATTCAGTAGTCAAGTGACACTAGCAGAAAAACCTTTTTGACTTAGGCAGAGAATGACAACTTTCAAAAACTGTTATTTCTAAAATAGTAAAATCAAATCTGACTTGACCATTAAGCTAGATTTTTAATTACAATATTAAAATGAGTCCTTGAATCATTTCTGTAGCTGCTACCTAACTGAAAATAGGCATTGAACGCTTTTATAATGTAACCCAGTGTTTTCCTATGGAAGAGGCAGCCTTACTACAGTGAAAAACTACTTTGGGGCGTTTTCACTGCCAGTACATGTAAAACATTAAATATACATGTCCTACTTTTTAAGTAACATGTAGCTTGCCCTGTGGGCATTTAGGATATACCTTAGGGGTAACTAATAAGTATTAAAAAGGAAGGTTTAGGCCTGGCAAAGTTTTTTTTTGTCCTTTCGAAATGACAGTTTAAAACTGCCTATTCAGGCTGCATTGGCAACCTTGAAGACATGTTTTACAGTGCTACTTTAGTGAATGGCACAATGAGTGCTACAGCCACCATTAGCATTTAATTTGCTGATGCCGGGTATATGTAGTACCATATACTAGGGACTAATAAATAAATTAAATGTACAAATTAGATATATGATAATTTGACTATGTTTAAAAGAGAGAGCACAAGAAATTTACCACTGTGTATCATAAAAAAGTGTAAAGTCCTATGGCCAACAAAACCGGGTTCAGAAAAAGAAGGCAAAAATCTGGGAGAATGCCACGCAAAAGATGGTCATTTCTAACAAAGTGAATTGTGTAACATATATGATGTATTTACTTTTGATACTGAAAGTAACATATAGCAAATGTCCTGATTTTGTGGTACCACAGTGTATATGGTCATCTCACAAAATGTTCAGCTAGATTTATTTGTGAAAAATGTGTCCCAAAGCCCGAATTTTCTTTAGGACATTATGTATTGATTTAGTTGACATCTTGTTTCCTTAATGACTCGTGAGCCTTTAGCCTTGATAGACAATGAAATTCAATATTTTACCTTTCAATGACAGCATCACCAGTGTAGTCAACATTGTATTTAACCTGCTGCCACCAGAAAGTAGCATTGTCATGGCTGTGTAAAGACAGACCCTGCTTCTTCCTTATTTAAAGGGTTAAATACGTTGTCCCTCACAGGCACTTGATCTATTTCCCAAATGAATACTTTGACTATAAGGGCAAGCTGTTTTATTATTTTGTTTTGTGCATCTGTTGTGTGTGCATCTCGTTACTGAGTCCAAGGACAGATTGGAAAGCCTCAATTCCCCTGGGCTGGATGCCCCTTTAGTAGCCCTGCACACTGTGAACTTGAACTGAGCAGAGGTGCCTGTAAGGGGTGAATGTTTCTACAACATAAAGAGGAGGGAGTAGCTGCAGCACAGATGTTGTCTTTCTAAACAGATAATTTAGAAACACATTTGTAGGTGTGGCCTTGAGACAGCTGTACCTCGCTCCCAAACCTCATATAATCAAAACTATCATTTAAAAAAATTGATACAAATATACATTCATGGTGGGCTTCGGGTCAATTCTCTCCATATATTGGTCTGTTTAGCTTCCATTTACATATTGCTTCTGCTGACCACAGCATAGGACAGTGGGTCAGCACACTTTAGCCATTGGCTGCCTTGACTCTGTGTAAAGCAATTCGCCTGATCACATATGTACATCCACCTCCAAAGAAGCACACGTCAGTGCTAGTGTAGATGAGCCAAAACATTATTTGCAAATTTATATTTATTTACATTTGTTACAGTTTTTATACTTGTTTTTTTGTTATCCTTGTGTGTTTCAATTATGTCTTTAAGTTACAGTAATTTAAAGTTAACTTTTCTTTGTGCCAATAAGAATAATATTTTTCTGTGATATGCATGACATCTAAATAGGGTTTCTATACCTGTTTTAAGTTTTCCTGTCTATCAGGAAGTACCTTTCCTTTTTTTTGTGGTTTATTATTTAATGCAATACTTTTATTGCAAGTCTATGGGTCTCACATTTAGACAGAGGAATGCTTTCTTATTTTTCTTCTTTTCATTTTTGTGGCAAATGCTTTAAAATAACAAATTGACTTCACACAAACTTGCCAAGGCCAGTCCTATTGGCTTTGCCAGTACTTGTTACTTTCAGCAATATTAGCAAGCTTAAATGTGAACATCTGCAATGAACCCGTCTTCAACAAAATGGTTAAGTGTACCCAAAGGCTATATTCCTCCTGACCCATAAAAATTTTGCCAGTTGGAGTTCATGGTTAGTCTGCTCCTGGAAGTTAAGCAAACAGTGAGGAAGGGATACAGTTGGTATTTTATATTAAAGAAGCCTCAACCCATGACCTGCCTGCCACTGACATATAAACAAAAATAGTATTTTGAAAATAAATGAATACTGAGTAAGCAAGAGTAGACATAGAGACCACGTGAGGTCTTTCTGACCATTACATTTGTACTCTGACATTTCAGAAAGTCTATTTAATATTTACTTCCATTCATGTTAAAATTTGAAAAAATTTACGTAAATAAGTCTACTTCAACATCCAGCTCTAATGTTTGCATTGATTTTTGCACCTAGGGAATTTAACAGTTGTTGTTTGTTTAATTGTAAAATAATCACTATGTCTCAAAGCCCTGTTAGCAGAAGTAATGCATTTTCATATCTCAAATATTAATAACATTGTAGTATGTTGTTCTGATATTTGTGTTTGGAAATTGCTATTATGGACACACAAGGACCAATACCATCCTGTGGAAGAGGTGTAATATTCTGCTTAAATAAAGTGTTGTGACTCTCATTTAGAGTGAACTGCCATTCCAAATACATTCAGTAACTCCCCTACTACAATCATCAATCGGTAAACTAATTTCAGCAAATGTAATGTAAAGATGTGTAGTGAGCGTCAACTTTTTGCTGGTGCTAGCGAGCACAGCTTTTGTTGCTGAGCAATGGTATTACAAAGTTTCTCGATGCACGAATACCAATTTTTCCTACATATAAAATTTGAGTTAAGCGCTCTGAAAATGTTTCCACGTCCTTCTCAAAGAAAGCCTGAATAGGTGTACTGCGGTACGAGTACAGACTGAGCACTTGCATAAATGTGGTCTAGTTCAGCAGATTTCTTCTCAAAATACAAACAATCTAATTGCTTCTGGATGCTTTTACCTTCCATATCCTTTTCACTAATAAATAGGGCTCTCATTACAAGGGGCAGAATTTCATCTGGAGAGATAATTCTGGGTGGAATTCTGTCACTTGGAGTTCCAAGTGTCTCTGGGCCCAAGATTATCGGGTCAGCAAACTCCAAACCACTTAATTTCAAGTCCGTAGATACCATATCCTTTTCAATGTTGCAGGATTAGGTGCTGCAGGCAACAGCAGATCCCAGCCACTGCCGAACCCCTGTCGTAGAATGTTTGGAGCAGTCATTTCTGAAGCCTGTCCTTAAGCCCTGGAATTCCAGCCCTTCAGTATCCCTGCACCAAAAAACAGCACACTCATAATGAGGTACTAGGCATCCTGAATTTTGACATGGTGCTTTCTTGTACCACATTCTTTACCAAGCAATAATTTCCATGCATAGACATTTTAATGGTCATGAAAATATAGAGTACTATTGTTCTGCACATTTTTCATGTCATAGCCTTTCTAAAAGGAATGGGCGGATGTGATGTTGAAAGTTAATGTCCTGTACCTGCATCATAGTACAGAATGACCAACACATGTTTGCCTTGCACAAGCCAGGAAGAGGACTAGCTACCATCAAACAACCCCTGCTCCACAGCACTCCTTGAAAGCTTGACCAACATTGGACTCACCCAGCTTGTCCGAGACCCAACACACGCTTCAGGACACACACTGGACCCCCATCTTCACCACAAGCGCCAGCATCAAACACATCTCCACCACACCGTTCACATGAACCAACCACTCCTTCATCTACTTCCAAATCAACACACCTCAAGTCAACACCCCTACCAGGTTCAGCATTCCAAACCGCAGCTGGGGCAAAATCACAGAAGCAGACTGGCTCAGCACCCTCAGCACTGATCAACCTAGCCCCACAGACAACCGCAACAAGGACATCAACAACTTCAACAACTGGATCAAGAACTACGCAGACTCTCTCACACCCATTGAACCCAACAAGCATAGTAGATCATATAAGCAGGCCAGCTGGTACACAGAAGACACCAAACAACACTGTAAACAGCTAGAAAGGAAATGTAGAGCCAGCCACGACACCACCGACAGAACTACCTACAAGGCAGCACTCAGATGCTATCACCAGCAAATACCCAACAAGCATAGTAGATCATATATGCAGGCCAGCTGGTATACAGAAGACACCAAACAACACTGTAAACAGCTAGAAAGGAAATGTAGAGCCAGCCACGACACCACCGACAGAACTACCTACAAGGCAGCACTCAGACACTATCACCAGCAAATAAGAGACACCAAGAAAAAAGCACTAGTGGACCGCATCGAAGAAAGCTCCAACAGCTGCAAGCAGATCTTCTCAATCAATAAGGAGTTCACCTGGCCCTCAGTCACTGTCACCAACATTGCTGTCTCCCAACAACTCTGCAATAACCTATCCAACTTCTTCCACAGCAAAATCGCAAACATCTACAGCAACTACGCACACCAACCCAACTCCAGAAAACTCATTGCTATAGAACCAAACACCAACCAAGACTGCGACCTGACCGAATGGACAACCCTCACTAGAAATGACACAACGGCAATCATGCGAACCATTCACTCAGGGGCCCCAATGGACCCATGCCCCACCACATCTACAACCTGGGAGCATCACCAACCAGCACCTCCCTAACCCACATCATCAACACCTCCATCACGTCCACCCCTTTCCTGGATGAATGGAAACTTTCAGAAATCAACGCCCTCTTCAAGAAGTCCACAGTCGACCTGAATCAACTTAGCAACGTTCGACCCATCTCGCTGCTTCCCTATCCAGCCAAAGTGATGGAGAAGGCCATCAACAAGCAACTCACAACCCACCTCAAACTTCACTATCTTCTAGACAACATTCAATCAGGATTCAGAAAGAACCACAGCACTGAAACAGCACTCATCGTGGCCACTGATGACATTAAAATCAGGCTGGTCTGAGGAGAAACAGCGGCCCTCATCCTTTTCGACCTCCCTGCAGCCTTCGACTTTGTCTCCCATAACACCCTCATCAGAAGACTCCACGATATTGATATACAAGGATCTGCTGTCAAATGGATCTGTTCCTTCCTCATGGGAAGAACCCAAAGGGTCAGGCTACCACCCTTCACTTCAGAGACCAAGAAATTGAGATGTGGAGTCCCACAGGGACCATCCCTCAGCCCCACATTTTCAACATATACATGACACCACTCGCCAACATAATCCGATCACAAGACATCACCTTCATATCCAATGCCAATGACACCCAACTCATCCTCTCCCTCACAAACAAAACAAACACCGTCAGAACCAACTTCACCAGCTGCATGACCATGGTAGCAGACTGGATGCGAACCAACTGCCTGCAGCTCATCTCTGACGAGATGGAAGTTTGGGTCTTTGGCAACACAACCTCCCCATGGGACCTCACCTGGTGGCCATCGGAGCTAGGACCAACACCCACAGACCACGCACGAAATCTAGGGATCATCCTAGATGACAAGCTGAACATGACAGTTCAAGTCAATGCAGTGTGCAACTCCTGCTTCCACATCCTACGCATTCTGCAAAAAATCTTCAAATGGTTGACTCAGGACACCAGACGGACCGTCACGCAAGCACTCATCACCAGCAGGCTGGACTATGGCAACACTCTCTATGCCAGAATCTCCAAACAACTCCTACACAGATTGCAGTCTATCCAGAACACTGCTGCAAGACTCATACTCAACCTACCATGCCGCACCCACATCACACTGCACCTCAGGAAGCTTCACTGGCTCGCAATTCCAAAATGCAGCAAATTCAAATTTCTCATGCACACATGCACATGCAAAACCCTAAACAACACAGGACCAAAATACCTGAACAGCTGCATAGACTTTCACAACCCCCCAGACACCTACGCTCTGCCTCACTCTCACTTGAACACATTCCTTGCATCTGCAAAAGCAGAACTGGAGGCCGGTCATTCTCCTACATCGCACCCAAGACATGGAATGACCTACCTCAACACATCAGAGCCTCCTCCTCAGTTCTTGTGTTCCGGAAGAAGCTGAAGACCTGGCTCTTTATATAAGCACCTACACACCTGCCCAAGTGCCTGGATACCTCTCAGGTGGTTAGTGCGCTATACAAAGGAATATAACATTATCCATAGGTTCTACCCTCAATGGTTCAGTGTGTCTTGGAAGATATACTAGAGCTATGTGTTCCCATTACCAATAAGGTTGCTGACTGAGAAGACGTGGTTGCTAGGTCCTCAATAATTTATGTTTGGTAGCAATTATAAGAAACACATTTTGGCATAGCCGAGAGGTTCAGGGTAAAGGTGCTAATTTATACAGTGTTGGCACATTGAAGCAAGACACCTTAGAGGGAGCCCACAGAGATGGTAATAGTTTCAAGTAGTCCCTCATGCAGTTCAATTCAAACACTTAAGTGGAAGAGGATGTAGGCACCCAACCAGCCAGTAGCATTAGGTGAGATATTAATACACCACTGGCCTGAGTCAAGACCTGACTGACAAAGACTCAAGCTAATGACTGAAAGTGGCTGGTCGAAGAAAGCTGATTTTTGAAAGGAGCAGACACAAAGCTCACTCTATCTATATTGTTAGAAATAGGTGAGTTTGGCAACAGCCTTGTCAAAACACAAACTTTAAAAAGCAGACAGTTTGGATTTCATACATCTAAGAAGGTGCATCTGTGGAAAGAGTAGACTGATACAAACCATGGAATATATGTGCATGCATATTCCAATGGGACAGGTTAATTGGCGTTCTGGGATTCCCTCATTTTCTTCCAATGCCAAGACAATTTCCCTTGTGGAATAGAGGTCTGTAGAAGATATATTAGTATTGTGCCTCTGGCATAGTGTGATTGATTTGGGCAACCATAAAAAAATCTAATTGGTGGCAAGAGCTTCTCCAATGGCCTGGATCCTGAGTTTTAGAAAGTGTAAAGCAAGCACATGAAGGGGAAGGGCACAGTGGATTTGTGCCCACTTGTGTGGACTGCAGCTAGGGAGATGGGAGCTATCTTTTTGGTTTCATGTTTCCAAGTATTAAAGTTTATTATTTGTCTTTCCTATTTTTACCTGTCCTCCTTTGCTCAGGCAAACAAAACACGGTCTGAGCAGATAAGAGCCTGATCAAAGCGCAACAACTTCTAATTATACTATGCCACTGTTTTACTGAATGGAAAATGATAATTGAAGCATATTCTTCCATTGAGAGCAGGTCACTCATTCTCCAATACAGTATTTTATCAAAAAGATCAATGTTGCAGTGTTTGTATGAGTGATGGGAGGAGGTGGGGTTCTATGCAGTACTTTGCCAGCAATGTTTCCAAAGCATCTAGTAAATTCATCCCTCTGCAGTGTTGAAAGGAGTTAACTGATACCTGGACAGTCTCTCCTGCTGTTAACCTCTGGCTGCCTGCCTCTATGCAGGGTAAGCAAGAGTATTTTGTTTATATGTGTCAGAATGACCCAACAAGAGAACACACATTACTGAGAATCGCATCTATAAGGTGCATGTTCCAAAAAATATGGGCTATTGAGAAAGCTTATATAGATGGGTTTACCTGCTACAGTGTAGAAGCCAAACCTGCTGAGCACTTTGGTAGAGCAGGTGGAGGCCTTTTAATTTTAGTTAGGAATGGTTGTTTTAACTCACTAACCCCTTAGACAATTGCCTGCCTGACTTAATGGGTATAATAGTTACCCTATTCTCTGGACTTTCTTTGGCTTTATTCAACATTTATGTTAGAACGATAAAACCAAATGATAAATCCCCTATCATATCTGTTTTAGACATACCACTGGATACTGTTCACCCCGATACAAGAAGAGTGGTGGCTGGGGATTTTAATACCTCTTATGAACCTTGCTCCTTCCTAAATGAGATTACCGTAGAGGAGGATGAGTATTGGGGTATTCCTGCATTGGCTGTACCACAAAGGAAAAATCTTTCCTCTTCTGCACTCCAAGTAGCCTCCCTAACAATTAGTAGAGGGCTTAGAGCTTGTAATGGACATACCATCTCCAATCCTGACAGAGCACCAACTTTTAAGAGGGGCACAAGTTCCAGTGTTATTGACTATGTACTTATTGATGTGAGATTGTGGTCGCTGTTGGCTGATATGAAAGTTAACGTGAGATTCGATAGCGACCACAACTCTCTTGAGGTGATCTTTCTCGGCGAGTACTTGAAACAATGGAATAATTATTCGCTTACAGTTGTCCCAGCCCCTCCTGTAACTAATAAACGTCGATCTGTCAAATGGCCCAAAGTCCTGGGAAAACAAAATTTATATTCAGAGCTATATAGGCAGTTTGTTGCTTCTCTTGAACAACATGAGGGGACAGATGTAGCTGGTATCCCTATTTTAACTGTGCATAAGCAGTTGTTTAGCAAAATGCAAAATACTTTTTATAAGGAGGTGACTGTGACAAACACCAGACCCATCAAAGAGAATACATGGTTTGATACATCTTGTAAAGCAGCAAGGAGCTTGTTGAGGTTGGCTATTATAGAAGGGGATAGATCTAAAATTAGCACAACCAGAAGCACTTATAAAGCTCGATTGAAGCAGGCTAAATGTGAATGGGAGGAGAATATTGGCAGGATCTGCTTATCACCAGCAAAGCCAGGGACAATAGAACATTTTGGGAATTGGTAGCGTTAAATAAACCGGGTGGTGCAAAATCCTGCTGTTTCAACATATCCCCAGAAAAATGGGTAGCACACTTCTCCACACTCTATACTGTAGAAGATAACAATGACTATGGTGCAACTAATATCCAGATCTGCACTGCATTATCTAAGCCCGTGGATCGGGAAGTAGATATTATTCCAGTCTCCTTTATCCTTGAAGAAACTACTAGTGCAATTGATTCACTAAAACTGGCTAAGGCACCAGGACCAGATACAATACCGGGAGATTTTTTCATGTCAGAGCTGCAAATCTGGTCGACCCATTTGAATATGCTAGCAAATGCTATTTCTGCAGGAGGAAAAGTACCTGAATCTTGGAAGGGGGCAGAGATTATAACAATATATAAAAAGGGAGCTACAAGTAACCCTGCCAACTACAGGCCTATAAGCTTGATAGACAATGCGCAGAAAATTGTTGCTAGACTAATTCTGAATAAATTGATCAACTGGATCGATGCTAACAATATAAAGTCACCTTTCCAAGCTGGTTTTAGGCCTAAGGTCAGTACTATTGATCAAATTTGAGATTTTAGATCCTATATTGGAAAATAGACTTATTGCAGAAACAAAAGCTCTATGTGGCCTTTATAGACCTTAGAGCCGTATTTGACCTTATCCCACGTTCAAAGTTATGGTATGTCCTATTGAATCTAGGAGTTCCCTGCAATCTAGTACAACTCCTAAGTAAATTGCATGAGAATAACTTTGCGCAGGTTCGCTGGGGTCCAAATGGCAAACTAACTGAACGTATCCCGATTGAATGTGGGGTGTGCCAAGGCTGTGTTCTTGCACCTACGCTGTTCTCCATGTATATGAATGATGTTGTTGAAGTTTTAGAAAATTGCATAAATAATTCCCCAACCCTGAACAATAGGAAGGTACCCATTTTAGTATTTGCTGAAGACTCCCTCCTAATCTCGAAGACACCCATGCACTTACAAACCTTAGTTAATAGATTCTTAGATTTCTGCAAGTCTAGGGGCCTTAAATTAAATGTCAACAAGACTAAATTCATGGTGCTGGGCAAGGGGTGAGGAAGAAAAAAACGGTTATTCGGGTTGATAATGAAGTATTAGAAAGGCTAGATGACTTTGATTCCCTAGGGGTGAGTATCATGGAGAACTTTAAGTGGTTGGGCCAGATAACCAAGACCAGTATTTTAACTGAGCATAGATCTAATGCTATTATTAGGACCCACAAGCGAACAGTGTCAAACGTAGTATCGCCAGCTTAAAAAATATACCATGCCAAGGCAAAGAGGCTGCGCTCTATGGGGCCGAAATATGGGGTTATGTGGATGTCCAGCCACTGGCTATTGCGGAATTGTTTTTTGCTAGGAAACTAGTTTGTCTTTCATCCAGCTCACCCCTTATTCCGTTGCATTTTGAATTGAAGTTAAAGAGAATAGCAGATGTGGCTGTATTAAAAATATTAGTCTACTAGGTCCGCCTTTGGAGTACGCCCGAGCTAGCTGACTATAGGGATTCGCTTGATGAAATATTAAAATTGCCAGGTGCCAGATCTCTTCCTTGGGTCAAATTTGTATGCACTTGGTTGGGGAAGTTGGGTTTACACAGTTTCTGGGTGGGTCCCATTAGATTAAATAGAGCAGACAAAAACCTATTGAAAGCTACTTATTGGGCATACATCAATAAAGAACTTCCAAACAGATGACCAATGGGATCCCTGACTAATGCGTTTCTTGACCATAATTTTTTTTCCAACTTTTAAACAATACCTAGAACTAATACATTCTTCTCTAGCTAAGAGCCTGTTTTTATGATTTCGTTTTGGGACCCTTCCCTTAAGATCTTTCACCCAGAAATGGGGCAAAGAGCAGATAACCACGGTTTGCCCTATGTGCAACCGGGGGGATGAGAATGAATCACATTTATTATTTTTTTGTGCAGAGTATTTGATTTCTCGTCGCAAGTGGATTCTCCCTATTTGTCGAGAATTTGGAGTTTCTCGATACCAGGTAGCGCTTAGGATTTTAAAAACTGATACCTCTTTTAAAATTGTCTTAGCTGTTAGTAAATTTTTAGAGGAAGCTTGGTATAAACGAAGAACAATTCTAAAAGCTGATGTATAATGATTTATGGATTTACCTTGGTTTTTTTTTATGCTTCTAAACTGTGACAATGTATTTTATATTTATTTTGGTATTTATCCTAGCGATGAGACTTTTATCCTGATCTTGTGTACCCTTTGTGGGTGTCTGTTGCTGCAACTAATGTTTTGCTCTGACTCAGGTAATGAATTATGGCCCTATTTTATTTTTATTTGGGTATCTGACCCTAATGATGAAACTTTTATCTTGTTCTTGTATTTTCAGTGGGTGTCTTTTGCTGCTATTCTTATTTTGCACTGATACTGACGCACAGGTCACTCTAATCCTTTGCATGATCCTAATACTGGGGGTTGTAATTAAGTATTACCTTAGGCAATCAAATGTATGTTACATGTTTTTTTCTAATTTTTAACCTCTTTATCTTTTGAATATCTGATTCTGCCCTCATGCTTACTATGTAATTTTTACAAGTACTTTTATGTATGTTGTGTGTCTATAATTGATGTCGTTTTTAATGTTCTGGCTGTATACTTTGATGGTTGTAATAACCAAATAAAGTTTAGGAGAATCGTATCTATTAGGGATGCAGTGTTGAGGTAGTTTGTACTGCTAGAGTGAGATCCTTACATAGCACCCTTATAGTTTGTGGTGGATTTCTGAAAATTCCACTGGGTAAAGCAGGACTTGACATTCTAGAGCTCTTAGTGTGTTGGGTAGGAATTCCACAATATCTGACTGTGTTAATAATGGATTATTAGTTCAAGAGGCTAGAAGTAAGTTAGCGGCATAAGTGATCATTGGAGAAGGGTTGAGAGAATTAGAGAGGAACTCTTCAGAATAATATGATTCCCCAATACCATCTTTATGTAACAGTTATTTTTTACTAATGTCAAGAGCATGCATATAAAATTACAAACTACTGACCATACAAATAAGTGCTGCACCTCAAAATAGAGAAGTATACCTACTCTGCTGTTGAGAAGCAAGGAGATGTTGCTCCAGCTGGCACTAAACAGATGGATAAAGATAAAGCTGCAGAATATGGGAAAACTGGAGTTTATTCCTGGACATCCTGTTGGACTAAAACGGGTGCAGAGGGCATAGAGAGCAATCTAGACAGGCCTGACCTTTGCCAGGTCCCTGATAAGATACTGTAAGTGGTGGCGAGGGGCTGAGTTCATAAGAATGAAGTACCAGTGCCCTCCACCACAGTCTTTATCTAGGCAATGCCTCCATAAGGGCCACAGGTTGGGCTGTCCAAACTGGTCTGAACCAGTGAAGTGAGGGGAAAGTATCTTTCCTTGTTCGATTGAGAGTGTATTAATCTAACCTAAATACACAACAAAAGGAAAGAGGAGTGAGTAGTGCAGTGACATGTGTTGGAACTGGGAAGACAAGTGCCTCAAGTCTATAAGGTCTAACATAGAAACTAGCCATCTTGGGGTTAAACATATACTGGGGAAGCAAGGGGTTATGGTCATAAAAGAATACATGGATGTATGAGGCATAGCCAGCATGTATCTTTCACAACTCAGATTCAAGTCAAAAGCCCCCATGACTTTTACTCAACTGTCACAAGTTACTAGGATGTCATGGCATGGACAAGGGTATGGAAGTAGCCCATTTTCAAAGGAGTAGCAATTAGGGCAACCCCCATCTCGGGCAGAGTTGAGTACTCTGCAGGTGAGAAAAATGTGCTTTAATAATGTAGAACGCCTGTGAGAAGTTTCAAGATGTGAGTCTCACACACAGAAAAAGTACATAAAAAACTATGAAATCTGGAGCACAGTAGCAAAGTTCTACTCAGTAAAGGACTTTCGATGTTTTAAGGCAGCAGTTCTTAACCTGTGGTCCAAGGACCCCTTAGGGTCCGCGACACCTATTCAGGGGCTCCGTGACTGTTGAGAAAATGAAAGCAGATTAATAAAGTATATATAAATATAGAAGCAAAATAGAAAATTAAAAATGGGAAAATGTTCCGTAAGTGTGAAGGAATTTGAAATTGGATACAAAAAATTAAGTTGACATCTTCAGGTTGATTTGTGTGAGCAGTGCATATACAGAATACAGATTATAGTATGTATGATGGGTGGCCTCAACTGAAGTGCTGACAAAATGAGAGCATGCATTAGGAGTAAAAAAATGATATGCTAAAGTCTAGCGTATAGCTTCATCTTTTTTAATTAAAAAATCACATTTAGAAAAGATTTTTCTACATCTGTTGATGAATCAAATAAAATATTACATAATTTGTGCATTTATTTAATGTATAATTGTTGCTGTAGTTTTGTGGTTCACTAATGATTCAGTGGGAGTCCAATAACCGCTGCTTCAGGGCATCCCATTCGATGCCATTTTTGACTGAGTCCCTTTGGTACAAGACTGCAATAATAACAATGGTGGACACACAAACGAATAAGAGACAATTACACTGACAAGCTTGGAGAAATGCCGCAGTATGTCACATAATTTGAAAGGTGGATCCTCAAAAGGTATCCAGTATTACGGGTACATTTTGAGGACCCATATTTGTGATGGGAGTTCCTTCATGTCTCTCTTGCATGGTGGTTGTGCTGTAACAGACAGGTGGGAACCCCTTTGTGAGAAAATTGTGAGCCATAAACTGTGCATGCTGAGCTTACACGTCTAAATTATTTCTTCAGAATTTGGTCTTACTTTATTTTCTCTTTAAGCATTCTGTAAGGAAGAGTCTTCAGACGGTGAGTACAAAATCCAAGTTTTATTGGAGAAGAGGCACAGCACAACTTACATAGAAAACGCTGAGCAGTAACTGCCTAAACGAGCTCTGGAACATGGAACGTAAATTGTACAACGCAGGTACAGTGTTCCATGTTCCAGGCAAGGGGAAGGCAGGAAACGAGGAAAGAAATGAAAAATGCCACCAGGGGAATGCAACACATCTCACCCTTAACATTAAATGAAAAGGGGAAAGGAACAACAAAAAAACAATTCAAGACACAAACCTGGCAGGTAAAACTCTAGGACGGTCATTGCTCTTGACTCTGGATGCTACAGATTGAGTGGAATGATAAGAGTAATCATCCGGATTAGGAACATCATGTTGAGTGGAATGATGAGAGTTATTATCCGGATTAGGAACATCATATAATGATGACGCATCGTCATTATTGACAGAGCACCTTAAGGACTTGCATTTAGCAACCCTCCTTACATTCCATACTCTACCATCCTGGGTAATAACCGTGTTCTTACAAACCTTAACAACTTTAATAGGATGACTGAACTTGGAAAAGCCCTTCACCAAAAACCCAGGTTTTTTAATTCTTACCCAGTCTCCAACAGCAAAATCAGGAATTTTAACATTCATTTTGGAGTCAAACAAAGTTTTCATCTTGTCCTGCCTGCTCTCCACCCATTTGGCAACTTGGTTAAGGTCAATACTCTCATCCACCTTAATAACTTTTTTAATCCACCATGGACAAGTTTCCGAAATAGGATCTCTGCCCTTCAAAAGTCTGAAGGGACTTACCCCAGTCACCAAATGAGGAGTGATGCGATACATCCACAATTTTTTCCTTACAACTTCCCTCCAATCGACTGACCTGCCAGCTGATTGAATACCATCTTTTAGAACACGATTAAACCGCTCCACCTGGCCATTTTCCCTTGGCTCATACAGGGAAGTGGTCAAATGTTTGGTATTACACATATGGAGAAAACTTTCCATTTCTTGTGATGTGAGTTGCACCCCATTGTCCGTTACAAGAACCTCGGGGGACCCCTCACGTGCAAAAACTTCTTTGAAAAAGGTAATGATAACTTGACTAGTAGCATTAGCTACAAACTTGACTTCTGGCCACTTAGAGTGGTAGTCCACCATAACCAGAGCAAAACGGGCATTAGAAGGTAACTGTTTGAAAGGACCTGATATGTCAAAGGCTACTTTTTGCCACGGGCACTCAGGCCAAGAGACTGGTTTAAGGGGGGCAGATGATACCTTAAGCATTTTATCACTGCTGATACACTCAGGACATTCTCTAACCACCCTATCTACCATTTTGTCGAGCCCAGGCCACCAAAAATTTGCTCGGATGAGCAGTTTCATAGAGGACATACCCAAATGTCCTTGGTGGGCAAGTAATAAGATCTTGTTCTGCATAGACGCAGGAGGAATGATCTTACCTGCTTTAAAAAGCAAACCACCAAGGTCTTCAATCTCACTAGAAACACGACAAAAAGGAGCAATCTCAGCAGAAGCAGACCTTTCCTTGGGCCATCCATTTTTTACATATTCAATGATCCGTTGAGACATAACATCATTATTAATCTCAGTAAACCACTCAGTCTCAGACAAACACAAAAACTCCTGAGATACAAAATCCTTGACAGTGGTAACAATGTCCATTTCTTGTTCAACTAGGGACTCATCCGAACACGGCAATCTAGAAAGGAAATCAGCCATGACATTGCTCCTGCCAGGAACATACACCACCTGAAAATCATATTCTTGTAGTCTAGATGTGAGACGGGCTATACGTGCAGTGGAGTTCCATCCTCCCCCTGGAGATAATATGCCAACTAGGGGTTTATGATCAGTTCTGAGCGTAAATCTGTTACCCCACACATAGTTACGAAAATGTTCAATGGCCCAGATGCAAGCCAACAATTCTCTCTCAATCACGGAATATCTCCTCTCAGTCATAGAAAGAGTCCTAGAAGCAAAAGCCACACACCACTCTTCCTTCCCTGCACACTGGCTAAGCACTCCACCAAGACCATACAAATTGGCATCTACGGTGATAACACACCTCTTATTGAGGGAGAAAGACTTCAGGGTGGGAGCATTAACAATTTCACTCTTAATTTGTCTGAAAGCTGTCTCTTGTTTATCCGACCAGAAAAACTCCGTAGATTTCCTGGTTAACTCCCTAAGAGGTTCCATTTTGGTTGCAAAATTCTGTATGAATTTGCTATAGTATTCACACAGGCCCGCAAAAGAAAGGAGTTTCTCTCTATTGTCAGGAGCGGGTGCATTGATGATGGCATCGACCAAAGATTTCTTGGGCACCACCCCTTCACCAGAGAGTGTATGACCTAGATACTCCACCGATTTACAAAAGAAATTACATTTACCAGCTTTAAGTGTCAAACCACATTTACCTAATCTAAGGCAAACCTCCTTTACATGATGAAAGTGGTCTTCCTCATTTTTAGAGAAAATTAGAATATCATCCTGGAAGCATTTAACGAACTTGGTGACATCTTTAAAAATGTGGTACATAGCCCTCTGAAACACAGAAGCGGCCGAAGCAAGGTCAAATGGCATCCTCTTGAATTGGAAAAGACCATGTGGTGTGATAAAAGCAGTGTAGTGTTTGGAGTCCTCAGTGAGTTCAATCTGGTGGTAGGCCGACCGGAGATCAAGGGTGGAAAAAATGCAGGCACCATCCAACATGCATACCATCTCATTTATATTGGGAAGAGGGTGGCAATCAGCAACCAGATTAGAATTCAAAGCCCTCAAATCAACGCATAATCTAATACTTTTATCCGGTTTTTGGGCTAAAACGATGGGAGAAACCCACTCAGAAGATTCAATTTTTTCAATGACGCCACTCTCAACCATCTCATCCAACAAGTTTTTCAACTCAGTCCTAACACTGATAGGAACACCTCTTAGTTTTTGTTTCACAGGAACAGAACCTTGTTTGACTTTGATCCTATGACTGAAACCTATAAGTTTGCCAAGATCATCAGAAAATACCTTGGGAAACAAATTAACAAAATCAGTACTAGTTGAAGACAAAGCAAGAACCGAAACGGGTTCTTTGTTCCTGGGGTTCAAGACAATTCCCAGTTTGGCTTGGTCACGCCAGCCTAAGACATTAACACCCTTGAATGCTACATATAACTTGATGTTGGCAGAATTACCCTTGAACTCAATGGATACCTCTTTGAAACCCATAAAGTCAATGTAGGATCCATCAAAATTCTGCGCCACAATGTCAGGTTCACATAACAATTCAAGGTCAATTAGTTCTCCAAAAGATTTCAGACAATACTCTTTTGTGATTATAGTCCAAGGCGATCCCGAGTCAGCCATTAACTCCAAGTCTCTTCCCAAGATGCATACAATGCACTTAGGAGAACAAATCTTTTCAACTTCAGACACATCAAAGGAATCTTGGATCGAAACCACAATACCAGACTCTAAATCGCCTTGAGAATGATCACAAGAATGAGTATCACCTTGAGAATGGTCACAAGAATGAGAATGACAAGATACAGAAGAAACTTTCCCTTTGGAAAATTTTGAAGAAGCTGGTACAAACATCTTGGAATTGGAATTCGGAGCACCACCCCTCATAGCATTTTTGCACATTTTAGAGAAATGTCCCAAACGTCCACACTTACTGCATTCTTTACTAATGGCAGGACAGCGTGGGAAAGAGGCTATATGATCAGGATTCCCGCATCTACAGCAAAAAAATTGTCTCCTACTAGAAACACTTGTGTCATTAGAGTAAGTTTTAGAAGTACCAGGGTTGATCACATTGACCTCACTGGAAGTGGAATATTTCGTTTCTTTGTTAAGTGACTTGATCCATTTATCAGACTGCTCCAACGCCTTGGTAGTGCTAATAGCAGTCTCCAAATTAGGATCGCCCAATATCCACAATTGCTCCTGTACCTTCTTACTTCTTACATGAACAATAATTTGGTCCCTGATCATCTCGTCAGTTATTAAACCAAAATTGCAGTGTAAAGACAATGCACGTAAAGCAGTGAGAAATTCATCAAAGCTCTCGCCCTCTTCCTGAGCTCTAGTGTAAAATTTAAACCTATTAAGAGCAACACTAGTCGTTGGTTTAAATCTGCCTTCTATGCGTAAAATGGCTTCATCATACACATTGTAATCACCTCCCGACCTGACAGGAGGCAGAGTCCTATAAACAAGCTGTCCCTCAGAACTTGAGCAGTGAAGAAAAATATTTTTTTTCCTTTCCGCTGACATACGTTCTCCATCAATAGCCTTTAAGTAGGTAATAAATTCCTCTTTCCACCTTGTCCAAGGTATGGGTGGTTCTCCTTTAGTTTGCAAAAATTTAGAAGGTGGATCAAATTGCATTTTGATGTGATAGTAGCCAAAATGAAGTAAAAATATGAGGACGGAAATAAGTATGTACCTGTCACAGCTGTGAAATCAACAATGAATACATAAGTATAAAATGTGCTATGTTAACTATTAAACACTCTATGAAAGAAATCACATAATAAATGGTAATAATATAGTAAGGTAGAAAATGAACATCACCAAAACAATGAATAAATAAAAGGAAACAAACTGTATTGTGCAATCAAAATAAAATACCAGGTGTGCCTGTCACCGAAAGCAAGCAGGCAGTAGCACAAGCAATATAATAAGATGTGTCTGTCACCAATCCAGAAGCAGGCTTTAAAGCTGAAATACCAAGTGTGCCTGTCACCGAAAGCAAGCAGGCCGTAGCACAAGCAGTTTGACAAGGTGTGCCTGTCACCGATAATGAACAGGCTCTCCTACCAGTATGAATAACGAAATGCTCATTACCTAAAAAGTAAGATACTGGAAACCTCTAATGCGCGCATGTAGAAAGGTCACCACAGTGTTACCAGGGATGTTTCCGGCGTTTCAGAGAATCAAGCCACACCAAGATGGCCGCCAGCGTGATGACGCACAACGTAGCCAATCAGGAGGTGCGGTCGCGTTGAGGAGCTGCACCAAGATGGCCGCCAGCGTGATGACGCGCAACGTAGCCAATCAGGAGGTGCAGTCGCGTTGAGGAGCTGCTAAGCAACTGTGGTAATCACTGGTATCCAAGCAGCACGACGTCAAAGGTCGTAACGCGGCAACAGCAGTCGGCCGTTGGTGAACCGAAAGTCCACGAAACAGTACGAAATAATGAAGAAAATGCAGCCAAGGAGCCAGCGAACTGCGGTTTTCAGGGCCGAAAGCAGGAACCGCACATGCAGGACGCAGAAAGGCTCAAATCTGCGGAGAGATGAAGGACGAGGAAGTAGGTCCGGAAGACGTCGCAGCACCTGTGCCTCAGGAAAACATGCAGCAAACGAAGTCTCCAGCCGGTCGTCGCCAAATTTGTAAGGAAGAGTCTTCAGACGGTGAGTACAAAATCCAAGTTTTATTGGAGAAGAGGCACAGCACAACTTACATAGAAAACGCTGAGCAGTAACTGCCTAAACGAGCTCTGGAACATGGAACGTAAATTGTACAACGCAGGTACAGTGTTCCATGTTCCAGGCAAGGGGAAGGCAGGAAACGGGAAAGAAAGGAGAAATGCCACCAGGGGAATGCAACACATTCACTGCCCATGCTTCTCTGTGTAGAAGCGTGTCAAGGTGTACTTAACTCGTAACAGCATCATGGGTCTAATTCTTAAACTACACTTTGTAGTACGTTTTGGAGTGCTACAAAACATACTACAAAGTGTATGTTTTTCTATACCTAAATGTACAGAGTTCTCCAGGCTGACCGAGGAGGCTCGGCACATGTAAGTATAGATTTTAGTTGTAAATGTGGGAGAGACATGGGGGAATGGGTGAGAAAAGGGGCAGACTTACTAATAAAGGGGATAGGATTAGGGAGGAGCAAAAGGGGGTTAGGGGTGAGGGAGAGGTTTAGGGAGGGACATCACCCACCCACCAGTAGCAGCTCCTGGAGGGAGTGCTGCGGGCGGTGGGGCGGGGTGGGGGAGGGGCAGGGTGGGGGGTAGTAAGCTCCGACTACGGCCGAGCTGAGTTAAGTACATAAATAAATAAATAAAGCGAATTACATTGCGCGCGCTGCTTCGCAATCGGCGATGCAGCGCGCACAATGTAATTTGTTTTATTTATTGTACTTAACTCAGTTCGGCCGTAAGCCGGAGTTTACTACCCACCCTGCCCCTCCCCCGCCCTGCCCCACCGCCCCGCAGCACTCCCTCCAGGAGCCACTACTGCCACCCACACAAGTGTAAGGCAGCTGCATTACTCTGGTGTGGAGACATGTAACTTACACTTTTGCAGTAAGGTTACACTCATTGGGCCTGATTTTCAAAGGTAAACGTAACTTTTGTGTAAGTTTACTATTTTTTTGCTAATCACAAACTCCGAGTTAGCAGTAAGTGTATGACTGCAAAGGCTATGCAGTCGTGGTGGAGAACTCCACTGATGAAAAGATAGGATAAGACAGAATAGCAAAAAAATTGTAAACTTACACAAAACTGTAAGTTTAACTTTGTGAATCAGGCCAAGCATTTGTGAATAACGAAAGTAACAAACTTACTACAAAGTGTAAACGTACTCAAAAGTGTAACTTACCTTTGTGAATCAGGCACTTAGTTTTATTCTCTGCGCACTTTCGTATGGGAAGAATGTGGAAAAATATTTTTGGCACCCTGTCTATAGTTCTTCCAGTTATAATGTTGCCTCAACTTGAACCCCCTTTGAGCTTCACTACTTATTTCTTTAAAAAAAAATTGGCCCTGTTTTGTTTAATTTCCATATATTTAATGCATAATATAAAATCCTACCTATTATATGGTAGCGCAAACTGCTGTCAGGAGCACTAAAATAAAAAAAAGATCTGGCATTTATTCTGAATCTATTACTTTAGAATGTACATTATTCCAATTTTATGAGGAGATAAAAAAAATAAAATAAAGAGCACAGTTTATTTGCAATGGAACATTCTTAGTATCTCGACATAGATGAATTAATTCGTGAGGAGCGAGAGTTTCATTTCAGCACCTATCATTTCTTAGTTTGTAATGAAGATATTTTGTCTTCGGCAATCTGGAATCCTACAAAATTGTAAGGATTTTAGCAGTGAAAACACCTTAAAAACAGCAGCAGATGTCTAATGTGACACTTATAGAGAAAATTAATAAAGACCTGATGTCATGCTCCTTCTAGGAAAGAGTGTGAAATGCACTGTCTCAGCACTGCGTGATTAGTATCTGCGGCACCCCTAGCTCCAGGCTTCTGAATTGCTTTTAATTTTCAAGCTTTTTGAAGGGTTCATTCTTGCACGGCTTGCAAAAGGTATGCAATTTGCATCTCTGCTATGACACTGACATGCTTGCTCTATGGACTCTAGGATTATGTGACACAGCAGAAATTTCCAGATGTTACAAAAAAAGTCACTAAGAAAGGATGGATCATGGGGTCCACTCTTTAAGTGACAAGAACGTCCGTTTTTAAGATAAACCAACCAATTTGTCAGATATTAGTGAAAAGTAGAGTTTTCATTACTGATTGCAGTTTCAAATGCCACTCAGTATGGTAATGTGCAAAAGTGAAAAGGGCCATCCCATAACCCAAAGTCAACCTGGGAAACTGTAACAACAAGCAACAATGGTCTCCTAGTCAGTACAGTGTCACAGACATCTTCAGAGAAATTCAACATTCACATAATCCTTAGAATGTCTATAAAGCAATCTAAGGACATATTTACAAAAAAAATGACAGAGCGCAGTGCTATGCCAAATTTGGCAACGCAGCGCTCTGACATTTTTAAAACGGAGGGATGCACTGTATTCAAAAGAATACGGCACACCCCTGTGTTTCCCCTAGCGCTGGCGCAAAAATAGCTGCCTAGCACCAGCGTTTACACCCTGTTGCCATGTTGCAAGGGTGCCTGCACTGCAGGGGCGATTGTTTATGTCCGGGAAGGGGCACCTTCCTGCACATAAACAATCATTCATGGTGATTTGCTCTTTCTATGTGTGCTGCAGCACACATAGAAAGAGCAAAAAACGAGGAGAAAATAATAATTTCTCCTTGCATCGCCATGCTTAGACCAGGTATTCCCTGGCATTAGTTTTTGGTGCTGCCCCAGATTTAATCTGGGGCAGCGTCAAAAAGCAATGGGTGTTGCAGTGGAATGCCAACTGCAATACCCATTGCACGCCCCTTTGCCGCAGGGGACTGAGGCGGAAAGGGGCATATTTACAAGGTGGTGGTAGCGCCACATTGTAAATATGGGAAATGGCACTACGCCACCAGAGCATCAGAAAAAGTGATGCTCGGGTAGCGAATGAGACTTGTAAATATGCCCCCTTGTTTTCACAATCCAATATGCCTAAGAAGTATGGCAATACCGGGGCAACTGTGGAACTTGATAGATCATGGAAAACCTCCCCAAAATTCCTTTGCCTGTGTAGCTAAGTTTTTACTATAGCAAGGGGTCAAAGACAGAATCCTTACTTTTTTGTGTGGGCATTGTTAGGTTATGAGCCAATGGATCTAGAAAAATACAGATTAATTGTGGAGCCATAGTACTCTGTCATCGCTTTCCCACACTCAATGCAGAACTTGTCATAAAGTGAGCTTCTTGTACGATGCTTATAAAGTTGACTTCTAGACTCATCTTTCTCAATTCGTGTTGCAAAAAATACTAATGTACCCTAAGAAACACATTTTCCACACTAAGGGCATGATCACAATGCCGGTTGTACCCACTTCCACAGTCCTGTCGGAGGAGGTCAGACCGCCGCGGTTTCGTCAGAAGTGGTCGGTCCTACTGCTGGATCTCAATGCATGCATCCTGTACTCTGACCGACCGCTGAAAGACCACTGACTTTGACAGCCTTTCTCCGACTGCAGAGATGGCGGTTGAAGAAAAACAGCATCCATAGGGCATCTCAGGGATCTCCGACAGCCGTCCGGATTAAGATGCGGGTTTCCGATGACCTAACCGTGACGGTCTGACCAACTGCCTCGAGTCATCGGAAACTATGGATTTGGGGTACATACTCACCCAAATGTGCTGCACTCCAGCAATCTCCACCGTGGATCCCTTCCTCCAGGTCCCATCTATACCTGAGCAGCTGCACCCTGATGACTACAATCCTGCAGGTGCAGGAATCCAGATAAGCCCTTATGCGGTATGAATCCCCATTGACTGGACTGTGCACATTCTGCCACACTCAAGCAATGGGCTACATGGTGCACAAGTCATATCCCCACATATGTCATGCATGTCTGAACATTTCACATGTTTTCTATGATTTTGTACGCATTTGCAGCGACACTTTAGGGGATATGTGCTCCGCTGTAGATACGACCACCGTGGTAGCAGAGGTTGCATCGCTATACAGTGGGGGGAAACTTCCTGGCCTCGGCAGTCGGAAAGGGCCGGCGAAGATGACGGTCGGATGGTCGGTCCGACCGCCATCATAATCAGGCCCTTCGTGTTATTACTAATAGAGATGTCATTTTGGTCAAATGTTCAAAAAGCATCATGACCTTTTGATCAAGATGACTGTTTAATTTTATTACATGCTACAGACTTTGCAATATTGTCTAAGGCAGATCTGGGATCTCTCTGAATGTGTAAATAAAGCAGCTGTATCCATCGGATGGTTTTCATATTTCAAGATCAATACTGTGAGCACTGGGCCCAGAATTATTTCTATGTGGGTACACTACAAACTTTGCATTACACGAAAGTTGCAAGATTTTGTGCTGGTGAAATTTTATGTGATTTTCGTCCACAAGACTAACTCCATCAGAAAGAAATTTGGGGAGACATTTTCTCCTTGTACCAATACCATGTTCGTGTTGCACATAAGTTTGTAATATGAGATATGTTCTTGCATTCAAGTTTTACAGAAGATACTGGTAAACACATTATACATAATTCTGCATCAGTTTATATAACTTTTGTGAAATTCCAGAACCAACAGTACTTTGCCCAACAATGAGCACATGCCTGAAGTGATAAAAGAGATAAAACATGATACAAAGAAGCATAGAAAGCTTAGCAGAGTACCCATCAAGATGGGGGGTGAGGGGGGAGCAAGCAAGACCATCAATTTGGGTAACCCGACCTGGAGCAAGTATAAAATCATATCTGATACAATCAAACCTTGCACCAATGCACATATATGATACAGAACATGCAATTTATTTATGTATATGTATATATGTATGATTTTTAAGGATGTATGTATTTACCTATTTATTTGTTTAACAACCATGACATTTAGACTAGAACAGCTGCGGTCCATGCAGGTAACAGCGGTGGGGCCCGGTAAGGGGGGGGATTACAAGGGACGATGCTGAGGGAAAATTTATTATTTATTTAATTTTCCCTCTGCATCGTCCTCGATATCCCCTTACCTGGCCCCACCGCCCACCGCTGCTACCTGCATGGACCGCGGCTGGACTAGAAATGTTTTACTAATGGAAAGTAGCAGACAAAACACACTAATCAAATAGGGTAGGTAACATAGACCGAAATAGAATGATTCTAGCATGAATTAAAGGTGAATTTGTGCATAAGTTCACAGAGAAAACAGACTGTCACCTTCGCATATTTCTAAAACCAGCAGAAATAAACATATTTACAGCATTTGAGGGTAATGTGAACCGGTAAGATGTTTTGCTGTTTAGTAGCAGGAGGTGACTCTTTAAATTCCTGGCAGAAGTGAGTTCTACTGAAGGAGTCCTAAAATTTTAAAGGATTGGAAGGCAGATGCAGCACAGGGTGGTTTGATTGAGACAAAAGGTTCTGATTGGCAGATCTAAGATTACAGGTAGGAAAACAAGTTTGTTTATCAGAAAGGTAGTCTGGTAATATCCTTTATGAACTATTTTCAGTGCGTTGAAAATTGTCCTGGTTTTGACAGCCAGTTAGTTTGGGGGCATTAGGATGAGGTGGGAGCGGGCATGTATAAGATTATGGTGCCAAAGTTTAAAACATCATAAAAAGACGATAAGGAATAACAGCCTTCGTGAGCAAAATCCTGTCCATAGTCTTATAGAGCAGAAATATTTGCTCTGGACACTAAGGCAGCCTGGGACGTTTTGGACAATCAGTTGGAAATGTATACAGAATCTGCGTAATAGCATGATTCAAGTTGCCAGATTAGAGATAAGGCTCACTTTCTGGTATGGGCTTAGTAAGAATGTGTTTTTTAAGTTATATTCAGTTACTTTCACTAAAGAAGCACAGTAAAATTTCAATGTTGGGTTGAAATGAGCTCCAATTTAGTGAAAACGGTTGGGCTACATCCACTTTAAAGCAGATAAGAGCTCTAAAGACGCCTTAGATTCACCATGCAGATAGCCAAATTTCCAAATTTGGGATGAAAATTTTAGTTTGGCAGATGTCAAGTATCAGAGACAGAAGTGACTAGAAACTAAGCATTCAATCTCTTTGACACCAAGGGCCGGATATATATCTTGGTGGTAAGGATACTCCATTGCTA
This sequence comes from Calotriton arnoldi, assembly GCA_963921515.1. Classification (NCBI taxonomy): domain Eukaryota; kingdom Metazoa; phylum Chordata; class Amphibia; order Caudata; family Salamandridae; genus Calotriton; species Calotriton arnoldi. The sequence continues at coordinate 1,064,463 of CAWUFW010001071.1, forward strand.
CAGCGATGGAGTATCCTTACCGCCAACATAATGATCCGCCTGCCAGTTTTATTTGTGGTCGTACCATTGGTGTAACCATGGTGGAGACTACTCCACCTTCGCCATGCTTATACCCCTCCGATGGCCCAACGTAGTAAGTGCCGTCAGAGGCTGAGCTCTATGTCTGCCCACCTAATTTAGATCCAAAAATCGATAGATGGAATGTTTGTAATAATCTCAGTCTCTGGTAATTACTCTGGCCGCATACCAGTGTACACACAATTTTGATGGGTGGACATAGAAGTCAGTTTTCACTGCCAATCACTGCCAGAAAAACCCTGGTGTTAAAGGGCAGTGATAACTGCTCAATGCTCCCATTACTATTGAAGAGAGTACCCATTGCAAAGGGACAATCTTTTTTAGTTTCAAAATGAAAACCCCATTTCAGGATTTTCTTTTTGATAATAAAAAAAAATACGTTTTGTGGACGGCTCCGTCATGTTGATGGAGCTGGGCATCAAACTTAAAGTTTCAGCCAATGCTTTAGAAATGCTATAGAAATTACCGCCGGCTCAGCAGTCATTTTTTAAATCTGGCGAGCGGAGTAATTTCGGCCTTTAAGTCCTCCACCAGGCCGACAGAGAATACTCTGTCGGCCAAAATCTAAATCTGGCTCTAAATTTGCTATATGTGGTAGGTATTTTTCCATATGATTCTCGCTTACCTGACCTGAAAATATTTTGGGAATATTTCAATTTAGATTTGGATCAATCCCTTATTTCCTGTTCCTGGCATTGTACAAAACACAAGACAAAACATTCAGAAATATTGGTGTATCCTAAATGTAAAATGCTCCTGTTGTCATATTTTGTTGGATTGATTTTTTTATTCACTGCCTTACGCTGTCGTTTTGTAGAGTCAATATTCAGTATTGTACAATGTCTCATCATCTGCAATGCGTCTGCTGGTTGATATGGGTTATTTGAATGTGGCAATCGGGTTAGATCATTTTTTAATTGCCCTGAAAAAATAATTTGTTTTAACTCAATGATTTCCTTTTTATTGAAATCTAGTGATTCTATCCATTTTAAGACTTTTATAATTTTAGTATTTGTTTTTATTTAATAGACTAAGGCCTCAATAAGCATAATTTAAAATATGATAATGAATACTGGGGAAGGCTCACTGGTAGACCATTGCTGTAGTCCAGTTTACTGAGTATTAGAATGGAGAAATGGAAATTTTAGACTGCTGTTTAGATGAGTACTTCATGAGAGCATAGAACGAGCTAGCTTCTAATGAATAGCAGTTAAGGAATTAGAAGTCCATAACAGTAGGAGGGGTGTGAAGGATGCGAGTGGGGTGGCCTGCTTGAAGTTGGAATGTGAAACCAGATGAGGCCATAATATCACAAATATGCTAATGTTGCATTGTCTACACCAAAGAAACCCAGGGCTTGCTTGTTTGCCTCAACATTTTTGGTATTTTTGGTCCTTCAAAAAAAAAAGGCAGTAGAGAAGGTGTGGCGAGAACAATGTAAATTAACGACCATTGGCTATGCGAATGCAGATTATGTGTTTTTAGTCCTTTTCTGTAATATATTATGAGCCCACACACACCCAGGTGAGTTTCAGATTTTACTGGGTGAAGCGTGGGAATGCAGGATGGTAGGGCATTTGCTTTTATCATTTGACTTTTGCATGGTGAGTCTATATTGTAACAGAGTGTCCACCAAACATAGGGTATATCAAATATCTGAGTGACATTATTTACACTTATTCCTAAATTCAGATTCTTCTGTACATTTCAAATCACAATAACTTTTCTCTACATCCTTGTTTGTTTGATTTTAGTTTTCATTGTCTAATGATGCATGATCGTTACACAGCAAAAAATAGGTTTAAGTCATGTATCAACTGCGTACTCTGGGGGGCTTATTTACAAGCCCCTTGCGCCACCCGTAAGTCACTTTCCCCATGTTAAAAATTACGCAAAAGTGGCTCAAGGCCCTTGTAAATAAGCCCCTGGGTATTTTATGCTTTGGAAAGCTGCAAAAGCTGTATTTCAGAACTTAACATTATATTACCTTCGTAGAATAACCATTAATACATTTAACTGTGCCATTTTTTTATTTAATGATGAGTATGAATGGGAACACCTTGTCCAATCAACACAGATGACCCGTACAGAATCCAGAATATTTTTGCAATTTTTTAGAACTGTATAGCTTTATCAAATGTTTCACATCCATTTTAATTGCAAATAGCAAGCATGTAAAAACCATAAAATTGGAAATAATGACCATTTCCAATAATGCAATCAGTATTAGATATTTGATGTGACTTTATTTTGGTTAAAAACCCTAAAAAGCACAAATACATACCTCACGTAACACATATAATACATAATCATACAGTACAGAGCAATTAAACATCCATCAGTATCACTTATGCAATACCCTGTTATGTATCTATTTAAAAGTCCATCATCAATTATAAAGTGTAGACAACCTTTAAAAAGCACACCTAGCCATCATGCATGCGCATCCTGGGACCACACTAGAGACGAAAGCCCTTATCTTTTGTAAACCCTAAAGCGCATCTATCCAAATCAAGTTTTGTCTCAATACATGATCACCCATACAAAACATTAGATAGATTAGTCACCTATAATCAATTTTGTAAGTGAGGGTTTAAGAGGAGACTGCAGTACCACCAAAATGTCAGAATTGTGAAAGTATGAAATCTGAGACAAAAGTCTAACTTTACAACTTTTGGTATTCACACAGGTCATTTACGAGTCGTGACTCGTATCTTTACATCCGCAGTCAGGCTGGAATCTCTGGCTAAAGCCGTACTCTCCGGCTCGGGCCGGAATCTCTGGCTCGGGCCAGATGAAGTATAATCAATGGTCTGGAATGCAATTTTTACAAAAAGGAACATTAGGAACACGAGATAAATGGTAGAGGAGGTCGTGAAAATAAGTTTGGGCAGAGAAAAGGGTGTGGCCAGACACTGCATCACAACCCAGAAAAGCTTGCTCCTTTGTATCATGGTACATGCAGTCCACAATTTGCGCTCCCCTCAGTGTTGACTGTAGTGTTACACCAAACCAAAGATGGTACATGAGTGACTGTATGAGTAAGTAAACACGTATGTAAGTGTGTCTATGGGTGAGTGAGAGAGAACATTATTAGTTGTATGGATATGTGAATAGGTATGTAAGTGCATATATGACTGACTGAGTGGCTGTATGTGTGCCTATAAGGTGAGTGAATGGTTATGTCAGTGGCAGTAAAGATGAGTAATTGAGTGTGAGAGATTATATGAGACAGTGTGTGCTTGTGTCACTGACTGTACAGGTGAGTGAGTAAATGTATTAGTATATGTAACAGTAAGTGACTGATTGTGCGAGTAACTGTATAAGAAGTGAGTGGCTGTGTGAGTGACTGCATGGGTGATTGAGTAGATTTGTCTGTACCTGTATGAGTGAGTGAATCAGTGTGTGAGTGGGTGTATGGGTGTATGAGTGGATGTGTAAGTGTCTGTATGTGTACATGACTGGATGTCTGAGTTGCTGTATTAGTTACTGAGTACATACATCACTGATTACATATGTGAGTTAGTCATTGTGTCAGTAACTGTATGGATGAGTTCATCTGTGAGTGTCTCTATAAATCAGTGAGTACATATGTTAACTGTTTGTTTCTGTCTGTCATAGTATACAGTGACTGCTGCCGCCTCCCTAGAGTGGTAGGGAGGCCGCGGGTGCAGAAGGTGGCAGGTTGGGGAGGGGAGAGAGAAATAAAATATAAGTAAAAGAAAAAAAAAGACTTCCCTGCTGCTCTGTTCGCACCTGCTTATGCTTCCCTCGTGGCTCCTCTTGTCATCTAGCCCAAAAGGAATATTCCTGCAAGGCACAGGCCCCACACCCAATCCAGACGCTGCTCTCAAATGAGAGCAGCACCAGGATTGGCTTGAGTGGCCTCATTTGCCGCTCAGACAGTGAATTGGAGCTTGTGACTTTTCTCCAACCCGCCGGCCCTGCCCATTGTAACACAGCCGGTTGGAGAAACATAAGTGCGCATATGTGTTTGGCCAACTTAGGATGGCCAAACACACATGTGCACTTATGAGTGCACACTACTCCTCCTCCCTGCCATGCCCAGCCCTGCACCGTCCTATACCAATTGTATTGCGGGGCTTAGACAGCATAAATAAATTGATATGTCATCTTGAAAACAGTCCTATCCACTGAGCCATATCTCCTATGGACTCTTAGTACTTATGATCTCTTTTTATTGACTAGGTTTCGTATTGATCTCTTCCTCCTCCTGTTGGCACAGCCACATGGGTGAAGCAGAGGTCAGATCTTAGAGCCCTGTGTTTGCGATGGTAGGTCTCCACAGGACATGCTTCACTTTTTAATGTTTTGTAAGTACTATGTGACTCCCCGGAAAACTTTTATCATTCCTATTTTGAAAAAGTTGGAGTTTAAGCAGGTGCGATCAGCTTTTATTTTTTTACAACTGTTATCCAGTAACACTGGGGCCGATTCACAGAACTAATCTGAGATCAAATCCTAAACTTACTACTTTTGGTATTCACAGAAGGCATTTAGTAGTAGTAAAGTTAGGACTCCTAACTTTACTACCACTAAACTGAGATAAAATCCTAAACTTACTACTCCTAACTTTACTACTACTAAATGCCTTCTGTGAATACCGAAAGTTGTAAAGTTAGGATTTTGTCTCAGTTTAGTAGTAGTAAAGTTAGGAGTCCTAACTTTACTACTACTAAATGCCTTCTGTGAATACCAAAAATAGTAAGTTTAGGATTTTATCTCAGATTAGTTCTGTGAATCGGCCCCACTGTCTTTCATGTTCTTAACTTTTTTAAATCAGCGGTGAGGCTTAGAGCCAGCTGCGATTAATTGACAGTGACCCATAACTGATTACACTGTATTCTACTATACATGTTTGTGACACATACAGTTCAGTTAGGGACCCCGTGCTTATTCCCCTCCCACTTTTTAAAGATTTATTGTATATGCACATTGTAATTGCATTTGATTGATTGATTGAAAAAATTGATAATAACAATTTGTTATTATCATTTTATTTATTGTCTGCTGGCACGGGCTGTGAGGCGACGCTCCTCCACCATTACGGAGGAGCCACCCATGATTGCATATATGAGTGGTTGAGTGGGATTGGGTGTACGAGAGGTTGTATAGGTGTGTGATTGGGTGTGTATGTGGTTCTGCGGATGTCATCAGTGATGTCATGTGAGATGTCATCAGTGATGTCATTTGAGATGACATCAGTGATGTAATCAGCCAATGAATTCCCTTCAACGTGAACGCCATCATGTTGATGACTTAGCGTGTGTATCACGTGAGCTCTTGGTAGTTCGTTCTTCAACTCTGCTACTTGTTCCCATAGTTTTCTATGTTTGATTGTGCCACCTTTTGAATCTCTGAACCCATTTTGTCCCCAATAGTGGAGGTATTCGTTGTATGACTGGATACAGTAAAAGGAATCACACACTATCAGTGTGGGGAATTCTGGATCCGTATTTATCAGTGCCAGTAGTAGTGCTTTTAATTCTGCCAACTGAGCCGTGCAGTCTCCGAGAGACTGCGTTTTTGTACAGCTTGGATGGAACTTGCCGTTCTGCATCCTACTTTTTACAATAGCGCATGCTGCACTGTATTATTGCTTACTTCCAATGACCGGTTGAGCAGATCCGTCGGTGTAAATAATGTATTCATACCGATCTAGAGGCATTATTTCATTTGGTAGAGGATATTCTTGTTCGTATTGCAGGAATGCTTGTGTTTTTAGACTAGGGTCATATCTGTATTCTACATCAGTTGCAATGAGAGAATTATCCCACTGTATCCATCTTGGATGTAATGCTTTCGCATTTGGGACACTAAGGCCGGTACTGGGGTTACGACAATTATTCGTTTCCCTTGAGCCAGTGCTCTTTCTCTCACTACAGCAGTCTGTACTGCTGTCAGAATTTTTTCGGTGGGTGCAAAACGCATTTCTGCGTTAGTGTACAAATGTGATTTATATGCAATTGGTACTGTTTCGCCTTCATTGAAGGTTAAGTAAGTGTACCCAGATTGACCTGCGACTACGAGGATCACCACGTTGCGTACGTTTACGCGTGTCTGTAAGTGTTTTGATGATATCATATCAGCTTGTAGGGAACAAAGTATATTTGTGTGTTCCTGAGTCCATTGCCTAACTGAAAAGCCTGGGCTTATGAGGTCGTAGAAAGGTTTTACTCTCTCTGCGTAATCCAAAATGTATGTTCTGCCAAAATTCTAAAATCCCACTATCGACTGTAAATTTTTTAATGATTTTGGAGGTTGGAGCACTGCGCACTTTTCTAAAAAGTGGGCTGTCAGGCTTTTGCCTTCACTTGAAAGCTCATATCCCAAAAATAGGACACTGAGGTGGGCTATCTTTGATTTTTTCAAATGAAATTTGTAACCCTCAGAGGCGAAACCGAAAATGATGGTGCTCACCCTGGTCAAGTGTTCCTCTAAGTCATCATCCGTTAGATAAATATCATCTACATAGGATAATGCTTCCTCATCCAAATTCTGTAGTAACTCTGTTACCCTTCTTAAGAATAACCCTGGGCTGTTCTTATACCCTTGGGGGAGTCGACAAAATTGACGCTGGGACCCTAGCGCTGAGAAGGCTGTCAAATATCTACTTTCAGACGCTATGTTTTGGCAGAAAAATCCATTTGAGATATCTAATGTTGTTTTGTATTTTTTCCGCACAATGTTATTCATTAATGCGGCACTGTGTGCATTCTGAACTGCAAATGTTTTCGTACATGAGTTTAGGTGTCTATAATCTAAAACTAGACAATATGAATCGTCGGGTTTCATTATTGGAAACAATGGATTATTCATTGATGAGGTGCATGGTTCAATTACACCTTGGTATTCAAGTTGATCTAGGATCTCCCTGACCTGTTTTTTAGCTTCCTGTTTTATAGGATACTGTCTTTGTGGAGTTTGGTTTGTTTTATTTGGAATTACCTGATGGGTTGACTCTTCATCCCACCCAACGTGGTTGCGGTATAATGCTGGAGCAAGGGCTACTGCCCACTCCTGTGCATATGTATGTCGAAGCCAGAAGTCAGGTTCTCCCAAAAGAGACCCTTCACTTTTCTGGGCTTGTCCCCCTCCATTTGGAGTGTTATTTCATGTAACTTGTGTGGGACACTCACCCTAGTATCAGGTGTTTCCACAGTGATATACTCACTCAACTCCGCTGTCACCAGAAATTCCATCAGGTTCCGGCGAGCTATTGTTACTTCTGCTGCGCTGTCTAGCATCGTCAGAGCCCATTCCCCGATCAGAAGTTGAGTCCTCAGTATCCTTGGCATGTCTAACTTTGAGACCTGCCACCTTCTTCTTCTTAAATTGAGGTTTTGCTTTGGGTTTTTCTTCTTTCTTTGAAGCGTAGTCCGAAGTGCGTTGCCTGTCTTTGGGCTTTGTACGCTCTTCTTGTCTCTGTTCTGACCGTCCTTCCCTCTCAGAGTTTTTTGATGAACCCTGAAAGGAACGAGAGGAACGTGTATCAGTGCCCTGATACCTGTCAGGTTTTCTAATGTTATCTCTATTCCTGAGATTATATCTCCTTTATGGGGGCTCCAGTTGAGTAGACCTTCCCCTTGAGTGAGATCTGTTTTTTTGCTGTTTATTATTGTCCCATTTCTTCTTTGAAGAAACCGGTGTTTGCTTTGCCTGTTCTTTATCTGTACCTCCCACTAGTTGAGGTTTTACAGGTCTAGCTCCCAGACTGTCTCTACCTAATTCCGCATAAGCAGTTTCAATTATTTTAGGTAGCTCTGTCTCCTGTTGTAATTGAGTGAAATCTCTCAGACGTTGGCGTATTGCCACTGATGCTGCTTCCCCTTTAATATTTGCTAACATTATCGCAGGTACCTGGGCAAAGTTATTTAACAACTTGATCCCTAAGTTTAGAGCAGGTTCTGCTCCATACTCGTTCTGTATTTGTCTTAATACATCTGGTATTACCGCTAAAGATGGGATACCATGAGTCCTGGTATATATTGCAGCGAAAACTGTACCCCAAGAAGTACAAACCTCTATAGAGGTAGCTATCCCCATTGGCAAGCAAATCGTCAGTATTCTATGCTTTTCCTTTGGACCAGTGTGTGGAAACACTGCCTCCAGCTGTGTTATTTTTTGTGCTATCCAGAAGGGCATTTGTTCACATTTAGTGGGCATTTTACCCATCACTGTGTGCAGTGTTTGTGGTGTAATTTTGGTTGTAGTAGTTTGGACTGGTCCTGGTTGTGTAGTCGGTGTTGGCTGAAGTGTGAGTGTTCTCATCACAAACTGTGTCATGTTTCTGTAAAGTCTTATTCATTCTTTATGCTGTACGAGTAAGTCTCCTCCTGGCATTGTGTCAATGTCAGGATGTGTGTGTAGGCCGCTAGCACTGGCCATGTTGCTCCGTCTCTTCCGAGCGGACCGAGTCTTACTCTATTTCTTGTATGGGGGAGGGCGCCTGTAAACCAGTAAAAATGTTCGTGGTAAGTGAGTGGAATTTCAATGTCCTCATATGGACTATATTCGTTTGGTATGACATCTTCGACAAAGTAGTGAAATGTTTTTGTCAATGCATTTGCCTGAGGGAATCTAATCCATGAATAGAATACCTCTGTTCTATATGATTCGTGTGCCTCAATCACGAAGGTCACTTGCCCACCTCTAATTGTAACACCATATGCTACTAGTTTTAGGGTGACAGCATTTCTAACATTTTCTGCAGTGTGTATTGCATCTGCATCTTCTTCTTCTTCGGCTGTGAAATTTAGTTCTCCTGCTGGGTCTCCCTGTAGTGACATTGTTTTTTAGTAAGAAGTGCTCTTTCAAGGGAACTGAGATAAGGTGTTTAAGCACAATTAGGAACTATGTATCCTTCAAGCTTGATCAGACCAACAGCCAATACATAGGAATTTTCATACTCAGCTGCGGCAGATTTTGTTCCCTCCCACTCCAGACTTCTCTGGGGAAATGTGAGTAGGGGTCTCTGAGAATAGAACGACTGAACTACTCAGATTTGTCCGTTAAATAAGTGCCAATACCAACGTTGGCGGCGCCATGTCGTGTAGTTCCTATAAGACCTATATAGGATCTGCGCGTTTAGACAACATACACTGCGGGACTGGTGTCCAGACTGATTCCAGACGCCCCCACCGGGTATGTTAGCCTGTGTACCAGCTAGCTCGCAATGCCACTATAACCTCCTCTTATCAAAGAGAGAATAGTTCTTGGCAACTATCGAACATGACAATAATGACCCCTCAGGACCGTGGAAACAGTAACTTACTTTTCGCTCAGTCACTCGTGCTTACTTGTTCTCAGAGAGGTACACAGAATAAACGGTTGGGACGTTTTTCAATAAGCATTTATTGAACAGTTGTTATTCTTGCATATAATAAGTGTACTGAAATCACCAGTAGACAGTAGTATAGATAAATGAGTAGCAGCACTAAGAAAGTAAACAGATGGTAGGTTTCTACCATTTTGCTAAAATCATAACTACAGGTAAGTATATGAAATACATGGCAATAAAATGTGTACTCCTACGATGCACCCTAACTAGATGTACCTAAGTGTACCTAGCATGAGCGTAGGTGTAAAGCCAAGAATCGCTCTAGGATAAAGCCAACCCCATTACCTGATGTGAGACTGCGGGACCCCATTCTGGTCTCGAGCTGAACACCCCGGAAGGGATGTCAGACCACTGCGAGCTGGAGCATCTGCATGCAGGAACCTCAGCGTCTTGTGTCAGTGTGTCGGCCGGGAAGTCCTGATCACCTCTCTCCATCTCAGCAACATGTGATGTTTATATACCCTAAGGTATCCCCAGGGGTTCTACCTTGCTGTGCCAGTGTCGGACTTAGGATGACGTCAGGAATGAACTTTATACATAGTTATTATTTAGGAGATGGTGGTCCTGCTGTGTTTCCAAGAACCTAAGAATCCTCATGCATAATTTATTAGGCCAGTGTTCAGGTAAAACCCTACGTACTGTGTGTAGCATTGTAACTAGGCAAAAGGTCAGTCCCTCAAATCCGTTATGTATGTAGTATAGGAGAGAATGTAGGTGAAGGGTTATGATGTTACCTGGACCTATATCGGGGTACCTATATGAAATATAACATTTTCTAAGTATGTACAAAGAACTCCTGAATTCACCAATCCAGTTCGAAGAGGGCAATCCAAAGGTCAATTAGAAAAGAGATTATAATATCCCCCAAAAAATCCTGCTTTATTAATTATCCAATTCACATGCAAACAGCAAATGCATTTCGTTCCTTCAAATATCATGGAACTATTTTGTGCTGTGAAATAAGATAAAAACCACACAATATTTACACACATGATTCAAAGCCAGGGAAAATCAGTACAATTCCTTCATACCAAACAATTGGTATAGACAAGTGCATGACGCGAGTGACATCCTGGATGACAATTCAAAGATCATTTCCCATAACGTGTTCTATTTAGTACATAAATGAGCAGATTTGGAAAAGCCCTCATCAATAATCTTTTGTTTTTATTACAAAGGAAAAAGGCTATTGCCTTTAGGCAAAAGGAATTATCCTAAAGTAAAATAAGAAATTCCAGAATAATTTCCAGAAGGACAACTCCTGGTAAATGGTCACATGATGACACTATCATAAAAAATATATGCATAAATTCCAAATGTAATGATGATACAATACACAAGAACCTTAAAAGATGTATGGCAATTGCCACCTTAGTATCAAACAGAAAAATACAAGTAGAAATATATAATAGTATCATTCGTATGCCTTGTAATGTAATAACCCTAATTACAAGTCTCACTGCTCATTGTTTACATCCTCTATATAAGTGAAATGATCCAATGTTTTATTGGTTACTGTACTTAAAGTACCGTCATATTCATATTACAAAATTGACTAATCAGAGAGGAACATAAAAAAAGAATGAATAACCTGTATTATGCCCTATCCATGTGGGAGACACAAGGAAGGTCCACATTGGGACATTTTTAATGTTCCAATGTAACCTTGACTCACCAGTTCATTATGCCATCTAAATTACTTTCTATTGTTCATGTGGGTCAGCCACTCGCAAGCATCATATTAACGATGTACCAATATGAGTTACCAATCAGTTGTTCATTGCTCATACTTCAGAAAATATGTTATAAACTATTGATAATATCACAATCATACAGCAACAGCCATGGAAAAGGGGGGCTCCATCATGCTATTGCAGACAATACCAAACCCCTAATGGACCTTTGACTCCACTATATCTAAAGGAAAAAGAATCCATACACATATGTCACGCTCCATGCCCCACTTTTAACTAAATCAAAACCAGTCACAAAATCAAACAGTCCCAAGTGTTAAGGGTTTCTGATATGTACCATCTTAAAATGTTCTATATATATCTGGATCCTTTCTTTGCTACAGCTGCTCATTTTCGGCGTTCCATAATTCCTGATTGTGATGACGTCATGCAGAAGCCAAGCAGGCCATTGGCTTTCTCCATTCTATTTATCCCTGACTTATAAAAAGTTCTGCATAATATAGTTCATATTGCATCACTTAATAAATATGATGAACACATTCTTTAATTTTTCTCAATATGCTTAAACACTATGGTGACTAAAAATGAGCTCATTGTAAATGTTTGGTATATCTGGCTTTTGTCTCCACCAACACCTCGAAACAAAATTTTTTTTTAAACAGTTATTTACAAAGGAAACATTATACGTCATCTCATATGATTAGATGTTTTATAACCAAATACCTCTATGTGGAAGAGACATTCTGTTTCCCTTTTTTTCTCCTTACCTTACTCCTCCAAATGTACCACCAACTCCTTACTCATGCTTAATAAGTTAGGGTCCAATGTGTTCAGCTCAATTATGTATCTGGATTCTAATCTGTTCTCTATTGCCTTCTGTAAAGTTGTTCAATGCAAGTTACTGTTTATTTCAAGTTAAATACAATAGTACAGCAGGACCATCAAGTAGTACATGTAGCGACAGCCACATCCCAGACCAGCTGTCACCCACAAGATTCCATACTCCCTTCTCTGTTACCTACATTCCTTAACCTTGATAAAATAACATTCCATCCATGGTTAAGACCCAACACATCTTTCCCTTTATAACTTGAAAAAAAGATATGAAATGTAATATAACAAAGCATTTACACTTTTCCCCTTATACTTAAACTAAAGATGTTGAATATAATGCAACAACACATGCTTTGTAACTTATATACACTTATACATAATACATAAAGTACAACAAAATCAATATACTGTTGACATAAAAAAAAGTATATATATATAATGGAAGAATCACTTATCTCCTGGTAAAATCTTCAAGGTCTAACTAAGTTAGTTAGTCTTGATCAAGAATATAATCACAAAGTTTATTTGGCATGCTAATCTATTGTGCTTTGCACGCATGGGTTCAGATCCCATCCCCAATGTAAAGTTATTCAATGCAAGTAACTGTTTATTTAAAGTTAAATACAATAATACATCAGGACCATCAAGTAGTATATGTAGCGACCGCCATCTCCCTGTCCAACTGTCACCCACAAGATTCCATACTCCCTTCTCTCTTACCTATATTCCTTGATAATGGTAACATAACATCCATCTATGGTTAAGACCTAACACCTTCACATTCTATAGCCTAATATTTCAAGCCTCCACTATCATCTCATCACCATTGTGTACTCATCAAAATGTGACAAGCCACCGGGTAATTCATATCTTTAATTCATATTGTGCAGACATGTTCTAAAATTCTTTTCTGAACCAGGAAAATTGTTTTTCCTGCATACTGCTTTTGACAAGGGCAAGTCAGAGTATATGCTGCATAATTAGTTATACATATCAAATACTTCATTGCGTTTCCTAAAAATGTTACATATCTCATTAAATTGCTTACTGTGATTTTTTTAAATTGGATAGTTCTCAAATAGCAATTTCTTCCTGGTCAATTTAGAGAATTTTTATTTTGCTACACATAGAGTTGTGTCATATCAACCCAGTGCATTAAATCTGGGTATTCTATTGTGCAGCAGTTGCGCTTAGCCCTCAATAACTTCCCACATGGTATGCTCTTTTTAAGGGGCAGAGTGTGTGTGCTTCTTTAATGAAGTCAGCTGTTGACCGCTGTCTCCTTCCTATGCAGGGAAGTTACAAGCAGGTTAGCCTTTACTTGCAATTTTGTATCCAAGTATTCAACTACAACATTACCGATTTCACCCATCAAGTTTATATTTAGTTCAGTCCCATTTAGAATTTCAATAAATTCACATGCTCTTTCCCTAGAGGATTTCCATATCAGAAAGAGGTCATCTATAGCATATACCTGAACCATAATACCACATTCCTATGAAGGAAGATGTTTTAACACTGTAGTCACCTTCTCCTCTCACCAGTTCATGAACAAATGTATGCAGCTTGGGGTGAAGCAGATGCCAATCACAGTCCCTTGCTGTTTTCTAAACATTTGGGTATCATACAAAATGTTGATCTCCTGAAGATTCCATTTCATCAGTTCTAAAATCATGTTAGTATGATGTAAACAATTCAGTGGTCTTACTCTAAAAAATGGCTGCAGGCTTTCAAACCATTGTTGTGTCTTATACTTAGAACAATTCCTGTCCATCTAATGTAATGAAAAGAAAATCTGGTTACCACTTAATATCTTACATCTTGCACAGAAAATATTCTCGACATAGTCGCAGGGACCCTTTCACACAGGAGCTGAAACAAAAGCTGCTCTAACCAGGCAGGCACTAGCAAGTAAATCCTGCTCCCAACAGCACCCAGGATGGGTGCTGGCTGGGGAGCCAGAGGAACTGATGGGCCTCCCCCTGCATCCCCTACCATTAATCAATGTTGTGAGTGCTTGGGTGAGGCTGGAACACCCACCAAAATAAATAGCACGGCCAGCTCCTGCCAGCACCCAGGATGGATGCTGGCTGAGAAAACAGTGGGTACGGGGGAACCATGAGCCTTCCCCTGCAGCCTACAACAAAAAAAAGAATTGTGGGTGCCCTGGGTGGGACCAGGCCAATGACCATAAAACATGAACATTTTTAAAAAGTGTAACTGGCTCCAATGTTGGCACAGCAACAAGGGTGCTGGCCAGGGAGGGGCAGCAGGGGCCTTGGGCCTCCCCATGCCAGCCCCCAACATTGTGACAAAGTGTGGGTGTGCCGGGTGGGACCAGGACACATAGAAATTAAAATTTATTTTAAAAACCACTTGTGTTGAGAAGCCGCAAAAACAATAAAAGCTGGACAGCCGCTCATAAAATAGAAACTGTTCTAGAGAGCAGCACCCCACAATGTCCTGTGAGGGCTTTATTTTTACATTTACCAATTGTGGTGCTGCCCCAAGGAGGGACAAGGACACCACAAATGATTTAATAGAATGTTGTGAGGGACTTCAAGGAGCACTGCAGTCACTCAGAAACATGTTTAAAGAACTTATAGTAAGTCTTGCTATGATTTCTAGACCACTTCGAGCGGAAGCTGTATGCTCTTCAGTTGGAGTGTGGAGATCCCTTGTTGTTTGTCCCATGGCTGCATTATATAGTTTGAAGAGTGTTAAAGAAAGACTCAAACATACATGTATGGCTCTTTTCATTAAAATGCTTCATTTAGACATTTGTGTATTAATTATCATTCTTGAGTGTTGCATTGTATGTATTATTAAGGAATGTATTGGATTATGGATACTGATAAGTTATTGTGGTGACCTTTTGGCAAAGCCAATAGGCCGGCTTATGTTCATGTGCTGACCCTCCTGATAAAGCCTGGAGGCCTGCCTTTTTGTATATTGATGATTTAACCTTTTGAGAAAGCCTATAGGGCTGCTTTATTTCAAATGAACCCCCTTATATTAATTTACGTTCAAACAAAAACTAGAAATTCAGTGAAAAAAACAAAGGTTAAAGTGACAGTCATAGTTAGGTATGGTAATAATATCTTACTGTACATTAAAAAAAATTATAGTTAGGTGAAAATGTCAGTTAAAACGTAACGTTTTAAACTCTAAAAACCACTGAAAATCACCATGTGTAGTTAACTCAAGCAACTATACCTTGCATGCTTATCAAGCACTGCTTATGACCTCACATTTTAAATCACTCATGACATGTTCTATACATCATTGATAACATCACAGATGACATATGAAATTACATCATTGATGACAACACTGTGCATCTTCACTAAACTTTTCAAAAAAAGTCTCATCAACCTCAGCTCCTTCCTGGAAAGTTTTCGGTTGATCTGTCAAGCGTGTGACAAGAAAAAGGGGGTATTTTAAATCACGTTTTCCTCATGCAATTTTCAATAGAAAAAACAGCAATACAGTAGATAATGGCTGATCAGAATTACACAAAATGTGCCATAAAGGTAGATCTTTACCCAGGAAGTGTGGTTTTATGATTTGGTGTGAATCTAGTCAGTAGTTTTTGAGAAATTAAGGTTAAAAATAAATGTATATTTCACCCCAGAGGTAGCCAAAACCAGATTTTTTTAACTGTACATTGATCCACAACTGTGTGGTATCTTTTTTTTAAAACAAATGCTTCCCCGGCGGTGGCAGGCCCTGGGGGTCAATGCATTATTTCTTAGGGGATGAGGCATGTGGCCCACCTCCCTAAGCCATTTGAAGGTTTCAGGGACCCCATATTCTGGGGATTACATTTTTACTGGGAGAGAGATGGGTGTTTCCCCTCTTTGAGCCATTTGAATGCCCTGTAGACCCCTTGTGCTGGGGCCAATGTCATTTATTATTCACTGCTCCTAGGCAAGGAGCACCCCATAATGCCCTGCATTTTGTTGATTTTTGGGATCCTGGTGGTGCACCTAGAAGGCGCAGGAGTACCACCAAAACTTTTCTTCATGTTGTGTGGGAGGTGCAGGGAGCTCAGCAGCCTCCTCAGAAGCATTTTTAAAAATCACAGTAAGTGTCCTGAGTCATTGAATCCATGACCCAAGGAGAGCATACCATTATTTTTAAAACACTCTGAACTGGAGCTGTATGCTCTTCATCTGGAGTTGCAGGCACCCCTTGTGGTTAGTTTTATGGCTCATTTTTATGTCCTAAAATGTTTTTAAAAACTCAAAAACATGTTTATGGCTATTTAAAAATTTGGGTTATTGAAAATATTTTGGGATGATCACTATAATTAAACATTGCAATATGTGTCTTTTTATAATAAATATTTGGTTATAGTTATTGGTGATTTGTTGACAACGTTAACAGGTCTCCTTTATATATGTTGATGCTAAAAGCCAATAGGCCTGCCTATTTTGCTCTTACTCCCAGTAGGTCTGTCTTACTTAAAATGATACCCCTTTATATTGTTACTTACATTTAAAAAAAAACTCAGAAATTCCCTGAAAAACAAAGGTTAAAATTACTCTACAGTTGGGTCTGTTAATAATATCTTACTTTACATTTTTATAAAACAAACAAATTCAATAATAAAAAACAAAGGTTAAAGTGGCGTTATAGACAGGTGAAATGTAATATTTTACACTCTAAAAACCACTGAAATTCACCAGTTATGGTTAACTGGAGTAACTATAACTCAGGTCCTCGGCATGCAGTGCTTAGGACCTCACAAATTACACCACTCATGACATGCCCTATGATGTCCCTAATAACATTATTGATGACATCTTAAATGACATTTCTGACAACACTTTACATGGTGGGGGTGGTAGGCGGGCAACAGGTTCCATGGCTTGGCCTTTAAATTAGCAAAGCGAATTATAGCAATGCATTGGACAGAAGTAATTGCACCTCCATGTAATTTATTTTAAATTTGTGAATTGGTAAATTAAAAAAATAAAAATTAGCATTAATTATGCTTAAGTACTTGATCTAGATAGATAGAGAGATAGATAGATAGATAGACAGATAAATAGAAAGATAGATAGATTAAGCATTTAAGCATAATTAATGCTCATCTTAATTTTGTTAATTTAACAATTCACAAATTTTAAATAAACTAAATTAAATTTGAACTTTGTTTAAAAAAATCTAAAAGTAATTGCATTAAATAAAAACACAACATAACAAAGTTTGTCACAAATTAAATTAAATTAAAGTTTTAGTGGGGTTGGATGATATTAATTGTAAATTATTGTTCAAAAATAATATTTAAAACATTAATTAATCTATTTCAATGAATTTACAATTTTATTTAAAGTAAATTGTAGGCAGTGGTGTGTTATCTTATAGTTTTATTAATTGTATTTACTTATCTTCAAAAAGTAATAAATAATATCATATTTTCCACCGGTGAAGGAGATCTCCACAAACAGGCTGTAAGTTACAAATTGGAATTTTAAACGTGAAAATTCAGTCATAGGATTTTCTACCCCCTCATTTGAGTAGGTCGAGACTTTTCAGTCTACATGTAGGTGTAAAACTCCACTCTGAAATGGTGAATAGCAAAAAAGTGAAGATTTCCACTTAGGTGGAGGAGTAGATATATGCTTAATTAGATTCACACTTGCAACCTTACCATTCTCAATGAGGCCCATAAAGTTCAAATGATTTTTATTGATTACAGAACAAAATTGAAGGATACATGGAATTCATGCTGTTGGAACGAGAGCTCTGGGGCCGTACCATGATGGACTTTTCTAATGCAGTGCAGCGCAGAGCGCCTGTTTATGCGCCTGAAGGGCAAAATGTGAAATCAGCTTTATTTTGAGGTAGTTCAACTTGGACACAGACAGCCCGATTCACAAAGGAAAATTAAGACCAAAAGTCATCCTTAAAAACCAGAAATCTAACTTTACTACTTTTCGGTATTCACAAAGGCAAGTTACTACTACTAACTTAACTACTGATATAGTTACTAGTAGTAAAGTTACTACTGGCACAATTACTAGTAGTAAGGCTACTAGTAGTAACTTACCTTTGTGAATACCGAAAAATGGTAAGGTTGGATTTTTGGTCTAAGTTAGACTTTTGGTCTAACTTTACCTTTGTAAATCAGGCCCATAGAGTTATGTTTCTGAGCGGAACTGTCAGATAACCGGCACTCAGTTCAGCGCCAGGTAAGCCCATCATGATACACCATGATCAATGCACTCATTTGAACTGGACATATTGACATTTCTGTTAAATATTCAGCCCAGATGTCAGGATTTGCATTTAACAAAGGCTGGTAATGAGAAAACAATGGAGTTGAATTCCTTCGTTTATGCCTCATGTCCCCTTTCAACATATTTTTCCTCATGCTATACATCTTTCTCACTTAACAAAGTCTAGATATAAAAATAGAACCATTATGGAAGACAAATGGCTTATTGATCATTTCTTCGGATTTCATCATAGGACATTCTTATAGTACAGCAAGATATTCCATATAAATCATGTATGAAATTACTGGCTTTGAAGTTAAAAAGACGGGCATACCCTTTACTGCGAAACGTTTTGAGATATGTTAATTTGTTTCTTTACATCCTACATTGCCCTTTTTAGTTTCTGCCTCTTGTACTCTAACGCCACTCCTAGAACTAGTAGAAGCACGGAAATGAAGAATTTCCATTGGCATATTCAGGGTGCTGTCTACAAAAGCCAAAGGTTGTAAATCTGTGCTGTCAAGCAGTATGGTTACAAGTGCTGGTTCATTCTGTGAGATAGATTTGCACTCCAGTTCCTCATCAGAATTTTGGACCAGTTTCACAAAACCACTTGAACACCTAGGTTAGGCAGGTGTACAAGCAGCGTGTTTTATATGTGTAAATTGAGGTCTTCTATGCATAAGACATCAGTGTGCACTTGCAAAGTGATTTACTCACACATTACTTTAGAACAATACTGTAGTTGATTATGAGTACCCATCTGCTTATGAGGATGGCAGTGGGTGTTTCAGTGATCCTTTGCCAATTAGATGAACACCTACAGCCTTGCATGTTCGTGGCATTTGCATATTTAGACAGTTTTGTAAGGCACATTCCTGTACTAGAAATTGTTTGATGTGTGTATCAATTTACAGAGTATTGTTCAGCAACTCTGTTATAAGTATTCAACTGCTTTGTGATCTATAGACTAATTTGAGTAGGGCACATTTACATTTCTGTCAAATATTCGGTCGAGATGTTAGGATCTGCTTTTAACAAAGGCTGGTGGTGGGGACATTCAGAACGTTTGATCTTTTCGGGAATCACTTTAGCAATGACCGTCTAATTACACTGTGGAATTGAAGCACCTACTGATATGGGATGATCTTTTGAGACTTATTTTGCAAAGATAGCACGTAACATAGCAAATGTTTGAATTGCTTTCAAAAATAGGACATTTCATGCAAAATATGCAAAATGCAAAATGCAAAAATGCAAAATGCAAAATGCAAATGCAAAATGCATTGAAATGCAAAATGCAAAATGCATTGAAATCTGCTGCACTCCAGTTAACTACACACCCCATCATACCTGACAACCAAGATCATGGACTTTGGTGGGTTAGGTCACACATGCCGGAGCAGCTTTTCAAGAGTGAAAATTAAGAAATTCAGGAAGGAGAAGATAAGATGCCAACCTTGCACCTGCTAAGCTCCAGGAATTTGAAACTCCATCTGAGCTCCAGTCCATGAGGTCACATGCCTTCACTTTCGGGAGTAGCTAAAGACATATCTCTTCACGCAACATCTCATTACAATACAACTGCCGACCTAAAGAGAGACATTAAATGTGCAATTTTGCAAATCACTAACTTTTGATATTTTGCAGATGTGCAAAAAAGCATATGCCATAGAACTGCAATTTGTAAAAAGTGTATTCTCTACAATATGTGCCCTCTGTTGTCATACTTGGAACAGTGATAGTTTATAGTTTAAAGATGTATATGTGTGTTTGACCATTACAAGTGCTAAAACTGGGAGACAGATGCAAATGCTTGTCACTCAAAATCTTGTTCTTGTAGTTAAGTGCTGTAACTGTCCTACTAAATGTATATAAGTACCATTTGTGTCCCATTCGCTCTCAATGCTGGGGAGTGTCTTTTTATAATATCTATTATTAGAGGATATGGTGGACATGTCATTATTGTTTTTTTGTTTGCTACAGCAAGGTCACATATGTTATGTTATGTTATGTTATGTTATGTTATATGTATTTATAGCGTGCACAGATACTCCAGAGAGTGTCCCGGCGTGTACTTGGAAAAGAGGAAACAGAAGCAGAGCAAAGCTAAAAGAGAAGGGTTTTTAGCTTTTTCTTGAAAATTACAGGATCCTGGATGCCGCGCAGGACCAGGGGCAGTGCATTCCATGCCAGAGCAGCTTTCCGAACAAAGGAGCTCCCACCAAGCCTTTGGCGACTGAACCTAGGGGTCTGCACAGAAGTTGAGAAGAGGAGCGCAGCTGTCTCACTGGATTGTAGAAAGCGAATCTCTTCTGTAGGTAAATAGGTCCCAGGCCATGTAAAGCACTATGGACAGTAGCCAAAATTTTAAATTTTATTCGGGACTCCACTGGGAGCCAGTGCAGAGAGCGCAAATGACTGCGCACACTACTCCTGCTAGACAGACCCAGCAGGAGTCTGGCAGCCGAATTCTGAACCACCTGCAATTTATTCAAGAGGTAGCCGGGGATGCCAGCATACAGTGCATTGGCATAATCCAGGCGGGATAAGATCAAAGCGCGGACAACCGTTTCTTTAGCAGGTCTTGGGAGAAGAGGAAGAAACTTCCTCAGAGCTTTCAGAGTGCCAAAACAGGTCCCAGCCAGCGTCTTGACCTGGGTAGAAAAAGTAAGGTTCTCATTGAACCAGACCCCCAAATTTTTTGCAACGTTTCCTTTTGCGCTAGGCAGGGGGAAGCCCGAGGGCCACAGCCTCTCTCTGAAGTTAGCAGGAAAAACGCCATACAATAGAACCTCTGACTTCTCTTCATTACACTTCAGCTGCGCCTGAGCGAGCCAGTGAAAAACAGAGGACAGACAGTGTTGAGCAGGAAGGAGGGAGTCATCGTCCCTTCCCCAAGAGAACAGAAGCTGGGTGTCATCAGCGTAGGCCATCACCTTAGCCCCTAATGTCTCCGCTAGATAAACCAGCGGGGTGACATAGATGTTAAATAGGAGGGGACTAAGGGATGACCCCTGCGGGACACCCGTGGCCACTTGCTGGGGCGCAGAGGCACACAGTGGAAGCCAGACCTGCTGCGTGCGGCCTTCCAAGAAGGACCTGATCCAGCCCCAGACAGATCCGGATATGCCAATCTCCGAGAGGCGATCGAGGAGCAGGGAGTGGGGCACTGTATCGACTGCCGCAGAGAGATCTAGCATGACCAATGCGGCTCTCCCGCCGGCATCCAGACACTCGCGGATCGCTTCTGACACCTCTAGTAATGCCGACTCCATGCTATACGAGGCCCGGAAGCCAGATTGTGCAGGGTGTAACAATCCCAATGCCTCGACGTAATTGGTAAGTTGATTTGTAACCACCTTCTCACAGACCTTAGCCAAACTTGGCAAAAGCAAGATTGGGCGGTAGTTACCAGGGGTCAACGGGTCCAGGGACGGCTTCTTAAGGAGAGGGAGAATTTGTGCCTGCTTCCAGGACACCGGAACAGAAGCCTCCCGCAAGGACATGTTAACAATTTGATTAACTTCGGGATTAATAATGTCCGCAGCAGCGGCCAGGAGTCTGGCAGCACAGGGATCAGTTGGAGAGCCCGACTTCAAGGCCTTAAGAATTTTAAGGGTGCCAGACAGATCTATTGGCACAAAGGTTGACAGCGTGTTAGCAGGGTCAACTGCAGGCCGGCCCGAAGGGGAAGCCGTAAGCAAAGTGGCACAGGAGGAGAAACTAGCTTGTATAGT
This sequence comes from Calotriton arnoldi, assembly GCA_963921515.1. Classification (NCBI taxonomy): domain Eukaryota; kingdom Metazoa; phylum Chordata; class Amphibia; order Caudata; family Salamandridae; genus Calotriton; species Calotriton arnoldi. The sequence continues at coordinate 1,086,397 of CAWUFW010001071.1, forward strand.
GCAAATTTTGTCCAGAAAAAACTTTGCAAGAGTATTACACCAAGACTCCGAGACTGGGGCGGCGCGAGCCTGAGCAATGGGGGACATAAAACTTTGCACAATGGAGAAAATTTCTTTTGAGTTATTGTTGGCCTGGTCGATAAGTAAAGCAAAGTATCGGGTTTCAGCGATTGCTATAGCGGCGTAATAGCTTTTTTGTATGGATCTGAGTGAGTGTTTCGCCATACGACAATAGCAGCTGGAACGCCAAGCCCTCTCCAATATTTTATACTCGTGTTTCAGGGCTTTCAACTCTGGGGAAAACCAGGGTTTAGAAGGGGAATCTCTTGCCAGCTTGGGCCGGCACGATGAAGATAGAGCAGACACCGAGTCAGAGATCCATTCAGTAAACCTGGTCACATTCCCCTCCAGGTCTTGCTGAAGGGAGGGCCGAGAGGCAGCCAAAGTGCTAATAAACTGGGGAGGGTCAATTTTGCTGAATGTCGGAGGGCGATGGCAACAAACCAGCCGGGCGGGCTGGGTAACTTCCCAGGAAAAGCAAATAAGGAAGTGATCCGACCAAGAAACAGGAGAGGGCTTGACCACCTGAATAGGGAAGTTAAAACAGATGGGATCTAAGATGTGACCCCCTTGATGAGTAGGATGAATGACCCATTGAGAGAGTTGAGCCAATTGAAGGGAGTCAAAGAAATCAGCCGAGTCTCCAGCCTCAGGTTGATCAAGATTAAGATTCACATCTCCCAGAGCCATGTAATGGGAGAAACGCAGTGCTCGCTCAGCTACCGCATCCCCACAGGATTTAAGAAAGGTGCCAGCCGGACCAGGGGGACGGTAGATGAGGGAGCCACCTAATGTGAAATGGGCCGAAAACTGGATGCTGAAATCCAAAACCTCACACTCGCCCCATAGACTGGCAGTTTCGCTATGGAGAACCCAGTTGTCCCTATGCAAAATGGCCAAACCACCCCCTCTGCCAACTGGGCGGTCCAATTGACGAAGCTTGTAACTAGCTGGTGTAGCCAGCGCAACAGTAGGGTTGGATGAAGAATCCAGCCAGGTCTCTGTAACAAACAGCAAGTCTAATGAGTTGTCAGAGACCAGGTCGAACACATCCGCATGATGCTTCCTCAATGATCTAGCATTAATAAGGGCAGCTCTAATACGCAAAGCCCTCAAAGATTTATTAGGCAACTTGCTAGAAGAGGGCTCTAATGTCGGAGTAAAGCTGCAGTCAGTGCAAACAAAACCTGAATTGGAGAGCATAGTGTTGCCGCTGTGTGAAGGGAATGCGGGAGGCCAAAGTGTTTTTAGGAGCTCACCCGAAAATTGGAGTACATTACTGGCAGATGGCCCAATTCGGGCTGCATAACTGGCCCTGGCCGCTGACGGGCTTGCCTTAGGTGCGCCCGCTGCGCTCGTCCGCTGCGCGTCCGAGTAGAGGCCATTAAATAGGGTTGTATGAGAACGGCATGCAGCGTCCAGCAACTAGAGCGCTGACCGCGAATGGCGCGAGGCACGGCAAAAATGGCCGCTAAGAATAAACTGGCCTCGAGAAAGTGCAAAGTGCAAGAGAAAAGGGAGTATAACACACTCCGAACGTTAAAAAATGTCAACAAATTCTAAATGACACATAACACAATAAAATGATTCCCCAAATGACAGTACATGTAATAACAACAGAGTAAAAGCAGTATTTTAAAAATTAGCAAAGTAAACCTTTTCCAAGCGCTGCACGCCCAAGCACAGCCCGTTAAATAGGGTTGTATGAGAACGGCGTGCAGCGTGCAGCGACTAGAGCGCTGACCGCGAATGGCGCGAGGCACGGCAAAAATGGCCGCTTAGAATAAACTAACCTCAAGAAAGTGCAAGAGAAAAGGGAGTATAACGCACTCCGAACGTTAAAAAATGTCAACAAATTCTAAATGTCACATAACACAATAAAATGATCCCCCAAATGACAGTACATGTAATAACAACAGAGTAAAAGCAGAATTTAAAAATTAGCAAAGTAAACCTTTTCCAAGAAAAAGATAAGTCTGCAACATTAATGTGGGGAAACATCTGTAATATACATGGTTGACAATTGGCCTCAGGGTATTGATTCCAATTGTGTCCAGTCTTTACTTCTTAGCCAAATTTGGCTATGCCTTCAGTTGTGACTTATGATGGGAAAAAGGGAGCTTCCAAGTCCTACAATCAATATATTATAATGTAACATAAAGGGATTCAGGTTGTCCTTAGGTTTAGCAAAGTGACCCTGCTAAATTTGTTCTCATTGTCAATAACCACAAAAACATACACAAGAATAGCTCCAAAAACTGAATCAGGTTGGCTTCCCTCCATGATTCTCTGACACTAATAAATCCTTGTGAATTGACATAGACGCCAGTTTAAGCTTCTGGACTCACATCATCCACAAGATGAGACCCACTTGGCACCACCTAACTCACCTCCACAGAGTTATGCCCTTCCTACAGGACTGGATTTCAGAAGGCTCCATAGAGATGATACAATGCTGGACAGTGTTGTCAAGACCTACTTGACACAACATCTTACATGCAGGAGCCCAGCTTATCAATAGTCTTTGAAAGTGAGGCATGGTGACACATGATGAGACAACTACAGACTCCATCTACCTACCCAACATCACATTCTAGACCATCTTCTTTCTTTACAAGGCAGTAAAAAATGTAGTAGTCCAAAGAAGCCAGTGATACATTTCAATACCTGTGGAAAACATTCCCAAAGTGCAAACACTTCTGGAGAGAGTTGAAGACTCATTTCTTCAAGCGTCAGTTTCTTATTCCTTTACCCCGTCCACTAAACTCCTCCTCACATTACATTTACTAAACATCTTTTGTGCTCAGTCTCAAAACTTGGATCCTCTCTCCTTTAGTATTACTTCTCACTGTTGTATCCTTTTGTAACCCCTCTTCTGTAAACCCATGGCTTCTTAAGTGCCCCACTGGTTTGTAAACAGGCTTGCACTTTACAGCTCCTGCATATATAAATGCCATCAATCAAATATTTCTCTTTATATGTGAAAAGATGTATTATGTTTCTTTTTATACATACAAATATAAAAAGGAAAGACAAATGTATAATCAAATGTGCATTCTGCTGTTTTATTCACATATGCACATTAAGGAGATAGTAACGTTTCATAAAAATAGTTAGAAATTTCGGCATACAGAGAATTTGTTACTTAGTAATTGTATTTTCTTCCATAAGGACAGAAGCTCATAAAATGTACGTTTTAAGTTAGTTATATCATTAAAGAGTCATACTCTTACGACCTGCCTTATATTTCAATGAATTGTTCTTCACACATTTGTAATTTATGCCTCTTTCCTGTGTGCACGTGGTTTGCATCACTTCTTTCAAAGTTCAGAAATCTGGACTCTGGGGGATATTCACAAGAACGTGTGCTAAACATCTCCAAAAAATGTTAATGCAACTTTACACATCGCAGACTATCGCGGGAAAATAACCCTGTGTTAACGTGGAATTCACAACACGGAGGTACCATGCGATAGTCTCCCGAAAACGCGGACAATGTCCGCGATACAACAACCGCGACGGTGATAAAAACACAAACCCCAACGCAAAAAAACATGCGATGGGCCAAACTGCGATGAGGAAATCAGCGATAAGCAGCGCCAGGCCTGCAATACACACGGCAGGCGGGAAAATCACTACAAAAGTAGAAAAAACACACAAACACAAAATAACCAACACCGAAGCACCATGGAGGCAGCCGGAGCAGGCGCAGAGGACGAGCGGAACCCCACAAGCACCCCGGACGACCAGCCTGGGACCTCGGGGACAGGGAAGGGCAAGGACAAGAAGAAGAGGAAGATAAAGTTCAGTCCGCAGGAGAATAGGATCCTGGTCACGGAGGTGATGGAACACCATCAAGAACTGTTCGTCACCTCCAACGTGTCATTGGGCACCAAAAAAGGAATATGGCGGTCCATCGTGGACAAGGTGAATGCCGTCGGAGAGCACAAGAGGTCAATGGACGAGGTCAAGAGGCGATGGATTGACATCAAGTGCAAAACCAAGGAGAAACTCGCAGGCAACCAGAAGGCAGCAATGCAGACTGGAGGTGGGAGCCCAGCGCAACAGCTGGAGCTGGATGACATGGAGGAGCTGGTGTCGACAGTCATCAGTGTGGAGACTGTGGCAGGAGTTGGGGGAGCGGACACTGCTCGACACGACACAACACAACAGCAACAGGGTGAGTAACCACCAGGTACTGGGGGGACGGGGGAGATGGCCACAATGGCACCCATGCACAATCAAGCAGAGCACAGTTCACACTCACAATGACCCTGGATCACGGCCCTGGTCCACAGACTGACACAATGTACATTGCCATGCTGTCTGAATGTGAACATGTACCATGCGGCTACATACATGTGGACACATTGTAATACAGCATCTCCCCTTCACATTGCAGGGGCACCGTCAACACCTCCTGCAGAGCAGTCCCAGCCACTCTTCACTGATGACGAGGAGGACACCACCAGCATCGACACCCAAGCCCTCCAAGACATCATTGAACTCATCCGCCAATCACCTCCAGGACCAGGGCAGCCCAGCTGCATCGAGGAGACCCCACCCACTCCACAAACCACCCAGCAGGAGGCACCCACAACCCCAGCTGTTTCCCAAGACCCCCCTGAACAACACATGGCCTTCCAATGCCGTGTGTTGGAGGGCCAGAGGGAGATGGCTGAGCAGGTGCGGTGGAGTTCGACCTCATGGCTACCAAACTTGACGCCATCCATGGGTGTCCAAGTCCCATCAGGGACCACCTCCAGTCCCTAACAGACACCCACAGGCCGCTCCATGGTCTCCACCTAGCCCTGGCTGACATCGCTGGAGTCATGACTCGGAGACAACAACACCTGTCCGCTCAGAGTGGCTCCAGCGATCTCAGCCGTGAGCTGGCACACATGCGGAGGCTCATGGAGGACATGGTGTGGATGGAGGCGGAAAGGATGGCAGCCACCGCTGCACATCAGCAAAATGTAGCTGGGATCTACCATGCCCTGCATATCCTCATCATGGCATTGCTGCCACAAGGCGGCGCAGATGAATGCTGCTGCTCCTACACCATCCACATCTCCGCCCCCTGGTGTGTCAGTGCCTCACAATGCGGCAGGCATTTCCACTCCGGCACCTGATGTGTCACTGCCACCCAGTGCGGCCGACAATCCACCTCCGTCCCCTGATGTGTCAGTGGCACACAGTGCCGCAGCCGGAACTGCACCACCCACAGGTGGGGCAGAGCACACATCCGAGGACGAGGACGTGGACGGGATTGAGATCAGAAGGAGGCACTAGCATTCATGTCTGCCACCTGGCCTGTTGCTGCTTGGTGCCGCACATGGCCCCATGACCTTCCACTGACCCCCGATACACTCTGCTGCACTCATCTTGGACCGCGACATGCACTGCCATATCCTGTTTGGTAACCAATGACACGGTGACCAGACTGCGGACTGTACCCTTCCTCTTCCGCTGTACTTGTCATTCCCCGATGGACTCTGGCTGGCCCTCCACGGGCCCATATTGTGAAGTGGGGTTGGCATGGCCCTGTACTGCTCCAGCTGCAAAACTTCACTGGATGTGCATTAAACATTCAGAAATGCACTGCTGTGTCATGTCTTTCATCATTCATGTATGAATGTGTGGATGAATGTAGGGTCAGTGATTCCCCCTAACGTCAATGATGCTCATCTAGTGGGATTCCAGTCACAGTGTGCTACGTTGCCGATTGCGTTCCGGGTGCCGTAGACACTACAACAGGGACACATGCATTAGTCACTTCCTTGTCCGGACATGGACTGAACCACGCCCAGAGCCCCCGAGTCATTGTTGCAAGCCCTGCGCTGGTCCGGCGTACGCCAGGCCAGGCCACTCCGCTTACGCTCCAAGGGGGGGCCACATAGCTACATGTCGCAGGTTTACACGCTAGTGGTCTGCAGGTCACTGGTCTAGTTGTCAGCATGTCACGGCCACTCCAAGAGGCCAGGTTTGCACACACACCACACCCATCCGGCACAGGCGTCACAGGCCATGTGACCCCGCAAATATAAGGGGCCGACAACGTCACATTCCCCACTGCCGGTGGTGACTGGATGACGGACGTTCCACGATTCTCAATCATAAAGGGCCCATGAGTTGTTGGGCACAGGGTTAGTGGCACCCGAAGCCTTGCGGTGCTGACTGGGGTTGCACAGGGTTAGTGGCACCGAAATTGCTGAGCGGGTGTGCAGCCTGCGATGATGACGTGTGCACTGATGTGGTCTCTGCCATTGATGCCTCAGGACTCAGCGTCATGTGTGGGACCTGCTGGTCCGCGGTGCGGGTCCGCATGATGTGGAGCATGCCATGGTGGCGGGACCGGGGCCTGGAGCTTGCACGGGCACGTGGTGTGCTCACTGGTGGACACACCATTGGCGGCAGGTGAGCAGTGGGGCCTGGGTGCGCAAGTGCGGACAGCCAGCGCTGGCCGGCGGGAGGGGGTAGGGTGCACCTGCATGTGTGCACAGGACGGACAGGCGTTGTCGCTGTGTGCAGTGAGATGGACTCTGCCATGATTGACTCTGGCCTCGATTACAGATTGCAGACCTGGTGGCTTGCAGTGTATCCCGGCACGTGGTTGGAGACACACCGGTGGCAGCAGGTGAGCAGTGGTGCCTGGGTGCGCGGGGCGGCAGTGTCCCTCCCTCTCTCTCTCTCTCTCTCTCCCTTCCTTTCCTTCTCTCTCTCTCTCCCTTCCTTTCCTTCTCTCTCTCTCTCTCCCTTCCTTCTCTCTCTCTCTCCCTTCCTTTCCTTCTCTCTCTCTCTCTCTCCCTTCCTTTCCTTCTCTCTCTTTCTCTCTATGCCTTTCTTTCCTTCTCTGTTTCTCTGTGTCTCGCTCCTTTGATGTGCGCATGACACACGTTCTGATTTGGTGCTTTTTTTTCCAGGCTGTGACATCAAGGTTGTCCCTGACGGACCCGACAGGAGTCTTCCGCATTGGTGTTTTGTGTTGTATTTCAATAAAGTTTTTGGTTGTTACTTCAATGATGAGTTACTGTTTCTCGTTCTTCTGACCACACATGTGTGTTTCTTTTTGTCATTGTGAGACATCATGTGCTTTTTGTGGCTCTTGTGTTGTGCATGGTATGTGTTTGTCCGGGGGAGGGATCCGGGGGGGGAGGGGGCCTGGGAGTGGTGGCGGCGGGTGTTGTGGCCCTCATGGGTCTCCGAGCTGCATGATCATTGTATCCATGGCATCTGTGGGTCTTCAGATGTGGCTCTTGGCTGGGCTCCCTTTCATGCTGCAGGTAGTCGTCCTGCTTAACACCAGCAAACAGCAGGTGTTAATTCTCTGCTGCTACCGCGGCTTATCGCCTGTTTTTGGTTCGCATCGCAGATCTGGCAGTTCGTTGTGAAAGTGGTGTAGTGGTGTTTTCGTGTGTTTTTGCACGGGAACGCCTACTCTGCATCTCATTAGGGTTAGTTGGCGGTGTCACCCGTGGGGATAAAATTTGCGGCAGTTATCGCGGGAATACTGGCGATGTCTGCTGTTTGCACCCACTTGTGAATGGGGCGTTAAATCTATCTCCACTTTTGATGCGTTAAGGTGGCGATAACTCGGCGATAAGTCCTTGTGACTATGCCCATAAACCTTCAAGTTATGAGTTAATGCAAAAAGGTCCAATTTTACTGTATACGATTTAGCAAATGTTATTTGTTCTAACTTTATATATTTTGCACAGCGAAAATCATTGAATATGCAGTGTAGTGCAAAGCATTGCTAATAGTCACTCTTCATTTGCAAAAACTCAGTACATTGATTGGGCCTTTTGTAAATATGTATTAATGCAAGAAACATTTTTGTACATTTGCAAAAGCTAGATGTACCGGCCCCTTTCTAGTCAATTTGGGATATGAAAAACATTAGAAGTATAAGGATGAATACAGAAACAATAACAAATCAGATAATCAACAGTGCTCTGTGTTAAATATATTTTCTGAATTTTTCGGGATTTCCTCCCACATACAATTTGTATTATTTGCATCTGAAATGCACCTTATATTCTTCGAAAATCTATGCCAAGGCTCAAAATGTGCTGTTTCAAAGGCATTCATTTAAAAACACGCATATAGAAATTCAAGCAATGCTTTGTGACATGACATAAGGTAAAAAGTCCAAAAATGTAACTGTCTAAAGATGTTCGCTAACATTAACGTTATCACTCATCTGTTTGGTGTTATCGTTATCACAGGTTGGATAGATGTTAATGGGAGTCCCACTGGTGCCTAGTGCTAACAGTACATCAGAAATCTGACACAAAGATGTTATATCAAACAACTATCATGTATTTCACCAGCTCATTGTCCCGTGACTAAGCAAATTCTAAATGTTTGTGCATGTTTTAAAAAAAAAAAACAACCATACATTACTTAAAATTATTTATTTTTCCATTTGTTTATTTCTTCCCCACCAAATAGCCCTGAACTTTGTTCCCCCCTCTCCTAAAAATGAGCTGAACTTTGTGTTTTTGTCAATGTATAAGAATAGCTTTTCATGACAGCCTCTTCCCATGTAAATTGCCCTTTCTTTTTGTCCTTTTGCCAATTTATTATTTCCGTGTTAAATAGTCTTTCCTGCCAACATCTCTTCATGTTAATAGCTTTTTGCCTATTTGTCAATTTAATATTGTTTGTAATCTGGCTTGTCCGTGTTTTTTACCCTAATGAAAAACTGTTTGTACTGGAATAATAAATGCTCGCGTAAAGCGCTCTGATACACCCGGGTGTAGCCAGCGCTATATAAAACTTTTCAAATAAATAAATAAAATAAATAAATTTGTTGCCCTGTTCATGTTGTTTTTTCAGTAGAGATGGACGTGTGTTTATTTTATTTAATACATACATCAATTAACTTTAACAGTAATAATAAAACTTGGTGGTGCTTAAAGACCACATTAAAACATACAATAAAATCCATATTGGTAAAATTCACCAGGTTTAGTGCCGCGTCAGACTATCTCTAGCATAAATATTGTGTCCTAAATATTGTTTACAAAAACAAGACCCAAGCAGAGTTAATAATAGCATATCTACACACAATGGCACAGTTTTTAGTACAATATATGAGACCCGACATTTCTGTCAGACAAAATTTGTGCATAGGATATTCTTACATACTACCTCATCTACGGGATAGCAGCATCCTCCTTCATCGTGGTATTAGCCTGCTCTGCAGCAAATTATCACAAAGGGATAGGTTAAGAATTGGGTGGTAATTAAGAATCCTTTGATTTCTGTAAATAGTACTAAATTCAATGAGAAGCCACTTGCCAAATATACTCTACAATGCTTTCATGGAGTAACTGTCTGCCCCGGATGGAGACGCATTTAAATGTACTACTTCTATCTGATATCAGAGGATTTCCCATTACCACCCAACTGAAAGTCAGTCCCTAAAAACTTTTTGTTGTCCTTCTCAATCACAAGCATCTTGTCCATTTGAAGGCATCAACATCTGTACCTCTTCTATGTGCCTCTTGCGCTGTCCAGGAGGTTAATTCTGTCATATGTGTTATCCAGGACCTGATTTAGAATTGGTTGTAATGGGAAGTCTTAAAACCAGAAGATGAATTTCCTGGTTGAACTTCCTCCACCACAATAACCTGATTTAGCACTTCCTTCAGAAACTAGTGGATTTTCCTCACCTACGATTTCAAATCAGGACCTCAGTCTTTAATGAAAACTGCAGAAGATGCCCCTTTATGAAATCAGTATGAATCTATATCGTAATTATGCAGATTACAAGCAACTATATATAAAAACTGATAAACTCCCAAATATATATCATCTATAATCCAGTCTTGCCGTTCTGAAATGGAAATCTTGAATCACCAACAATCCAGCCTCTCAGAATTCCTTGCAATTACCCTAAAAACCTACACAAACCAAGCCCTGTGAACTTTCCCTGAAAAGCATTGCCTAACATTACTTCTCATCCAATAATTATAAGAAAAGTTCTAGACATAAACACATCTTTTACCCCCACGTGAAAAATGTTATTGTCAAATATATACCTGCTCCATATGCTCAAGAGAGTCAAACTGTTTGCCTTAACCCAGGTTTCTTAGCTCTTCTCCATGCTCAGCACCACTGCAGGCTTCAAAGGCGGGATACTCCCCAAATGGGGTTTTTAGATTCTGTTATGAGGCTAGATAGAGTGACAACTGATATAGAAAAGTTTCGTACATTTTAGTAGGCATTATGTATTTATTTATGGGAGATTTATGCAACCTTTTTGGACTCTTCCATTAACTGTGTACCCTATATTTATTACTGTGTGTTCCTAAGTGTCAACTACTGTGTAATACTGAATCAACCACATTTCAGTTTTCCTTCTAATTTCTGCGTTGGAAGGGGTTAGAAGCTAAGTTTTTGAGGTTTCAATTAGGGTTGTGAAAAGTTGTGAAGCTTTTCTCTTCCAAACGAACGGAATTTCTTTGCAAATACCACAATTAATACTCAGGGTTCACTAAGCTCTCGGTGATTAATACCCGTGGTTCATAAAGGTACTTGTGTGTGTGCTTTCTTGCATTAACACTGGGAGTTCTGCGCCCATTTTAAGTTGTAAAAAGAACAAATAGGATAGCCAAGATCAACCCAGTTTCAAAGTCACGCAGAAAACAGTTTTAATGTTCAAAAATTGCACTTCCATTTTAATGCAGATTATGACTAGCAAGAAAATATTGTCAGTTTCTCTAGAATTTCCTCACCAGCACGTTGAGGAAAAAACTGTGAAAACTGTGAATTATAGGTAGGCCAAAAATAATCAAGAATTCGCTTACATAGTGAAAACTTCATACACACCTCGTTTCAATCAGATGCTAAAAATGTAACTCTTACTTTTCCCACCTACAATGATGTGACCTTAGGCAAATCGCTCCAGTGAGCCAATAAAATGGAAATAGCAGGAAGTGACCTTACTCTTATGCAGGGCCACTGGAATTATGTGGCCGGAGAGGGGCAAAAATGTGCATGGTTTAGTATATTATGCGGCAAGAAAAGCCAAATTATGTGGCGTAATGCGGCACATTTATTGATAGTATTAATGAATTATTTTGTCATTTTTATATTTGTTAACAGTGTCTGGGCATTGGTCACACCTCTTTAGTACCAGTTCAACCCTCTAATATAGCAATAAATAACAGAAAGGTGACTAGTCAACATTTGCAAAGGGTCTGCCTTCCAATTGCTCAGTAACGTGTCGCTGCACTTTTAGTAACTTTTGAATCGTTTAAGCTAGAAACATTTTTTTATTAAAGTTTGCAGATTATGCAGCAAATCATGATTTATGTGGCAAATACTGCAAATCTATAATTATGAGAAAAATGCCCCTCTGCACAATCGCATAATTCCAGAGGTCCTGCTGTTATATAAACATGTTCAATTATTTTTTTGTGGCAAACTGGTCGAAATTGTCAACTGCAGTCAATGATGGTATTGAAACTCTTTTCAATAGTATTTAGACGTACATTAATGATCAATGAGGTTGGCACCCTATGACAAGATTCTGCCTCCTTACTTCTGCTGCACATTAAAAAGCGTAATCAGATAGCGAGTTCCTTCCCTCTGCCTCTGTATCTTAGATTTAGCTGCCAGTAACTACTACATGATTTGAACATGTAGTGGATCACATGATGGATCATAGTGGGGCCTTCCAGCTCCAAGCTGGGGGTAGTCGCCTTCCATTCCCTCTCTGGGATTAACACAACCCTCAAGCATTGCCCTCAAGCTGTTGCACATGTACTTGATATCTGTGAAGGCATCCCTGGGTTTCCTCTTTTGCAGGAGTGAGCTTGCACACCCCAGGGAGGGTAGCAGTGGCGGGTCGCCGAGGGAGTGGTGCGGGGCGGTGGGGCGGGGGAGGGGAGGGGCAGGGTGGGGGGTAGTGAACTCGGGACATACGACGGACAGAACTCAGAGGGAGTTCTGTCCGTCGTAAATCCGAGTCTACTACCCCCCCACCCTGCCCGTCCCCCGCCCCACCGTCCCGCAGCACTCCCTCGGCGAGCCGCCACTGGAGGGTAGTACAAATGACTACCACACTCCCTGGCCCTACTAAATACTCTGGATTTCCATCAGCGCTCCTGTACATACACAGCAGCATGAGGAGGAATCCAGGACCCAGTGAGTGTCTACATGTGGATGTTCCATCAGGCAACCATAGAAGGAGACTATGCAGATCAAGCAAATCAGCAAGCCAAAGCTCGCACCGTCATGCTGTGGGTACCTTTGGCCTGGCACCGCAATCAGCCCCTGCGGCACCATGAGCAACTGAGCACATTCTTCCACTGCCACAACATAGCCACTCCTCAAATTAAGGGGCAATGCCACCAGTGACAGTGCAGCCAAAATGGCTCATTGGTGGCGGGCATTATGGCTGACTTAGGTAGTGCCTCCTCCCAGGTATAAAGAGACTTCTTAGTGCTGCTCTGTTTTGTTCTCTTTACCCCTGCTCTTTACCCTGATCTCTTTTTTTATCTCTTGCTTTTCTCTAATTCTCTTTATCTCTGTTCCTCATTTTCTGTTGTTTTATTTCTTTTTCTCTTTATTTCTATAGCTCTTACTCTCTCTCCATTGCTCCAGGCGCTGTTGAACTAGCCAACACTTTAAAAGTCCTACAAACCTGGATATTTCTTCTTCAACTTGAACTGAATCAGATGAAAACAGAGTTCCTCCTCATTTCACGCCAAAACATCCCAAGCTAATTCAGACATGGCTGATACAACAAACATGTTGGACGGTAAACCTACAATTGTCGATATTGTTAGAGTCTTAGGCTTCAACCTCAACCAAAATGTAAAGATGCCATCACACATTAATGCCTTAGACAAAAGTACGCGCTACCAAATCAAAATATTAACAGTGATGAAATCCATCATTCTTTCTTAAAACTCAAATCTGTGCTTCAAGCCCTAGTGCTCTCAAGAACTGACTATGGTTTCCCTTCTAACTGCAATCTCAAACATTCAGCGTTGTTTCGCTAAAAGCAGCCTTCAATGAGGAAGCTCACCAGGCATCACACACCGAGGAAGCTCGCCAGGCATCACACGCCAAGGATCAGAACATACAACTCCAGTTTTGTATTCTCTCAAGTGGTTTCCCCTAGATCTAAGGAGCCTATTTGAACCAACGTGCATCATCCACAAGGCAAGCTACGGAACTTCTCCATGCTAGCTAGCCAAGAAAGAGGTTTTTTCAGGTGGATCACCTACACTCAGGAGTGCAGACTCTCTCCACGTGGAAAAAACAAATCTTGAAGAAAGCAAGAACACGCAACCAAACTTTCTCAGGTACCGGACCCATAGTTTGGAATCCCATGCCCTGCTCAATTAGGATCATTAGGACCATTGCTTCTTTCAACATCTTCAAAAGAGGACTCAAAATCATAGTCTTTCAACGCAATTTAGAATTGGAAACTTCACCCCGATCATCTCACAAATGACCGCTAATAGACCTGTGGATTTCTCATTTCCAGAGACTTTGGGGCATATTTACAAGGCCCTTGCGCCACTTTTGCGTCACTTTTCCCATGTTAAAAATGACGCAAAAGTGGCACAAGGGCCTTGTAAATCTGCCCCTTCGTGTTCTTTCTGTAATATTTTGCTTTTTCATGGACCCCTGCCCTCCCTAGGACGAAGCTGAGTTTGTACTTTATGAACACCATTGTTTTGTCTTTACAACCTCTGTCTTATGTTGTCCTTAACCTTCTGTAGAGACATCGGCTACTGTGGGGGTCTCTGATTCACATACAAAACCGACAATTCAATAAATAAATCATTGCTCCCTCTCTTTCGCCTCTTTGTATTTTTTCTTTGCATGAATAAAGACAGAAACTAAATACCAGCAAGACGGACATATTAAAAGTTAAAGTACAATAAAATACCAATTAGGCCAGGCGGTATTGGTCGAGAACTGAAATAGGTTCTAACTACACATTATGACATAAATTAAATTTTTTGTTTGTTAATAATTTGTATTAGGTGTTTACGAGTTTAAACGTGCTAATGACCTGGAAGCTCGCAAAGACAACCAAAAGAAAAGCAATTGTGACAATTCAAGCCATGTGGGGAAACAGTAATACATATTAGCAATACACACTCATGCACTACACTATTACATGTCTGAGGCACGCTTTGGCACACGTTATTTGCTGTGTACATGTTAGGGGTGCCTCGAATAAAAGTGTAAAGCAACAACAAAAAATCCCCAAAAATGACTGAAAATGTGAAGAGCCAAGCGAAGGACGTTGTTGAAGCTCTGTCTCATTGATGGCTTGGAACCTCGGCGTCTCTGAACGATAATTAATTGAGAAGGTGTTAATTGTCATTGTTGCCACATAGGCGCAGCGTTACTAGAAGCATTCTCACTTCGGCAGGGGGATCAGTTGAGCACATGTAATAGAACAAGACACGCCAAGGGTGCAAGATAGATAGACAATACTCTCTATGCAAATGAGGGCTTGGAGGAGACAGCAATGACACAAGCGTTGAGCTCAGGCCCTGTGTTCAGGATTCTCAAATTTTTTAGATTTTCTCGATATATATATATATATATATATATATATATATATATATATATATATATATATATATATATATATATATATATATAATATATATATATATATATATATATATATAACAAAGAACTCCGTCCAGAAACATCCAGACTGTCAGGAAAGACGAACACGGACCCAGATAGCTGCGTGCAAAGAGGTATTTATTTTATTCCATATTAGCACCACGCACCGCCATGACGCGTTTCGGCCCCAAACACTATAGCGCAGTCCTATTGTAGGATCTCACTTCATAAGTAGCTCCTTGAATCATGGAGCGCTTTGTCAGTTGTTGGCTAACACCATTGCATAGTCCATGTCAAGGCTGACATAGTCAATGGTAAAACCTTTACCGAGATGACAACATCTAGATTACTCTTGATTTGTGGTCTCGTTGTAATGGAAAGCAGGGCCGGCTTTATGGCGGTTCGACCGGTGTAGCTGCACTGGGCACTGACCTGGAGGGGTGCACTGACCTCAGGGAGGATACTGTGTTTAGCAAAAGCATAACATTTAAATGCACCAGCAATGGTGAGAAGATCATGCTCTGTAAATATGTAATATATATTTGTCCAACCATAATGGCTTCAACTTTTCTTAAAATGTAATCTTGAGTGAATTTGCAACTTGTACATATGTAACTCTAACCACTAGTATCTGTAGTAGACATATGTACTTACTACCATTCTTTGTGAGTTTACAGTTTATCTGTTTTGTATCTTTTATGTAATTCATGTACTCTGAAGTCCTTAGGTAATGCAAGTGGTTCTATTGTAAGACGCTCTGACACCTTCGGGTAAAGTTTGTGCTATATAACAACGCATAAATAAATGCACAAAGAGATTTAAGAGTACATAAAAGAGCTCTGAAGGAGTGCTACTTCATATAATCATAAATGATTTCGTGAATGGGCCACCAAGGTTTTTACTTGAAGTGCCATTACTGTTACAGACCAACTGAAATCTAAATAGTGTCAGTGAAAATACAAATATGATTCTGCTAAAAACAAGGCTCACCAGTTGGGAGACTATTGTCGCACCTATGACATTTCACAATATTAGGGTAAATTTGGTGAAGTTAAATAAGACCCAAAAGATACAATGTGAAAATAACTCAGAAAGACAGGTGAATGGTGAATGCCCACAAGCTTGGTCTTTGTGCTCGTACAGATAGCTTTCTTTTCGCCATTGTATTGAGAAATCCATAGCTAGACACATTCCCAATGTGTGGTGAAGATATTTCTGCAAAAAGTGGACATATTTTAGTTCCCTGTAGTTTTCTTAGTCATCTAGAACTTCAAGATTATGTAAATTTCCTGCAGATCTTTGAATGAGAAAGCAGGGACAAGCTTTACAAAGGAGGGAGGAAATGCAGACGAACAACACTGCAGACACTGACAAAGGTATCTTTCTTTTTTAAGAACTCATCTCAAATTGGTTGAAGGCAGGGGTGTTACGCCAGCACCTGCATAGTAAGGGCCCAATTCACAAAGGTAAACTTGGACCTGAAGACTAAGGGGCTTATTTACAAGCCCATTGCGCCACTGGTGCCAATTGTATTGATGCACCGGCAGGGCAATGAGCTTCCCCATATTTACAAGGCCATGTAAAGTCACCCTGTGTGACTTTTCATGGTCTTGTAAATATGGTTCCCTTTCACGCATAACTCAGCGTTAAAGTGACTTTCTTATGCGTGAAAGGGACGTTCCATGGGTGTTGCTGTGGTTGTTCCCACGCAACATCCATGGAACTTGAACCATTCCCATATTTACAACATTTTGTAAACCTGGGAATGTGTCAGAATTGTACACTTCCCCTGGGGAGGCATAAGGAGGCACAACGAGGAGAAATACTTTTATTTCTCCTTGTTTTTCTTCTTTCTATGCGTGCTGCTTTCTGCTGTTTGTGAACCAGCAGAGGGGAGGACAGGAATGTGCCGTATCTTGTAGATACAGCGCATTCCTGCCCTGTTATTTTGATGCACAGCAGCGCAGTAGGAAGGCTTGCTGCGCTGCCGTGCGTCAAAATATTGTAAATGAGGCCCTAGGTTTAGACCTGAAGTCTAAGTTTAGACTTGAAGTCTAAGTTCGCCTTTGTGAATTATGCCCTTAGACTTCAGGTCTAAACTTGGACTTTAGGTTTAACCTTTGACTTCAGGTCTAAGTTTACCTTTGTGAATTGGGCCCTTAGACTTCAGGTCTAAACTTGGACTTCAGGTCTAAACTTAGACTTTAGGTCTAAGTTTACTTTTGTGAATCCGGCCCTCAGTGTTTAAAGGGCAGCTGCGTAGGCCAAGTCACCCAGTCACCCAATGATTCCTAAACTCTCTAACTGTATAGGGCAAGTGCCTGTACATTGTTACATGTCCAAGCATTCAAAGGAGGGGCATCTCGAAAGGTGTAAGAGAGCGCAGATACCCTGGCATTGGGACTCAGAAAGGCCACTAAGAGATATGCATGAGGGAGCACTATGGAGATACGGACATGTTGACATCAGGCCTCACAAAGGACAGTTAGAGAGAGACGTGTGGACGCAGCCAGAAACTTTCCATATTTCCATTACCTTGCTTCCAAAACTTACAGAATACGGAGAAAAAAGACAGCGAGTGCAGTTTGATGCACTTTTCTCATGATTTTTTATCTTGATCTAATAAACAATATAAATGTTCGACATTGTTCCTGCAGATAGATATCTAATACAATTTTTGATAGCAACTAAATGATATATTCTAATTGGGCTGAGGCAAACTGACATACACTATGCTTCACAACACTTATATGTGTTTATTTAAAAGGCAACTTCTGTGTGTTTGTGTTTCTTACATTTTCGTGTGTCAGGTGCATCAGAAAAACGATAACGTAATTGTAGGTCCAGCCCCAATCTTTATGGCATACAGTGGTCGAACTGGGCGGGAACATAAGGGCACAACATGTCCATACTTTTTTAATATTAGAAAAACAGTACCCCTTACTTTTTGTGAAAACACAACCGTTCCGGGACGGTTAATTCCGAGAGTTTAAGTGCTTCAGCTGAAGTCTAAGACAGGTAGCCTCCTATGCTGTGAAACCGAGGGAGGAGCAGATAGCTAAACAAGCCTTCTTACCAGGGTGCCAGCTTCCTTGAAAGAAATGTAAATGTGCGCAACTGGTCAATCTGCAAATCTAAAGGGTTCTTGGAACCCGGTATTAACTTTACTTGATGGAATCACTTGAAGCTTTCTGATGACACATTTATTCTTATTGAGAAGTAGTGTAAGGGAGCTACCAGCTAAGCTGTGAAGTGTGTGCTTTTAAAAGACAGTTACAAACAAAATTTGCACTACGTACAGTCTGGGTAATATTAAAATATTTACTTTGGAAGCACTTCTTTATCTTGAACCTTTTTGCGCATTTTGTACAGCCTATCTTTTACTGTGTGTAATGCAAGTTTAAAATGATGACTCACACGCTCACAGTGCTTCCTGTCACAGACTGGGAGCTTGTAGCACAAAACATACACAAGTCACTATTCTCCACTGCACCAACCAGGGTTCAATTCTTTGGCTTTCTGGTGTAGTGGTTAACTAATAAAGGTGTCATAATGTACAATAGATCTTTCCCGCTGATTAACATAACTTGAATTTAGTTTTCATTTAAGCTATGCCTTTTTTTTATATGTAGTTACCTGAAGGTGAAAGACCGAAAAAAGTTACAAAATATTTAGGGGGATATTCACAAGAACGTGTGATAATCATTGCAAATGTAGCTTAACGCAACCTTGCATATCGCAGTCCATCGCGAGAAAATAACACCATCTTAACGTCCAATTCCCAACCCCCCGGCACCATGCGATAGCAGCATGATAACCCGCCAAATGCCCGCGTAAAAACCAACGTGAAAAACAAAAAATGCAAAACACAACCGCCCAAAAAGTTGCGATGCCACATAGCGCGATACCAAAATCAGCCAAAACCAGCGACAGGCCTGCAATGCCCATGCATCATGCGTGAAAATGCACTATAAAAGTAAAGAAAAAAACAACCCCAAAACCAATCCAAACTGCGTAGCACCATGGATGCACCCGGACCTAGTGCAGAGGGCAAGCCAAATTCCACAAACCCCACGGAGGACCAGCATGGAACCCTCTGTTCGGGGGAGGGCAAGGAGAAGAGGAAGAGGAAGACGGGGTTCAGTCCGCAGGAAGACCAGATCACCGTCACGGAGGTGATAGAACACTACCAACAACTGTTCGTCACCTCCACTGCGTCATTGGCAACACAAACGGAAATATGGCAGTCCATCGTCACCAAAGTGTATGCAGTTGGAGTGTCGAGGAGGTCAATGGAGGATGCCAAGAGGCGCTGGCATGAAGTGCACAGCCAAACCAAACAGAAACTCGCTGCCAACATGAAGGCAGCAAAGGCGACTGGAGGTGGGAGTCCTGCGCCACAGGAGGAGCTGGATGAGCTGGAGGAAATGGTGGCCACAGTCATCAGTGGGGAGATGGTGCAAGGAGTTGGGGGTCTGGACACAGCCCGAAATGACCTGACCCAACAGCAACAAGGTGAGTAACCACCAAGGACTGGGGGGACGGGGGCAGATGGGCACAATGGCACACATGCACAATCATGTGCAGCACACTGCACACCCGCAATGAGTGTGGAAGATGTCCCTGATACCCTTGGCACACTGCAGCACACATAGAAACACCAAGTAGGCCCCCGTCCACTATGTGCACAAATGTGCCCCCCTCCATATCACCAATGCCACAACCTACCCATGCACATGTGCTGAATCCAGAAAAGCAGCGGCTCTGTGAGCCACACTGACAATGCAAGTGACACTGCATGACAGATAGCAGCATGGCTGAAGTCACAATACATGACATGGTGCACGAGACGACACCGAGGTGGCTGAGTGTGGACCACATCCGTAAAGGAGCATGTCACACTCTGACACATCCACGTGCACCTACGAGCCATGACATCAAGAACATATCTGCAGACAAACAATGCACAAGAGTACCAAATATCTCCAGTAGCACAAATGACCCAAGTCACAAACATCCCAGCCCCCGAAAAGCACACAAGTCAAATGCACACCAACTCAAAGGGATAAGGGTCCACCAATGCAGAGCTGCAGGGGCGAATCGCCAACAATGCAGCACACACACATAGCAATCACAGTACATCAACATTGATGACAATGTGGGACAGAGTGCAACCCCTACACCACAGGACAGAGGACACAACTGGTGCCTCTCGTGCGTAGAAACTGGCCAATCACATCTGGCAATGCATGACACTGTGAGATGATAATGTACGAGTACAACCACACATCCGTCATGTAGTCGAAATGTCCACTGACTCCCATCAAATAGCAAGCTACACCAAAACAGTCACAATGTACACCGTCATGCAGTCTGAATGTAAACATCCACAATGTGTCAACATACATGGAACACACTGTTAACCTGCATCTCCCCTTACATTGCAGAGGGACAACCAACACCTCCTGCAGAGCAGACCATACATCTCTTCAGTGATGATGAAAAGGACACACTGCCCATTTGCCCAGACACACTCCAACGGCTCGTGGACAGCCTCCTCACCCCACCTCCAGGAGCAGGGCAGCCCAGCTGCATCGCGGTGAGCCCACACCCTGCACAGAACACACAGCAGGAAGCACACACCACCATGGCTGCCTCCCAGGACCCCCACGACCAACACATGGATTTCAAACGCCGTGTGTTAGGGTGCCAGGAGAAGATGGCAGATCAGCTGCGGCTGGGTTTCGACCTCATGGCAGCCAAACTCGATGCCATACGTGGGTGCATGAGACCCATCAGGGAGCACCTACAGTCCCTAACGGATACCCACTGTCCGCACCATGCCCACCAACAATCCTTGGCTGACATCGCTGGTTTCATTACTCGGATACAAGAACTGTCTAGGCAGACAGGCTCCAGCGATGACAGCACAGAGTTGGCACAGATGCGGAGGACAATGGAGACCATGGATCCGATGCAGGCTGGAAGTATGGCTGCCACTGCTGAACACCAGCGAGATGTAGCTGCGATCTTCCATGCCTTGCAGATCCTCATCTTGCCACTGAGCCTGTTCCAGTTGACTGCTGCAGGAACCTCGACACACACATCTCCGACCCCTGATGTGTCAGTGGCACACAGTGATGCAGCCCCATTGCCTTCGCACCCTGATGTGTCAGTGGCACACAGTGATGCAGCCATTACACCGCCACACACACCGGACACACCCGACACAGAAGAAGTATCAGAGGAGTAAGATGTGGATGGTAACTACTGTGTGAGGAAGGAGGCAGCAGCATCCATCACCTCCATATGGCTTGCCCTGCCTGGCTCTGCCCCATGCATCATGCCCTGGTACAACCCCTTCCACTGACCTCCGGAACGCTCTGCGACATTCACCCGGACCCCGACACGGACTGCCATATCTCCACTGCTTGACAATTACACAGCAATCCTGCTGCAGACTGCACTCCCCCTCTTCCAAATCAATTTTCAATGCCCAAAGGACTCTGGTTGGCCCACCACTGGGCTTCCATGTTATGTGGGCTTGGATGGCCATGTACAGCTCCCTCTCCGTCATTCACCAGAATGTGAATAAAACATTCGAAATCATGCAGATGTGTCATGACTATGTTCACTCACGTATGGAAGTATGGCTGGATGTAGGGACAATGATTGCACAAGAAGGTACACCCTGGTAAATGACATCAATGCGCATGTTCATCCCCGAGACACATGGTCAATTGAATGACTGTGAAGGTGGGTACTGGCTGTGTCCCCATTGCACATTAGCAACAAACTCACAACCCCCCAACGTAGGCACAGGTCCATGTCTTGAATAGGGCTGTGTGTAGGAATGACCAAATCGGTAGCAGGCCAGAAGTGGTGTCCTACATCACACATGACGACAGAACTTCACGTTGCATACCTACTCACACACATCTGTGTGGACACATTCTGTAATGATTCATAACATTGCTCAACATGGTCAGAGGTTGGACACCATACTCACATTGCTGAAGACACGTAAGAGCATAGGTCTACCAGCAACTCTCCCAAAACAATGTTGGGCTCACAGAGGTGGAGCTGTCAGAAGTGACCCACCCCCATTGTACATGCGTCAGTCAGTTCCTCCATGTGTAGGGACGATGCTCATTGTGGCACACGAGTGGTCAATCTAATCAACACTCATCACAGTTAGACACCAGTGGTGTTGCGTAGACTTTATTGGCATGTGCGTGTCAGTACGGACAAGGCAACGGCCACAACAGGCAGAGACATGCTTAAGACACTTACACGCAGCATGGGTACATGTCAAGGTGCAGGAAATGGGGGTGGAAAAATGAACCCCAATCATCACGCATGGCAACGGTCTCAGCCCACCTTGCCTTGCTGGACGAGTCATGTGTTGTTTGGCATATGCCCATTGCCCCGTGTGAAGGGGCACGACTTACAGCCCATGGGGTCTGCATAGTGCTCTGCCACCCGACTGCGCCGACTGTCTGCTCTGCTGACAGTGATCAGGTGAAAGGGTCCGACAAGTTCACATGTCGTGCTACATTGCCATGTGTGTACTCTCCCCCAGCAGTGTGTCCGACTTGGTAACGTGGCCAGACGACGCTGTGCTGCTCCGACCATGGAACTGCATCACCTTGCACAGGTGTGTGTACACACGCGTAGTTCCACGCACATGCATTCAGAGTCCAGACGAAGGCAGACATGTCCTCTGTTGTGGTGGGATGTGGGTACATTCCCCACAATGCTACAAGGTGTTGTGAGCAGTGCTGTGGGTGACAATCCGATGTGGCTGCAGGGACGTAGTTACTCGTCCATGAATGCCAGCGCAGCTTCATGGGCAATGTGTTCCAATAGTACGTCATTGTCAGGTTCAAGGAACACCAGGGTGAGCCAATCCATTAACTGGTCCGGGCAGATGTGCTCAGTCCACGCCGTTTCCCCAATCCACAACACAGCCCAATAGGGGAGCGCCTGGATGTGGTCACTGCACACGAGGAGTTGTGCATTCTCCCATGCCCAACTGCCAGCACATACGCCAAGGATCAGTGCATCCCAAGCACGGCTATCCAGGTGACACTCCTGTTGGTGGGCCAACAGGGGGCGCACTGTCAGGTCATGATCCAATTCAGCTATGGTTGCGTTGGATAGGCAGACCTCCATGGGCCACTCGAATGTGCATGATCGACAGTGGAACCAGGGCTGGATGCAGGTGATGTAGTCAAGACGGAAACTCAGACGGAAACTGATTCGCAACACTGCCATTGGCAGGGATCCCAACAGATGCAGCATTCGTGCACGGTACAGTTTCACGTGACAGGGGTTGTGCATGTGCCCGGGAATGCCGGCCATTGCGTTTGTTGGTCTCGTGGCACTGGCACTCGTCTGACCGGCGGGTGTTCGGTGGACGATATGCCACAGCTCTGGTCAATGAGTCATATGTGTGTGCGACGTGTGTACGTATGGGTAGTTCTTGACAATGTGTCAAGGGCATCCCTTGCAGGTTTCGGTCGTGCAGGGACAAGTGTGTGTGGGGTGTAGGCACGTTGGTGTTTCATTAGCGCAGTTCGTGGTGTGGGAGTCGTCGGAGGCTGGTATGGTATCTCACGCAGGGTGTGCCAGCCGCATTCAGGACCAAGGTCAGGGGTTTGGTTGGCCTTGGGCCTTGTGTGTTGAGACAAAGGTGCTTTCATTCCTGATTTTCGTCTGACTACTGCTTGCATGTCTTAATTGTGATGTGGAGTTTGCGCTGACTTTGATGCCAGGCAGGTGATTTGTGGTGCGCAGAGTTCGAGACACACGCAGCTGTTGGCATGTTTGCATGAGCCAAGGGCCCGATTGGCCTTGCGCTCCTTGTTCAGTCTCTCTCTTTCTGTCTGTTTCTTTCTCTCTCTCTCTCTTTCTCTCTCTCCCTGTCCTTTGATGGGTGCCTGACACACCTTCTTATCTTGGGTATTGTCTTGCAGGCTGTGAGTCACAGTTTGTCCAGGGATGCCCCGCCATGACTCCTCAGGATAGTTGTTTGGTGACGAATTAGAATGTGACATTTTGTTTGGTCTTTCAATGGTGTATGTATGAATCAGGATCTCAGTGCGCACATGTATGTTGATTGTTGCAATTGTGCGACATCAGGCGGGTGCTTGTGTTCACGTTTCCGTGCAGTTGATGTGCTGTGTCTTGGTCCGGGGGAGGTGGGGGGTGCCCATGGTGGGGCCGGGGGGTGGGTGGTCCTGGGGGTGGTGGGGTGGGTGTTGTGGCCCTCTTGTTCAGTGGCTCCATGGAATCTGTTGCCTTTCAGGTGTGGCTCTGGGCTGGGCTCCATTTTGTGGTGCAGGCTGTGCTCCGACTTTGCACCAGGTCAGGGCAGGTGTTAGATTCCTGCTGCTAACGCGCCTTATTGCCTGTTTTGTGGTTTTATCGCTGATCGGGCTGGTCGTTGAGAATGTTGAGGTGTGGTGTTGTCGCGGGTTTTTGCTCGGGAACGCCTACTCTGCATCTCATTAGCGATAGTTGCAGGGGTCATCTGTGGCAATGTTTTTTTAGGATGCTTTCGCAGGTAAACTGGTGTTATAGGCTGTTAGCACCAGCTTGTGAATGTTGCGATACATTTATCTCGACTTTGGCTGCGATAAAGTGCCGTTAACTCGGCGATAGCTCCTTGAGAATATGCCCTTAGTTTTTTTAGCCACGCCTTTCACCACGTCCCCACGCTCACTCACCCTGTCCCAATTGCATGCAGCATCAGAGTTCCCATACTTTTTTGGAGTGCACTTCGATCACTGATGGCATGCTATACTGGACTATTATACCGTTGCTTCTAAGATGGCGGTAGTTGTGTGCAGAATCTACCTGCATTACGGCCAAACAGAAGACAAATCACAAGATCACAAGATCACAAGATCACAGTCTGTGGCATGTTGGTCTTCCTGCGTCAATACACATTCACTTGATACTGTATGCGAAACTAGCATTTGCATACATTAAATCTACTTCTTGTTCAGCACATCCCTGTTTCTTCGTTCATATTCCTCTTCCTTGTGTTGCTGCTCACAGCGAGAACACAGTAACACAGCACAAATGTATTTCTGCAATCCTCCTAGCGTATTTCATGAATGCACATGCAGCTGCTTCAGTATTTCGCCTTAAAATTGGGATTTTACTTAAATTACATTCAAGGCAGATGTGATGCTGCATGAACTCGAGCCACACTGCAACAGGGCGTTTTGCCCGCTATCCGCCATTTTTTAAGAAACAGCACCAGGCACCGTTGAAAATCAAATCCCCTTCAAGGCTCCAAACAACAGTACTAAATAGCTAGACTGCGACGCGGATACATTTCCTTGCATCCTCTGAAGTACCAGTTAGCTGATATTCACTGGAGATGTATTAAACAGCTGGTAACAAATGAGGGAGTAGTAATTTGAAAAGTAGCAATTATAGATAAGAAATGCCTGTAAGACTAGGGGATCTCAGCATGGAGTCCCAAGAATGATGTTTAACAAGCTCGGCGAAGGAAAATAATGGAAGAATTTACTGTTAAATGTTGAACTGTTATTGCAGCCAAGCCCAGGTTATTTAGAAGTGTCCTGGAGGCATTTTTATTCAGACTGCTGAATTATATAGAAGTGCAGTAGATTTAAATTAATGAATCGCCCATAAATGAGACGAATTTTATATATCCGGTGTTTTAATGATTATTAATGTCTTGGTGCGTGGTTGCTACACTTAAAGCAAGCTCCGTGAATTATTCGAATTGGATGGAACAACATTAAAAAATCGCTGGCACTATCCGAGGTAGGTGGCAGGCTTTGATTGCCAGGGCCAGCTTACTGTCTTCCGAAAAAAATAATTTCCTTCCACAAATATCTTTACTCAAAAAGAAGTGCTTTGGATGCATGAAACATTCTACTACTCATCTCAGTTCTGAGTTAGATATGCATTTTAGCAGTCAATAACAATCATTGTATTATTTTCTTTCGCTATTCGACTGCTATACATTGATCAGTGTTGGTGGTGGGAAAATACTTGTCTATGAGTTATGGTGTCAGTGAAAGCTTCCGGATCCTGCGGTCAGCTCCCTGAAGAGGGAGGCATGTCACTTCAGCCCTTTTTCCCACCCCTTCCTCTTCACGGAGCAGACTGCAGGATCTGGTAAGATACATTGACTCGAAATATGTTTTGCTAAGAATTTTGCAGTGTTTCACCCACACTAATACATTTGGAGCCATCAATATGTAGCAGTATTAGATAAGACATTCCTATAAGGCTCGGGTATTACTGCATGGTTTCTCAAGACTGAAGTTTAAAAGTGTAGGAATAAATGCTTTGGAGAAGCAAACCAAGCCATTGTTTCAAAATCATGGTTTAAAACACACAACCTACTCCATTCACGTCTCTTTCTCCTCACTTTTCTAATGATGCACAGCCTGTTGTGTGTTTTTTTAAACTTTTTTTTTAGAAATTGCTGCCTTGCTTTTGGAGGCTGTTCTCTTCACTGTCCTCTGTTCTACACAATTCATCACATCGCCATCTTCAAATTTTAACCATATATCCATAGGTTCACATTTGTGCTCTAAAAAGAGTTTGCAAAATCTAACAGATGATCTACTGAATCATTTGACTGAAGAGATGCTAAAAAGCCGTTTGGTGTATACTGTGGGGTTTCCTAAGAAATTTATAGACCCATTATCCCCTTTCCAGTCACAGTATATAATGTAGACTAACTGTTTCTCCATCCATCTCCTTCATAACAGAACAGTCTCATTTAATGACAAAGTGGTGTGCAAGCCCACTTAAAGTCTAAAACATGCAAAAAGTAGCGAATATATTAGCAATATTGTACCTGGAGAGACAGAGCTTCACCCCGACAAGCTATTGAACATCTAATGCTAACTACTCCACACATTTCTCCAACTTTAACACACGTTCTTTGCATAGACAGTTGAAGCAGCACACATGTGATGGAAACTTTCAATAACAGTACCTAGAGGTGCCTGAGTTCCTCATGAGAATGAAAAGAGACTTTGAGAAAAGATATAACAGTGGAGATCTCAGACTCTGAGCTAGCTTAATTGAGGATTCTCACTTTTCAGTGCCAGACATGAAGACAAGGCTCTGTACATCAGAAGCAAAAGAATTTAAGAACATTTGTAGAACATAAGGATGAAAAATGCCTGTGGATTACTTAACATGGCAGTTCGCAAATGTGTAATTAAATTCTTATCAAATGCAGAAATGAATTCACAGTGAAGGGCCTAATTTCTGAGCTTCAAGTAGTATTAATCTTATCTATATGCCTCATTGAGCTACTCAAAGGTCTGTGGGAACAAGAAGACAAGAACGGACATACACCCTCAGTTTGAGAGCCACAAACAGAGTGAATGTTCCTATAGGCAGGGCCACTGGAGTTATGCAACAGGAGATGGCCAAATCATGCGGCAAGGTTGAGTAAATTATGTGGCAAGAAAAGACAAATTATGTGGCATAATGCGGCACACTTTGTAACAGTATTACTTCAATATTTCATCATTTTTAAACTTGATACCACTTTCTTGGCATTGGTTGCACGTCATTAGTATCAGTTTAGCAACCAAATATAGCAGTAAGCAATAGAAAGTTGACCAGTCCAGCCTTGCAAAGGGCCTTCTACTGAGCGGCAACATGTGTTGCTGCATTTTTAGTAGCTTTTGAACCGTTTCAGCTAGAAACATTTTTTTTTGTTAAAATCTGCAGATTATGTGGCAGATGACAGATTATGTGGCAAATGCCGCAAATCTAAAATTACGCAAAAATTGCGCCAGCCGCACACTCGCATAATTACAGTGACCCTGACTGTAGGGCAATCAGACAGTGCCCAATGGGCTGATCTGACAGATCAATGGGTGGGCTGTTCTTTTAGCAGATTTAGGGGCTTGTTTTATGGCTAGGTGGCCCGGGTTTTACTGTTGATTTCTCTGATATTACCACAAATATTGTCTGCAGCAAGCACAAATGCATGAAATCTCCCATACAATGCAAAATACACAGACAGTGTACAAGTTCAAAACTGGCATGATTTGCAAATGTGGGTCACTTTTCTAGCTATCTGGTTCGCTAACAGGGGGACATTTTATTTTGGTGCCCGAGTTTATTTAATGTTGCAGTCCGACACTGGCCGCAAAATGTGCAGTGACTGGATCCCTGACCTTTTCTACCATTCCTACTGTTTATGATGTCAAAATTTGTAGCCTTGTAGAATTCTTTAGGAAACAGAGGGAAGTAACGGTGTTAAAGTTAATAAATGAGGTAAAACATGCAAAATAACAGGTGCATTATTTGATTGGCTCACCCACGCTTTACTGCATTATTACCTCTTTAACCCATCACCTGATAACCTTTGATGTTGTCCATTGATCTCTTGGAAATCAGTGGCTAATGTGATATTAAGCTGTCAATAGCAGGTGTTTAGATGGATGGGAGTTCTTTTGTTTGCTTACATTTTATCATTTGTTATATATCTTTCTAACATTAGTCTATGATTATCTGTTGTGTCTCCCTCCTTTATGACTATTGATCCTTTGTAACTCGTTTGTCCTCAATCCTTCCTCTTTATCAAAGCTTCCTGAAAAACCTAGAAGTTCTGTCTAGTCGGTTACAGTTGTCAGGTATATTTGTCTTCTATATATGCCCCGCATGATGTTCTTTGATATGTACTTGCTGATTTTATCTCCTTCATATCCTCTTGAATATTTTCTTGTGTCTTCCAGGTTCCTCATGATATCATGGTTGGCTCTTCTGACTGCCTGTTTGCATGATGTGTTCCCGAATGGTTAACCTATGCACCCTGTTCTCTCTGTTTTCCTTTTGATAGATGTCCCTTAGGTTGGAAACCTCTTGCATATAATGCTCTGAGTACTACAACTTGTCATTTTCCAGTCGCGTTGGGGCACTTTGCCTGACTTAAAATAATAAAGAGGGTGTTTTTGGGGTTCAGCTGTCCTATACATAGTGCAAACGGAATTATATGGCAATGAAGAACCAAATCATGTGGCAGGGTTGATGAACTAAGCACAGGAGAATATTTTTAGGGGGTCATGGCACTCAGCTATGAACAAACATTAAAGCAATGCACTATAGATGCATTCTTTGCCAAATACTTGTAGGTGAAAAGGTACAGCATACAAGGTTTTAAAGCACACAATGCTGTTTAGTGCTTTTTAGGTCGAGCCTAGCAGCGCGCAAGTGCTGCTGTGCGATGCATGCTGTATCCAGTCTGGGGGCATAGACCACGCCACCGCTTTCCAATTGTTTCTTCCTCTGCCTGACAAAATGTCTTTCTTTTCATTTGTGAAACGCCGCTCGTTGTCCTGCCTTTGGGTGTGTTTTGACTTTTGTGGAGACTGCCCCTGTGACAAGTCCCCTTACTCGTG
Organism: Calotriton arnoldi; assembly: GCA_963921515.1. Classification (NCBI taxonomy): domain Eukaryota; kingdom Metazoa; phylum Chordata; class Amphibia; order Caudata; family Salamandridae; genus Calotriton; species Calotriton arnoldi. Next base: position 1,115,493 of record CAWUFW010001071.1, read on the forward strand.
TGTTTGGTGCACTCTTTTTTCTATTGAATGTTCCTGCACCATTTCTTGCTTGCCACGGACACTCTCGTCTTCAGCTTTGCCCATCACTTTCCGCGCTTTATCTTAACAATGGCAGCCACGCGCCTTTCTTTTGTTTTGCATGGCTCGCCCAACTCAACTTTGAAAATAATCTATGTTTTGGAGCTCACTGTGCTTTATCTTTAAGTATGCCGGCCAGGCCTTTCTTTTGTTTAGCATGGAGCAGCTCACACACTTCTGCTTAAAACCACACTTACACTTTGCTGTTCCCGGCAACTAATAGTCATGGGTGGAGCTGACTCACTCTGCAGTACTCCACCTGTGTCGCTTTCTAAATCTTGCCCTCCGTCCCTCACCTGCCTCGAACTCAAGCACTCACCTCAGCACCACAATTGCCCACGTCAGCTCGGTCTGCATAGTAAAGATGGGACCTGGGAGTTTGGGAGAAACAACAACTTAATTGCTGGGGTGGAGATTTGCTGTTTACCACAATGCTTTATTTGAGCAACCAAATGACACATTTCTTTGCCCACTGCAGGGTGGTTCTACGTTTCTCGAAGGAAAACCAGTTGAAGCAGCTATTGCCTTAGCAGTTATAGCTCCAGACAGAAGCGTAGATTTGGAGACCTCTCGTAAGACCCCTCAGGCATGCACAAGCCATACAACATTAAGGGGCCGATTATGATGTCGGGCGGAAAGCCTCAGCCCGACACCGACCTGGAAACAGGACAGACCGACTTGCGGTTGGCAGTTCCAACCACTGGATTACGATGCAACCGTTCGGTTGGAATCCCATTGTTCCTTATGGGAGCTCATGTTCCGCCCGACAACCGGCCGTAACACAGGCTCCTATGGGGAAATGGGGTGTTTGCGGAAAACCCTGCACCATGTCGCAGGCACCCCACGGTGCCTGCCACACAGTGCAGGGTTTACATGGGGGGCCCTTAGGTACCCCCTCGGCCATCAACCGAAGGCTGCGGGGCCACGGGGGCCCTGCCAGGGGCCACCAAATTCACTTTCTGACAGCCTTTCCGTGTCGGACAGGCTGATGCGGAAAGGTTGTTGGAAAACGACATTGTAATCCCGTGGGCGGAAACGCTGTCCATAGGAGTGTACGATGCGGTTCCGACCGACACGGATACTCTGCGAGTTGTTCGGAACTGATTTGGAATGACCGTGTGGTTTACATTCCGACCACGAACATCGTAATTGGGAGGTCGGAATGTAAACCGACCAAGTCGGTCAGAAGGGCTCCGACGCGGTCGAGGAGATTCCGACTGTCAGTAGGAGGCTTTCCGCCCGACATCGAAATCGGCCCCTAAGTCTGTCTGCCCCAGACCTGGATTTTCATTTCCTCATCTTACCCCTAATCTGAGCTATTGCTTAGATGCCCTCCTGGCACCCCGCACTCCAAGACATCCTTTTAACAGGGCATAACTATTTCTGCAACCACACCTAACTCATCTTTTTACCACACCTGCTATAGCCCCGCTTTTGCACATCTTGTAGGCTTTTGCACCTAATAACAGAGGGGAGAAGGGTGAGGTTTATGCGTATTTGATGTTTAAAATGTGCAGAATGTTCATTACTAAGTGCAGTTTTGTTTTTAGAATACTGTAACACCTCACACACTTAACAGTTATAGCCGCCCCACTCATTCCATAATTGCACATCCTTTCCCCAGCAGCCTAAAAACACAGAATAGTAAAATCAGTTCCTTTTGGAAGTGGTGGTAAATAAAGCCTCGCTCCCTCATTGGTTCCGGCGTTCACATCACCAGTATTATCGCCGGCACACCACACACTGTGGCACTGAGCCTCAGCTCTGGCTCACTCACCAGCTTATTTTTGTTCGCAATTGTTCTTCGTCAACTGTGCTTAGCTCCATCAGCTGCTGCTTGCAGGATTTCCCTTGAGACAAAGTTGAGCTTCATAGATCACAGAGTGAGCAGGGCTCGCCACACTCCACTTGGCAGGTAAGGGAATTCCAGGAAACATATCGGGTGTTATCATTTGTTCTAATGAACTACTCTTAAAGCACTTTTGGTATCCTGGAGTACTTACTACACCGGGGAACAACACTGAAGTGTAATTGGCTCCGGTTCCTCAAAATGTGTCACAAGAAATTGCTGAATTCATGCCCCAACTGACAGAAGCAGCAAGGACATATTTCACATCTAGGCTGGCTTAATCACTGCATTAAGAGTTAATGGGAGAGCTGGGGTCTTATTATCGAAGTTAAACTGTCTGCTCGGTACTCTCCACTGCTACTAAAGCTGAAGACTGCTGACAGTTCTGCTAAAGATAATCTTACAACTCCAGTGATATTAATTAAATTTCTTCCTGTTTGTTTGAAAGAATGTCTGACGCATTCTTCAACATTTAAAGCCATTCCACAGAAAACAATATGAGCCTGAATCTGTATGATGGCTTACTACTGCAAAAATGCAAGCTTCTCTGCATTGATCCAAGATTAACAATTTGTTTTGAATTTATATTTCTGATAGGGTTGGAAGGTAAAAAGAGCTCTGTTTACCTTATTATTAGCTCGCTCTATGACCACTGCATAAAACAGCACTGGTAATTTTGTAGTTCATTAGGTGCACATTCATCTTAATAGAGTGTCAAAGATGAGAATGGGAATGTTTCCTCTCATCCGGCAGCTCAGCGAGCATACATTGTAGTTCCATGAAAGACTGAAAATGACTCATACATTGATGCTTCAAAGCCTGATGTCCGTTTTACCTTTTCACAAAAATAAAAAAAGCATACAACTTTTTTCTTAAATATTAATTGCAGTTGTAAATCACACTGCATCATCCGGTATGTAGTAATTGTATCGCTATTCAATCCCTGGTGGCACAACACCCAGGATAATGTGCTGCATAGCTAAACTTATAAGGTCCCAAAGGTGAGACCGAGTGCATTACAAATGCTTGTTTTATTTTGGTGTGATTAGTTGTACTACTAAATATCAACCCCCAGAATATCATGGTACAAGAGTACTGAGGACAGAATATTGGAAGGTAAGTGCATGTAGGAAAGTATAGATTTACTATTCCAAACTAGACATATACATACCTTGAAGATATATCTTGTAGGTACATATATGTGGAGTAAGGCATAGAAAATCTATACTTAAACTGAAGATATTTTGGATTCAATATTCTGTGCCATCAATAATTTGGTTTCAATGTTTAGGGTACACATTTTGTGATTCTGTGTGAAGGAATATGTGGGTGTAAAGTTGTAAAGTCAGCTAGCTCACAACTTTGTGTATTTTCTATACTGTTGAAGCTTTGTGAAATGCAAAGTACCCACCGTTGCATTGTTGGTGAGGTGTCAGATTGTGGATCTGAGGGATGAAGGCCTGAAACAGCATATTGTCAGTTGCCGCTGACTGCTCAACTTATGAAGTATCTCAAGATTACAAGCGGGATTTGCAGCAGCAGCCATATTGAAACCAGGCAAAATACAGACAAGTAATAAGAATCAATGAAGGCCACCATCTTAAGGTCAGGCAATTTGAGAAATTAATGTTTGGCGTCTTGGGGGCCCGGGAAGGGAATTTGTTTTAACAGCAACGTTGTGTTCTCGCTATCCAGTTGAGCCACGTTCTTTAATTATCCAGCACTCATGATGAGATATGATGGAGCCGACGGAGATACTTACCCGACTTGCCAGAAGTGATGCATTTTGGGATCTGTAGTTTGCCGATGCAGCTACAGTGCTGTTCGCCGTGTTCGGCCCACCTGGATTGTCCACCAATGGCAGAACGACTGGTGGTATTTCAAGTGAACTGGCGGGAAGGAGACTATGTTGCAGCAGGCATTTGAAAAAGGCACTTATGTCCGAAACGCGTCATTCCATTGATGAAATAAATACCCTTCCTGGCATCCCCGCTGTGTCCCTCTGGTTCTTCGTATTGTAGGAATCTTGTTTGTTATATGATATACGCCAGCCCTGGGCGTGTTGGAGGAGACCCGCACTTCAAGTGGCCAGAGTTACAAGGGCAGCTACGGCACCTTTCAAGAATCCAAGGTATTGGAAACGCTCTGGCCCACTGCATCCACGCACAGCACAGCTCCGCTGCAGACAGCAGTCCGTGATCGCACGGAGGGACTCTGGATTACTGAATCTATGGTTCCAGGGGAAGTTGGACATGGACCCATGCGGTTTGGGCGTCTTGGGGGCCCGGGAAGGGAATTTGTTTTAACAGCAACGTTGTGTTCTCGCTATCCAGTTGAGCCATGTTCTTTAATTATCCAGCACTCATGATGAGATATGATGGAGCCGACGGAGATACTTACCCGACTTGCCAAAAGTGATGCATTTTGGGATCTGTAGTTTGCCGATGCAGCTACAGTGCTGTTCGCCGTGTTCGGCCCACCTGGATTGTCCACCAATGGCAGAACGACTGGTGGTATTTCAAGTGAACTGGCGAAAAGGAGACTATGTTGCAGCAGGCATTTGAAAAAGGCACTTATGTCCGAAATGCGTCATTCCATTGATGAAATAAATACCCTTCCTGGATTCCCCGCTGTGTCCCTCTGGTTCTTCGTATTGTAGGAATCTTGTTTGTTATATGATATACGCCAGCCCTGGGCGTGTTGGAGGAGACCCGCACTTCAAGTGGCCAGAGTTACAAGGGCAGCTACGGCACTTTTCAAGAATCCAAGGTATTGGAAACGCTCTGGCCCACTGCATCCACGCACAGCACAGCTCCGCTGCAGACAGCAGTCCGTGATCGCACGGAGGGACTCTGGATTACTGAATCTATGGTTCCCCGCTGTGTCCCTCTGGTTCTTCGTATCGTAGGAATCTTGTTTGTTATATATATACATATATATATATATTTATATATATATTCACTGGAAAAACCATAGGTTTCAGGCACGTTATAGTTAGAAATTAGCATTTAAAAAACCATAGAAATTCACTGAAAAAACCATAGGTTTTCAGGCACGTTATAGTTAGAAATTAGCATTTAAAAAACCATAGAAATTAACTGAAAAAACCATAGGTTTCAGGAACGTTATAGTTAGTTGGACATTTCACTCGTACAAAACCATAGAAATTCCGGCGTTATAGTTAGTTCAGCTAACTATAACTCGCGCTCCCATAATGCACTGCTGATGACGTCACATATTACATCATTCATGACATGGTCAGTGACATCACTGATGACATCACTGATGACATCTCAAATGACATCACTGATGACATCACTGATGACATCATCCAGTGACTGTGTGTTTCTGTAAAGTTTAATTTTGTTTTATATATATGCCAAGCTGTACTGAGGAATGAGTGGGTGTATAAGTGTCTGTATGGAGGATTTAGTAGGTACGTGACTGACTGTATAAGTGAGTGATTAAATGTGTCTTACTGAATGCATGGGTTAGTGACTAAACTGTATGAAAGTCTGTATCAGTCTGTCTGTTGTTGTGTAAGCTGCTGCATGGGTTGGTGAGTAGCTGCATGAGTGTCTATATGGGTTATTGATTGCTTGCCTGAGTATTTGTATGGCTGCCTGAGTGTGTGTGTGGGAGGTGTGTGACTCTGTGCATAGATGTGTGAGTGGTTGATTCACTGGGTGTATGGGTTCAAGAGTGCATGTGGAAACAGCTGTATGGGTGGGTGAGTGTGTGTATGGGTGTGTTGGTGAGTGAATGGATGTCTCAGTGGTACATGTGCAAGTAACTACATATGTAAAAGGCAGTATATGTGAGTGATGGTGTATATAAATAACTATATGTGAGAGTCAGTAATTGTGAGAGTGACGGCATGGATGAGTGTGTATTTGTATCAGTGATTCTATAAGAGAGTAATTATGTGTTAGTATCTGTATGAATAAGTGAGGTTGTGTCTGTATAACTGTATAGGTGAGTAAATGGAAGTATGATTGATTCTTTGCATGACTGACTAAGTGTGTGAGTAACTCTGGATATGTGGCAGTGTGTGAGAGTCTGTATAGGTGTATGAGTGCACATGATAGTGTTGTATTGATGAGTGACTGTATGGGTGAATAAGTGGATGTGTGTGTAGACCTAGGAATCAGTCAGTGCGTATTTAGTAACTGGTATTGATGTGTCTATTTTTTTGAAAATGGTAGTCTGTATTTTAGAGTGGGTGTATCAAAGGTTATATTCAGGTGTGAGGAGGTGCATCAGATTTTCACGTGGATGATGTCATCAGTGATGTCATTTGAGATGTCATCAGTGATGTCATCAGTGATGTCACTGACCATGTCATGAATTATGTAATATGTGACGTCATCAGCAGTACATTGCGGGGGCGCGAGTTATAGTTAGCTGAACTAACTATAACGTCGGAATTTCTATGGTTTTGTACGAGTGAAATGTCCAACTAACTATAACGTTCCTGAAACCTATGGTTTTTTCAGTGAATTTCTATGGTTTTTTAAATGCTAATTTCTAACTATAACGTGCCTGAAACCTATGGTTTTTCCAGTGAATTTCAAAGGTTTTTTTAAATGAAAATTTGTAAGTCTAATGTACCTCAATCCTATGTTTTTTTTATTTGATATATATATATATATATATATATATATATCAAAAACAGCTTGGTTGCGTGGAAACCCGAGCCTCTTACAATGGCGGGCCGTGGCAGGGTCGCAAATCCTTATAATCCAAAACAGCGCCGTCCCAAATACTCCAAAAGGACAACACACCTTGGCCACAAAATTTCTCCAGCGTGATTTTATTTCAGCAAAGTCACCCTACGCGTTTCGGAGCGTCTGCTCCTTGCTCACGAGTAATGTGAATGCAAAAAAATAAAGTATTTAAATAAATCATGTGATACTAAACATCATAAACAGTGAAAACAGACTTCATGGAATATTTTACAAACATATTCATGGAAATAATACAACAATCACTGTCACAATATTCACAGTAATTTTACCAACAGTATACATAAATTCATTATATGACTATTTTTAGAAATAAAGTTTAGCAAGTGTGATATCGGTGTCTGTAAAGCATCACCATATTTTCTATTGGTCGCGCCTCTGCGTGGACTACATTTCCCATAAGTCTTAAGAATATAAATCAAATACTAACAACTTTATTTAGAGTCCGTTAAAAATAACAACCCCAGCCACCCATGGTTTTGCCTTGTTATATATAACTAGAAATAAAACGAATTACCATTCTACAGCCCCAGTGGGCTAATTTCTTAGTGGCTGCGTTTAATTTACCAGACCAATATAAGCTATTCTGAAAATAAGTCTATACTACGCATTCAATTCATGTCTCATCCCAGTGGATAAAAAGTGAGACAACTTTGAGTAAACACCGCTGCCACCGATAGTAAATTCATTTAGATAAAATAAAATAAAAAATAAACATGGCAAAATTGACAAAGTTCTGCCCCAGTGGGCTAATCACTATGTTGCACAGACCAAATCCAATTGGTAAATTTCGGACTCACCAAATTATAGTTAATAATCATCAAAACATCAAGGCGGGATAGTCAACACAATTATGGGCTCATTTCAAAAGGTCGTCTGCTATATCAGAACCTCCCCCACACCATATTTCATCACCCTAGTGGGTTACTATATGCAACTTAATTGCTCCTATTAAATGTCTCAGTGAAGACTTAAACTTTCATTTTCCCATGATGAATAATACATCCATATTAGAGTTCTAGTTTACTGATGGAAAATATTCAATAACAATTTCTGGCAGATACTGTACTCAATTTGCCTTCCACTTGCTTTGTGACATATCCAAGATCTGAAAAATAAAGTGTGACACAAAAGTGAATATCATGTACCATATCTCATCCTTAATTTACATTTACAAATCCAATTCAATAGACAGAAGAAAGTGAAGATAAAAACATATTTTTAAAATCAATTTGTATGATAACAGCTTCTTTTTGGGAACACTCCTTTCGGGCAATCGGCCTCTTAACCTAAATGTATGGCTAGTGCTTCATCACTGTTATGCCCTGTTGGCTGCATTGGGTGATACTTTATAATCATCCTAGATTCAAGGCGTCTTAGTTCTTTTACTCTGTCGCCTCCTCTCTCCCTTCTAGGAATACTATCCAGTACAATGAATGATAGTAACTTATTATTCTGGTTGTGATGGGTAGCAAAGTGTCTTGCTATTGGGTATTGTTTATCGTTATGTGTTATTGCCCTCAGATGCTCCAAAATACGTTTTTTAGCTTTGTGTATTGTACTTCCAATGTAATACTTATTACAGGGGCATCTGAGGGCATATACCACATATTCCGTGCTGCATGAGAGATATTTTTGTATTTTAAACAATTTACTTTCAATAGAAAGCTTAACTTGCTTACAATTTGTACTGTACTTACAGGCCTTGCATCTGCCACATACATAGAACCCTTGTACAGTATTCAATGATTTTTTCATAGGAAGTAGAGCAGGACACATCATATCTTTAAATGATTGTGCCTTTCTGTATGTTATCTGTCGGTAATCATCAAGATTTTTATTAAGATCCATATCGGTTTTAAGGACATTCCAGAATTTCCCTAGTGATTTTTGCACTTCCTTCGACTTATTATTGTAGGTCGTGATAAACCTAATATTAGTAGTGTCACTTGGATCTATGTCACTCGATATCCTTAACAATTCTTTCCTGTCCTTATTGTCCACTTGGCTACAAGCTTTATTAATACATTTATGACTGTAACCTCTCACGAGGAAACGCTCAATCATAATCTTTTTTTCTGCATTGTAGCCCTCAATTGTACTGCAGTTTCGTTTTGCTCTGAGTAATTCGCCCAGAGGGATACTTTTGATGAGATTAGTTGGGTGGCAACTTTGGGCATGCAGCAGGCTGTTGCCTGCCGTTTTCTTTCTATATAGGAAGGTGTCCAGTTTGTCATTATTAACCCGTATATGTACATCAAGAAATTCAATTGCTTCTTCACTCAATTGACTGGTGAATGAGAGATTGAGTGTGTTCTCATTTAACATTTCTACAAATTTATCAGCTTCATCTTTGCTACCCTCCCAAACACAGAAAATATCATCGATGTATCGGGCCCAGACCCTTACATGTTTTTTAAATTGATCATGAATATTGACCACCTGCTCCTCCCACCAGCCTAGGTAGAGACACGCAAAGCTGGGGGCGAAGCAGGTGCCCATCGCCGACCCAAGAGTCTGATGATAAACCTGACCATCAAAGATGAAAAAATTCCTCGTCAGACACGTATACATCATATCCAATATCATTTCAGTATGAAACAGAAAGGACACAGATCTACTTTTCAGAAAATACCTGCATGCTTTTATACCAAGCTCATGGGGGATACTAGTGTAGAGGCTGTTAACATCAAGACACATCAATAGATAATTTGCTTTCCATTTTACACCTTCTATCATTCGCAGGAAATCACCAGTGTCCTTTACAAACGATGGCAAGTTTTGAACCAGGGGTTGAAGATAATGGTCCACATACCTAGAGGTATTCTCCAGACAACTCCCTCTGGAGGACACAATGGGCCTCCCCGGGGGATTTGTCTCGTCTTTGTGTAATTTTGGCAATAGGTAGAGGGCAGGTCGTTTTGGATATTTACATTGCAAGAAATTATATTCTTCCAATTCTAACAAGCCCCTCTCCTTCCATTCCCACAGCTGTTCCTGATATTCATTATTTGCTTTTTCATATATATTTCTTGTGCTTTTTTCATACCTCGTGACATCACTGACCTGATTAATACCTTCCTTCAAATACTTTTCTTTTGATAATATAACAACATTGCCGCCTTTATCGGACTTTTTAATTACAATGCTGCTATCATTTTTGAGTCCATTGATTGCTGAAACCTGGGCTTTAGACAAGTTACTATTACCATACCTTTTTATCTTAGAAATCTTCTTAAGATCATTAATCATCCCTGTCTCAAAAACATCTATTGCCTCATTTAAAATCTGAGGTAAAAAAATAGACTTGGGTCTGAAACCACTGTTGTGGCTCAAATCCAACTTAATATTTTCATTAATGAGGTTAATGTAAGGATCTGGTATAAAATCAGACTGGCCCCCAAGTTCATTCAGAGTATGTAAAAGCTCAATATCACCAATTTGGATATCACTAGGATTAACACTTACATCTTTTTCTTGTGTAATCACCTTTGTTGCGAACCATTTTTTTAGACGTAGTTTCCTTGTAAATTGGAATAAGTCAATGCGTGCCTGAGTATAGTCAAACTCAGCCGATGGGCAAAATGTAAGTCCAAGTGAAAGTACTTCCATCTCGGTATTGTTCAATTCACGTTCTGAAAGATTGATTACAGTTTGTTTGTCAATTGTTGTTTTGCTCATCATTTTTGCTGCTTTTTTTGCCTCCTTGTTCTGGATCCCACAGGGCTCTCTTCCTCTCTCAGCTTGGTGGTTAACCTTCCGTCGCCTCTTCCTCCGCGACCACGACCTCTTAGTCCACTTGCACTTTGTTTGTTCTGGGCAGCCATTCTGCCTTGTGCCATAATTGTGAACTCCTTTAAAATTCGTTTTTTTGCTCCAGCCCCCGTTACCTCATTAATACCATCATTCGCTGCATCATTAAGAGTTGTCGATTCATCACTCGTTGTTGGCTGTTCGTCAGCATTTTGTATGTCTGGAGTCACTTCAAGGGATTTATTCTTAATTTGCGTAATATCCCTTAAATGATTGTATCATTTAGAAAAAGTCAATATCTGCCCCTTCTCATAATCTATGAGATCACGTAGAAACTTCCTTTGTTTCTTTTCTTTAATTTCCTTTTCGATTTTGTCCAACCTTTGCTCCATCTTAGACATATCTCTCTGAAATTCGTCATTTTCACAAATCGCTTTCAACTTCATTGTTATATCATCAATTTCATTGGTGATTTTGTCACAATCTTTTTTGGCATATTTGACTAATAGCTCCAACATTATTATTGAGCAGCGATGGTTGTTCACAGCCCATTCTTCCACTAGGTCTGGATCGGGGTCGCTGAACATCGGTGTAATGAAAATTCGGAGGCCGCGAGGAACACGACCGGCTTCCACATATTTTTGCAAAGTGGTTGCTTCCCACCACTTATTCTGCTCAAATTTGAGTAATTTCCAAAGTTTGTCCCATAGCGCTTTTTTGGAGGTACCCATACTCATTGTACTGGATGCACCAGCCCGTTCACTGTTATCCAAAAGCGTTTGTTTTTCAAACATTTTATTTGCCGTTTCACATCTCCTGTCATTTCTAGACATTGCCATATCGATATTATATATAATGCGTTTAAATAAAAACGCGCTCACGCTGGAAGAATGTCTAAGTTTGAGACAGTTTCACCATACCTTAGACTCCATTTGCCCTTTAATCACGCCGTATATTATTGCAGATCACTTGTTTGCACGCTGCCCCTGAGTACCTCTTCTCGGCATCTTGTAAACAGCAATTTCAGCCGTATTTGCGCCGTACAAATTGGGTTTGTGCTTCTGTATCCTTGTCCTTATTCTCTGCGAAGGCGAAGGCGGGCAGGGGTTACTCTTTATTTAATCAAAAACAGCTTGGTTGCGTGGAAACCCGAGCCTCTTACAATGGCGGGCCGTGGCAGGGTCGCAAATCCTTATAATCCAAAACAGCGCCGTCCCGAATACTCCAAAAGGACAGCACACCTTGGCCACAAAATTTCTCCAGCGTGATTTTATTTCAGCAAAGTCACCCTACGCGTTTCGGAGCGTCCGCTCCTTGCTCACGAGTAATGTGAATGCAAAAAAATAAAGTATTTAAATAAATCGATGGCTTTACACTGGTTTGCGCGCACATACGATGGTAGCTCTGGATTCATTGAGGGCGGCATGGAGTGAGGACATAGACAGAGACTTGGCAGACAAGGAATGGTTGTGTGTACTTGAACACCCCCAAAAGGTCTCTAGAAATGCAAAATTCAAATTTATTCAAATTATGATACTTCATCGAGCTTACCTTACGCCACATAAACTGGATAAAATGTTTCCAGAGACGCAGCATCACTGTCCGAGATGTCTGTTAGAAGGGGTGGACCTGCCTCATATGATATGGACTTGCCCGAAAGTGCGGGGGTACTGGGACCATGTTCGTAACATAATTAACGGAGCTGCACACCGTGAAATACTAAACACTATGGAAGAATGCATACTGGGCCTACACAAACAAGTCTCCAAACATAAGGTACAATATCGATTTATAGACCTGGCGCTTATTTTAGCGATACGTGCCATCACTATGCGCTGGAAATCACGGACCCCTCCCTCCGTGCTCACGTGGCATAGTGAGATGCTGCGTTGGGGCAATGCAGAAAGTGCTGCTTTGCGCAGAGAGGAACTCAGAGGCCTACGCAAGACTCCTATAGCGCTGGAATGGGATGTGATGCTTGAGGCTTTCAAATCAGTTGATGTTCATCAATATGACACCGAACTCCCACAGTTGACTGCACATTAGGATGCCTACTCCCCGTATGTCGTATTACACGTAGCAGTGGTTTTTATTGATTATTGTCACATACCTTTTCTATGTAGCCTACAATGTCTATCACACGATATTTTTAATATACTGTATATTCATGGGACCAAAGGGACAGGGGTGGGGGGAGTTGGAGATTAGTTTGTTGGGTAATTATGTATAAATATGGCTGTGGACACGAGATGTGCTTCTGAAGCAAGACATTATTGGACGTTTATAGCATGGCAAACAACACTAGAAATGTTGGCTTCATCAGCTATATATGATGATTTTTTTTATTTTTTATTTTTTTTATTGTTTTTCATTACCTATATGCTGGCTGACACAAAGGGTACTCCTTAGGGTCATAATGTAATAGCACCAACTTATCAGTGCATGCCGCCTGATACATGTCTATGATCTTATATGCCGTGCAATGCAGTAAAGTATTGTATTTGTTTTACGAAAATCAATAAAATTATGTTTAAAAAAAAAAAAAAAAAAAGTATTTAAATAAATCATGTGATACTACACATCATAAACAGTGAAAACAGACTTCATGGAATATTTTACAAACATATTCGTGGAAATAATACAACAATCACTGCCACAATATTCACAGTAATTTTACCAACAGTATACATAAATTCATTATATGACTATTTTTACAAATAAAGTTTAGCAAGTGTGATATCGGTGTCTGTAAAGCATCACCATATTTTCTATTGGTCGCGCCTCTGCGTGGACTACATTTCCCATAAGTCTTAAGAATATAAATCAAATACTAACAACTTTATTTAGAGTCCGTTAAAAATAACAACCCCAGCCACCCATGGTTTTGCCTTGTTATATATAACTAGAAATAAAACGAATTACCATTCTACAGCCCCAGTGGGCTAATTTCTTAGTGGCTGCGTTTAATTTACCAGACCAATATAAGCTATTCTGAAAATACGTCTATACTACGCATTCAATTCATGTCTCATCCCAGTGGATAAAAAGTGAGACAACTTTGAGTAAACACCGCTGCCACCGATAGTAAATTCATTTAGATCAAATAAAAAATAAAAAATAAACATGGCAAAATTGACAAAGTTCTGCCCCAGTGGGCTAATACAGTACTGCCCCAGTGGGCTAATCACTATGTGGCACAGACCAAATCCAATTGGTAAATTTCGGACTCACCAAATTATAGTTAATAATCATCAAAACATCAAGGCGGGATAGTCAACACAATTATGGGCTCATTTCAAAAGGTCGTCTGCTATATCAGAACCTCCCCCACACCATATTTCATCACCATACTGTTGGTAAAATTACTGTGAATATTGTGGCAGTGATTGTTGTATTATTTCCACGAATATGTTTGTAAAATTTTCCATGAAGTCTGTTTTCACTGTTTATGATGTGTAGTATCACATGATTTATTTAAATACTTTATTTTTTTGCATTCACATTACTCGTGAGCAAGGAGCGGACGCTCCGAAACGCGTAGGGTGACTTTGCTGAAATAAAATCACGCTGGAGAAATTTTGTGGCCAAGGTGTGTTGTCCTTTTGGAGTATTTGGGACAGCGCTGTTTAGGTATATATATATATATATATATATATATATATATATATATATATATATATATATATATATATATATATATATATATATATATATATTTAAAAAATTGTGAATAATTTTTAGTTAGGAAAACTATATTCATTCTTTTTTTTTTTAAATATTATACAGAAGTCGCGCACCCTTCGCGCACCCTACACGATGGCTGCATGCATTCCGGTAGCCATTTTGAAAAGTCGCGCTGGGGTCTCGACTTCGGCGTAATTTGTAAAGTATGAAATATTTTTAAATTAATTATAAATGAAAGTTTTCCTTTAAGTGTTTGTCTAAATGTATTAATAAAAGTATTTTTAAAGTATTATTTTCAATATAATTTCGACAAAAAATTATTCGATTATTATTTGATTCGGAGGTTAGGAGGGATGGCCATTTTGCTCGATCTGTTTTGCAAGATTTTTTGGTCTAGTCAGGTGGACACCCTGCTCCGGGTGAGGTATGGCTTGAGGATTCTATTCAAAAGGTGAGGAATATACAGGCAGAAGTATCCATCAGAAGAGCAAGTTACTTACCTTCGATAATGCTTTTTCTGGTGGATACAGTATCTGCCTGTGGATTCCTCACTGTCCCACCCGCCTCCCCGTTGTCCACCTGTTTCTACCAAAAAGATGCTTTTACTGTTTGGCATTAATGTTTTTAATATGTCTTAATCATGCTTATGTTTTAATAGTGAGAAATGCTTGATCTGTTGCTATTTCTTTATGCCTTTATTGGTTATGCATTTGTATATATATATATATATATATATATATATATATATATATATATATATATATATATATATTTAGTATACTATGTATACATGTGAAAATGTGTCGGTCAACCTGTTTACCTCAGTGGCAAGGAAAAAATGGGTGGAACTGACGTCAGCACGCCGACGAGGTCCTCTTATGGCTCCTATGACGTCATACGGTGTCGCGAGCGGAGCTGTGCTATTATGACATCGTCGTCGACGTGGGAGAGCTAGGAAAGAATTTCCGCGGAATGCTGGCGCAGGGGATATTCACCTAAGTGTTCAGGCTAGTCCTTTGGGAGCAACTGTTTATGTTGCCACTCCAGAAACCGAAACCAGTGATCCAAGGGCAGAGGCCCTGCAGATGGCACACGAGGTGGGGAGCCCAGTCGTGTGCACCGGCGGGGCAGCGAAGTGACAAGCACCACTACCCAAAGAAAAGGTAACGAGGGCACTGAATAACACAGGATCTTCTCTTTGTATCTGGCAGGAACAACAAGGTTAAAATGCCCTAGTTCCAAAATGTAGAATTAGTGCTACAACGGTCTTCAAGAGGATGCCGCTTCTGCCTTCCGTACACTGGAGGCGGCACATGGGTCATGCGGTACGGTCATACTGTGGTGGGACGCACACTCGTTGACCTCTCATGGTACTGCTCCACACTTCGGGGACAACGCTTTCCATTAGCTGTGTTTTCTGATGACGTGTCGCGCCGGCCCCGTCCAACAGCAGAACCCCTTTAGATCCAAACAGACTCTTCCACTCTCTCACCGGAAGTGAAACCAGGCCACGCGGACACTTTCACAATACAACAGCTGGGAATGCACTTTTCGGTAAAAAAAACACATTCCTTCCTCCTAATTTATCAAATAAACGACTCACTGAAGAACAGGGGCCAGCTTCGATCGGTAAACAGCCGTTACAATGACTTTTTACTTCGCGATACCATTACAACACATGCATTACCACGCATGCGTTGTACATCGCGAAGTCATTAGTACGCATTTTTTAGAACGCATGGTCATTTACCACGCATGCCTTTACAACAAATTTTGTTGTAAAGGTATGTATGGTAAATGACCATGAGTTCTAAAAATGTAGACGATCCACATCGTTGTAAGGAAACAGAGGCTGTTCTGTTTCCTCACAACGACGTGCACCGCCCCTCAGAGACGACATGAAGCAGGAACCACGAGGAGAGAGGAACCACGAGGAGTGAGAGGTAAGGGGGATTGGGCATGGGGTGGTGGTTACTTTTCTAGGGTTTAGGGTAGTGCAGTTGTGTTTGGGTAGTGTAGGGGGTCTTGCTGAGGGTAGTGTTTTAGGGTTTAGGGTAGTGCAGTGGTGTTTGTGTAGTGTAGGGGGTCGTGCTGGGGGTAGTGTTTTAGGGTTTAGGGTAGTGCAGTGGTGTTTGTGTAGTGTAGGGGGTCGTGCTGGTGGTAGTGTTTTAGGGTTTAGGGTAGTGCAGTGATGTTTGTGTAGTGTAGGGGTCATGCTTGGGGTAGATTTAGAGTCTAGGGTAGTGCAGTGGTGTTTGTGTAGTGTAGGGGGTCGTGCTGGGGGTAGTGTTTTAGGGTTTAGGGTAGTGCAGTGGTGTTTGGGAAGTGTAGGAGGTCATGCTGGGGGTAGTGTTTAGGGTTTAGGGCAGTGGTGTTTGGGTAGTGTAGGGGGTTGTGCTGGGGTAGTGTTTTTGGGTTTAGGGTAGTGCAGTGGTGTTGGTGTGGTGTAGGGGGTCGTGCTGGGGGTAGTGTTTTAGGGTTTAGGGTAGTGCAGTGGTGTTTGGGTAGTGTAGGGGGTCGTGCTTAGGGTAGATTTAGAGTTTAGGGTAGTGCAGTGGTGTTTGGGTAGTGTAGGGGGTCGTGCTGGGGGTAGATTTAGGGTTTAGGGTAGTGCAGTGGTGTTTGGGTAGTGTAGGGGGTCGTGCTGGGAGTAGATTTAGGGTTTAGGGTAGTGCAGTGGTGTTTGGGTAGTGTAGGGAGTCGTGCTGGGGGAGTGTTTTAGGGTTTAGGGTAGTGCAGTGGTGTTTGGGTAGTGTAGGGGGTCGTGCTGGGGGTAGTGTTTTAAGGTTTAGGGTAGTGCAGTGGTGTTTGGGTAGTGTAGGGGGTCGTGCTGGGTGTAGTGGTTTAGGGTTTAGGGTAGTGCAGTGGTGTTTGGGTAGTGTAGGGCGTACTGCTGGGGGTAGTGTTTTAGGGTTTAGGGTAGTGCAATGGTGTTTGGGTAGTGTAAGGGTTACTGCTGGGGGTAGTGTTTTAGGGTTTAGGGTAGTGCAGTGGTGTTTGGGTAGTGTAGGGGGTCGTGCGGGGGGTAGTGTTTTAGGGTTTAGGGTAGTGCAGTGGTCTTTGGGTAGTGTAGGGGGTCGTGCTGGGGTAGTGTTTTAGGGTTTAGGGTAGTGCATTGGTGTTTGGGTAGTGTAGGGGGTCGTGCTGGGGGTAGTGTTTTAGGGTTTAGGGCAGTGCAGTGGTGTTTGGGTAGTGTAGGGGGTCGTGCTGGGGGGAGTGCTTTAGGGTTTAGGGCAGTTTTAGGGTAGTGCAGTGGTGTTTGTGTAGTGTAGGGGTTAGTGTTTTAGGGTTTAGGGTAGTGCAGTGGTGTTTGTGTAGTGTAGGGGGTCGTGCTGGGGCTAGTGTTTTAGGGTTTAGGGTAGTGCAGCTGTGTTTGTGTAGTGTAGGGGGTCGTGTTTTAGGGTTTAGGGTAGTGCAGTGGTCTCTGGGTAGTGTAGGGGGTCGTGCGGTGGATCGTGTTTTAGGGTTTAGGGTAGTGCAGTGGTGTTTGGGTAGTGTAGGGGGTCGTGCGGGGGTAGTGTTTTAGGGTTTAGGGTAGTGCAGTGGTGTTTGGGTAGTGTAGGGGGTCGTGCGGGGGTAGTGTTTTAGGGTTTAGGGTAGTGCAGTGGTCTTTGGGTAGTGTAGAGGGCGTGCTGGGGTAGTGTTTTAGGGTTTAGGGTAGTGCATTGGTGTTTGGGTAGTGTAGGGGGTCGTGCTGGGGGTAGTGTTTTAGGGTTTAGGGCAGTGCAGTGGTGTTTGGGTAGTGTAGAGGGTCGTGCTGGGGGGAGTGTTTTAGGGTTTAGGGCAGTGCAGTGGTGTTTGGGTAGTGTAGGGGGTCGTGCTGGGGGAGTGTTTTAGGGTTTAGGGCAGTGCAGTGGTGTTTGGGTAGTGTAGGGGGTCGTGCTGGGGGGAGTGTTTTAGGGTTTAGGGCAGTGCAGTGGTGTTTTGGTAGTGTAGGGGGTCGTGCTGGGGGAGTGTTTTAGGGTCTAGAGCAGTGCAGTGGTGTTCGGGTAGTGTAGGGGGTTGTGCTGGGGGGAGTGTTTTAGGGTTTAGTGCAGTGGTGTTCGGGTAGTGTATGGGGTCGTGCTGGGGGTAGTGTTTTAGGGTTTAGGGCAGTGCAGTGGTGTTTGGGAAATGTAGGGGGTCGTGCTGGGGGTGGTGTTTTAGGGTTTAGGGCAGTGCAGTGGTGTTCGGGCAGTGTAGGGGGTCGTGCTGGGGGTGGTGTTTTAGGTGATAGGGCAGTGCAGTGGTGTTCGGGCAGTGTAGGGGGTCGTGCTGGGGGTGGTGTTTTAGGGTTTAGGGCAGTGCAGTGGTGTTCGGGCAGTGTAGGGGGTCTTGCTGGGGGTGGTGTTTCAGGGTTTAGGGCAGTGTAGGGGGTCTTGCTGGGGGTGGTGTTTCAGGGTTTAGGGCAGTGCAGTGGTGTTCGGGCAGTGTAGGGGGTCATGCGGGGGTGGTGTTTCAGGGTTTAGGGCAGTGCAGTGGTGCTCGGGCAGTGTAAGGGGTCGTGCGGGGGTGGTGTTTTAGGGTTTAGGGCAGTGCAGTGGTGTTCAGGCAGTGTAGGGGGTCGAGCGGGGGGTGTTACAGGGTTTTGGGCAGTGCAGTGGTGTTCGGGCAGTGTAGGGGGTCGTGCGGGGGTGGTGTTTCAGGGTTTAGGGCAGTGCAGTGGTGTTCGGGCAGTGTAGGGGCCATGCTGGGGCTGGTGTTTCAGGGTTTAGGGCAGTGCAGTGGTGTTTGGCCAGTGTAGGGGGTCGTGCTGGGGCTGGTGTTTCAGGGTTTAGGGCAGTGCAGTGGTGTTCGGGCAGTGTAGGGTGTTGTGCTGGGGCTGGTGTTTCAGGGTTTAGGGCAGTGCAGTGGTGTTCGGGCAGTGTAGGGGGTCGTGCTGGGGCAGGTTTTTCAGGGATTAGGGCAGTGCAGTGGTGTTCGGGCAGTGTAGGGGGTCATGCTGGGGCTGGTGTTTCAGGGTTTAGGGCAGTGCAGTGGTGTTCGGGCAGTGTAGGGGGTCGTGCTGGGGCTGGTGTTTCAGGGTTTAGGGCAGTGCAGTGGTGTTCGGGCAGTGTAGGGGTTCCTGCTGGGGCTGGTGTTTCAGGGTTTAGGGCAGTGCAGTGGTGTTCGGGCAATGTAGGGTGTCGTGCTGGGGCTGGTGTTTCAGGGTTTAGGGCAGTGTAGTGGTGTTCGGGCAGTATAGGGGGTCGTGTTGGGGCTGGTGTTTCAGGGTTTAGGGCAGTGCGGTGGTGTTCGGGCAGTGTAGGGGGTCGTGCTGGGGCTGGTGTTTCAGGGTTTAGGGCAGTGCAGTGGTGTTCGGGCAGTGTAGGGGGTCATGCTGGGGCTGGTGTTTCAGCGTTTAGGGCAGTGCAGTGGTGTTCGGGCAGTGTAGGGGTCGTGCGGGGTGGTGTTTCAGGGTTTAGGGCAGTGCAGTGGTGTTTGGGCAGTGTAGGGGGTCGTGTGGGGGGTGGTGTTTCAGGGTTTAGGGCCGTGCAGTGGTATTCGGGCAGTGTAGGGGGTCGTGCGGGGGGTGGTGTTTCAGAGTTTAGGGCAGTGCAGTGGTGTTCGGGCATTGTAGGGGGTCGTGCTGGGGGTGGTGTTTCAGGGTTTAGGGCAGTGCAGTGGTGTTCGGGCAGTGTAGGGGTGTAGTGTAGTTCCTATTTCCCTAATAGGCTCTGCGCATTGGAATAATATAACCTATAGGTTTGACATAGGACTAAGGTCGGTATGTCCCTATCGATTATATTAAACTTAATTACCTGTGCCAGCTAGCTCAGAGGCCACTAGAAACTCCTTGAGAACAAGAAGGAGTAGTTTCTGGCAACCGAAAAACATGACAACTTTGTTTCCCTTTAGAAGTGGAACATGTCTCAGAATCGTGGAAACAATAGATAACAGTTTCACTCATTCAATCGTGCATGCTTAGTCTCTGCAGAGTTACACAGAAAGGAAAGACGGGCGTTTCAATAAAAGGGTTTTATTGAACTGTCTTGTTTCTCGTGTAAGAGATATGTGCTGTTATGATCACAAGACAGTATGCAAGATAAATAATGTACAGCGTAAGCAGTAGAAATAAATAATGCTGCGCTAGCATTATCTTTTAGCCTAAATTCATGTACATAAATAACATGAGCTAAGAATGCGGGTACTCATACGATGCGTCTCTAAGCTAGTTCTACCCCAGTGTACCTAACCTAGTCTAGGTGTAGGGAAGAGTAGAAGTAGGTGGAGTATTCTCTAGTATGGTAGACTAAGAGTATGTTAAGTCTAGTATGCCAAGAGTCCCTCTAGGATCTAGTCAGCTCCATACCTTGAGAATGAGAGAGGTGGGAATCTCCTGCCGGATCTGGAACTCTAACACCCCGCGAAGGGAGTCAGAACACTGGAAGCTGGATTCGTCTGCGTGCAGGAATGACAGCGTCTTCTCAGTGCGTCAGGCCGGGATACGGGCTCCTCTGAAGTCGAGGTCTCCTCAAACTTGCTTGGGCAAGGGAAGGTATATTTATACCTGGTAGGTGTCGAGGAATGTTAGCATTGACGTGAAGTCGGACATAGAAAGACGTCAGGAATGAACCCTCAAGGTATAACGGTTCATACATAATAGATGAGTTCTTGGAGAAATCAATAGTCCTGTGCTAGGGGAACTCCCGAAGCTTAAGGGTCTGGTTTCTAAGAACTCGTTGTGACGTTAGGGTGGACGGATGTCGGTGACCATGCCTGGATTTGGAGTGCACGGTTAATGCCTAAATAAGGACAGGGATTCTATGCCTATATAAGGGCAAGGCGAATTGTGCCTATATATGGACATGATTCAGGAAAACCTATATACGGACCCCTAAAGCGGAATACAACACCCACTCCATCTTCAAGTGAACGATAATACTAAATGCTAAACATTTAAATGCTAAACATAAAATTGAGTACCACATATTACTAAAAACATTTCTAAAAGCATTTTTAAAAGAAGCTTAAAAACTGTTGAAATGCCATAGGTACTGTACATTGAAGCAGTGTTTTCATTCTAAGCATATAACTGAAGTGGAATGCAACGTGAATGAAACAGTAATATATACATATGATGAAATGGTCGATAAGTTCTTACAATCAAAGCCATTTGTATATCATGGAAGTAAATGAAATTGTAGACAAGTAAGGTGACAATGTGTCCCTGGAAGTATTCAAAGAAGTCTGTTTTATAAGGCTAGTTCTACTGTAAGCAGATTGTTCATTTGCCATGTCATTTCAAAAATTTAAAAAAGAAAAAGTTCAAATTTCATTGTTGACCTGGTACACTGTGAGCCGAATCAAAGTCAGTGTAGGGGTCTGGCGTAAACATTAGATCATCTAATTCCGTAGCCAAAATATCATCCACCGAAGTCGGTGACATTTGGAACACCTCGTTCAGAATGTTAATTGCACAGAGATGAGAAACATCGCCTTCAGCAGAAGATGCAATGTTCGCGTCCGTTGTTACCTGTGTGCCCGTTGATCCATCTCGTACCTCAGCAGCAGCCGGAAGCGTCTGTGAGATCTCAATGAATGCCGCCATCAGGATTGGAAGCCGATGGGGACAACACACAGCATGGGCCGTTATCGGGTCCAGCAGAGTATCGATATCCGTTGGCATGACTGATGGGAGTGTTAGACAGGTGTCTAGCACGCATTCTTCACCGCAAAACAGGCAGCGTAGAACAGGTAAGATGCAATCTTGCCAGATTGGTCTGAATGACAGGAACCATGTTGTATTAAGTTCCCTTAGACGAGGCATGCCCAAAAGCTGTACTATTCGCTCACAGCATTTCCGTTCAAGGAGGGCTCTCTCCACAGCGCTCGGAGTGATGTTGGCGAAGAGGCTTGCCATAGCGTAGTAGGAGGAATAGAAACAGAATTCCTGCAACAAGTGCTAGAATTAACGGCACACCACCAAACACCGAATGTGCGAAGTTTGGGATGATTCCGAGGACAGCCTGGAAAGGTGCTAATAGTCCGGAACAGATGGTCTTAAATACATGTACAATTCCGCTTGTATCAGACATGTTAAAGATACGTCCTATCATTTCTACGAAATGTATAGGGCAGTTTGTACGAATTAAAGCTTGTATCTCAGCCGAAGTCCTTGCAACTTGTAGATCATAGGTTTCCTTGGCCGAGGTCAAAGGCACTGATTGTTGTATAAGCATGGCTTTCATTCTGCTTAAAGTATCAAATCGTATAAAAGAGACATTCAACGAAGGCCATAGAGGCGACTCCCTGACTGTGTCTATTGGGGCAAACAATACTTGCATACAGCAAGTGACCCTGGAGTTGACCGTTACTAGATATGGGATGCCTGGCAACATGCCACAGCAACTCTGATCATTCAACATGAGGTAACTCCCATTAGAAAGTTGTCCAAATGTTGGATTAATCACAGCAGCTGGTGTACCCTGCTGGTGGCAGGACAAGTTTGCCACAGAACCATTACAAGCCCCGTGTAAAGATATGTCCTGACAAATCAGTGAACCGCTTAGTGCACTTTCACAGTGTGTACCGCTTAGAAACACTTCACAATCCCCACTCCAACATCTATAGGTGTAAGGTAAATTCCAGGATGTCTTAATGTATTCTTTACCCAACCTTTCATATTTGCCTGCTTGCATCTGTTTAAGGCAATACTGAAACTGGAAAGTAGTCACAGGTAGACTAATTTTGCCGTGAATAAGCCATTCTGTAGCTGGTTTCTCTGCCACCGTGAATGGTAATTTGTCAAGTTTTTCAATGCTCAGTACTGTATACTTTGCTCCCCTTTGTGCCAGTTTGATCTGTTTATCAGTTAGATTGTATTCTGCAAACAGAGCCGTCGTGTTGATAAAACGCCAAGGCTCATAGCCCGCACGCAAAGATTGCAGCGTCCAGCTTAATAACATAATAGAACGTAACTGAGACTGGCCTTGCTGTAACATGGCTAAATCTTGTTCCAGTATGTCGATAGCAGAGGATACAATACTGTCCAATGAATAAATTCTGGAGCACAAAGTTGTTAACCCATTGTCGACCACAGAGAGAGTTTTCTCTAAATTAATACGATCAAGTTCACGTATTCGCTCTGCGGCCTCCATCTGTGACACCTTCCATGCTTCATTATAAGCAGCATAAATGCCGGCATATATGAAACGTTTTTGACGCGGTTTTCTTGGTCCAAGCAAGAATTCCCTAAGGTCTGCGTCTTCTTTAAGTAAAGATAAGTGTTGTTTCACATCCTTTAGTGTAGAGTTTTGCAGCCAATCGAGGCATATTTTTCCTACACTGTATGTTGTTACTACCCCAGGATGCTGTCTTTGGACGTATCGTGGGTCTGGCCTGTGAATAGAAAACCCCTGTGTTTTATTCAGGAATCTGTCTTGACAGTTGTTTGTGTCTGTGGGCTAGATCAACCATTTTCTCCAATCAGGATTTGTTCTGTTGAGTTGTAGTATGGTGTCAACTGTAACCGATGCCTGTGTTTTATTATCACTTGCAGGTGTTGGTACAGAAGGATTTTTCATGTCTTTGATCTTGGCTAACCCAAGGCAAGACGTTTGTTGGACAGTGTCATTCAAAAACATTATTTGTTGAGGGACGATACAGGCTCTAAATAAAGCTTCTATCCCCTGCACTTGCCAATCTTTAGTACCCCAGACAGATTTTGTGTCTATTGTGTCTTTCCATAAGTCGAAACCCTGTCTAGACAGTTGGGCAATAAATGCTGCAGAGTAAATCTGTTTTGTATTTGTTAACATAATTTTCAGTCCTGTTTTGTTTACATTTCTATAGTAAAATGTTTCTGGATCAGATGTATTGTATCCTGAAAAATATGGAAACTTTTTAGCAAATGTTTTTGAACTACCTTTTGGTGGTGTAGGACATTGCTCCCATTGGTTAAACATAAACACATTTCTAGGTGTTGCAGATTTATGCAAAAAATGATGACCATTGTGGTTATAGCAATACAGCTGTTCATAGTCTGATGAACCCTCTAAATATTCATTATTAGAAAATGCAGCAGATTTTTCTAGGTCAAACATCATATCATTCACAGTTTCAAAGTCCCAATCATCAGAAAAGGTACTAGATGAAACAAAATCACTTAGTGAGATCTTAAATAAATGTGGAATGTTCAAATGTTCAGTCGGGCCAAAAATATCAAAATCAGTTTTGTCCCACACTATACCATACCTGTATAGGAACGGCTGTGATGTTCACTGCAGACAAGTCTCTTGTTTCACGATGGGATGATTTGTGAGGTTTCAAAAGTAAGTTCACTTCTTTTCCTTCAATGTCCAAATGGATGTATCTCCCATTTATAAGCACGCTCATAGTCATAACCAAAGCTAGCCAAAGCAGGAAGAAAAATATTCCAGAAATAACCCAAAGTTCAATCCATGGTGAAACTAGATAAGTCTTTTTCAAAAAATTCAAAAAGTCTTGTACTTGCTGTTCAAAAGTTGTTGTTGCTGGCGACGTCTCGGGCTCACTCGGATCCTCAGAAAACGTATCAAAGTTAATGAAGAAGCCAGAAGCAGTTCTGTCAATTGTTGGAATTGCATCAGGATTTGTAGAAATCGCTGGGACCAGTTGATCACTTGTTACATTGGTGTAGACAGGTGTATTTGGACGAACTGTTACTTGTGTTTCAAGAGGGATGAGTTCCATAGCATTGTTGCTCAGTCCTTCATCTGTTACTGCTGAATTCTCGATGGTTATCAGTCTTTCAGTCTGAACCTCTTGGATAGTAGCGAGAGGAGTGTGTCTGCTACTAGGTCGGAGTCCACGAGGCCTACTATTTAGTATTGGCCACATACTGTGGTTTGATGAGGTCGACGGACACAAATCTTTTCTCCTTTCTTCCAGCAAGGGGCGGCAGAAGTATTGTTCTTGTTCCGTGTATGGCTAGGACAGGTACTGGTTGTCTGTATGAAGGTCCAAATTCCTTCTTGTCCGCAATTTTTTCTCTGACTAGATCCCCAACTTTTGGAATCCAGACAGGCCTTGCTGGGACTGCCGGTTTTTCCCCAGTGGTGGTTGGCTGCAGAAATAAGTTGCTTTGTTTCATTCTTAATTAGTTTAAGTCCTGTAAAACAGCCAAACGATCTTTGATATCAAAGGGTTTATTTTCCACCACTGTGCCACTGCATTCCAGATCAGGCACCCACATTCTTGTCCCAAATAGGACCTCATATGGAGTGACCCCCCTAGAGAACTTCTTGGCAAGTTGTTTAATGAGCGTTGGACCCCATAAAGATGTCTGACCCACCCATCACCCGAACCTAATACCCTAGCTGTTATAGACTGCTTTATGTCCCGGTTTTTCCTTTCCACAACAGAATTTCCCTCAGGATGAAACGGAGAGGAGTACTGCAATGCAACGCCCAGACTTGCCATGGCGTCTTTGTAAGCCAGAGAGCTAAACGCAGGGCCCTGGTCAGAATGTAGCGTGCCTATTGCGTATGTGCCGATAAAGACTCGCAAATCTTTTATAACAGTTCGAGCGTCAGCCGAGCGCTGAGGCCATATCCATAGGAACCTTGACTTAGTATTTTTGGGATTGCACTTGTCCATGAGGACGCCTGTGCATAGATAGTCTAATGCTGTCTAACAATGGTGTCTGTACTGGGCAGCTACATTCGTAGCATGGTGTCTGGTGGCTTTCTCGCTGTAATTTACAGTCTAAGCAGTTATTGATGAATATGTGTATTTCTGTATTCATTCCAGGCCACCAGTACATCTCTTTTAATGTCAATATTGTTTTAGAGATCCCTTGATGTGACAGACCCTCCCCCAAATGTGTTTCATAAATCAGAGCTGCTCTACGTTCCATGTTTGGAATTACCCTATCCCCCACTCCAGGGATTCGAGCAAAAGGAACACTGTTCGCATCAATTACATATGAGTACTTGAGTGGAAACTTTTTGGTAACGCTGCACCACTGCCTTTGCTCGTAGCATTGACAGCCAACATTATCTCACTGTCTATTTTCGTTTTTGAACGAGTGATCGCAGCTACGGAAGCCGTCTGAACAGCCCCCTTTGCGGCTTCGTCAGCCAATGAATTCCCTGCAACGTGAATGCCATCACATTGATGACTCAGTGTATGGATCACGTGAGCCTTTGGTAGTTCGCTTTTTAACTGAACTACTTGTTCCCAAAGCGTTTTATGCTTTATTGTGCCACCTTTTGCATCTTTGAACCCGTTTTCAAGCCAAGTTTGTATATATTCATTATACGACTGAACACAGTAGAAAGAATCGCACACTATGAGTGTGGGGAATTCCTGATCTGTACTTTCAAGTGCCAGTTTGAATGCTTGTAGTTCAGCTCGCTGAGCTGTGCAATCTCCTAGAGACTGGGTTTTTGTGACCATAGGTCTGAAGTTGCCATCGCGCATGCGACCTTTAACGATTGCGCACGCTGCACTGTAAGCTTGCTTACTCCCTGTTGCGGGTTGTGCGGATCCGTCAGTGTAAATTATGAATTCGTACTGATCGAGAGGCAGGATCTCAGTGGGCAGAGGACATTCATGTTCATATTGCAGGAATGCATGTGTTTTTAAATCGGGATCAAAAACATATTCAACATCTGTTGCAGCAAGAGAATTAACCCATTGTATCCATCTCGGAGTTAAAGCTTTAGCATTTGGAATGCTCGCTTTTGTTACCGCCTCTAAGGCCGGAACTGGGGTTACGACAATAATGTGTTTCCCTTGGGCTAGAGCTCTTTCTTTTGCTACGGCGGTTTGAACTGCTGTCAGAATTTTTTCTGTTGAAGTGAAGCGCATTTCTGCTTGTGTATACAAGTGTGATTTGTATGCAATTGGTACTTTTTCACCCTCGTTAAATGTTAAGTAGGTGAATCCGCATTGACCCGAAATTATTCGGATCACTAAGTTGCGTTGATTTACGCGTGTTTGTAAGTGATTTGTTGCTAACATGTTAGCATGGAGTGAACGCTAGATTTCTGTGTGTTCTTGTGTCCAGTTTTTGATTGAAAAATCAGGTTTGATTAATGCGTAGAGAGGTTTAACCCTTTCTGCGTAATTTAGAATGTATGTTCTTCCAAAATTTAGGAAACCCAGGATGGATTGTAAATTTTTCAGCGTCTTTGGAGGTTGGAGCAGCGCACACCTTTCTAAAAAAATAGCTGCCAAGCTCTTGCCTTCACTTGAAAGTTCATATCCTAAAAACAGGACATTGAGATGGGCAATTCTGGACTTTTTGAAGTTGAATTTGTAGCCCTCAGAGGCGAAGCCCAGTATAATGGTGCTCACCCTGTTCAAGTGTTTGTCCAGGTCATTGTCTGTCAGATAGATGTCATCGACATATGACAATGCCTCATTGTCATAAATTTGTAGTAACTCCGTTACCCTCGCTGAGAATAACCCCGGGCTGTTCTTGAACCCTTGTGGAAGTCGACAAAATTGACGCTGGGTCCCCATTATTGAGAAAGCTGTTAAGTACCTGCTTCCAGGTGCTATGTTTTGACAAAAGAAACCATTTGAGATATCCAATGTGGTTTTGAATTTTTTACGCACAATGTTATTCATTAATGCTGTACTATGTGCATTTTGCACTGCAAATGTTTTTGAACAAGTGTTTAGGTGTCTGTAATCCAAAACTAGACGATATGTATTGTCTGGTTTGGAGACAGGAAACAAAGGATTGTTCATTGAAGAGGTGCATGTTTCAATCACCCCCTGCTATTCAAGTTGATCTAAGATCTCCCTGACCTGTTTTTTAGCTTCTTGCTTTATTTGGTACTGCCTCTGTGCAGTAGGTTCATTTTTCAGATGTATTTTATGATGAGGAGAGTCCTCATCCCATCCTACATGATTTTTGTATAATGCTCGGGCCTGGGCAACTGCCCATTTCCTGGCATAAGTATATTTTAGGTGAATTGGAATATGGTTAGAGAAGCCAGGCATAATAATGTCTTCGCCATGTGGGCACTCCCTGACAAATTGTGGTGGCCAGTCTTTTTCTGCTAGAAGTATGTCATAGCCCCTTGAAAGTTTTTCCCAAAAAAGTGCTTTCACCTGTCTAGGTATGTCTCCCTCCATCCGGAGTGTTATTTCATATAACTTTTGTGGAGTACTAACCCTGGTGTCTACAGTCTCAACTGTAATGTACTCATTCAAGTCCACTATCTCCAGAAGTTCCTTCAGGTTCTGGCTAGCTATTGTGACTTCTGCTGCACTGTCCAGCATTGTCTGAGCCCATTCTCCGTTCTTGAGTTGTGTTCTCAGTATCCTCGGCATGTCTGACCTTCAGACCTGCTACCTTCTTCTTTGAGAATTGAGGTTTTGATTTGTTTTTCGGAACGTGTTTGTCGTCTTTCGATTTCACGCGTTCTTCTCTATGTTCTGACCGTCCTCTTCTTTCCGATGTCTGTGACGAGATCTGAAAGGTACGAGAGGAACGTGTATCAGTATCTTGATACCTGTCAGGCTTTTTCAAATTATCCCTATTCCTGAGGTTATACCTCCTTTCAGAGGGCTCCTTTGAGGAGACCTACCTCGGGATTGAGAACATTTCTCGTTTGAATTTTATTTATTAGTCTCCCACTTCTTTTTAGAAGATGTAGGAGTTTGTTTAATAGAGTCCTTCTCAGGACTTTCAGATAGTTTTGGCTTCACTGGTCTTCCACCCAAACTATCTCTGCCTAATTCTGCATATGATTGTTCTATTATTCTGGGTAGCTCAGTTTGATGTTCTGTAACATCGAATTCCCTTAATCGTTGGCGGATCACCACTGCTGCTGCCTCCCCTTTAATATTAGATAATATTATTGTTGAGACATGGTCGAAATTTTTCAGTAATTTCATACCTAAATTTAGAGCAGGCTCTGCCCCGTATTCATTTTGAATTTGTTTCAGGACATCTGGTATTACCGCAATAGATGGAATACCATGTGTTTTAGTATAGATGGCAGCAAAGACTGAGCCCCAAGTGGAACAGTCTTCCAGTTGTGGTGTGATCCCCATCGGTAAACAGATGGTTAGGATTCTGTGTTTCTCATACGGGCTAGTATTTGGAAATACTGCTTCGATTTGAGTAATTTTTTGAGCTATCCAGAATGGAATTTGCTCACGTTTTGTGGACATTTTTCCCATGACTGTGTATAGAGTCTGTGGTGTAATTTTTAGTATATACCCCTGTTGAGGAGTTTGATTTGGAAGTGTCAATGGTGGTTGGACTGTGAAAGTCCGCATGACATATTGGACTAGTTGTCTGTAGATTTTTATTAACTCTTGTAGTTGAGTAAGTAGTTCCTCATCTGACATTATATCGAGGTCAGGATGAGGAGTGTAGCCGGCTAGGATCGGCCATGTTGCTCCTGGTCTACCTAGTGGACCGAGCCTGGTAATGTTTCTGTGATGTTTTAGGGCGCCTTTAAACCAGAGTTGATGCTCCTGGTATGTTAGTGGAATTTCAATATCCTCGAAAGGAATGTATTCCTCTGGTGGATCATCTTCTTTGTAGAAGTGAAACAGTCTTGTTACTGAATTTGATTCAGGAAACATGACCCATGAAAAGAATACCTCTGTCTGAAAGGATTCGTGTGCCTCTATCACGAAAACTGCTCTACCGCCTCTCGGTGGTAGGCCGTGTTTTATAAGTTTTAGAGTGATGGCTCTTCTTAAGTTTGGATTGATGTCTATGACACAGTCCTCGGTTTCAATAAAACCTGTGATGTTATAAGCTGTTAAAGCTGGGTGACCCGCAACGTCACCGTTGTCGGAGTCAGGCATTTTGTTTTTTGAAAAATGTAGAACAAGTTTCAAGGAAACAAAAAGATAAGGTGCACAATATTTTGGAACACTGTATCCTTCAACGTTGAACAAACCAAACAACTAATATATAGGGTGCTTCCCTATTTAGTTATGGCGGATATTTAACCCTACCCACTCCGGACGTCTTATGGAGTATGTGAGTAGGGGTCTCTGAGAAAAGCACGAATGAGTTACTCAGTATCTAGCGTTAAATTACTGCCTTACCAAACCGTTGGGCGCCATGTAGTGTAGTTCCTATTATCCTAATAGGCTCTGCGCATTGGAATAATATAACCTATAGGTTTGACATAGGACTAAGGTCGGTATGTCCCTATCGATTATATCAAACTTAATTACCTGTGCCAGCTAGCTCAGAGGCCACTAGAAACTCCTTGAGAACAAGAAGGGAGTAGTTTCTGGCAACCGAAAAACATGACAACTTTGTTTCCCTTTAGAAGCGGAACATGTCTCAGAATCGTGGAAACAATATATAACAGTTTCACTCATTCAATCGTGCATGCTTAGTCTCTGCAGAGTTACACAGAAAGGAAAGACGGGCGTTTCAATAAAAAGGGTTTTATTGAACAGTCTTGTTTCTCGTGTAAGAGATATGTGCTGTTATGATCACAAGACAGTATGCAAGATAAATAATGTACAGCGTAAGCAGTAGAAATAAATAATACTGCGCTAGCATTATCTTTTAGCATAAATTCACGTACATAAATAACATGAGCTAAGAATGCGGGTACTCATACGATGCGTCTCTAAGCTAGTTCGACCCCAGTGTACCTAACCTAGTCTAGGTGTAGGGAAGAGTAGAAGTAGGTGGAGTATTCTCTAGTATGGTAGACTAAAAGTATGTTAAGTCTAGTATGCCAAGAGTCCCTCTAGGATCTAGTCAGCTCCATACCTTGAGAATGAGAGCGGTGGGAATCTCCTGCCGGATCTGGAACTCTAACACCCCGCGAAAGGAGTCAGAACACTGGAAGCTGGATTCGTCTGCGTGCAGGAATGACAGCGTCTTCTCAGTGCGTCAGGCCGGGATACGGGCTCCTCTGAAGTCGAAGTCTCCTCTAACTTGCTTGGGCAAGGGAAGGTATATTTATACCTGGTAGGTGTCGAGGAATGTTAGCATTGACGTGAAGTCGGACATAGGAAGACGTCAGGAATGAACCCTTAAGGTATAACGGTTCATACATAATAGATGAGTTCTTGGAGAAATCAATAGTCCTGTGCTAGGGAACTCCCGAAGCTTAAGGGTCTGGTTTCTAAGAACTCGTTGTGACGTTAGGGTGGACGGATGTCGGTGACCATGCCTGTATTTGGAGTGCACGGTTAATGCCTAAATAAGGACAGAGATTCTATGCCTATATAAGGGCAAGGCGAATTGTGCCTATATAAGGACATGATTCAGGAAAACCTATATACGGACCCCTAAAGCGGAATACAACAGGGGGTCGTGCTGGGGCTGGTGTTTCGGGGTTTAGGGCAGTGCAGTGGTGTTCGGGCAGTGTAGGGGGTAGTGTTGGGGCTGGTGTTTCAGGGTTTAGGGCAGTGCAGTGGTGTTCGGGCAGTGCAGGGGGTCGTGCTGGGGCTGGTGTTTCAGGGTTTAGGGCAGTGCAGTGGGGTTCGGGCAGTGCAGGGGGTCGTGCTGGGGCTGGTGTTTCAGGGTTTAGGGCAGTGCAGTGGTGTTCGGGCAGTGCAGGGGGTCGTGCTGGGGCTGGTGTTTCAGGGTTTAGGGCAGTGCAGTGGTGTTCGGGCAGTGTAGGGGGTCGTGCTGGGGCTGGTGTTTCAGGGTTTAGGGCAGTGCAGTGGTGTTCGGGCAGTGTAGGGGGTCGTGCTGGGGCTGGTGTTTCAGGGTTTAGGGCAGTGCAATGGTGTTCGGGCAGTGTAGGGGGTCGTGCTGGGGCTGGTGTTTCAGGGTTTTGGGCAGTGCAGTGGTGTTCGGGCAGTGTAGGGGGTCGTGCTGGGGCTGGTGTTTCAGGGTTTAGGGCAGTGCAGTGGTGTTCGGGCAGTGTAGGGGGTCGTGCTGGGGTGGTGTTTCAGTGTTTAGGGCAGTGCAGTGGTGTTCGGGCAGTGTTGGGGGTCGTGCTGGGGCTGGTGTTTCAGGGTTTTGGGCAGTGCAGTGGTGTTCGGGCAGTGTAGGGGGACGTGCTGGGGGTGGTGTTTCAGGGTTTTGGGCAGTGCAGTGATGTTCGGGCAGTGTAGGGGGATGTGCTGGGGGTGGTGTTTCAGGGTTTAGGGCAGAGCAGTGGTGTTCGGGCAGTGTAGGGGGTCGTGCTGGGGGTGGTGTTTTAGGGTTTAGGGCAGAGCAGTGGTGTTCGGGCAGAGTAGGGGGTCGTGCTGGGGGTGGCGTTTAGGGTTTAGGACAGTGCAGTGGTGTTCGGGCAGTGTAGGGGGTCGTGCTGGGGGTGGTGTTTCAGGGTTTAGGGCAGTGCAGTGGTGTTCGGGCAGTGTAGGGGGTCGTGCAGGGGGTGGTGTTTCAGGGTTAGGGGGTGTCATGCAGGGGGTGGTGTTTCAGGGTTTAGGGCAGTGCAGTGGTGTGCGAGCAGTGTAGGGGGTCTTGCTGGGGGTGGTGTTTCAGGGTTTAGGGCAGTGGTGTTGGGCAGTGTAGGGGGTCTTGCTGGGGGTGGTGTTTCAGGGTTTAGTGCAGTGGTGTTCGGGCAGTGTAGGGGGTTGTGCTGGGGCTGGTGTTCGGGCAGTGTAGGGGGTCGTGCTGGGGCTGGTGTTTCAGGGTTTAGGGCAGTGCAGTGGTGTTCGGGCAGTGTAGGGGGTCGTGCTGGGGCTGGTGTTTCAGGGTTTAGGGCAGTGCAGTGGTGTTCGGGCAGTGTTGGGGGTCGTGCTGGAGCTGGTGTTTCAGGGTTTAGGGCAGTGCAGTGGTGTTCGTGCAGTGTAGGGGGTTGTGCTGGGGCTGGTGTTTCAGGGTTCAGGGCAGTGCAGTGGTGTTCGGGCAGTGTAGGGGGTCGTGCTGGGGCTGGTGTTTCAGGGTTTAGGGCAGTGCAGTGGTGTTCGGGCAGTGTAGGGGTCGTGCTGGGGCTGGTGTTTCAGGGTTTAGGGCAGTGCAGTGGTGTTCGGGCAGTGTAGGGGGTCGTGCTGGGGCTGGTGTTTCAGGGTTTTGGGCAGAGCAGTGGTGTTCGGGCAGCGTAGGGGGTCGTGTTGGGGGTAGTGTTTCAGGGTTTAGGGCAGTGCAGTGGTGTTCGGGCAGTGTAGGGGGTCTTGCTGGGGGTGGTGTTTCAGGGTTTAGGGGGCAGTGGTGTTTGGGCAGTGTAGGGGGTCGTGCTGGGGATGGTGTTTCAGGGTTTAGGGCAGTGCAGTGGTTTTCGGGCAGTGTAGGGGGTCGTGCTGGGGCTGGTGTTTCAGAGTATAGGGCAGTGCAGTGGTATTCGGATAGTGTAGGAGGTCGTGCTGGCGGTGGTGTTTCAGGGTTTAGGGCAGTGCAGTGGTGTTCGGGCAGTGTAGGGGTCGTGCTGGGGCTGGTGTTTCAGGGTTTAGGGCAGTGCAGTGGTGTTCGGGCAGCGTAGGGGGTCGTGCTGGGGCTGGTGTTTCAGGGTTTAGGGCAGTGCAGTGGTGTTCGGGCAGCGTAGGGGGTCGTGCTGGGGCTAGTGTTTCAGGGTTTAGGGCAGTGCAGTGGTGTTCGGGCAGTGTAGGGGGTCTTGCTGGGGGTGATGTTTCAGGGTTTAGGGCAGTGCAGTGGTGTTCGGGCAGTGTAGGGGGTCTTGCTGGGGGTGATGTTTCAGGGTTTAGGGCAGTGCAGTGGTGTTTGGGCAGTGTAGGGGGTCTTGCTGGGGGTAGTGTTTCAGGGTTTAGGGCAGTGCAGTGGTGTTCGGGCAGTGTAGGGGGTCGTGCTGGAAGTGGTGTTTCAGGGTTTAGGGCAGTGCAGTGGTGTTCGGGCAGTGTAGGGGGTCTTGCTGGGGGTGATGTTTCAGGGTTTAGGGCAGTGCAGTGGTGTTTGGGCAGTGTAGGGGGTCTTGCTGGGGGTAGTGTTTCAGGGTTTAGGGCAGTGCAGTGGTGTTCGGGCAGTGTAGGGGGTCGTGCTGGGGGTGGTGTTTCAGGGTTTAGGGCAGTGCAGTGGTGTTCGGGCAGTGTAGGGGGTTGTGCTGGGGGTAGTGTTTCAGGGTTTAGGGCAGTGCAGTGGTGTTCGGGCAGTGTAGGGGGTAGTGCCGGGGCTGGTGTTTCAGGGTTTAGGGCAGTGCAGTGGTGTTCGGGCAGTGTTGGGGGTCGTGCTGGTGTTTCAGGGTTTAGGGCAGTGCAGTGGTGTTCGGGCAGTGTAGGGGGTCGTGCTGGGGCTGGTGTTTCAAGTTTTAGGGCAGTGCAGTCGTGTTCGGGCAGTGTAGGGGGTCTTGCTGGGGGTGGTGTTTCAGGGTTTAGGGCAGTGGTGTTCAGGCAGTGTAGGGGGTCGTGCTGGGGGTGATGTTTCAGGGTTTAGGGCAGTGCAGTGGTGTTCGGGCAGTGTAGGGGGTCTTGCTGGGGGTGATGTTTCAGGGTTTAGGGCAGTGCAGTGGTGTTCGGGCAGTGTAGGGGGTCTTGCTGGGGGTAGTGTTTCAGGGTTTAGGGCAGTGCAGTGGTGTTCGGGCAGTGTAGGGGGTCGTGCTGGGGCTGGTGTTTCAGGGTTTAGGGCAGTGCAGTGGTGTTCGGGCAGTGTAGGGGGTCGTGCTGGGGCTGGTGTTTCAGGGTCTTGGGCAGTGCAGTGGTGTTCGGGCAGTGTAGGGGGTCGTGCTGGGGCTGGTGTTTCAGGGTTTAGGGCAGTGCAGTGGTGTTCGGGCAGTGTAGGGGGTCGTGCTGGGGCTGGTGTTTCAGGGTTTAGGGCAGTTCAGATGGTGTTCGGGCAGTGTAGGGGTTCGTGCTGGGGCTGGTGTTTCAGGGTTTTGGGCAGTGCAGTGGTGTTCGGGCAGTGTAGGGGACGTGCTGTGGGTGGTGTTTCAGGGTTTTGGGCAGTGCAGTGATGTTCGGGCAGTGTAGGGGGATGTGCTGGGGGTGGTGTTTCAGGGTTTAGGGCAGAGCAGTGGTGTTAGGGCAGTGTAGGGGGTCGTGCTGGGGGTGCGTGTTTTAGGGTTTAGGGCAGAGCAGTGGTGTTCAGGCAGAGTAGGGGGTCGTGCTGGGGGTGGTGTTTCAGGGTTTAGGACAGTGCAGTGGTGTTCGGGCAGTGTAGGGGGTCGTGCTGGGGGTGGTGTTTCAGGGTTTAGGGCAGTGCAGTGGTGTTCGGGCAGTGTAGGGGGTCGTGCAGGGGGTGGTGTTTCAGGGTTAGGGTGGGTCATGCAGGGGGTGGTGTTTCAGGGTTTAGGGCAGTGCAGTGGTGTTCGGGCAGTGTAGGGGGTCTTGCTGGGGGTGGTGTTTCAGGGTTTAGGGGCAGTGGTGTTCGGGCAGTGTAGGGGGTCTTGCTGGGGGTGGTGTTTCAGGGTTTAGGGCAGAGCAGTGGTGTTCGGGCAGTGTAGGGGGTCGTGCTTGGGCTGGTGTTTCAGGGTTTAGGGCAGTGCAGTGATGTTCGGGCAGTGTAGGGGGTCGTGCTGGGGCTGGTGTTTCAGGGTTTAGGGCAGTGCAGTGGTGTTCGGGCAGTGTTGGGGGTCGTGCTGGAGCTGGTGTTTCAGGGTTTAGGGCAGTGCAGTGATGTTCGGGCAGTGTAGGGGGTCGTGCTGGGGCTGGTGTTTCAGGGTTTAGGGCAGGGCAGTGGTGTTCGGGCAGTGTTGGGGGTCGTGCTGGAGCTGGTGTTTCAGGGTTTAGGGCAGTGCAGTGGTGTTCGTGCAGTGTAGGGGGTCGTGCTGGGGCTGGTGTTTCAGGGTTTAGGGCAGTGCAGTGGTGTTTGGGCTGTGTAGGGGTCGTGCTGGAGCTGGTGTTTCAGAGTTTAGGGCAGTGCAGTGGTGTTCAGGCAATGTAGGGGGTCATGCTGGGGCTGGTGTTTCTTGGTTTAGGGCAGTGCAGTGGTGTTCGGGCAGTGTAGGGGGTCGTGCTGGGTCTTGTGTTTCAGGGTTTTGGGCAGAGCAGTGGTGTTCGGGCAGTGTAGGGGGTCGTGCTGGGGGTAGTGTTTCAGGGTTTAGGGCAATGCAGTGGTGTTCGGGCAGTGTAGGCGGTCGTGCTGGGGGTGGTGTTTCAGGGTTTAGAGCAGTGCAGTGGTGTTCGGGCAGTGTAGGGGGTCGTGCTGGGGTTGGTGTTTCAGGATTTAGGGCAGTGCAGTGGTGTTCGGGCAGTGTAGGGGGTCGTGCTGGGGCTGGTGTTTCAGGGTTTAGGGCAGTGCAGTGGTGTTCAGGCAGTGTAGGGGGTCGTGCTGGGGCTGGTGTTTCAGGGTTTAGGGCAGTGCAGTGCTGTTCGGGCAGTGTAGGGGGTCATGCTGGGGCTGGTGTTTCAGGGTTTTGGGCTGTGCAGTGGTTTCGGGCAGTGTAGGGGGTCGTGCTGGGGGTGGTGTTTCAGGGTTTAGGGCAGTGCAGTGGTGTTCGGGCAGTGTAGGGGGTCGTGCTGGGGCTGGTGTTTCTGGGTTTTGGGCAGTGCAGTTGTGTTTGGGCAGTGTAGGGGGTCGTGCTGGGGGTGGTGTTTCAGGGTTTAGGGCAGAGCAGTGAAGTTTGGGCAGTGTAGGGGGTCGTGCTGGGGTGGTGTTTCAGGGTTTAGGGCAGAGCAGTGGTGTTCGGGCAGAGTAGGGGGTCGTGCTGGGGGTGGTGTTTCAGGGTTTAGGACAGTGCAGTGGTGTTCGGGCAGTGTAGGGGGTCGTGCTGGGGGTAGTGTTTTAGGGTTTAGGGCAGTGCAGTGGTGTTCGGGCAGTGTAGGGGGTCGTGCAGGGGGTGGTGTTTCAGGGTTAGGGGGTCATGCAGGGGGTGGTGTTTTAGGGTTTAGGGCAGTGCAGTGGTGTTCGGGCAGTGTAGGGGGTCTTGCTGGGGGTGGTGTTTCAGGGTTTAGGGCAGTGGTGTTCAGGCAGTGTAGGGGGTCGTGCTGGGGGTGGTGTTTCAGGGTTTAGGGCAGAGCAGTGGTGTTTGGGCAGTGTAGGGGGTCGTGCTGGTGGTGGTGTTTTAGGGTTTAGGGCAGAGCAGTGGTGTTCGGGCAGAGTAGGGGGTCGTGCTGGGGGTGGTGTTTAGGGTTTAGGACAGTGCAGTGGTGTTCGGGCAGTGTAGGGGGTCGTGCTGGGGGTGGTGTTTCAGGGTTTAGGGCAGTGCAGTGGTGTTCTGGCAGTGTAGGGGTCGTGCAGGGGTGGTGTTTCAGGGCTAGGGGGTCATGCAGGGGGTGGTGTTTCAGGGTTTAGGGCAGTGCAGTGGTGTTCAGGCAGTGTTGGGGGTCGTGCTGGGGTGGTGTTTCAGGGTTTAGGGCAGTGCAGTGGTGTTCGGGCAGTGTAGGGGGTCATGCTGGGGTTGGTGTTTCAGGGTTTAGGGCAGTGCAGTGGTGTTCGGGCAGTGTAGGGGGTCGTGCTGGGGCTGGTGTTTCAGGGTTTTGGGCAGTGCAGTGGTGTTCGGGCAGTGTAGGGGGTCGTGCTGGGGCTGGTGTTTCAGGGTTTAGGGCAGTGCAGTGGTGTTCGGGCAGTGTAGGGGGTCGTGCTGGGGCTGGTGTTTCAGGGTTTAGGGCAGTGCAGTGGTGTTCGGGCAGTGTAGGGGTTCCTGCTGGGGCTGGTGTTTCAGGGTTTAGGACAGTGCAGTGGTGTTCGGGCAGTGTAGGGGGTCGTGCTGGGGGTGGTGTTTCAGGGTTTAGGGCAGTGCAGTGGTGTTCGGGCAGTGTAGGGGGTCGTGCTGGGGCTGGTGTTTCAGGGTTTAGGGCAGTGCAGTGGTGTTCGGGCAGTGTAGGGGGTCGTGCTGGGGTGGTGCTTCAGGGTTTTGGGCAGTGCAGTGATGTTCGGGCAGTGTAGGGGGACGTGCTGGGGGTGGTGTTTCAGGGTTTAGGGCAGAGCAGTGGTGTTCGGGCAGTGTAGGGGGTCGTGCTGGGGGTTGTGTTTTAGGGTTTAGGGCAGAGCAGTGGTATTCGGGCAGAGTAGGGGGTCGTGCTGGGGGTGGTGTTTCAGGGTTTAGGGCAGTGCAGTGGTGTTCGGGCAGTGTAGGGGTTCGTGCTGGGGGTGGTGTTTCAGGGTTTAGGGCAGTGCAGTGGTGTTCGGGCAGTGTAGGGGGTCATGCAGGGGGTGGTGTTTCAGGGTTAGGGGGGTCATGCAGGGGGTGGTGTTTCAGGGTTTAGGGCAGTGCAGTGGTGTTCGGGCAGTGTAGGGGGTCTTGCTGGGGGTGGTGTTTCAGGGTTTAGGGCAGTGGTGTTCGGGCAGTGTAGGGGGTCTTGCTGGGGGTGGTGTTTCAGGGTTTAGGGCAGTGCAGTGGTGTTCGGGCAGTGTAGGGGGTCGTGCTGGGGCTGGTGTTTCAGGGTTTAGGGCAGTGCAGTGGTGTTCGGGCAGTGTAGGGGGTCGTGCTGGGGCTGGTGTTTCAGGGTTTAGGGCAGTGCAGTGGTGTTCTAGGCAGTGTAGGGGGTCGTGCTGGGGCTGGTGTTTCAGGGTTTACGGCAGTGCAGTGGTGTTCGGGCAGTGTTGGGGGTCGTGCTGGAGCTGGTGTTTCAGGGTTTAGGGCAGTGCAGTGGTGTTCGGGCAGTGAAGGGGGTCGTGCTGGGGCTGGTGTTTCAGGGTTTAGGGCAGTGCAGTGGTGTTCGGGCAGTGTAGGGGGTCGTGCTGGGGCTGGTGTTTCAGGGTTTAGGGCAGTGCAGTGGTGTTCGGGCAGTGTAGGGGGTCGTGCTGGGGCTGGTGTTTCAGGGTTTTGGGAGGCAGTGGTGTTCGGGCAGTGTAGGGGGTCTTGCTGGGGGTGATGTTTCAGGGTTTAGGGCAGTGCAGTGGTGTTCGGGCAGTGTAGGGGGTCTTGCTGGGGGTGGTGTTTCAGGGTTTAGGGCAGTGCAGTGGTGTTCGGGCAGTGTAGGGGGTCGTGCTGGGGGTGGTGTTTCAGGGTTTAGGGCAGTGCAGTGATGTTCGGGCAGTGTTGGGGGTCGTGCTGGGGCTGGTGTTTCAGGGTTTAGGGAAGTGCAGTGGTGTTCGGAGAGTGTAGGGGGTCGTGCTGGGGCTGGTGTTTCAGGGTTTAGGGCAGTGCAGTGGTGTTCGGACAGTGCAGGGGGTCGTGCTGGGGCTGGTGTTTCAGGGTTTAGGGCAGTGCAGTGGTGTTCGGGCAGTGTAGGGGGTCGTGCTGGGGCTGGTGTTTCAGGGTTTAGGGCAGTGCAGTGGTGTTCGGGCAGTGTTGGGGGTCGTGCTGGGGCTAGTGTTTCAGGGTTTAGGGCAGTGCAGTGGTGTTCGGGCAGTGTAGGGGGTCGTGCTGGGGGTGGTGTTTCAGGGTTTAGGGCAGTGTAGTGGTGTTTGGGCAGTGTAGGGGTCTTGCTGGGGGTGGTGTTTCAGGGTTTAGGAGGCAGTGGTGTTCAGGCAGTGTAGGGGGTCTTGCTGGGGGTGATGTTTCAGGGTTTAGGGCAGTGCAGTGGTGTTCGGGCAGTGTAGGGGGTCGTGCTGGGGGTGGTGTTTTAGGGTTTAGGGCAGTGCAGTGGTGTTCGGGCAGTGTAGGGGGACACTGGTGGGGGTAGTGTTTTAGGGTTTAGGGCAGTGCAGTGGTGTTCGGGCAGTGTAGGGGGTCGTGCTGGGGTAGTGTTTCAGGGTTTAGGGCAGTGCAGTGGTGTTCGGGCAGTGTAGGGGGTCGTGCTGGGGCTGGTGTTTCAGGGTTTAGGGCAGTGCAGTGGTGTTCGGGCAGTGTTGGGGGTCGTGCTGGGGCTAGTGTTTCAGGGTTTAGGGCAGTGCAGTGGTGTTCGGGCAGTGTAGGGGGTCGTGCTGGGGGTGGTGTTTCAGGGTTTAGGGCAGTGTAGTGGTGTTTGGGCAGTGTAGGGGGTCTTGCTGGGGGTGGTGTTTCAGGGTTTAGGGGGCAGTGGTGTTCGGGCAGTGTAGGGGGTCTTGCTGGGGGTGGTGTTTCAGGGTTTAGGAGGCAGTGGTGTTCGGGCAGTGTAGGGGGTCTTGCTGGGGGTGATGTTTCAGGGTTTAGGGCAGTGCAGTGGTGTTCGGGCAGTGTAGGGGGTCTTGCTGGGGGTAGTGTTTCAGGGTTTAGGGCAGTGCAGTGGTGTTCGGGCAGTGTAGGGGGTCGTGCTGGGGGTGGTGTTTCAGGGTTTAGGGCAGTGCAGTGATGTTCGGGCAGTTTAGGGGGTCGTGCTGGGTTTGGTGTTTCAGGGTTTAGGGCAGTGCAGTGGTGTTCGGGCAGTGTAGGGGGTCGTGCTGGGGCTGGTGTTTCAGGGTTTAGGGCAGTGCAGTGGTGTTCGGAGCAGTGTAGGGGGTCGTGCTGGGGCTGGTGTTTCAGGGTTTAGGGCAGTGCAGTGGTGTTCGGACAGTGCAGGGGGTCGTGCTGGGGCTGGTGTTTCAGGGTTTAGGGCAGTGCAGTGGTGTTCGGGTAGTGTAGGGGGTCGTGCTGGGGCTGGTGTTTCAGGGTTTAGGGCAGAGCAGTGGTGTTCGGGCAGTGTTGGGGGTCGTGCTGGGGCTAGTGTTTCAGGGTTTAGGGCAGTGCAGTGGTGTTCGGGCAGTGTAGGGGGTCTTGCTGGGGGTGGTGTTTCAGGGTTTAGGGCAGTGCAGTGGTGTTTGGGCAGTGTAGGGGGTCTTGCTGGGGGTGGTGTTTCAGAGTTTAGGGCAGTGCAGTGGTGTTCAGGCAGTGTAGGGGGTCTTGCTGGGGGTGATGTTTCA
The DNA here is from genome assembly GCA_963921515.1 of Calotriton arnoldi. Lineage (NCBI taxonomy): Eukaryota > Metazoa > Chordata > Amphibia > Caudata > Salamandridae > Calotriton > Calotriton arnoldi. The sequence goes on from CAWUFW010001071.1 coordinate 1,155,979, forward strand.
GGGTTTAGGGCAATGCAGTGGTGTTCGGGCAGTGTAGGGGGTCGTGCTGGGGGTAGTGTTTTAGGGTTTAGGGCAGTGCAGTGGTGTTCGGGCAGTGTAGGGGGACACTGCTGGGGTAGTGTTTTAGGGTTTAGGGCAGTGCAGTGGTGTTCGTGCAGTGTAGGGGGTCATGCTGGGGTAGTGTTTCAGGGTTTAGGGCAGTGCAGTGGAGTTCGGGCAGTGTAGGGGGTCGTGCTGGGGCTGGTGTTTCAGGGTTTAGGGCAGTGCAGTGGTGTTCGGGCAGTGTTTGGGGTTGTGCTGGGGCTGGTGTTTCAGGGTTTAGGGCAGTCCATTGGTGTTCGGGCAGTGTAGGGGGTCGTGCTGGGGCTGGTGTTTCAGGGTTTAGGGCAGTGCAGTGGTGTTCGGGCAGTGTAGGGGGTCGTGCTGGGGCTGGTGTTTCAGGGTTTAGGGCAGTGCAGTGGTGTTCGGGCAGTGTAGGGGGTCGTGCTGGGGCTAGTGTTTCAGGGTTTAGGGCAGTGCAGTGGTGTTCGGGCAGTGTAGGGGGTCGTGCTGGGGCTGGTGTTTCAGGGTTTTGGGCAGTGCAGTGGTGTTCGGGCAGTGTAGGGGGTCGTGCTGGGGCTGGTGTTTCAGGGTTTAGGGCAGTGCAGTGGTGTTCGGGCAGTGTAGGGGGTCGTGCTGGGGCTGGTGTTTCAGGGTCTTGGGCAGTGCAGTGGTGTTCGGGCAGTGTAGGGGGTCGTGCTGGGGCTGGTGTTTCAGGGTTTAGGGCAGTGCAGTGGTGTTCGGGCAGTGTAGGGGTCGTGCTGGGGCTGGTGTTTCAGGGTTTAGGGCAGTGCAGTGGTGTTCGGGCAGTGTAGGGGTTCGTGCTGGGGCTGGTGTTTCAGGGTTTTGGGCAGTGCAGTGGTGTTCGGGCAGTGTAGGGGGACGTGCTGGGGGTGGTGTTTCAGGGTTTTGGGCAGTGCAGTGATGTTCGGGCAGTGTAGGGGGATGTGCTGGGGGTGGTGTTTCAGGGTTTAGGGCAGAGCAGTGGTGTTAGGGCAGTGTAGGGGGTCGTGCTGGGGTGGGGTTTTAGGGTTTAGGGCAGAGCAGTGGTGTTCAGGCAGAGTAGGGGGTCGTGCTGGGGGTGGTGTTTAGGGTTTAGGACAGTGCAGTGGTGTTCGGGCAGTGTTGGGGGTCGTGCTGGGGGTGGTGTTTCAGGGTTTAGGGCAGTGCAGTGGTGTTCGGGCAGTGTAGGGGGTCGTGCAGGGGGTGGTGTTTCAGGGTTAGGGTGGGTCATGCAGGGGGTGGTGTTTCAGGGTTTAGGGCAGTGCAGTGGTGTTCGGGCAGTGTAGGGGGTCTTGCTGGGGGTGGTGTTTCAGGGTTTAGGGCAGTGGTGTTCGGGCAGTGTAGGGGGTCTTGCTGGGGGTGGTGTTTCAGGGTTTAGGGCAGAGCAGTGGTGTTCGGGCAGTGTAGGGGGTCGTGCTTGGGCTGGTGTTTCAGGGTTTAGGGCAGTGCAGTGATGTTCGGGCAGTGTAGGGGGTCGTGCTGGGGCTGGTGTTTCAGGGTTTAGGGCAGTGCAGTGGTGTTCGGGCAGTGTTGGGGGTTGTGCTGGAGCTGGTGTTTCAGGGTTTAGGGCAGTGCAGTGATGTTCGGGCAGTGTAGGGGGTCGTGCTGGGGCTGGTGTTTCAGGGTTTAGGGCAGGGCAGTGGTGTTCGGGCAGTGTTGGGGGTCGTGCTGGAGCTGGTGTTTCAGGGTTTAGGGCAGTGCAGTGGTGTTCGTGCAGTGTAGGGGGTCGTGCTGGGGCTGGTGTTTCAGGGTTTAGGGCAGTGCAGTGGTGTTTGGGCTGTGTAGGGGTCGTGCTGGAGCTGGTGTTTCAGAGTTTAGGGCAGTGCAGTGGTGTTCAGGCAATGTAGGGGGTCATGCTGGGGCTGGTGTTTCAGGGTTTAGGGCAGTGCAGTGGTGTTCGGGCAGTGTAGGGGGTCGTGCTGGGTCTTGTGTTTCAGGGTTTTGGGCAGAGCAGTGGTGTTCGGGCAGTGTAGGGGGTCGTGCTGGGGGTAGTGTTTCAGGGTTTAGGGCAATGCAGTGGTGTTCGGGCAGTGTAGGCGGTCGTGCTGGGGGTGGTGTTTCAGGGTTTAGAGCAGTGCAGTGGTGTTCGGGCAGTGTAGGGGGTCGTGCTGGGGGTGGTGTTTCAGGGTTTAGGGCAGTGCAGTGGTGTTCGGGCAGTGTAGGGGGTCGTGCTGGGGCTGGTGTTTCAGGGTTTAGGGCAGTGCAGTGGTGTTCAGGCAGTGTAGGGGGTCGTGCTGGGGCTGGTGTTTCAGGGTTTAGGGCAGTGCAGTGCTGTTCGGGCAGTGTAGGGGGTCATGCTGGGGCTGGTGTTTCAGGGTTTTGGGCTGTGCAGTGGTTTCGGGCAGTGTAGGGGGTCGTGCTGGGGGTGGTGTTTCAGGGTTTAGGGCAGTGCAGTGGTGTTCGGGCAGTGTAGTGGGTCGTGCTGGGGCTGGTGTTTCTGTGTTTTGGGCAGTGCAGTTGTGTTTGGGCAGTGTAGGGGGTCGTGCTGGGGGTGGTGTTTCAGGGTTTAGGGCAGAGCAGTGAAGTTTGGGCAGTGTAGGGGGTCGTGCTGGGGTGGTGTTTTAGGGTTTAGGGCAGAGCAGTGGTGTTCGGGCAGAGTAGGGGGTCGTGCTGGGGGTGGTGTTTAGGGTTTAGGACAGTGCAGTGGTGTTCGGGCAGTGTAGGGGGTCGTGCTGGGGTAGTGTTTCAGGGTTTAGGGCAGTGCAGTGGTGTTCGGGCAGTGTAGGGGGTCATGCAGGGGGTGGTGTTTCAGGGTTAGGGGGGTCATGCAGGGGGTGGTGTTTTAGGGTTTAGGGCAGTGCAGTGGTGTTCGGGCAGTGTAGGGGGTCTTGCTGGGGGTGGTGTTTCAGGGTTTAGGGCAGTGGTGTTCAGGCAGTGTAGGGGGTCTTGCTGGGGGTGGTGTTTCAGGGTTTAGGGCAGAGCAGTGGTGTTTGGGCAGTGTAGGGGGTCGTGCTGGTGTGGTGTTTTAGGGTTTAGGGCAGAGCAGTGGTGTTCGGGCAGAGTAGGGGGTCGTGCTGGGGGTGTTGTTTAGGGTTTAGGACAGTGCAGTGGTGTTCGGGCAGTGTAGGGGGTCGTGCTGGGGGTGGTGTTTCAGGGTTTAGGGCAGTGCAGTGGTGTTCTGGCAGTGTAGGGGGTCGTGCAGGGGGTGGTGTTTCAGGGCTAGGGGGGTCATGCAGGGGGTGGTGTTTCAGGGTTTAGGGCAGTGCAGTGGTGTTCAGGCAGTGTTGGGGGTCGTGCTGGTGTTTCAGGGTTTAGGGCAGTGCAGTGGTGTTCGGGCAGTGTAGGGGGTCATGCTGGGGTTGGTGTTTCAAGGTTTAGGGCAGTGCAGTGGTGTTCGGGCAGTGTAGGGGGTCGTGCTGGGGCTGGTGTTTCAGGGTTTTGGGCAGTGCAGTGGTGTTCGGGCAGTGTAGGGGGTCGTGCTGGGGCTGGTGTTTCAGGGTTTAGGGCAGTGCAGTGGTGTTCGGGCAGTGTAGGGGGTCGTGCTGGGGCTGGTGTTTCAGGGTTTTGGGCAGTGCAGTGGTGTTCGGGCAGTGTAGGGGTTCCTGCTGGGGCTGGTGTTTCAGGGTTTAGGACAGTGCAGTTGTGTTCGGGCAGTGTACGGGGTCGTGCTGGGGGTGGTGTTTCAGGGTTTAGGGCAGTGCAGTGGTGTTCGGGCAGTGTAGGGGGTCGTGCTGGGGCTGGTGTTTCAGGGTTTTGGGCAGTGCAGTGGTGTTCGGGCAGTGTAGGGGGACGTCCTGGGGTGGTGCTTCAGGGTTTTGGGCAGTGCAGTGATGTTCGGGCAGTGTAGGGGGACGTGCTGGGGGTGGTGTTTCAGGTTTAGGGCAGAGCAGTGGTATTCGGGCAGTGTTGGGGGTCGTGCTGGGGGTGGTGTTTTAGGGTTTAGGGCAGAGCAGTGGTATTCGGGCAGAGTAGGGGGTCGTGCTGGGGGTGGTGTTTAGGGTTTAGGGCAGTGCAGTGGTGTTCGGGCAGTGTAGGGGGTCGTGCTGGGGGTGGTGTTTCAGGGTTTAGGGCAGTGCAGTGGTGTTCGGGCAGTGTAGGGGGTCATGCAGGGGGTGGTGTTTCAGGGTTAGGGGGGTCATGCAGGGGGTGGTGTTTCAGGGTTTAGGGCAGTGCAGTGGTGTTCGGGCAGTGTAGGGGGTCTTGCTGGGGGTGGTGTTTCAGGGTTTAGGGCAGTGGTGTTCGGGCAGTGTAGGGGGTCTTGCTGGGGGTGGTGTTTCAGGGTTTAGGGCAGTGCATTGGTGTTCGGGCAGTGTAGGGGGTCGTGCTGGGGCTGGTGTTTCAGGGTTTAGGGCAGTGCAGTGGTGTTCGGGCAGTGTAGGGGGTCGTGCTGGGGCTGGTGTTTCATGGTTTAGGGCAGTGCAGTGGTGTTCTAGCAGTGTAGGGGGTCGTGCTGGGGCTGGTGTTTCAGGGTTTACGGCAGTACAGTGGTGTTCGGGCAGTGTTGGGGGTCATGCTGGAGCTGGTGTTTCAGGGTTTAGGGCAGTGCAGTGGTGTTCGGGCAGTGAAGGGGGTCGTGCTGGGGCTGGTGTTTCAGGGTTTAGGGCAGTGCAGTGGTGTTCGGGCAGTGTAGGGGTTCGTGCTGGGGCTGGTGTTTTAGGGTTTAGGGCAGTGCAGTGGTGTTCGTGCAGTGTAGGGGGTCGTGCTGGGGCCGGTGTTTCAGGGTTTTGGGCAGAGCAGTGGTGTTCGGGCAGTGTAGGGGGACGTGCTGCGGTGGTGTTTCAGGGTTTAGGGCAGTGCAGTGGTGTTCGGGCAGTGTAGGGGGTCTTGCTGGGGGTGGTGTTTCAGGGTTTAGGGCAGTGGTGTTCGGGCAGTGTAGGGGGTCTTGCTGGGGGTGATGTTTCAGGGTTTAGGGCAGTGCAGTGGTGTTCGGGCAGTGTAGGGGGTCTTGCTGGGGGTAGTGTTTCAGGGTTTAGGGCAGTGCAGTGGTGTTCGGGCAGTGTAGGGGGTCGTGCTGGGGGTGGTGTTTCAGGGTTTAGGGCAGTGCAGTGATGTTCGGGCAGTTTAGGGGGTCATGCTGGGTTTGGTGTTTCGGGGTTTAGGGCAGTGCAGTGGTGTTCGGGCAGTGTAGGGGGTCGTGCTGGGGCTGGTGTTTCAGGGTTTAGGGAAGTGCAGTGGTGTTCGGAGAGTGTAGGGGGTCGTGCTGGGGCTGGTGTTTCAGGGTTTAGGGCAGTGCAGTGGTGTTCGGGCAGTGCAGGGGGTCGTGCTGGGGCTGGTGTTTCAGGGTTTAGGGCAGTGCAGTGGTGTTCGGGCAGTGTAGGGGGTCGTGCTGGGGCTGGTGTTTCAGGGTTTAGGGCAGTGCAGTGGTGTTCGGGCAGTGTTGGGGGTCGTGCTGGGGCTAGTGTTTCAGGGTTTAGGGCAGTGCAGTGGTGTTCGGGCAGTGTAGGGGGTCGTGCTGGGGGTGGTGTTTCAGGGTTTAGGGCAGTGTAGTGGTGTTTGGGCAGTGTAGGGGGTCTTGCTGGGGGTGGTGTTTCAGGGTTTAGGGCAGTGGTGTTCAGGCAGTGTAGGGGGTCTTGCTGGGGGTGATGTTTCAGGGTTTAGGGCAATGCAGTGGTTTTCGTGCAGTGTAGGGGGTCGTGCTGGGGGTAGTGTTTTAGGGTTTAGGGCAGTGCAGTGGTGTTCGGGCAGTGTAGGGGGACACTGGTGGGGTAGTGTTTTAGGGTTTAGGGCAGTGCAGTGGTGTTCGTGCAGTGTAGGGGGTCGTGCTGGGCTAGTGTTTTAGGGTTTAGGGCAGTGCAGTGGTGTTTGTGTAGTGTGCAGCGCATGCGCTGCGTCGCTAGGTGAGACCTAAAAAGCATTGCACCAAGATGGCTGCCAACACTTCCTGGATTGAAGTGTTGGCAGCCAATTAGAGCCAAGCTCGAGCCTGTGTAGTTAGGTCCCGCCCAGATATATAAAGATTTTTTTCCTTTAATATCTCGAAAACTACTGAACGGATTTACACCATTTAAAAAAAGGGTGCTTTCTGAACCAAGCACTACCTTTTTGCCAAATTTGGTGTAATTCCGTTCAGCAGTTTTGGCTGTAACCGTGTCTAAAGTTTCCTATGGGAAATTGATTTTTTTACCTCTATTTTTTGAATTTCTCAGGAACTACTGAACGGATTTACACCATTTAAAAAAAGGGCGCTTTCTGAACCAAGGGCTACCTTTTTGCCAAATTTGGTGTAATTCAGTTCAGCAGTTCGGGCTGTAGCCGTGTCTAAATTTTCCTATGGGAAATAACATGGGGAAAACGTGTTTTGGGACCCCCGTTTTTTCTTGGCCCCCGCTTGACGAATCATCCCGAAACTTTCAGGATAGGAGCTGACCGGAGCGCCCCACTAGTTTTGAAAATTTCGCGAAGATTGATCATCCGGCGCTAAAGTTATTGGGAAAAGAAAAAACACTTTTCCTATGGAAACTAGATCCTAACTATAACTATCTACTGGCGACCGCCAGTAGATAATATATATATATAAATATACATATATATAGATATACATATATATACACACACACAATACATATATATATTGCCTTCAGAAGTAATCGATAATAATCACTAAACCATGTTTCAAGAAAAGAAATCAACATCAGCATCTCTAGAATTAACAATGGACAGAAACAGAGCAATGCATTTAAAGGAAGAACTAGAAGATATTTCTGCTACCATTTTTCGCAGGCCAATGATTTTTGACATGTCGCATCAACAAACTTTAGCTCAAAGGTGGAAAAAGTGGAGAAGGTTTGAGCATTTTCTAAAAGCCACATGTAAAAGACCTTCTGATGAATGAGCGAGAGACTTGGACGACAGCATGCTCTTGGACCAGTTTGTCGGGGCAGCGCCGGCGAGCCCGATGCCTTGCTGCTGAGCGCAAGCCCACTCCTCCCCCTCCTGCTGTTGGCACACGCACATGAGGCTGCTTCCGGCCATGCTTCCCGGGAGCCGCAAGCCGCGATTCGTGATCTGTGACCCGTGAGATGAGAGTCACGGCGGATTTGAGGTGGCGGGATTATGGGACCCGCAAAGAGACCCCATGAGGAGATTTTAGAAAAAATTAACATCTTGGAGCTGACGATCCCCGGCCCCCGTGAGGACATGAGCAGCAATGCAATGAGCTGCTACGTGAGCTACTACGTGAGCCCGTACTGAGAGGAAAAACGGGGATGGCGCGGAGGTAAGGGGATTTTCCTTGGATTCGGGGAGTCCCCTCCACTAGACTTGTCCTGTCCAAGGGTCCTGGGGCAAGTGCTTTTGTGCATATGTGCTGGGAGGTTTTTTTGACGCCAGTGAAGCAGTAGTTCTCATCCTTGGGGGAAGGAAGAAGGGAGGGAAAAAAAACATTACAAAATTTAGAAAATAGTGTGCTTATACAGCGTCCATACAGCATCCTTACAGCAAAGAAATAATATATATTTGTTCTGGGGTCTGAATTGTGAAGCATGCGGCAAATGGTCCTGAGGGGGACAGGAATAAGAGCAGGAGCTTCAGCTTCAGCCCCCAGCCCTTCATTACTAACTCAGAAGGATAAGAGAAAAGCAGCCCAGTCACGCATTCTTGCGGCGAGGAGAGGAAAAGCCACGCAGAAGAGAAGCGGGCTGCGAATATTTCAATGGATCAAATATCGATGATATTAAAGCCTTAAAACAGATATACGATATGTTAATAAATGCTTGCGGTCCTATAGTTATGGGGGGGGGGATTTTAACTTTATACAAGACTTAGGATTAGATACCTCAAATAAGGCTAAGCAGCAACTAAAATCAAAGACTGCAAAATTAATAAAAATTATGAAAGAAGATTTTGCCTTAATTGATTCTTGGAGGGTAGACCACCCAGGGTTGACACAGTTTACTTGCTACTCTGCTAGGTTTAAAACAGCTTCTCGACTTGACTTCTTCCTGGTAAATAAGCAACTTGTAAGAGAAGAGTCTGATATTTTTGCCTATTCCTTTTCGGACCATTCAATAGTTTCCTTGGTGATACGCTTATGCACCCCCCAAAGAATTAAAACCAGGTGGCATTTCGATAAAGCACTGCTCTCAGATTTAGTATGGATCACAGAAACTCAGGAATTTTTACAGTGTTTTTTTTAAAGAGGATATTAACTCAGCCCCAGGTTTTATGGTATGGGAAGCTTTTAAGGCTTCTTTCCGGGGGATGGTGATTGCATACAAAGCTAACACAGCAGAGGCAACAGAAGGTAGAATTACTACAAAAAGTTGTAGACTGGGCTAGGGCAGATCTTAAATCTATGCCCCTAAGTGGCCTTGATGAGAAGATACTACAGCAGGAATTATCGAAAGCAAAAGAGCAATAATTCTTTTTTTACTTTCGAAGAGATTTCGGGGAGTAAGACGTTTCAGCAGTAAGTCTATGAAGAGAGCCAGCGCGTAGGCACATTTTTAGCTTGGTCTACTAAAATACAACAAAGCAGACAGCTGACCTCACAAATAAGGGACCCTAGTACTACAAATCTGGTAGGGGATAAAGACAAGATCGCTGAAATATTTGTATCCCACTTTAAGCGAATTTATGCTGAGACCCAGATAGTAGATTTACAGGAGCTCGAGGACTACTTCACCGAACTTCAGTTACCTAAAATTACAAAGTCTGACAGTGCGGCCTTAAGTAAACCGATTGAACTTTCAGAAGTAATTGAAACTATAAAAGGGATGGCCAGCGCTAAGGCAAGTGCTAACAACGGTATTACGCTGGAAGTTTATACGATGTTTTCAGATGATCTCTCGCCATTCCTATTATCCTTGTATAATCAAATCTTGGATGGGACTCCTATTTCTGATAGATTCAAGGAGTCAGTGGTGATTTCTATCTTGAAAAAAGATAAGGACCCGAACGACCCGAGCTCCTATTGCCCAATAAGATTATAAACTTTTCATGAAAATCTGGGCAAATAGGATCGCAGGATGTGCACAGCAGGTGGTCCATGCAGACCAAACAGGCTTTCTGCCTGGCAGATCAATGGCAGCTAATATTTTTTTTTGCTACAGGCAATTGATTCTTTTTCAGTTAATAAGGACAAAGTGGCTATTTTAATGATGGATGCGGAAAAGGCATTTGACCTTGTGGACTGGCAGAACCTCTTTTTCATCCTAGGGAAGTTTGGCTACCCAGCCTGTCTGATAGAGATGTAAGGGGAAATTATAAAGGGGCAGTCGCAAAGATAATTATTAACGCAGAACAGGCAGGAGAGGTGGCGATTAAACGTGGCACCAGACAGGGTTGCCCCCTGTCCCCCCTCCTATTTTCTCTTTTTATTGAGCCACTGGCGGTAAAAATTCATTTTAATGCTTCAATTGTGGCCCCTTTAACGGGGATGGCAAAAATAAAGCTGTTTGCCGACGATATGATTTTATATCTAAAGGCAGATAAGGCAAATATCCAGGCAGCATTAGGGGAGATTCAGGCGTTTACAGATCTGGGGGGTTATAAAGTAAACCAGGCTAAAACGGAGGTTCTCCTGTTCAATTCCGCAGTGGTCGAACTCCCAGCAGGGCTTGCATTTTTGCCATCTCGACCTATAAGATATTTAGGTATATATGTTACTGCTGACTTCTCCCAACTATTTCAACTAAACTATGGAAATACCCTTATGAAGGTAAAAAGGCTTTTAGAAAGATGGACGCTACTACCTCTCTCACTAGTGGGCTGAGTTTCCCTAGTGAAAATGTCAATACTTCCTTTGCTGGTAGTTCTGTTTTTAAATCTTCCTTTAAAAGTACCAACCTTATATTTTAAGGAGTTGGATAAAGTTATTTGGGAGTTTATATGGGCAAAAAAAAAGACCCGGGTCAAATTAGCCATTATACAATTAGAAATAGAGCGGGGGGGCTTGCACTACCCTATTTCTTCACCGATTATCAAGCCACGCTAGTTAGTTTACTAACTCAGCTGGCAGCCCCCTCTTCTTCGAAGTTTGATAATTTTATGTTAAACCATATGCTAACAGAAAGCCCAATTAAGCTACCAGTATTTCTTCGTACAATAAAATTACCAAAGAAAACAAGATATAAGGTCATAATTTCAATTGTAACTCGTACCCAATATTTCTATAAAACATATAATCTTCCAACACGGCATGCATATACCTCTCTTCAAGATTGTTAGTTATGGGGTCTTCAGTTTTCCCAAGGGGTGTTATAGTCCTACAATAATTTGGGCTCTGGAAGCTAGGCGATTTCTATAACTGCACCCATTTGATAACGTCGGAATCATTTGCATGGCAATCTGATCCCCAAAGTAGAGGTTTGCGGTTAAGATACAGACAAATTATAGGCTTCCTTAAGAATAACTACACAATGATTAATGAGACGAAAAAAACAATTTTAAAAACATTCTTTGAGAAGAATCTGAACGGTGTTGGTACCTGGTATCGGGTTTTACCTCAAGGCACGAATAACAAGCTTATCGATGAGATGCTCCCAAAAATTGCCCAGGAAACAAATTGTTGTTTTAATAATAAGGAATGGCAGTCATTGTGTGAATTTGGGAATAAGGCTTTGAGGGCGGCCAATTTCAAAAGAATGTCTTTTTTGTCTAGATGGCTGGCATATTACACCCCCCTTAGACTGCATAAACTGTTCCCATCAACTACTAATCAATGTTTTAGATGTAATCGGGTTGGGGCGGGAGAATGAGCTCATATATTTTTTACATGCCCTAGACTGCAGCACTTTTGGGAGGAGGTCTTTAGGTTCATTAGTCGCTGCATGTCCATGGTCATTCTCCCTTCAACATCGCTAGCCTTATTTGGGTTCTCCCACACAGACCTACAGCTGCCAACATTTCGGCAATACTTTGTATTTATAGCAATTGCGGTAGCTAGATCCCTGGTGCTGCAGAATTGGAGATCATTGAAGGTACCGACAATGGCTTTCTAAATTGGACCAGACCTATCAATTCGAAGAGGCTAATGCAAAGAGGGTAGGGGCACTTCGTAGATTCAAAGCTACATGGGAGGACTATGCCCTGACTACTCAAGTAAATTGAAAAAATTGGGGAAAAAAAGAATAAAAAGAGAGGATGGTAACATTGCTTTATGGCTGTTTAGCAATGTTTTATGTCCTTGTTTATTCTTAAGATATGAAATCTGGTTTTTTTTTGGATATAGGTGACACTGGATATTTATTATGAATTTATGCTATTTATGCTATTTATTGTATGATGTAGCATGTACTCTTTCTATTATGAAGTGTTTTTTAAGCTTGTACCATGATGTTGATTATCTATGGATGAATTTTTTCGAGCTGTCTGCTTTTTCTGCTCAATAAAAATAATTTAAAAAGAATGAGCGAGAGACTTATTACTAATCTAATAGGTGATTGTTAGACCTGTCATCCTTAGGGTTGGCGTCTCCCAATGTTTTGCCTGCTTACCTACACTTTGTGCTGTATCTTTTTGTTGGCCTTAGTACTCTGAGCACTTTACCACTGCTAACCAGTGCTAAAGTTCATGTGCTTCTCCCTTAAACATGGTGACATTGGTATATACCTGATTGCCATATTTAGTTTACCTGTAAGTCTCTTGTAACGTGGTATACCATATACTCAGGGCCTGTCATCTAAATGCTACTAGTGGACTTGCAGGACTGGTTGTGCCACCCATGCACCCTACCAAATTAGTACACTACTGGACCCTGGAAGAACTCTGCTGGAGTAAAGACTACTATGCTGTTAGGATTGCCACTTTGCCTTGACTGACTGTTCCGAGGAACTGCTTCTCTGCTTTGCTGAGCTGCCCTGCTGCCTGCTGATTTCTTCTGCCCTGCTGAGGACAAGGACTGGACCTATCTCACTTGAACCCAGAGTAACTCCAAGGACTTGCTGGCTTGGCTCCTGTTTTCTGAAGTGTCAGGGACATAAAATACTTCCTGCAATCCTGCTGGACTCTGCCATCTGTGAGTCCTACACTTGTCTGAGGTGCCCTTTGAAGGAAAGTACCCTTCTTGACATGGTCACCTCCACTTTTTGCCTGGTATTTGATGTAATTTTGACTGGAAGTGCACAGGGTTCCTGCTAACCAGGTCCCCAGTGCTAGATCTCTTTCCCAAAACTGTGCAATTGTTTTCCCCAATTGGTGATACCTTTAGTGGCCTCTGTAAGTCCCTAGTAAATGGTACTCCTGGTTCCTAGGGCCTCAGATACTAAAGAGGGTCCCCAAAGGCGGCAGCACAAATTGTGTCACCCTAAGGGACCCTGCACCAAGCTCATGTAAACTGCCACTGCAGGCTGCGTGTCTTGGTGCAGACAAAAGTGAAAACACGACATGGCACACAGCCTGCACTGCATTCAGTATAAGTAAGTCACCCTACAGCAGTCCTTACCGCCCTAAGGCAGGGTGCCCTGTACTTTATGTGAGGGCATAACTGCATGAGCAGATATGCCCCATTCTGGTCAGTTCTATTACTGCTAGTACAAATAATCATGGAAGCCATCTTAAAAGCATGTCCTAGACACTGGTGAAAACGAGTTCCCCAGCAATATGATGGCTTCACCAAAAATAGGGATTTTCGGTATCAAACATCTCAGATTAATAAACCCACACTGATGCCCGTAGAGGTGCCCTCTGAAACTCGACCAGCCACTGGTGTGCTGACTGACTGGTTTTCGCCAGCCTGCCACCAGAGACGAGTTGCTGACCCCCAAGGTTGAGGGCCTTTGCTCTCTGAGGCCCGCTGCTTTTGGTATGCAAATCTGGATTCTCTCACAGGAGAAAAGACCAATACCTTCTGTCCAGAGCCCTTTGGCACCTCGACAGTCGGAAATTTAGCTAGACAAGACAGGCGTGAACACCCTCAGGCGAGCACCACCCCAGAACTGGGCTACCTAAAATGGATGCGACTTTTCAGAAGTGACCTTCTTGGTGATGGCAAATTTAGGACCACTGGGTCAGGGCTATGCCCACTTCCCCCAGGAAGTGGTCATATAGGGGGCGTAGTGACCCTAGGGGTATGTAGCCTACTACCTTATACTACCCTAATGCTCCTTAATTCAGAATTTAGGGGAGCCCTGGCTCCAGAAAATCAGATCCTGCCAAGTAAAAGAAGAAGAAGGGCCAAAGAACTGTGAAAGCAAGAACTGCAGAAGAAGCAACTGACTTGGCACCAGCCCTGCCAGCCTGTTCACCTATTCTCGACAGTTGCGCCAAAGTCTTCTTGTCATGCAAGGTGACGATCCTCCAAAGACTGGGAGGACTGCCAGCACTTCTTCAAAGACTCAGAATCTCCTGTGGAGCAACGGAGCTGCTTCCCTGCATTCTGCAGGCACCCCAAGGAAGACTGTGAGACTCCGGAACCTCAAAAACCCGACAACGCAAGTTGCCACTGGACCTGTGCTTCCTAGCCCAAGCTGAAGTGGGCCAACAGTGCCAGAGTGGTCACGGCACTCCAGAGACAAAGCCCACCTTGGACTTGCCCACTGTGGACTTCTCGCCACCACCTGCAACCTCTGTTTGCAGACCCCCTCTACTGGGACTGCTCCCGGTGATGAAAATCAGATTCCTAAGGACACCTCTGCACTTATCACCCCAGGCCCATGGAGAAGAGGACCAAAGGTGTCCCCATGTCCCCAAGCATCACGAGGCCTGAGCTCCCTTGTTGGTTTAGCCTGACTGGTCTCCCAGTCTGAGCCTGCAGCCTCTTTTCCGACAGACCAATCTCCATAGACTTGAATGGGGCACCCAACGCTGTAAGGTATCTCTGTACCTGGCCGCCTCAATGCACCCTAAGTGAACTGTTGGTGCTGCCTTGGACCTTGCCCCGTACTCACCTTAAGTCCAGAAAATTGGTCTAGTAAGTTGCTGTTGAGTACCCAGTATGCAATATATGTTTTTCCTGCAGAGATTAACATTACCACGAAGTGCTTCAATTACGTTCCAAAGAATCAAAATCACCCGACGGCAAAAAACACACCTCTGCACCCGGATGCCCCAGTGCCTTCAAAGGTGACCTGTTGGTGTTGCCTGGGTCCTTGCCCCATACTCAACTTAAGACCTGGGAAAGGTTCCCACAAGTCGTTGTTAAGTGACCATATGCAGAGTATGTTTTCCTCCTAAGTTAGCATTGCCGAGAAGTGCTTCAATTACGATTTAAAGTATCAGTTCAGTTCAGTTCACACAGCTTTATTCGATCTTTATAAACAGACCATAAAAGCACAACAGTACATATAAAATTTCCACACCAATAAATATAAATATATATACAAAGTTAAAATAAGTATTAAACAAGTTTGCTGTGGTCCGGATACGCCATTAAAAACGTTTAAAAAACAATTGATAAAATAAAACTACACAATACTACTAAGATATACCCCGCCTTTTTCCTCTTCCTAAAACAGGCCCATAGGAATGAGGCAACACAAAAGCAAATAAAAGGGTCCATTAAGGCCTTTAGAAAATACATGGCGACCCGGCATTGCCTAAAATGATGGCGCCTCAGGATTGGGAGTATAAGTGTTTTCCTCTCCTCAGAATAATTTTTACAAAATAGGATGATATGTAGGTCTGTCTGCACGGCATGGTTGTTGCAAGGGCAGGGAGCAAGATCTGCTAGTCTGTATTTGTTTTGTGGATGTCCCAGGAATAACGGGATCATATTCATTCGGAAACGCAATAGGATAAATTTATGCTGCGCGTTATTTAAACGAGATAGGTAATGGAAACCTTCTCCTGGTATTGACGGGACCAGATCATAAGCAATGGAAGAAGGAAGGATACGTTTTTTTTCCCTTCGAACATGATTTAATCTTTGGGTATACAAGTCCGTTATCCATTTCTTCGTAACCTTTTTGCATGAGTCGGGGTCCTGAAAACGTTTTCCCAGCCCTAGGGCTTTCAGTTCAGACTCGACATGATTTAACCACCCAATCCTTTTATAGTGGTCTAAACTATAGCATTCCCTAATGATGGTTTGGGTCAAATCCACCGTAGTTCTCCGCCATATTGAGAGCCACAGGAGGACTGGGGCCAACCTTATAGTATCACTCAAATAGGGAAGCCCCAGTTCAAGATGTAGGATGTAATTTGGGGCTGATTGGGGTAGAGATACACACTTTTTAAAGAAGGAGTCTTCCATTTGCTGTAATGACGCAGCATTAACCATCGCCCAGACACCTGCCCCATATGTTGCCGTCGATTTTGTTTTTGCATCGTCATCACTGCTCTGGTCAGATCTGACGCATCATGCTTTGACACTGACACAGAGGCTGTTTGATGACAGAGGTTCCACAGCCTGAATGGCTCAACGACAACGCATTGTCCGCATCACATTGGAGCGCGGCGACGACGCAGCGGTCCGACTGCATAGAAAAGATCGACGCATTGTGCCCTCATCATCAACGCTTTGCTCCATGAAAGGTACTTTTTCAGAAGGGCCTGCGTGAGTCTAGCAGCCAGCCTGCCCTCCATGGTGGTCGACCTGTACTTTGGATTTTCCCGAGTCCCTCGCAACCTCAAGTAACTTTTTAGTGCTATTGACTTCTAAGCACTGTTTTTGCATTTATTCTTTAAAGAATCATATCTCGACTTCTGCTAATTGGAATTTTGTTGTTTTGGTC
The DNA here is from genome assembly GCA_963921515.1 of Calotriton arnoldi. NCBI lineage: Eukaryota > Metazoa > Chordata > Amphibia > Caudata > Salamandridae > Calotriton > Calotriton arnoldi. The sequence continues at coordinate 1,171,572 of CAWUFW010001071.1, forward strand.
TGGTGTTGCTCAGATAAATATTCTCTATTTTTGTAAACCTGTGTGGAGTCTTTTTGTGGTGTATTAATTGTGTTACTGTGTGTGTGTGTGTGTGTTGCATAAATACTTTACACATTGCCTCTTTAGTTAAGCATGCCTGCTCTGTGCCAAGCTACCAGAGGGTGAGCACAGGTTAATTTAAAGTGTGTATCTAGCTTATCCTGACTAGGATTGTGGTCCCTACTTGGACAGGGTTCAACTCTCTGCTAACTAGAGACCCAATTTCTAACAGTGAAGAAGTGGAAGATATAATTATCACGTTTCCTGAGGATGAAGCAAGTACTTATAAAGGCCTTATGAATGTTTAAATGAAAAGTTTGACCCTCAACGAAATATAGATTATGAAAGATATTCTTTTAATACAGCATGTCAAACAGAAGACGAATCTATTGAAAATGTTGTCACTTGGTTACAAAAATTAGTTACATTTTGTGAGTTTGACAAGTTCAATAATGAAGAAGTTATAAGATTAAGGGCCTGATTTAAATATTGGTGGACAGGTTGCTCCATCAGAACAGTGACGGAGTAACCCATCCACCGATATTTAAATCAGGCCCTAAGAATAATGGAAGGATGTAAATCGATTGAATTCATAAAAAACCTGCAGGAAAAATATATGACCTATAAACTATGTTAAAGATGGCTCATGCAGAAGCAAGATCTAAGGTTCATGCTGTGAACATGGAAGAAGGACATTTAACAACAAGAGAGCAATTGAGACAAATGTCAACTAGATATGAAAAGAAAGGTGAAAAATGGAACTATTGAAAAGAAGAAAAAAAGCAATGCTACAGATGTGGTCTACAGTTTCCGCATACAGTAAATTGTCCAGCTATGGAACAAATATGTCAAAAATGTGGAAAAATTAATAATTTTGCAAGTGTTTGTAGAGTTAGAACAGAAACTTTGACAACCAAAGATACAAAAGGATGGAAGAAACAAGATAAAAAAGTAATGACAAGTACTTAAGGCAAATGTAAGTTTATGATGTTGAGTCAGCGCACGGCTTTTCAGTCTAAGATAATTCCTTTAAAAGACCATATAAGATGTAGGCTACACCTGTGCACTATTAACAAATATGTTTAATACAGAGATATCAAATAAGAAAAATGGCCGCAGTTGGTATTATAGAAGGTGACCACAAAACGCCCTTTGGTTTGGACAGTGGAGCAACATGCAATATAACATGTGCTTTGGAGTATAACAAAATGTAAAAAAAAACCTGCACTGACTCCTTCGAATGTGAACATAATTCAATGGGGAGCCCATCGCCCTATTGATAATAAAGGAAAATTTACAGACCTACTCACTTATGGAAACATTTCAAGTGAAGAAATTCATTACTTACAAGGAGAAGTTCCAGGTCCTTGTTTATTGAGTAATGTATCAACGCAACTCATGAGTTTAATTGTAATGACATTTCACATAATAATGAAACATCCAATTTTAGCAAAATTTCCAAATTTATTTCAGAATCTAGATAAGCAGAAAGTTAAGGTTGTTACTTTACATATTGATCAGTCAATTAAACCAGTAGCACAGATGCATAGGAGAGTACCAATTAATTTACAAGCTAAAGTAGAAGTGGCAATAAGTTCTTTATTAAGGCAAGATATCATTTAGCCAACGGTTGGCCCCACTCGACAAAATCAGGATATGTGTCGACATGAGAGTTCCTAACACAGTGATTGAAAGGGTAAGACACCTGGGACCACAGTTGGATACATGGTAAGTAATCTTAATGGTGCTGCAGGGTTTTCAAGGTTAGACTTATGCAAAGGTTGCCATCAGTTGGAACTTGCTGAACAATACATAACTACATTTTCTACTCACTTAGGGTTATTTCGGTATAAAAGGTTGAATTTTGGAATTTGTTCCACTGCCGAAATATTCCAGGAAACAATAAAGAATATTATTAGACTAGGTAAAAATTGCATGAATTACAGTCAAGAAGAACATGACTCTGTATTAACAAAATTATGTGAATGTTTAAGTGAGGCTGGTCTTACTTTATATGCAGAAAAATGTGAAGTAGATAAACCAGAATTTACATATCATGGTCATATTTTTTCAAAAGAAGGAATGTGTCCAGATCCAGCTAAAGTATCCTCTTTAGTGAGCACATCTTATCAAAAGAACTGTCAGAGTTATGTTCGTTTATGGGTATGACCAGTTATCGTTCATAGTATATTGAGAATTTTGCCACTATAAGTGCACCATTATGAAAGATAACAAACAAAGGAACGCATTTGAGTGGAAGGAAGACTGTGAGATGTCATTTTCAAAAGTTAAAAAAGACATTTCTTCTGCAGTTCAATTATCATACTTTGACTCTACGCTTTCTACAGAAATGCTGATGGGTGCAAGTTCTGTAGGGCTAGGGTAAATACTGGTGCAACATAAACCCGTAAGAGAAAGTACCAGATATGTAATATCTAATGCTAGCAGAATTTTATCTGAAATTGAAAGGAAATATTTTCAGCCAGAGAAAGAAAGCTTGGCAGTTGTTTGGGTTTGAGAAAATTACCATACCTTTTTATATGGAAAACCATTTGCAGTAGCTACTGATCATCAAGCATTGTTGAGAATATTTGGTAATCGGAAAGCAAAAATGCCACTAAACATTGAAAGATGGGGTATGAGATTAATGTATTATCATTTTAAAATTATACATAAAACAGGAAAAGATTTAAATCCTGCTGACTACTTATCAAGACATCTTAGTATTAAAAAGAAAAACTGTGCAGAAAGTAAAATTGACACAAGTGACATTGCATCAAGCTTTATGTCACGTATAAAGAGATTACAGAAACACTACCCATGACTCCACTGGGAAATGTCCATTGGAATTGATGTTTGGGCAAAGAAGGAAAAGTCGGTTACCACATTTGCCTGCAAGGCCTCCTGACTGTCATGAAGAAGTTGTAAAACAAGATACATTAGCAAAGGAACAAGTGAAAGTATATGCTGATAAACGAAGACATGCTAGACCACAAAATTATAACATAGGAGATTTGATCTTAGTCAAGCACATGCAAACAAATAAATCAAAGAGTTTTTTTTCTTTTATCATAATCCCTTGACTGTGACAAAAATAAAGGGGTCAATGATTTCTGAACACAATAAAGAAAGAATTGTAACTAGAAATGCTTCATATTTTAACAAATGTAAACAGCCAATGGAAGATTCAAATTGTGCTGATCGTGAAGTTAATGATGAAAGAGTATGTGAAAGCAATTCTGACTCAAATGACATAAGTGGGAAAACTGATGCAGAATTAAAATAAAAAAAGTGTCCATCTTATAAGACAGAACTATTTTTGCAATCACATGTATGAGAAAGAAGTGATATTATTGGTGTTAGTAGGAAATCAGAAAAGACCATTAATAAACCTCAAATACTGATTGAACAATGCTAATTGTTTGATAATGTTTGCTTTTTCTTTCTTTAATTTTATTTGTAACGTATTCTGTTGTGTAAAAAAAGGGGGGGAGATGTGATATTGTGCTGTGGTACTTTAAGTTTAAGGACATAGAATATAGAATGGTAGCTAGGTTAGGAATGTTTGTGTTAGAAAGTTTGGCAGTTATAATTGAAGCTGTACTTAGGTGGACGTATATGAAAGAAGCTGTCGAAATAAATATTTAGAGTATATCACGATCCTGTATTTTATTTCCTCCTGCTGCATTACCTTACAAATGTTCAATGACATTTAATCAAAAGAACTAGACAGGCTGCATGGAAAGTGCTGTGCAAAAGGAGACCTTCGTCATGCATCGCCCAGCAAGATAGGTAGGTAGTGGTTTCACAGTTTGTATCTAGGATCCTGCTCTGTGGTAATCTCTCTCTTTGATGCTGCTTGCATGGCACCTCCCATTTGGATGCTACAGAATCCTACACTTCCGGAATTATGGATGCTCGCCTCTTTTTCACATGCAGTTGACTCCTTGCAGAAAATCCTCAAGGCAGCAGTCTCTATGTGCCTAACATTGTATGGGCGAATACACACTTTTATAAGTGTTGGATGTAGAAAGCATGGAAGCATGCCATGTGTACTAGAAAGAGGGATTATTCAGCATTACTACAGGTGCAGATAAAAGTCAAGCTTGATGTTATGAAACAATTAAGAGACTGCCTTATTTAAATGCACACTAGAATACCAAATCACCTCTGTAATGGAACTTGGACTTCACTGCAAGTAGGTTCTACTTTCCAGCAACTATACCAGCAAATGTAGACATGGCTGATAATCATTAAAAGGGAAGGCGTCAGCAATTCTCACCAAGAGCATGTATTAACAAGTACCAAGGTGGTGACCTTTTTAAGCAATTTGTAAAAAATAATGTGAATCAAGTAGCAATGGTTATACTCTAATAGGAATTCAAAGACCACTGTGCTAGGTGATTTCTGGATCTTACACGAACATCCTTTTTAGAAAATAAGTGCAACATTGTGCATTGAAATCGCCTTGGGCCAGCTGAATTAGAAAAAACATGATAAGCTACAAAATTCCACTTACAATTTCAATTGACCTTTTCTCCATTTGTATTTGGCTCTCATTTTGCTCATTGAGGATCTATTTTGCCTTCTCTCTTCTCTGCTCAACTCCTAATCTCTGTCCCCACTGCCCCTCTCACCCTTTCTCCCACTACAACTTTCTGTTTCCCATTGCATCTGTCTATCTTCCCCTTCCTGTCTCTCCTGCTCTCTCCGTTGCATTTTCTGTTTACTCTGCTTTTTTTCTTTCTCTCTTTCTCTTCTCCTTTTCTAGAACCTATTCTATTTTTCTTATTCTCTACCTATTCTCTACATAGACCATGTATGGCAACTGAAACTTTTTCTTGGTTATGCATGGCCATGAGCAGCAGCTGCCATCTTTCTTTGGTCACTGTGCTTTTTGCTGTTCCGCAGTCCCGGAAGCATACCATCCTGGGAATCTTCTGTAACTAGAGACCACAGATTTTCCTCATATTTCTGTGAAGGAAAATTCTGGAATCTGTGAAGATCCATACAATTCCTACCACCCAGAGTTCCCACACTTCTCTCAATAAAAATGGTACCCCAAATATTCACCAAGTATTATGCATTTAGTATAGTCATTACATAGTGTGAGAAATTGGGCTGAGTGGGTTGTTAATCCTGCTCAAGCAGCAGCCACAATCCCTGTCACGCTGAACCATTAAAATGACTAAATTAACCTGTGCTTAACCCTCTGGGAGCTTGGCCCAAAAGCAGTCAGGCTTAACTTAGGGGCAATGTGTAAAGTAGTTGTGTAATACACAAACAGTAATAAAGTAAAAACACAATGCAAAAAAAATCCCACACTATTTTAGAAAAATAGAGTACAATTTAATAAATTATTTGACACCAAAATGTCAAACATCCAATCAGTAGAACTGGAGTTATGAATTTTTAACGTTTAGGTAAAAACTAGCACCTAAAAAATCAAAGTGTCAACCATGGACATTTATCGTGACAGACAAGGTCAAGGTTAAAATAAATAGCCAACTGCGATGAATCGCGGTTACATACATAAAGTGGATTGGGCCCGGTCGGTGCTTACCTTCAGACTTAGAAGAAATTTGGCGAAAAAGTGTCTGAGAAATTATACGATCAGCAGACGGTGTCCGAGGAGGAGGCATCGTCGTCAGGGAGCCACTGGACGAAGTTGCGGTGAAGATTTCCATGTTTGGACTTATTCTCTTTTTTGAAAGTCGAAAATCTCCAGCGGGACGAGGCTGGAAGCTACAGCTGACGAGGGCTTCACGAGGCCGGACACCCCTTCTGGGAGGGTTTGCTGCAGCAGAGAAGAATGTAGCGGGAGCCGACCGCAGATGCACTTTGAGTGGTTAGGTGAGCAGGTTGGTCCCGATCACCTCTCGGTTCTCAGAGTAGATTTTAGCCAAATATTTTTTAAGTCCCAAGTTTTGGATTTTGGCTATCTGGGCACCTTTAACATCACCACCAAGGGTCCAGGACTGGAGAGGTACCACTTTGGGGATTAGGGCTCACTCAGGCTGGATCCAGGTGCGGGTTCAAGATGGTTGGAGCCTCTTCTCCCTGAGGCTCTGACCAGGAGGTCAGCCAACTAGCCCTTGGAGTCACGCTGGTAGTCCTGGGTTCAAGAAGTGTAACAGGGCTCAAGCAGCATGGCAGGCCTCTGAGGGTTCAAGGCAGGCTTCAGGCAGCAGAGCAGTCCTTTCAGGTACAGCAAAGCAGTCTTCTGAAGTACACAGCAGCCCACAGCAGCAGGCAGTCTTCCGAAAGCCCTTCCACAGGTCCAAAAAGTGAACTTATAAGTGGGTCTGATGGTCCTATTCTTATACCCAGTGCCTTCTTTGAAGTAGGAGAAGTTTTTAGAGAATCCCCTATGAAGTGCTTGAAGTTTCTTGCCTTCACTGCTTTGACTCCAGCCTGGCTACCTGAACAATGTAGTGGTGCCATTTGTGTGAAGGAAGGGCACAGCCTATTGATTTGCAAGTGGGGGCACAGCCTATTGATTTGCAAGTGGGGGCTGTGCCCAGCTCCGCCCCACCCCCATTCTGCCAGTGATGGCTGATCCAGGCACACCTAATCCCTCTATTGTGTGGCTGTCTGGGAGGAATCAACAAAGTGCAGCCGTCAACTACATCCAGTCATGTGACCCAGGAACGGTCTGCAGGCACCAAATAGTTAGGGCAGGAAAATGGCAGCCTTCTAAAAGTGGCATTTTTAAAATTAAAACTTAAAATCCAACTTTACCATTAACGAGGATTTTAAATTACAATTTCTCAGACACCAAACATGAAAGTCCTACTTGCCCTCAATCAAAAGTTAGCACTTATTAAATGTAATAAGGCAACTCAATCTTATCCTATGGGAGAGGTAGGCCTCACAGTAGTGAAAAAATAATTTTGGAGTTTTGTTTACTACCAGAACATCTAAAACTAAAAGGTACATGTGCAACCATCTAATTATACTGCACCCTGCCCTGTGTGCTGCCTACGGCCTACCTTAGGGGTGGCTTATATGAAATAAAAGGGGAGTTTAAGGCTTGGCAAGGGGGTTATTTTGCCATGTCGAATTGGATTTGCAAAAGTGCATTCAGGCTGCAGTGGCAGGCCTGAGAGATGTTTTAAGGGGTTATGTAAGTGGTTGCCACAATAAGTGCAGCAGGCCCACATGTTGCATTTAATTTACAGGCCGTAGATTTATTGTATACCACTTTACTTTGGACTTATAAGTAAAGTAAATATACCAATCAGGTGTAAGTCAATGTTACCATGTTTTAGGGAGTAAGCATAAGCACTTTAGAACTGGTTAGCAGTGTTAACGTGCACCAAGTCCTAAGGCCAACAAAAACAAATTCAGAAAAATAGGAGGGTACAGGCAAAAAGTTTGAGAGTGACCCTGCAGAAACGGCCAAGTCCAACACATAGCACCTCATAACAGCACTTTATTTGCTATGAACCACAATTAGATAAAGATAAAGCGGAATTTCAAAGAAGCAATAATTTTCAAAAAGCAGATTCATACTACACTGATCTGAGATTACAATATATAAGAATCAGAAAATGTTAGTCAATGTTGTGCGGAGACGTGGAGAGAGGTCCATTATGATACAAATTTTTATTTTATTTTTATTTTGACAGTTTTGTATAGCGCGAACAAGACCCTTGCGGGTATCAGAGCGCTTTACAAGGCAAATATAGGTGGATGACATATACATATAGAAAACACAGAATTATGCGAATACAGTATTGGTAACTATTAGCGGTTAGCATATATCTACAGGAGTGTATAAGAAAAAGTTCAAGGGAATTTAGACATGAATATCGATTTCACTTCTTTTTTTTAAAAAGCAGTGGACGGATTAAGTCTTGTTTCTGGGGGTAAGGCGTTCCAAATCCTGGGAGCCATTCCTGAGAAGGTACGATTATATGTTTTCTTCTTGGAGAAACGTTGTGGTTTAAGTAGAAGATTATCAGAACTCCTGGTAGATCTGTTACCACCCGATAGTATAAGTTTCTCCGCTAGGTACCTCAGGGTTTTGTGATGCAATGCCTTATGTGTCATACAAGCAATTTTTAAATGGATTCTGGCCTCAAAAGGTAACCAGTTGAGGGCCTGCAGGTCAGGGGAAATGTGGCAGTTTCTTTTGTTGCCAGTGACGAGTCTAGCGGCTGTATTGATTGCGGCTCTTAGCGGAGCGGTCGTTGATTTAGGAAGGCCACAAAGAGCGACACTACCATAGTCAACTCTGGGAATTACTAGAGTTTGGACTGCCTGTTTAACGTCATTTGCGGGTATGAAGGGTTTCAATTTTCTCAGGGTGTTTATCTGAAAATTTGCTCCTTTAGTTGCAGCGCTGATGTGCTTCTGCATATTTAGTTTATTATCCAGGGTTATTCCTAGGGATTTAGCGGAATCGATGATGAGAGGTTGACCGTCGAGTGCAGTTAGGTGCTTCATCCACTCGTGGATGATGGATGTTTGGTTGGGGGGAGCGATTAGGAGGAATTCTGTCTTTAGTGTGTTTAGTTTTAAATGGTTCCTAGCCAGCCAGGTCTGTGTCTTTTGGAGCATTGAGTTAAGGGACTTGATGTCTTCAAGAGAGTGGACCTTAATGTAGAGCTGTGTGTCGTCGGCGTACAAGTGATAATGGATGTTTGCGGAGTTGAGCAGCTCAGTGAGTGGTTCCATAAACAAATTGAAGATTTTTGGGGAGAGGTAGGATCCCTGGGGTACTCCCAAAGTGACTGGGGTGGGGTTAGATAAGGATTGGTTAATCTTGAATCTTTGTGTTCTGTTTTGAAGGAAGGAGGTGAACCAGTTTAACACCGTTCCAGATAGTCCCATTCTTTGCTTCAAGAGGTCCAGTAGGTTGTCGTGTTTGACTGTATCGAAGGCTGAGGATAAGTCCAGTAAGATTAGCAAGCAGGCTTTGTTTTGATCCAGTATTTGTAATGCGTCATCTATTATGTGAGTCATGGCTGATTCAGTACTGTGCCCTGAACGAAAGCCTGATTGGAATTGGTCGAGTAGGTTTGAAATGGTCTATGTGGTTACTAAGCAGCATGTGGACACATTTTTCGAGCAGTTTGGCCAGGGTTGAGATGTTAGATATTGGGTGATAGTTATTCAAGTCTGAGGGATCTGCTGTTACTTTCTTTAGGATGGGGGAAACCTGACCAGTTTTGAGGATGTCTGGGATGGTTCCTTGCAGAAGAGATTTATTAATAATCTTAGTCCATAGGGGCACTAGCAGTGGAATGAAGGTCTTTAGGTGGGATGCTGGGAGAGGGTCTGTGAAATGATTTGAGGGATTCAAAGTAGTGAGCGTGTTTAGGATAGTTTCTTCGCTGTAGAAGTTGAAGGCGGTCCAGGAGGCGTTGTTCTTGAGGTCGAGCTTTGCAGAGCAGTTAAGCGGGGTCCCTGGTGTGGTCGGTGCGGGGATTGAGTGTGGGTCGGTCAGGGATAATAGATCGTTAAGTAGGTCTGTCTTTAAGTTTTAAGTTTTTGTTGTGAAAAAGGACGCAAGATCTTCGCAATTGGGGAGCATATCCGGATTGGCTTGGGGGGAGTGGGTGACACCCTTAGATTGAGCTTTGATTATTTCGAACAGTTTTTTGGGGCGGTTTTTAGCTTGGTCTAATTGTTTGCATATGAAATCAGCTTTTGCGCGTCTAATCCTTCTGTTATAGGCATTTCTGGTGCTTCTTAGTACAGAGGCCCCGATTATGGTTTTCACAATATTTGGTTCAAAGAGATGAATCATTAGCATGTTGACGCTGGCTGACACTGGCAGGGTTAACTAGATATTAAACCATTTTTTATGAGATAAATAGTCCGTTATAACAGCCCTTTGTGATATGGCAGGCAATACTAGGTCATTTCATATTCATACTATTGCTAGTTAGGATATTTGCAGTCCTTTGCAGCATGCACAATAACCTAACAAACTATCTAGAATCTGGACATTTCTTGACTAGACATTTCTTCTGAAAGGCTGGTAGGTTTAGGTAGTGATAACCACTTTTTTATCAAGAATAAGAAAGGTCATGAAAGCTGCTGGCTTAAGAACAACATGACTTAATGTCTGCAGAGACGTGCAATCTTTTCACACAGCAAATTCTTATTTGACATACCTTCTGTGAAAGGTGAGAAGGGAGTTCACCTAATGGCCATTGAATTCTTGGCCTCTCAGCTGTGACTGCATACTAATGTTGGTACCACCTTTCATATCAGCTCCAAACACACAACACTGTAGGATGCCTCAAGGATCCATCATATTCCCTTTATTATTCAACATCTACCTACCCGCCCCCTTACGAAATCCGATTAAATCATTCAACCTCCCTTGTTACAACTATGTAAATGATACCCCAATCGTTTTAAAAATGGTTGGCATGGAAGACCTCTACAATTTAAAACTTCATGACTGATCTTGGATCATAAACACATGAATGATGAATAACCATCCAAAGTTGAATATCACAAAGACAGAGACTATGACCTGCAGACGATGCCAACAATATCAGCCTACCGCCATATGGCCTAAGGAAAATTAGGCCCCTCCAACAGTATCAAAAGAAGTCAGAATCTTAAGGGTAACCATGGACTCAGAACTATACTTGATACTACATTTTAAGAATTTCACATAGAGTGTCTTCTACACAATGAAAACACTATGTTGCTTCGTCCCATACTTTGGATACGAACAGAAACTGCATGCTCTCCTCCCACTCATAATCTCCAAGCTTGACTATGTCAACATCCTATACTTTGGTGTACCAGCATTCATCATACGCAAAATACATCTCATCCAAAATGCTGCTGCAAAACGTGTTCTTTGCCTTCACCCAGGGGAACACATGACTCCAGTCTTGCAACCACTCCACTGGCTGTCTATAGGTAGAAGAGCAGTGTTCAAGGCACTTTGCATTGTCCACAGAGCCTCTCACAGAAAAAAAACTATACCTAAAGTTAAATTCAAGCCATACAAACAAAACAGGATGCTGTGTTCCAGGTTTGCACCAATTATCATCATACCATCTTACCAGAAGAAATCCATAGGAGGCACTGCTTTCTCACTACAAGCTACCAAACTCTAGAACTCACTACCAGACAGCATTCAAAGTATTCAACATATACACTTCAGAAGACAATTGAAAACATGGCTATTTCCAAGACAACTACACCACTCCACATCCAAATGAAAGAACCCAGAAAGACAGTTGCACCTTAAACTCAATCTTGAGCTTACAATCCACAGTTTGGAAACAACCCAACCGGCAAACTACTTTTTGAAACGCAAGTAAGTTAAAGAGGGTCGACATATGGTTTTCTGGGTTATTATATAATTATGTAATTTCAGAAATTGCATTTCTGGTCCACATTAATGCTAACAACACCGTACTCTCGGTCGGCTGCCAATTGTAACTTACACCTCTTACATTTATATCAGGCATATTTGCTACAAGGTCTGTCCATCACCAGTACTGTACAGCCAATAAACCTGCCATCACCAAATGGACAAGCATGGAATAAAGGAAGAGATCTGGCACACACACCTGGCCAACTAGAGGACTTTAATTTATTCCACAACTGTAGTTCCTAAATATCTATACGCTACTTCATATCTCACAATGACATTCAGATATGGGATGACAGTAGCAATGTCCGCCCAAGAACATCTTTCCACTTCTCTCTCCCTCCAACCATGCCACCTCAGGCTCACAACTATACACAAAATTCTGATTGAACAACCTAGTGCAATATCCAGCAGACTATATACATACAAAATACCACAAAGGGACCTGCAGAGCTGTTCAAAGTTGTCAGCATACTGGACCCCATATACTGCGCTTCCGTGTCTCTTAAACCTCACCATTCACCATACTGCTATGCGCTGCATCCCAAAGCACGATAAATGCACCTGCTCAGGAACGACATGGAAACACTTCCCAAATAAGATATCAAAACAAAAGGTGCTAGATCTGGCACCATTGGCATGGTTTCCCCAAACATTTAGATTTCAGACCTCCTGTTTTTGCTGACTTCGTTTTTACTGGCCTTAAGATTCTGCACACTTTACCAATGCTGACCAGTGCTAAAGTGATTGTGCTCTCTCCCTAAAACATGATAACATTGGCTTATCCACTATTGGCATAATGAATTTACTTATAAGTCCCTAGTAATGTGCACTACTTGTGCCCAGGGCCTGTAAATTAAATGCTACTAGTGGGCCTTCAGTAATGGTTGTGCCACCCGCTTAAGAACCCCTTTAAACATGCCTCAGGCCTGCCATATCAGAGCCTGTGTGTGCAATTTTAAACTGCCTTGTTGGTATGGCAAGTTAAATCTCTTTCCAGGCCCAAACCTTCCTTTTTAATACATGTCAGTCATTCCTAGGGTGGGCCTTGGACATCCCAAAAGGTGAGGTGTAATGTATTTAAAAAGCAGGACATGTACTTTTAAGTTTTACTTGTCTTGGTAGTAAAAAACTCTTACATTTGTTTGTCACTGCTGCAAGGCCTATATCTCCCACATGACAACATTGGTATTACCTTATTACATTTTATAAGCGTAATTTCCAAATGTTAAGATATAACTGGGTCATATTTGGTGTTTCTGGAATAATAATTTAACATCCTAACTTATGGTGAAGTTGAACTTTAAATTACAATTCTGAAAATGCCACTTTTAGAATGTTGCCATTTTCTTGCCTTAACCTTCCTGCAGCCTGACTCTGATCACATGATTGGGTGCAGTTGGCCGTTGGGCTTTGTGTATTCCACCTAGACAGCCACACACAATGGGAGCGAAGGTGTGACTGAGTGGGCTATCCCGACAGGATGGAAGGGAGTAGCTGAACCCAGCTTCACTAACACCTGAATAGGCTGTGTCCTGTCCCCACGAAAGGGCTGCCTACCCTGTAGTTAGTCTGGAGCCAAGGCTGGCAAGGCATCTGTGCATTTCAAAGGCATGTGTCTGGAAGTTTCTCCCCACTTCAAAGGAACAACTGTGTATAAAAGAAAGACCTCAGACAGCACCTCTTCAGTGCACTTCTGCACCTGTGGATACACAGCTAGGAAGAAGGACTGCTGTGCTGCTGAAAGGACTACCACTCTGCTGGAATGCTACTCTGTGGGAATTCTGATTTGCTGTGCTGACCTGCTGCCTGCTGCCTGGGTGAGAAGTACTGGACCTGCATCTGTCGAAACCAGAACCCAGAGTGTCTCCAAGAGCTAGTTGGCTGGCCTCCTGATCTGAAGCCTCAGGGACAAAACAGGCTTCCAACAACCTTGCATCTGCACCTGGACTCGCCATCTGTGAGTCTGCCCTGCCAAGTGGTGTCACCTCTTCACCCCAGTCCTGGACCCTTGGAAGTGTGCCTAAAGGTGCTTACCAGCAGAACCGGCATGTCTTCTCTGCTGAGCGCCACATCCTCTTGTCAAACTGACGCATCGCCTCGGCTGAGCGGTGCATCCTTGAGTACAACTGACGCTTCACTGCTGTTGCATTGATTGGGTCAGACCCAGAAGGTTTGCATCATCCTGGCATCTTCAGAATCGACGCATCGCCGATGGTGCAGCGCATCCCCAACACAAGTCCCTGTGTCTCTCGTCGATAGCAGCTCGATGATGACGGAACCAACGCCTCGCCCCAGCTCAACGCCGCATCCTCAACTTCCGGACTTCAAATCGCAAGCCCAGTTGACAGGATCATCAACGCTGACTCCACAGAACCTCGCACCGCAGTCTCGCAGCATCTCAGAACCGAAACATTACTTCAGCTGCGCATCGCTTCTTGCCTTGGATCTACGCAATACTCCGCAACCAGAATTTAAGGTCACTTGTTTAGCAGCCTAACCTGGTACCTGTAGCCGGCCCGCGCTTCATCGCAGTCTGCCTTAACTTGTGACTTTGTCATGGTCTGGCGCGACCAGATATCCCTTAGTGATGCTTTGTGCTTTTTGGTGCTATTTCCACTTAAAACTTTAAAATTAAATATTTCTGGTTCTATTAATTGGATTTTTGATGTTTTGGTCTTGTTTTATTTATTAAAATCTACTTTATTTTTCTAAACTGGTGTGAGATCTTTATGTGTGGTGTTTTCACTGTTTGAAGTGTTGCATAAATACTTTACAGATTGCCCTCAAGTTAAGCCTGAGTGCTCTGTGCCAAGCTTCCAGAAGGTGAGCATAGGTTAATTTGGGGTTTGCTTGTGCCATACCGTGAACTGGATTGTGGTTGCTACTTGACCCGGGCTCACACCCTAGTCAATCAACAACCCAATTTCTACCAAAAGGCGATACCCTTCCAACCACACAACCTATATGGAGTAGCTTGCTGCCTATGTAGGTAAGCATTTCAGTGCCCAACACAGGGCCGGAAAGCGGTATGCAAATGCTGCAATACAATAAAATACAATATTTATCATTTGTGCATCACCAAATTTTGTTTTGATCCTATTAAAATCTTTGTTTCCATCACACTTCAGTATTATAAAACAGCTGATATATTTTGAAATATTTGTACAGTTCATTTTTAAGTAAGGCTCCCTGTTTACCGTTTTTACTGACTTTTACAGATAAATACAGACAGAAAACCATTTATTTTCTTGTCTGTATTTATTTTTAAATGTGGATAAAAATGGAAATTGGATGCTTTTTGAGTGATTCTAAATACACTTTGCCATGACTGCCAGGCCAATAACTGTGTTAATTGATAGGTCTGGGTTTAAAAAGAAAGGAATTTTAGTAAAGAGGCTTAAACAGCAGTAGATATGCACAAGGCTGATACTGAAATGTGCATATTTTCATATAAGTGCATTGATTTATCTTCTGCGGGTGTTCATATCACTGAAACCTGGCAGGCATTCAAGCATAAGTGCATATTTATTGGTTAAATGAATGTGGAAAAATACCAGTTTCAGCTTTGTTTTTTTCACAAAACCCATAATAAATATGGATAAATACAGATAAAGTTGACAAAAAATAAATATGGATGAATACAGACGGAAATGTCAAAAAAATAAATACCATAAAACCGGGAGCCCTATTTATAAGTATTTAAATTTTATTATGAATTAGAAATAAATGACATTCTACCGTCTTTCTTTTCATACTCCCTGTACCCCAGGGAGATTGTCACATAGTTCACTTTACAAAATTCTCATACTTTGCAGTCAGAGAAAGAAAATTGTTGACCTTCTGCTAAAGGCAATAGGCCAGCCTCCTTTATTTTGATGTTCTGATCTTTTGACAAAGCTAGTATATCTGTCTTCCTTAAAATGACACCCATTTATATATTATTGCATTACATTAAAAGAAAACCTAGGAAATTAGCTGAAACAAATAAAGGTTAAAGTAAAGGTATAGATTGGCCTGGTAATAATATCTTACTTTACATAAAAAAGCCTAAACAATTCACTGAAAAAGCCAAAAGCCTGCAGCCAGGCCCTGTGCCCAACGCCCCCACAGGCACGTACAGCAGTCTATGTGATGTAACAATATAAAGTCTGTAAATTTAAGTAAGGCAAACCTACTGACTTTGCCAAAGGGTCAGAGCACTAAAATATATAAAACAGGCCCATTGGCTTTATCATGGGGTCAGCACATGAACACATATAAAGCAGACCTACTGACTTTGTCAAAAAGTCATCAATAATTATATTCAAATGTTTATTTCTTAAATAAACACATTGCAATGTTTAATAAAAGTGATTGTCATAAAATATTTTTAAAAAAGCCTAAGAAAAAAAATCAAAACACCTTTAAGTCTTTTTTTATGTTTTCAGGCCTCAAAATACAACCATAGACCCACCACAAGTGAACCCAGCACGCCAGCTAAAGAGCATACAGCTGTGCTTTAAAAAATATGGAACGCTCTCCTGGGATCATGCATTCAATGACCCAGGAGGCTTATGTGTGCTTTTTAATCCTGCTGCACTCCATGCAGACCCCCACAACATTAAAAAATGGTGGTGCCCCTAGAAGAGGGAGTAAAAATAAAATTTTGGAAAGCCCTAGGGCATTATGGGGTACTTCTTGTCGGTGCAGTGAACAATAAATGAGCTGCTCCTGATGTTCATTTATTAAAAAAAAATTATGGGCACTGACAACATGGCACATGTTGAGGTTGAGGTCACAGGGTAAGCCCATAGGCCCCCGAAGCCTTTGCCAGCTCCCCAGCCAGCACACATAGTGGGTGCCAGCAGAAGTCAGCTATTTTTTGCAAGTGGGGGCCACAGTCCCCACCCAGGGCACCCACAACAGCCAAAATTATTGGAGGCCACAAGGGGAGCCCCAATGCCCCTGTGGCCCAAGCCAGCACTCATAGTGGATGTCCGCTCTGTTCCTTTGCTCTCACCTGGATGGGAGCAGCTTCTATCACTACTCCCGCCAGGCATGAGCAAAGTTGTGTTCCCTGCCGAGGAGAGTGTAGGCAGGAAATAAAGTTTATATTCCCTGCTCACACTCTCCGGGACAGGGAACGCAGCAGTAGTTATTTTTTATTATTCTTTTTTGTCTTTTTTAAGATTCTTTGGGGTGCTCAAGTGCCTACCTGGAGTACCCACACTGTTTTATTTTTGTATGTTTGGGGGCCATAGGATGAGTCCCCATGCCCCAGCAGCGTCTGCCAGCTACTCAGCCAGCACCCATAAGAAGTGCCAGTGAGAGCCAGCAATTTTTTGAAAGTGGATGCCTTGGTGCCCACTCAGTGCACTCACAACATCTGCAGATTCCTACCAGTATGAGGGCCGGTCTGTCTCCTAAATTCATGATGGTCCTGTTGTCATTGTTGGCAGTGATGAGGGTGGTTTTGATGGTGTGGTTCCACCTGAAGCCTGATTGAGAGAGGTCCAGGATGTGGTTATCATTCAGGTGGTTTGCTTGTCTGATGATTTTCCCCAAGACATTCTCTGGATAGGTTAGTAGGGAGACGGTTCTGTAGACACTTGGTGAGGATCGGTCTGTTGTGGATTTCTTGGGTAGTGGTAGGATGGTGGTGTGTTTCCAGTCATCTGGGAAGGTAGCCATAGTAAGGGAGTTGTTGAGAATCGGGTGGTGATGGTGCAGATGGTCTTGAGTCCTCTGGCGAAGGTGAAGTGCGGGAAAGTGTTGGATGGGGCGCCAAGTGGATGGATCGCATGGCAGTGGCAGTTTTCACATGGGTGATGGTGGAACAGGAGGTCAGGGTGATTTCAAGGGTGCTGTCATCACCTTAAAGGAGGGCTGCCAGAGTGGAGGGGTTTGGTTGGAGTATGAAGATATCACAGATTGTACTTATTTTGTCACTGAAGAAAAGTGCAAGCTGGAGCAGAGGTCTTGAGAGGGGGCAATGGTATTGGAACTCGTGGTGGGTGTGGTGAATTCCTTCACTATTAAGAATAAGTCTTCTTGATCACAGTTATATTCTATGGAAATTTACAAGAAAGTGTACTGGACCCAGTTGAATGGATTCATTAAATAACCACTTTGCCTGGTGAAGAGCAGTAGTCTTGTTCTACTGTTACAGTAGGTATGTTGTGGGGCAACCCCCAATTGGTTAATCTGGTACCATGCTGGAGGAGCATTGAAAACTCATAAAAAGACCCATAAGTTCTCATTGATGTTGATGTCACTAAATAAAATGGACACATGGTGATAAAATCAAAAAGGGTCAGGATGACACGTGTCAGCAGGCCGAGGTGACTTTTCTCCTTATATCTCATCTTCAGAAAATCTTTATTACTCTCCCATAAGGTGAAACCCCTTGTTAGTGTCTAGGAAGGGGAGAATCCCAGAGTTTCCTTTAAATGCCATTCTATACCTCCAGCTGCAAATTGCTTTTGTGGTTAAAAATTATTTATTAAACATGTTCAAAAACCTTTCCCCTCCCCTACCTACACACACACTCCTGTCTCAGTCCATCCTCCCTAGAGCTCAGATCCATAGACCTGTTGGACCAGAACAAAGATTTCTGTTTTTGAAGAAACCCAAACGTGGAGCACAGATCATCAGTGTCCTGCACCATTCAGTGTTCTGAACTTGATTTCCCATGACTGAATTACCCACATTGTGCAAAAAGAGTATTTGACTGTAGGGAGTGTTGCTTGCCATTGTATATTACCTATCTTGCATTTGCCTGCATGTTTTCTGTTTGGGTTTTAGTCCCCTCATTTCAGGCAGTAGCTTGAACTGGTTGATGGTTCCGTTTTAATTTATCTACCTTGTCTCTGGACCTACTGATTGCTTTCTGACTCCCCCATCTCAAAGAACTACACATATCCATTGTGTCCTGTGCAATCCTCAACAATACACCACTTCCCTTCTTTGCCTAGGTAAACTTCTCTCTCAGTGTGTCTAGTCCAGGTGCCCATGTGAAGGGTGGCAGGTCAATGTCATCATCCTGTGATGACTTCCACTTTGATCCTCTTAGGGCTGGGTAGTGCCCCTCCGTTTTCACCTCTCATATGCTTCACTTCCTTCTCTTCTTCAGAAATGTAATCAATATTATACTGAAGGAATCATGCTTTGGTGCTATTTACATTTTCCCTTGTAACTGCCAATTCCTTGGGCTGTATAGCATCCTCTCCTGTGGGTGCCCATAGGCCATGGTGTTGGTTGATACTTTGGGTTGCTGCTATAATGTGCTCATGTAGACTTTTGACTTATGTACTGTATACGCACACCCGTGCATCCTATAAGTTTGGTCCTCTATCTTACGAAGATGGCCTAATTCAGTAATCACTGGCTGACTAACAGTGCTCACTGAGAGTGGCCCTGTTGCTTTTTGGTGATCACCATCAATTGATTCAGTCTCTGTTGCTGCTAGGTGGCCTCCATCTAGTGCTTACCCTGGTGAATGACACTGTTATGTTATGTTTATGTTATGTTATGATGAACATCAATGGTGGTCTCTATTTAGGATACAGTCTTTCCCAAAAGATGGTAGATGTATGACCGCATCTAAGTTAACATGAAGTGACATTAGTCATAACAGGTGTATACTATTTCTTCAAACCTCACACACTTCGCCTAACATGTTCAACAAAGGCAATACCCTTGTCACTAGACTCTGTAGGTCATCAAAAACCTGACACAAATTCCAGCGCTTCATGATCTTATCATAAGTATAAAGCACTATGCAAATTACTTACTGGGTCACCAAAAGCACTCTGGGTCTTGCAAGTGTCAAGAAAGTGCTATAAAGAAATTCAATTAGAATACAATTCAATACAATATAATACATAAATAGTCCTTCATTCAACAAACAGATTGCCAATGTCAGGTACAACACTGCCTATAGCACTCTGCAGGTGCAATTTGTTCATTTAACACATTTAACATGTCAGTTGTCTTTATTGTACTCTCACTTTTATATTTATTGGCTTATTGAATTTATGAAAGCATTAAGTAGCATTGTTAAAGTGGCTGACGGTTTTGCTGTTGTACAAGGCAATCTCCCTCCTCTTCCAGCAAAGTGATGTCTTCCATTTCCTCTGCTTGAAGAAATTCCTTTCATGGAAAGTGATGGCATATGTGTGCAATTCAAATGATTTCATTGCATTATTACATAGACATCATGAAACTACTGTTTACCTGTTACACTCATAATGTCTTGAATGCAAGTGAGCAACAGGCATGGTTGTAAGTAGGAACCTTCCTTTCAACTTCCCTATAGTACAAGTCCTTCCTAAGCTGACCACCAAACAGAAACTCCATACCAAGATGGTCCCCAAACATAAACACCATTTCAGTTTGACTAGTCCCTATTAGTCAGGCAATTTCTGTTCTGGGTCCAACCCCTTCCTATCATGTTGTTCTTGTTCTGACACAAGGACAGCCCGTTTCAGTCAGGTGGTTCCCGTTCTTGTTCTACTCTCTTTTTCTCATGCGGTTCCTGTTCTGAGACCAGCCACTCCCGTCAGGTGGTGATGACATCAACTCCATCCTGTTAAGTGGTCCCTCTTCTTGCAATACATTACAGGTCTCTTACACACCTTCTCCAGTGTGCTCCTACTGTTGGATACTTCACTTCTGTATCAATCCAGCCCACTCCAGCTCTGCTCCATTTCTGCCCACTTCAGCTCTGCTCCAGTCCTGCCCACTCTAGTCCTTCGTGATCCAGCTCTTCAGGAGTCCTGTTAGCTCCAGCTTTATTCCTCTTGGGCCTTTCCTAGATTCCTCCCAACTGCTGTAGCCTATTATAGTTCTACATAATACCTGAAGTATAACAGTTTGAGGAAATCACTGGCCTCATAGTTTCCAAGGTTCAGTGTAAAGGTTTCATAAGGTCTATCCAAGAAGTCTCCATAACAGCACTTTATGTTCCATTAATAAAAGGTGGAGTAAGTGTTTGAAGCAGACACTCAGGGGCCGATTCCGATCTCGGCCGGTAGGGCTCCGAATCGGATTCGGCTTTACCGGATCCGATTCGGAGCCCTGTTTCCCGACCGAATCGTACGCGGGTCCGGCCGAGCGAGTACGATGCGAATTCGCCGACCGACTCGTCCGGGCGTCCCGACCGCTCCGACCGACTCGTTCCCGGCTCGAACCGCACCGACCGACTCGCTCGGACTCGACTCGCACCGCGCAATGGAGACGTTCCCCGGCCGGGTAAGTACGATGCGCGCCGCGAGCAGTCCGACCGAGCCGCGCACTCCGGCTCGAAAGAGCTGTCGGAGCCGTACTTTGGGGGTCCGTGTCGGACCCCCCTGTACGCGTCCCCCCTACCTGTGCACACAGGGGGGACCCATGGGTCCCCCCTACCTGTGCGTGTACGGCGCGAATCGCTTCGCCGCGTACCCGCTGTAGGGGGCGCCCTTGTCCGCCTCGCACCCATTGAGTCAATGGGAGCCCGCGTACGCGTTGTACGACAGGCTCCCATTGACTTCAATGGGAGTCCGACCGACTCGGGTCCGATGGCATACGTGCGCATCGTACTCGTTCGGTCGGACTGCACGGGTCCGATTCGGTCGGAAATCTCTCCGGGTCCGGCTCGGTCGGAGAGATTTCCGGCCCGAATCGGAATCGACCCCTCAGTCTTTCATAGTGCATGCAGCAACAGGCCTGCACTTCAAAGGCGGGAGAGCGATCATGCTGCAGGTGAGTGCAATGAATGATGGCACCCACCTATAGGGGTGTCTGGCTGGCCCATGGGATCCCCTTTCCAACTTTCAGAGGGCATCCTAGGGGAGCACACTGACAGTGGCACCTGTTTTCAGCGTATAAGGAGTGTGCCTCATGACAGTTCTTTGCTTCTACATCCACGTCTATCGTAAGGTGTGAGCACGAAGGCAAAGTGTTTCCATCATTTATATGGTTCCATGCCTCCACACAAATGATGGAACGCCCCCTTAAGCTAGCTATGTGTATTACTGAATGGAGCACAAGCATCTTTAGCCCCTTCTGTAATACTACAGTGCCCTGGGGCGCAGACAACAGGTGCACATGCCAGTTCCGCATCCAGGGCATGGTATGTAATACAGCCCTAGTACCTCTTGCTAAACATTCAGTAGCTAGGCTAAGCTAAAGGAGTAAACACTACATGAGGTAATAGGAAATGCAAAACGTTACAGAACACAATTTAGATTTCAAACAAGATAAAGAACTTTGGGGTCCTGTTCACAAAGACATTTTGGAGTACTATTCCTATAATACTCATTTATATACTCTTACATGTCTTTGTGAACTGGCCCCAAAACATCTAAAATGGGAATATTCATATACAGTTAGCAAAAAATAGAAAGGACTGTGCCCTCTTTGCATTTTTGGTAATAGAGAGTCAGGAATTTCAGGGAATATTCACAAAGACATATAATAGTATGTAAAAGAGTACTCCTGTAGCACTAATTCCCACATTTAAAAAAGCTTTTGTGAGGGGGCGTGGCACGGAGGCCAAGATGGCTGCCGAGCCTTAGCAGAGCTCCCATCGCCCGATTCTTAATCAGCCTGCATCCTGCCTGACAGCGGCCGCATTCATCCCCTTCCCTACCATTAGTCATCTGTGGGACCTTGAGCGCCCTCCTCGCCCCTTTTTCAGATGACGACTGAGCTGCAGGAGCCTCGCTGCAGAACCGGTATAGGCGATGAGCTGCAGTCAAAATGGTAGCAGCGATGCCTTCATCGGCGACCTATGAGTGGCCCTGAGTGCTGCCCCTGGGTAAAGCGGAGGCCAGCTACCATCGTATCACATGCTTTAGGGTGCCCAGCACGAGAGTGTGTTCAGAGGAGCCCATCGGGACAGAGGTGAAGCCGTGTGGGTTTGGGAGGCGAACCCGGCTTGGAGGCATGAGACGCGGCCAGGGCGCGACTCACCCACCTATTCTCTGCGATCTGAGCTGCACAGCGACTCCCTGACCGGGGGGAAAGGAGGACCATGCAGGGACCCCCGGGGAGCCCCATATTCAGTGCTATTAGGTGGCCAGAGAGGCAGCAGGAGAAACAGCAGGCCTTCGTCTGCCTGCAGCGATAAGCGCACCATCATTGGACCTGTGCCTCCAGCAGACCGGTCCTGCAGGTCCCAGTACTTTGCCTGGGGCGACCAAGTGCTCACATATCGGGGACGCTTTGTGTGGCCCTGGTGGTGGCCTGCACTGAGAAGTGACCTAGGGCTCGGAGGTGGAGGTTGTAGTGCCCCATATACTGTGGTGGGGATATGGGTGTGGCCACGCCCTGACTGCCTGCTGATCCATTACAGGAAGCCTCATAACAGTGGCTACGGCATGCCAAGAGGGTACCAGGATCTGGCTTTCCATTTAACTGAACCTCCAACCGGGCAGGGTGAACCAGGCACAGTAATTATAGGAGGGGTGTATAATTCAGAGCTAGAGGACTTGAAGACAAACTTGGTAGCACCATAATTTCCAAAAGATTCCGCCTCTGTCAAGCAAACCCAGTAGGTGTGAGCTGGAAACATTAGAGGCTGGACTGACTTCTTCAGTTACAGAGCAGAGATCAGTTAGGTTTAATGGTAAAGTTTGAGATGCATCTTGTAGGGGTGCTGACAGTGCTTCAATAAGTTTGTGCTACCCTTCTGCTTTATCAAGCTGAACCTAGGGGTTGATTCCTCTGAATTGGGGATAGTGGCGACTCTGATTGTAATACCAGCCTTCCTGTGAAGGGGTCCCGGTGCAGATCGAACTGTGTGCTCTCTGAGACACTTCGGACTGGACGGCTGCTGCTTCCCAAGGATGATGGTCAGAAAGCAGGGTGCTGGGTGATCTCCTGTTCTGTACCTGGGAGTGCCTTCGTTTGAACCTATCCCTCTATTCTGGCCGAGGGGTCCCCCACTTGAGGAGACCTTGGACGATCACTACCGAGTGTTCGTCCTGCCCTGGGGCAAGCAGGTCAGTGATCACAGGACTCCGCTAGTAGGCTTACTCACAAGCCTCCTTTGTTCTGGCGCTGGACTGTGTACAGTAGTGGCACCTCCTCCCGGCTGATCTGCACTTGGTAGTCCCAGCTGCTCGTACTGCCCCAAGGCAAGTGGGCCGGCTGCACTGCGTTTATGCTCCCAACATCATCCACTACCTTACGTCCAGAAATTGGGCGCGATAAACCCCCGTATCAAAGCCAGCCCAGACCAAAATGGACCAATACACCACCTCCGTTCCAGATAACAGAGGGGCTATGGGGACCCATACCTGTCATAAATGGAATCCTCTGACCTCTTCCTCCTTTGTCAGGACCTGCGCAAGGTGGCAGAGAGGGAGACCAAAACTGAGACTCAGATTTCAACAACAGAAGATGACGTGGTGACCCTCAAGAGCCAGGTTTCCAAACTGATGTCCACGGAGGCTGCTCTGGAAGAATTCAATAAACGGTACTGCACCCATTTGGTACCACACCTGTTGGCCCTCTACAAGGAAGCATCAAAACGCGGCTCCTTCCCCCCAGATCTTGACAATGCCACTATAGTGGTCATTCCAAAGGGGGACTAGCCCACGGAACGTTGTTCCTCCTACCGGCTGATCTCACTCATTAACACGGACATTAAGATCTTTGCGAAAGTCTTAGTGACTAGATTGAGCTGGACACTGTCTTACCTGATCCATCCAGAACAGTGCAGGCTTATGCCATGCAGAAGCACCAGGCACTGCATCCGGAGGGCCCCACTGGCCCTCTCACAATCCGCCCACCTGAGTTACCCTCCGGCCCTCCTTCTTGTTGATTTCCAGAAAGCATTCAACATGGTTTCATGGCTGTTTTTGGCATCCGTGCTCCAACAGGTTGGCTTCGGACTCTCCTCCCGCAATCTCCTGGGTCTCCTCTACAACACGCCTACCGCTCAAGTCTGAGTCAACGTTGTCCTTTTGCAACCCTCTTCGATCCGTAGAGGCACTTGTCAGATTTGTCCTCTGTCCCCCCTTTTGTTTGCCCTCACATTTGAGCCATTGGCACGCCTGATACAGTGCGATGCTTGGGTTCGGGGATGGCAGTGGGAGGATGGCATTGAGGACCTCATTGATCTTTATGCGGATGACGTCCTGCTCTTCCTAGGTGACCCACAGTCCTCAGGCCCTAGATGCCTTGAAAGCCTCCGTCTTTATGGGGAAGCCTCCGGTTTGCGTATTAACATGCGCAAATCACTTTTGGTGGTGGTGGCTGGGGATGCCACTGGGCAGTACTGGTGAACTGAGATACCGATACGATGTAACTCCTTTAAATATCTTTGCATTCATATTTTCTGCCTCCTGGATCTGCCCTGGTCCCTCAATTTTCGTACCCTTGCATCGGCCTTAGATAGGGTTTTGCATAGGTGGGGCCGCCTGCCGTTAAATCCAATGGGACGCATTGCTGTCTTTAACATGATGTGTTTCCCATGATACCTCTATATTCTGACAAACTTCCCCGTCCGATCCCTTGAACGTGGTTTTGATCCCTGACTTCAAAGATGACAGCCTTTTTTTGGGCTGGGTATGACATTGTGTGGTCCTTGACTCTGCGTGAAAGTCCCGTTCAATGGTGGCCTTGACATGTCTGAAGTTTATGGCTACTACCTCGTTGCAGATCTGATCCCGATCAAAGAGTGGTTTATGGGGGGATGGTTTGATCCGGCATACTGGCTTGAGCTGCACCTCATGGGCCTCGATGGTCTTCTTGGCCAGCTTTATGGCAGCTCGATACCTCCGTCAACTCCCTCCTGTACCTGGGTGACACTGCTTTGTTAGAGAGTGGCTTTGTGCTTTATCTTCTGGAATCGCTTCCTTACAGACATGACACCGCTGTGGCAGGGTACCTGGCTCAGGCAGGTGTTGGGAAATTTGGGGTTCGCGTGATGGGACCGAATAGGAATCACATACTTAGGAGACATTCCCTGAGGGGGGACATTAATGTTCTTTCGGGAAATGCGAGATCAGTGCAGTCGCTCTCACACACAGCTCTTTCGGCATCTGCAGCTGCGCCACACTTAGTTGGTCCACCTACAAGCAGATGCCCAAATCCCCAAATACAATCCCCTTGAAGCCAAACTAATGATGGGAAGTATGGGTAAAGGAGCTATATCAACGCTCTATCGCTCCCTGTTGATCAACGCACCAGATCATTTCCTACTTCTCTGGCAGAGGTGGAATGGCTGGGTAGGTGAGCTCGATGACAATGGGAGGCATGCTTTGCCCGGAGAGAATTCGCGATTTCCTCGAGGTTTCGCATGATTTTAAAATCACTTACCTGTGATGGCCGCCAGCTGGCTGCCGCTTCTCCTATGTCCTCTTCTTCCTGACTCAGGTCCCGCAGCAGGATGCAGGAAGCAGCAGGAAGCATTCGGCTCCCAGCCTCCAGATAACCAATCACAACGCTGCAAAGCAGCGTTGTGATTGGTCTGAGCACCGTGGATAAGTGCTCAGCCAGGGAATGTGGGCCTAGGCATGTTCTCCATGCAGGTTGTAATGCAGCCTGCATGGAGAAGATGCGAAGTGCGCATGAACGTTTGGCCAGCCCAAGAGGGCCGGCCAGTCATGTGCACTTAGGAGTGGGCAAACCACTCCTCCCCTGCTCCTCTGTCGTCGGAGCAGCCCCACCCCAAACGCAAAGCTGCAGCAGAAGAAAACATAAAATGATAATAACGTGAGTTATTATCATTTTATGTTTCCTTTACTTCACTGCTGCGAAGCAGTGGAGTGACGCTCGGAGGAGCCGCACTTCTCCTACAGTACATAACACGTTTCAGGAGTGTGGAATTTAATAAAATATCTACTCGTCCATGGGGCAGGTTGCTTCATAAATCTACTTGTCCTGTAACAAAATCCACTTGTCCCTTTGGTGCCATGTAGTGCGGCGACAAATTATGGCAGCAATCTCATTATATAAGAGCTCTGATATAGCCTCTCTGATTATGCAAGGGCTCATACCATAGTAGTGTTTGAATACCTGCAATCCCCTTATGTTGCCACGGTTCCGCAGATCTACATACTGGGGCTGAAGGTAGTGGTAAGCAATAGTTCCAGGGTTACAATGCCCTTTTGAGTCTGTGCAAACCTGCTAACATGCATGTTTTAAGGGTTTTCAACAACTTTACTCCTCACAATGGCAGACGTAAACCTTTTTCCAGAGTTGGGAAAAAAAGTGGTTGGAGGGAAAGTGAACTTGCAAACACTCAGATTTTCGCATGAGCAAATCTACACATGCATATTTGCTCATGCTAAAATGCAGTTTACAAATATTTTATAGGAGTACTATTTCTTGTCCTACTTGTGTAAATTCTTGGGAATTCACGAAAGCCGTATAGCTGCACTTAATGCAAGGACGTATACCATGGGTGCACTTTTGAGACTTTCTTTAATAATTAGGCCCCTAATTTGATCTGGCATTGACCGTAACCTTTTGTGTTTATGAAAATTCTGTCTCTCTGTCTCTCTCTCTCTGTATCAGCTGGCTTCACTGTGAGTGACCTGCTCTTTCACAAGGAGCATATCGGCACACACAGTAATTTTGTTCAGTGCCAGTAACTACTGTGGCAGTGTGTGCTTTTTGAGACCAAAAAAATGTTTTGCGTTTGCCAATGTTTGTTATAATGGTGAGGGCCCGGCAGCTCCCACACCAATAAGGTTTTACAAAAACCATGGCAAAACAATTCACACATTGACAAAACTAAAAAGCTGACCACCAATTTCAGACCTACTGGCTTTGCCAATGTTTGTTTATTTTTGTTTCCCATAATTTTATTGAAACTGGTTACATTCATTTTCCATTATGAATATTTTTGGGAAATACTAGCATGCATCATCAACACATGTTACTAAATGATGCTGCAAAGAAAAGATACCTGAAATTTTACAGTAGTTTAGCTAAATATTTTTTTTCCTGCTTTAATTTTTTTATGAACATTTTATTTTGAAAGCAAAGAAACATCAATCTTGCTTTCAAGCTTCTGTAAATATTTGCATCAAATCAGAGAGCATTCGGGGAACATTATACATAGCCTCATAATGCTAAACTTTGAAAACGTGTGTACACATTTTCATACTGGAACCACTGTCAGTAGTGCAGTCAGAGCTTACAACCTTTACATAGAGCGTTCAACCAATAATAAAGACTTTCGATTAATGAACCGTAAATACAAGTTTGCATTAGCATACGGACAAAAATAATACCTTAACTGCAGACAGTGCCCTTCCCTGATCCATAATGTGGTACTGCCTGCTGGCAGCCCAAGGGTTTGTGCTGCAGGGGGTTGGGCCTACTTGTCCCAAGGACATGAAAACTTATTGCCCTTGACCACAAACAATATGTCCTGGGTGTCGTCCCTGATGTTTTGTGACATCTGGGTTCAGTGTCTGCTTCCTCATGCCTTAATGAGGGCATTACACTACTACCAGTTCCTCGCCTCTGCTTCTTAGCCCAAGCACTTACGAGCAGCAACATTTGGCTTCATGTTCATTCAAACCCAGTTGCCCAAATCATACGTCCAGGCATTTCAGGGTTTTTAGTGTGATCTGAACACGTATGAAATGGAAGATTCGCCAATGATCCGTTCTCAAGATGTTGCCTCTTTTTGGTCACTGAAAAGCCTGCTTTCGTTCTCCACAGCTGCAGCTCGCCCATTTTTGATCTTACGTGGGAGGTGGTAGGTATTTATACAAAAATATTTTTTTTTATATTAAAAAATACGACTGCAAAGTAAAAGATACATATAAAAAGACAAAACTGAATCGAGTTGAAATGTCCATATGAAAACGTAATAGTTTGAAACAGGCTCTCCTTCAGCTCTCTGTGGCTTTTCTAAGCTTATCACTTAAAAATTACAAAGCCATTACGAACAGCTGGGGGAAAAAAGTGGCTGTTAATTTAAAATAACCGGTTTGCTAATTGTTTTGAACCTCGGTTAGTTTGTTTCTGCACTTTGAACTCTGAAGGCAGCTTGAAAGGAATGTGTCCTGGGAGTGAGAGGTAATTAATGCAAGCAGGCAGCAATAACTACAGGACAGAGGTTAAGAGGTAAGCAGGGAGAAACGTGAGACGGTATGTGCATTTTTAGGAATTACCCATGTGGTTTTTTTCCAGCGTTTCTTTCGTCTTTGCTGCAATGTCATCAAAGGCTTTGCCAAAAGCATGGAAGCCCTTGCAACTAACGCTCTGACACACTCGGCAGATCAATAGCTACAACTTTCCAGTCAGCTGGGGTAGCAAAGGTACGCTTGCTGCTCAAGCTTGGCAACTAGTCTCCGCCCGAATGTCCCTGTAGGCCACCGTACTGCTGAATAGTAACTGCGTCGGAATGACCCTGGGCGTCCTTGCTGGGCTGGTTCCAAAGGCTTACCAAACGGAAAGGTGCGCTAGGCCTCACAATTTTTTCGCTCTGTTTTGTCTGCAGTAAGAGCGAAATTCTGCCGCTATATTGGGAGTCCCCGTTTTCCTCTTCCTGGCAGGAATTAAGCATTTTTTCACTACAGCCACCTTCAGGCTGACTGGCATCACAAATGGTAACTATAGGAGAGGAAAAAAATGGAAATTAGTCACTCACTTCATAGACAGCCGTCAGCTTGCTTTGCTGCGCACTGGAAATAGAAAGCAACTGACCTGTGAGTTATTTAAACATCGAGTGTAACATTTGAGAACACAGGCAGCCGGTGCAAGTTCCACCTGATTGATGCTTCTGTAAACCCACGGAGTCCCCGGGCAATCTGAGCAGTTGTGCCGATGTGTTATTTCTCAGTCATTTTTTTCAGGGCTGCCAAATGAGGAACCCACATTCAGCAATGCTTCATGTATCGCCGCATGCGACTCTGATTCCGGTGACACATAGTAGCCCCAGAAGAAAAGACTTGGCTGCCAGAAAGCAAATATTGCCTCTTCCGATTATGGCTTCGTTGGCAACTTTGGTTTTTTGATTATGATCAAGCGTTTTCTAGGCATCCACAGTCTCTGTATGCGGAACCAAGTCATGCTACAATTGTTGCAGAGTATGAAACATAATGCGAAAGCATGAACAACTAACATGATTGCATTCCTGAGAGTGTGGTAGCCGTTTTCTCTTTTAGCTTTAAATGTGTTAGAACGTGAACCCAGCTTATGTTTTCTTCCTTCCTGAAATGATGTCATAGTATACCACGTGATCATTTGTTTTGTTGTTTCCCCGCCTCTAAATAGAGAATTCTAAGCTTTTCACTGAGAGGGTGAGTGTTCCTAGAGGCTTCTCCCCACCATGTACCTAATCAAGGACATCCCAACCATCTCAGTCCATGGTTTATACAATGTGTCGATTATAGTGCTCGAATAAGCTGTGAGAGCAACTGAATTCCATGTAATAGTATTATGAGAAAATCTTCGAATGTATTCTGTAGTAATTGTTTCTTCCTGCTTGTTCCTCATAGGTGCATATCCTGCGAACCATGTACCTATGTAGAAATGTATGAAATTCTTTGTCTAAAGTCCTATAAAAGTGTTGTGCTCTTTCTCTGGAACAGTAATTGCATTTCCACCTTTTATAAGGTGAATCTATGTTGGATATTCCATTGAACTTTACTGAGTTCTTTGTACTTACGATCTGTATTCTTTACTGCCAACCATACTGATGATATATTTCATGTATTTTGTTTAATAATCTTTTATATAAACTCCTTAAAATTTTGACCAGTGTCTAAATCTAAAAAAAATATCTAAATCCGTATTTGTAAAGCGCGAACTACTCACCCTTACGGGTCTCAAGGCGCTGGGGGCCGTCGTGGAAATTAAGCGAGCTATTGCCCAGAGTCACATGGTGCTGAGCTCAGCTGCCGCCGGAGCCGGGGATCGAACCGTGAGCCCTGTGCTCCGAAATCAGCTGCCCTGGCCGCTGCACCACACCTCTCCACTCTGTCAGTGTCTGTCATTCATACGGAGAATGTCACAGTTCTTACTATTGATTTGAGATCACAAGAAATAGAAACAGGTCCACTCGGGGAGCACAAATTCTGTATAGGGACTACACCACTCCTGGTCAAAGCCATTGACTTGCTCTTGCGAAGGCTATGAAAAACTGTTTTGGCGCCAACAAGAGAGACCTGGTGACTACATAAACAGCAACAGACAGGCCAAGTGGTGCCAACGTCTGCACAAGAGGTGATTTTGAATCTTGCAGTTTACAGAGCTACTATTATTGTACTCTTCATTTTTACTCACAAACATGTATTCCACCATTAGCGTACAAACTAGAGGCCATTTTGGAGTGTGTATGGTATCTGACCTTTGGCTGTCATAAGCACTCCATCTAACATTCTAATTTGATGGTTTGTCATTGATTTGATGGGTGATTTAATAAATCATATAACTGTTCTTATGATGACGTAAAGACTAAAATGTTTGGGTAAAAGAAAATGTGTATGCATTACAATTTTCAAGGGCAGATGAAGTTGCTTTGAATCATTAAAAGGTAAAATATAGGTGAAAATTGTTCCGAATAATTCACCATTATTATATGACGTTATTAAAAATTAGCAAAGTATTCAAACAAAACAATAATTACTATTCTCCATGCAGCTTAATAACAGCTGACCACTTATGCATGTTTGTACAGTGTCCTATAACTACAAAGTATGAATTGGATTAAGGTTAATCTTAATAGGAATTTGCCACTGGATAAGGAGGCATTGTTGTTTGGTTTAAACACCTACCTCCTGGACTTTCCTGTTAATGCACAGGTGTTAATAGTCCTAGTTACAAAAGTAATTGAGCTAAACATTGATAGATATAGAAAATCAAATAATCCTCCTAGTACAGGATACTGCATTAGTGAGATGAAATATGTAGTTTGGAGTGAGTTCTACAGTTCACAAACATCCAAGTAAGATCACATTTTGGCAATAAAAAAGGGATAAACTTGGTGTATGGTCAACAGTGATAGATTGTGGGATTTGTTGGGCAAAATGGGGATAGAGGAACCATTAGTTGCCCTATTACGCAGGTTGCACCATGATACCTCAGTTAAAATCCGTTATGGCCCCAATGGGGAGAAATTGAGATCCATATTGTCAACTGAAGTGGTTTAAGTACAGCAAATAGTCTACAGAAATGCTTTGACGCTTTTGTTAGTTTTATGAATTCTCTTGACCTGAAGGTTAATCATAACAAAATCGTATGTTATGAACTGTGGCCCTAAACGAATGAAGTCCAGAACCTTCATGGTTCAGGGGAATATAATTACTAAGGTCAATAGCTTTTCTTACCTGTGACTAGTTTTTAATTCACAGCTATCATGGGACTCTCTATTTACCGTTAGATGTTTGCAATCATCTAAGTGATTGAGGCACTTTTTTGCTTTGCTGCACAATTGGGACAGAAGCCAGTAAAAGAATTGTTGACCCTTTACAAAGCAAAATGTTTATCGATTGCTTCATATTGAGGCAGTGTTTGGGGCTATGGCAACTGTTCAAAGCTCCAGCTAGTGGAGAATAATTTTATCAGAAGACTTTTGATGGTCTCAAAAGGTACATCAACTCTTTTTTGCCATTCAGAACTGGGTTTGGAAATAATGGAGGGCAGATTTGCGCTTGCACCCTTGCTGTTATGGGTAAAAGTCTGGACTACTCCCGAATTAGAGTTCACAAGAGCCATTATCCGAGACTGTCTCTCCAAGTCTAATTCTGGTAGTATTCCATGGCTCAGGTATTTGAAACTTAACTTTCAAGATTTAGGATTAAATGACCTTTTTATTTATCCAGTTGCAATGCCCCTACAAGTAAAATCTATGATTAAAACCGCTTATGCAGTAGGGCTAGTGCATATCATACACAAGTTTTGAGCCAACAGCGCTCTGTGGCTCACCTGAATCTGGGTTTACTAACAAACCAACCTCAATTTTATTTGGCTTTTGCTAGGAATCGCAACATAGATTTTATTTGACTAGATTTCGTCTCTCTTTGGTGCACTTTCTGATAGCATTTCCGCAGCAATGCAGTTGGTCTGCTAACCTTGTCATGTGCCCATGTAATAATTTGACAAAACAAAGCACCTTGCACTGTGTTATGTTTTGCCCTTTGTATAAGAATGTAAGAGCCACATTTTTGTTGCCGCTGTTGAGACTACTCCATCCATGCTCTTATATGGATGGTTGTAGTTATTTCCTCTCTTTACATTCTTCAGAAGTTTGCTCAGCGGTTTTAAGCTTTATTAGAGGAGCTATTTTTATTAGGAAGCAATACGGATAGTGATGGGTATAAATTATATGGAAACACTAGTTTTAATATCTGATGATGTTTAGGCATATATATGCCATATTTTATGGTCTACAGGATTGAGGCTGTTAAACAGTTTTTGATGCTTTTATTGCTCTGTGAATGGATTGTATTTTTAATGATGTAATTTACTGATTCGCTTTTATGATTTACTTTTAAATCGAATAAAACTTGTTTGACTTGATGTATCAGTACAAAAAGCAAATTATGTTTAGTTTTTTATTTTCTTCACACTTAGAGTGTTGGCCATAGATAAAAATGAAAACGAGAGTCTAACGTTTTTGAGTCTGAGGGTGCCCAGTGAGACAGGTTTATGGTGTTTTTCCCATACGGAGTCCAAAGATTACAAAAAAGTATTAAACTGTGGATTCGCCACTATACAATATGTGAACCTGGTGGGATTATACCCCTACTATCTATGAGGATTCCAATTACCAAAAAAAACAAAAAGATTACTGAGTTTTGTAACTTCTTAATTTTCTAAACAAAAATAACAGAAACAAACATCAATTGAAGTGAATTATTATTATGATCCAAAATCTAATAACCAGTAAACTTCACCAGAACTTAAGAGGTAAGCAATCATAGCCCCCCCAATAGCCCACTTGTAACCTCACACATGACATCCCAATGCCCAGCATGTAGTGGGCTGAGTGTGTGGCTTTTGGCCATGCCCTGCACCCAATACCTCTGAACCTATACCATTAACTCTCTCTTTGCCAAGCCTAGTGGGAAAGGGGTCCAGAGGTTTGCATATACAGCCCTGTGCTTAGAAGGGCTTTGCTTGTAAAGTACTGACTTAGCATGCCCAAATTGACTACTAAAGTGGTAGATTTCTAGGCCTTCTGACCAAGTACAACAAGAAACTTCTACTGGTCCAAAATGCTGTGGTCTTGATCCTTTTAAGTCTTGGGAAGTTTGAACAAATTATTGATAAACTGAGCTAACTACAATGGATTCGATTTCACTGATGCAGCACAAATTTGCACATCTCCTCAATCTTTCCCTATAGACAGGATACAATGATATCGTGAAAAAGTCACTAGGCAGGACAACCACGATGGAGCACCAGCCAGCTACAGGGACCCAGTTAGGCTCGCTGAACAAAGTACCTTAAATTCTATTGTGGAGCGTTGCTTGGATCATAGTCGAAGAAGCGTCACGCAGCTGACGCGATGCGTCGGTTCTGAGATGCAGCGAGGCTGCAGTGCGAGGTCCTGTTGCTCTGACATTGAGGATCCCATTGATGAGCTTTGCAATGTGAAGTCTGGGCGTAGAGGATGAGGCGCACAGCTGACGATGCGTCAGTTGAAGTTCCCTGGAGCTGTGAGGCTGCGATGTGGAGGCCGGCGTTGTCGTCAAGCTGCCGTCGACGAGGGATGCGAGGACCCGAGTCCAAGATGTGTCGTGCCATTGGTGCTGCGTCGGTTCCAAAGATGTGAGGGTAATGTGGACCCTCTGTGCATGGCCTAATCAACGCAGAGGCGGTGATGTGTCAGCTCTGCTCAATGATGCGCCGCTCAGCCAAGGAGATGCATTGGTTCGGCTTGAGGATGTGCCGCTCAGCCGAGGAGATGCGTTGGTTTGACTCAAGGATACACCGCTCAGCAGAGAGGATGCATCAGTTCCGCTGTAAGCATTTTAGGCCCACTTCCAAGGCCCCAGGACTGGGGTGGCACCACTTAGCAGGCTGGAGTCATAAATGGCAGAGTCCACATGCAGATGCAAGGTTGTTGGAAGCCTGTTATGTCCCCGAGGCTTCAGATCCCAAGGCAAGCCATCTTGCCCTTGGAGTCACTCAGGGTTCTGGGTACAAGCGATGCAGGTCCAGTCCTTCTCACCCAGGCAAGAGGGCAGCAGGTCAGCACACCAGAGCAGGAGTCCAGCAAAGTATCAGTCCAGGAGAGTGGCAGTCCTTCCAGCAGCATAGCAGTCTTTCTTCCTGGCAGAGTAGCCACAGGTCCAGAAGTGTACTGAAGTGGTGGTGTCTGAGGTCCTTCTTTTTTACACAGTTGTGCGTTTAAAGTGGGGAGAAACTTCCAGAGACATACCTTTGAAGTGTACAGATGCCATACCAGCCCTGGCTCTAGTCTGACTACAGGGGATAGGCAGCCCTTCATGTGGGGACAGGACACAACCTATTCAGGTGTAAGTGAGGCTGGGTCCAGCTCATCCCTCTCATCCTGTCAGGACATCTCACTCAGTCACACCTAAACTCCCACTG
Organism: Calotriton arnoldi; assembly: GCA_963921515.1. Classification (NCBI taxonomy): domain Eukaryota; kingdom Metazoa; phylum Chordata; class Amphibia; order Caudata; family Salamandridae; genus Calotriton; species Calotriton arnoldi. Next base: position 1,206,457 of record CAWUFW010001071.1, read on the forward strand.
TGTGTGGCTGTGTAGGTGGCATACACAAAGTCCAACTGCCAACTACACCCAATGATGTGATCAGAGATGGGCTGCATGCACCAAACGGCTAAGGCATGAAAATGCCAACTTTCTAAAAGTAAACATTAATGGGGCACATCTCTCGCACACCAGTCCGTCGCACTGCGGTAGTGGGAAAACATCCCTCTCTTTTAATTAATTTACTCTTCAATCATCCCGTTTCATCACTTGATGCCAATGTTAATACCACTCCTTACTCCATACTTTTCCAAACTTATTGAAGCACTGAAGAGACAGCGTAGTTCCACCTTTGCTTTATTCAACATTTTCTTATGTCTTCTGCGTGCCAATCCAGGCTTTTTCACAGCGACACGATTAGGTGAAACGTACATCAAAGTAGGTTCATTACAGTATGCCCAATGCATTTCGAGCCGAAAAGGCTCTTCATCAGGGGACTCTGAAACAAATGAAAGAGGCAGCTCAACTGACTACTTAATGGTTACCTTCACAATACAACATGATCTTGTCCCACCCATTGTCACCATCCTCATCTCCCCACCACTCTCCCTAGAAAAAACCATGTGCGCCCAAAGAAAAACACTATACCTTTCCCTCCAATTGTTCAACCCCTCCACCCTCAACTACAAACAATACCTCTGAAATAAACTAATGCAAAATTCAAACTCCGATTAACATTTGTTTCTCTCTATTTGATCACTATTTTTACCCATTCAACTCCATCCACCCTGTGTCCCTACCAAACTCATTGATGAATCATAACTAGTTACCTTAGAGAAGCCGCAGCCGGCAGCTTATCCTCCTCATATACCTCTCTCCGTTTTCATGCAAAACTGTTTGTTCTCCCTGCCGGTCAAACCGCTATTTAAACCTTGCTGCCCCATGTGTGACCAATTAACACCAGCCCCGTGACCTAAATCCCCCTGTGGATATACTTTGGTTACTCCAAAAAAAGTCAACGAACACCACAAATCCCATAATGCACTCCCCATCGTCACATAATAATTGAAGTAAATAAGCACAACTCCTGAAAACGAACACTCTCTTACACTCTACTTCCCACCCTCCAGATTTCCACACTGATTTAAAACCCAGCCACAATAATCTGTAAAAAAATAAATGCAATAACTTTGAATCCATAAAATCCATTAGTGAAACCGCTGTAACTAAAAGCGATGCTAGTAAAAGAAACTAATCAAGCTGTCAAAGTTCAACTGTCCCGTAAATCAGCATCAGTTCGATCGTGACTTAATGAAGTCCACTCCAACTTTTCGCTGTCTCCACAGTGATGAGAAATACTTTTCTATGGTTTTTCAAATGTTATACCATTCTACTTCATCCACGGGGTGCAAACTCGTTGGGGTATTTTGAATTGCGAAGCAAGGAAATATTATAAGAATGCACTCCTTCCCTTTATATAGATTCTGTGTTCGAAAAAACATCATCGGTTAGTGCGTGCGATCAGACACTGTGAAACACCCTGATCACAGCTCATACTGAAGTAAACATTAATGGGGCACATCTCTCGCACACCCGTCCGTCGCACTGCGGTAGTGGGAAAACATCCCTCTCTTTTAATTAATTTACTCTTCAATCATCCCGTTTCATCACTTGATGCCAATGTTAATACCACTCCTTACTCCATACTTTTCCAAACTTATTGAAGCACTGAAGAGACAGCGTAGTTCCACCTTTGCTTTATTCAACATTTTCTTATGTCTTCTGCGTGCCAATCCAGGCTTTTTCACAGCGACACGATTAGGTGAAACGTACATCAAAGTAGGTTCATTACAGTATGCCCAATGCATTTCGAGCCGAAAAGGCTCTTCATCAGGGGACTCTGAAACAAATGAAAGAGGCAGCTCAACTGACTACTTAATGGTTACCTTCACAATACAACATGATCTTGTCCCACCCATTGTCACCATCCTCATCTCCCCACCACTCTCCCTAGAAAAAACCATGTGCGCCCAAAGAAAAACACTATACCTTTCCCTCCAATTGTTCAACCCCCTCCACCCTCAACTACAAACAATACCTCTGAAATAAACTAATGCAAAATTCAAACTCCGATTAACATTTGTTTCTCTCTATTTGATCACTATTTTTACCCATTCAACTCCATCCACCCTGTGTCCCTACCAAACTCATTGATGAATCATAACTAGTTACCTTAGAGAAGCCGCAGCCGGCAGCTTATCCTCCTCATATACCTCTCTCCGTTTTCATGCAAAACTGTTTGTTCTCCCTGCCGGTCAAACCGCTATTTAAACCTTGCTGCCCCATGTGTGACCAATTAACACCAGCCCCGTGACCTAAATCCCCCTGTGGATATACTTTGGTTACTCCAAAAAAGTCAACGAACACCACAAATCCCATAATGCACTCCCCATCGTCACATAATAATTGAAGTAAATAAGCACAACTCCTGAAAACGAACACTCTCTTACACTCTACTTCCCACCCTCCAGATTTCCACACTGATTTAAAACCCAGCCACAATAATCTGTAAAAAATAAATGCAATAACTTTGAATCCATAAAATCCATTAGTGAAACCGCTGTAACTAAAAGCGATGCTAGTAAAAGAAACTAATCAAGCTGTCAAAGTTCAACTGTCCCGTAAATCAGCCTCAGTTCGATCGTGACTTAATGAAGTCCACTCCAACTTTTCGCTGTCTCCACAGTGATGAGAAATACTTTTCTATGGTTTTTCAAATGTTATACCATTCTACTTCATCCACGGGGTGCAAACTCGTTGGGGTATTTTGAATTGCGAAGCAAGGAAATATTATAAGAATGCACTCCTTCCCTTTATATAGATTCTGTGTTCGAAAAAACATCATCGGTTAGTGCGTGCGATCAGACACTGTGAAACACCCCTGATCACAGCTCATACTGAAGTAAACATTAATGGGGCACATCTCTCGCACACCCGTCCGTCGCACTGCGGTAGTGGGAAAACATCCCTCTCTTTTAATTAATTTACTCTTCAATCATCCCGTTTCATCACTTGATGCCAATGTTAATACCACTCCTTACTCCATACTTTTCCAAACTTATTGAAGCACTGAAGAGACAGCGTAGTTCCACCTTTGCTTTATTCAACATTTTCTTATGTCTTCTGCGTGCCAATCCAGGCTTTTTCACAGCGACACGATTAGGTGAAACGTACATCAAAGTAGGTTCATTACAGTATGCCCAATGCATTTCGAGCCGAAAAGGCTCTTCATCAGGGACTCTGAAACAAATGAAAGAGGCAGCTCAACTGACTACTTAATGGTTACCTTCACAATACAACATGATCTTGTCCCACCCATTGTCACCATCCTCATCTCCCCACCACTCTCCCCTAGAAAAAACCATGTGCGCCCAAAGAAAAACACTATACCTTTCCCTCCAATTGTTCAACCCCCTCCACCCTCAACTACAAACAATACCTCTGAAATAAACTAATGCAAAATTCAAACTCCGATTAACATTTGTTTCTCTCTATTTGATCACTATTTTTACCCATTCAACTCCATCCACCCTGTGTCCCTACCAAACTCATTGATGAATCATAACTAGTTACCTTAGAGAAGCCGCAGCCGGCAGCTTATCCTCCTCATATACCTCTCTCCGTTTTCATGCAAAACTGTTTGTTCTCCCTGCCGGTCAAACCGCTATTTAAACCTTGCTGCCCCATGTGTGACCAATTAACACCAGCCCCGTGACCTAAATCCCCTGTGGATATACTTTGGTTACTCCAAAAAAGTAAACGAACACCACAAATCCCATAATGCACTCCCCATCGTCACATAATAATTGAAGTAAATAAGCACAACTCCTGAAAACGAACACTCTCTTACACTCTACTTCCCACCCTCCAGATTTCCACACTGATTTAAAACCCAGCCACAATAATCTGTAAAAAAATAAATGCAATAACTTTGAATCCATAAAATCCATTAGTGAAACCGCTGTAACTAAAAGCGATGCTAGTAAAAGAAACTAATCAAGCTGTCAAAGTTCAACTGTCCCGTAAATCAGCCTCAGTTCGATCGTGACTTAATGAAGTCCACTCCAACTTTTCGCTGTCTCCACAGTGATGAGAAATACTTTTCTATGGTTTTTCAAATGTTATACCATTCTACTTCATCCACGGGGTGCAAACTCGTTGGGGTATTTTGAATTGCGAAGCAAGGAAATATTATAAGAATGCACTCCTTCCCTTTATATAGATTCTGTGTTCGAAAAAACATCATCGGTTAGTGCGTGCGATCAGACACTGTGAAACACCCCTGATCACAGCTCATACTGAAGTAAACATTAATGGGGCACATCTCTCGCACACCCGTCCGTCGCACTGCGGTAGTGGGAAAACATCCCTCTCTTTTAATTAATTTACTCTTCAATCATCCCGTTTCATCACTTGATGCCAATGTTAATACCACTCCTTACTCCATACTTTTCCAAACTTATTTACGGGACAGTTGAACTTTGACAGCTTGATTAGTTTCTTTTACTAGCATCGCTTTTAGTTACAGCGGTTTCACTAATGGATTTTATGGATTCAAAGTTATTGCATTTATTTTTTTACAGATTATTGTGGCTGGGTTTTAAATCAGTGTGGAAATCTGGAGGGTGGGAAGTAGAGTGTAAGAGAGTGTTCGTTTTCAGGAGTTGTGCTTATTTACTTCAATTATTATGTGACGATGGGGAGTGCATTATGGGATTTGTGGTGTTCGTTGACTTTTTTGGAGTAACCAAAGTATATCCACAGGGGGATTTAGGTCACGGGGCTGGTGTTAATTGGTCACACATGGGGCAGCAAGGTTTAAATAGCGGTTTGACCGGCAGGGAGAACAAACAGTTTTGCATGAAAACGGAGAGAGGTATATGAGGAGGATAAGCTGCCGGCTGCGGCTTCTCTAAGGTAACTAGTTATGATTCATCAATGAGTTTGGTAGGGACACAGGGTGGATGGAGTTGAATGGGTAAAAATAGTGATCAAATAGAGAGAAACAAATGTTAATCGGAGTTTGAATTTTGCATTAGTTTATTTCAGAGGTATTGTTTGTAGTTGAGGGTGGAGGGGGTTGAACAATTGGAGGGAAAGGTATAGTGTTTTTCTTTGGGCGCACATGGTTTTTCTAGGGAGAGTGGTGGGGAGATGAGGATGGTGACAATGGGTGGGACAAGATCATGTTGTATTGTGAAGGTAACCATTAAGTAGTCAGTTGAGCTGCCTCTTTCATTTGTTTCAGAGTCCCCTGATGAAGAGCCTTTTCGACTCGAAATGCATTGGGCATACTGTAATGAACCTACTTTGATGTACGTTTCACCTAATCGTGTCGCTGTGAAAAGCCTGGATTGGCACGCAGAAGACATAAGAAAATGTTGAATAAAGCAAAGGTGGAACTACGCTGTCTCTTCAGTGCTTCAATAAGTTTGGAAAAGTATGGAGTAAGGAGTGGTATTAACATTGGCATCAAGTGATGAAACGGGATGATTGAAGAGTAAATTAATTAAAGAGAGGGATGTTTTTCCCACTACCGCAGTGCGACGGACGGGTGTGCGAGAGATGTGCCCCATTAATGTTTACTTCAGTATGAGCTGTGATCAGGGGTGTTTCACAGTGTCTGATCGCACGCACTAACCGATGATGTTTTTCGAACACAGAATCTATATAAAGGGAAGGAGTGCATTCTTATAATATTTCCTTGCTTCGCAATTCAAAATACCCCAACGAGTTTGCACCCCGTGGATGAAGTAGAATGGTATAACATTTGAAAAACCATAGAAAAGTATTTCTCATCACTGTGGAGACAGCGAAAAGTTGGAGTGGACTTCATTAAGTCACGATCGAACTGAGGCTGATTTACGGGACAGTTGAACTTTGACAGCTTGATTAGTTTCTTTTACTAGCATCGCTTTTAGTTACAGCGGTTTCACTAATGGATTTTATGGATTCAAAGTTATTGCATTTATTTTTTACAGATTATTGTGGCTGGGTTTTAAATCAGTGTGGAAATCTGGAGGGTGGGAAGTAGAGTGTAAGAGAGTGTTCGTTTTCAGGAGTTGTGCTTATTTACTTCAATTATTATGTGACGATGGGGAGTGCATTATGGGATTTGTGGTGTTCGTTGACTTTTTGGAGTAACCAAAGTATATCCACAGGGGGATTTAGGTCACGGGGCTGGTGTTAATTGGTCACACATGGGGCAGCAAGGTTTAAATAGCGGTTTGACCGGCAGGGAGAACAAACAGTTTTGCATGAAAACGGAGAGAGGTATATGAGGAGGATAAGCTGCCGGCTGCGGCTTCTCTAAGGTAACTAGTTATGATTCATCAATGAGTTTGGTAGGGACACAGGGTGGATGGAGTTGAATGGGTAAAAATAGTGATCAAATAGAGAGAAACAAATGTTAATCGGAGTTTGAATTTTGCATTAGTTTATTTCAGAGGTATTGTTTGTAGTTGAGGGTGGAGGGGGTTGAACAATTGGAGGGAAAGGTATAGTGTTTTTCTTTGGGCGCACATGGTTTTTTCTAGGGGAGAGTGGTGGGGAGATGAGGATGGTGACAATGGGTGGGACAAGATCATGTTGTATTGTGAAGGTAACCATTAAGTAGTCAGTTGAGCTGCCTCTTTCATTTGTTTCAGAGTCCCCTGATGAAGAGCCTTTTCGGCTCGAAATGCATTGGGCATACTGTAATGAACCTACTTTGATGTACGTTTCACCTAATCGTGTCGCTGTGAAAAAGCCTGGATTGGCACGCAGAAGACATAAGAAAATGTTGAATAAAGCAAAGGTGGAACTACGCTGTCTCTTCAGTGCTTCAATAAGTTTGGAAAAGTATGGAGTAAGGAGTGGTATTAACATTGGCATCAAGTGATGAAACGGGATGATTGAAGAGTAAATTAATTAAAAGAGAGGGATGTTTTCCCACTACCGCAGTGCGACGGACGGGTGTGCGAGAGATGTGCCCCATTAATGTTTACTTCAGTATGAGCTGTGATCAGGGTGTTTCACAGTGTCTGATCGCACGCACTAACCGATGATGTTTTTCGAACACAGAATCTATATAAAGGGAAGGAGTGCATTCTTATAATATTTCCTTGCTTCGCAATTCAAAATACCCCAACGAGTTTGCACCCCGTGGATGAAGTAGAATGGTATAACATTTGAAAAACCATAGAAAAGTATTTCTCATCACTGTGGAGACAGCGAAAAGTTGGAGTGGACTTCATTAAGTCACGATCGAACTGAGGCTGATTTACGGGACAGTTGAACTTTGACAGCTTGATTAGTTTCTTTTACTAGCATCGCTTTTAGTTACAGCGGTTTCACTAATGGATTTTATGGATTCAAAGTTATTGCATTTATTTTTTACAGATTATTGTGGCTGGGTTTTAAATCAGTGTGGAAATCTGGAGGGTGGGAAGTAGAGTGTAAGAGAGTGTTCGTTTTCAGGAGTTGTGCTTATTTACTTCAATTATTATGTGACGATGGGGAGTGCATTATGGGATTTGTGGTGTTCGTTGACTTTTTTGGAGTAACCAAAGTATATCCACAGGGGATTTAGGTCACGGGGCTGGTGTTAATTGGTCACACATGGGGCAGCAAGGTTTAAATAGCGGTTTGACCGGCAGGGAGAACAAACAGTTTTGCATGAAAACGGAGAGAGGTATATGAGGAGGATAAGCTGCCGGCTGCGGCTTCTCTAAGGTAACTAGTTATGATTCATCAATGAGTTTGGTAGGGACACAGGGTGGATGGAGTTGAATGGGTAAAAATAGTGATCAAATAGAGAGAAACAAATGTTAATCGGAGTTTGAATTTTGCATTAGTTTATTTCAGAGGTATTGTTTGTAGTTGAGGGTGGAGGGGGTTGAACAATTGGAGGGAAAGGTATAGTGTTTTTCTTTGGGCGCACATGGTTTTTTCTAGGGAGAGTGGTGGGGAGATGAGGATGGTGACAATGGGTGGGACAAGATCATGTTGTATTGTGAAGGTAACCATTAAGTAGTCAGTTGAGCTGCCTCTTTCATTTGTTTCAGAGTCCCCTGATGAAGAGCCTTTTCGGCTCGAAATGCATTGGGCATACTGTAATGAACCTACTTTGATGTACGTTTCACCTAATCGTGTCGCTGTGAAAAAGCCTGGATTGGCACGCAGAAGACATAAGAAAATGTTGAATAAAGCAAAGGTGGAACTACGCTGTCTCTTCAGTGCTTCAATAAGTTTGGAAAAGTATGGAGTAAGGAGTGGTATTAACATTGGCATCAAGTGATGAAACGGGATGATTGAAGAGTAAATTAATTAAAAGAGAGGGATGTTTTCCCACTACCGCAGTGCGACGGACGGGTGTGCGAGAGATGTGCCCCATTAATGTTTACTTCAGTATGAGCTGTGATCAGGGGTGTTTCACAGTGTCTGATCGCACGCACTAACCGATGATGTTTTTCGAACACAGAATCTATATAAAGGGAAGGAGTGCATTCTTATAATATTTCCTTGCTTCGCAATTCAAAATACCCCAACGAGTTTGCACCCCGTGGATGAAGTAGAATGGTATAACATTTGAAAAACCATAGAAAAGTATTTCTCATCACTGTGGAGACAGCGAAAAGTTGGAGTGGACTTCATTAAGTCACGATCGAACTGAGGCTGATTTACGGGACAGTTGAACTTTGACAGCTTGATTAGTTTCTTTTACTAGCATCGCTTTTAGTTACAGCGGTTTCACTAATGGATTTTATGGATTCAAAGTTATTGCATTTATTTTTTACAGATTATTGTGGCTGGGTTTTAAATCAGTGTGGAAATCTGGAGGGTGGGAAGTAGAGTGTAAGAGAGTGTTCGTTTTCAGGAGTTGTGCTTATTTACTTCAATTATTATGTGACGATGGGGAGTGCATTATGGGATTTGTGGTGTTCGTTGACTTTTTTGGAGTAACCAAAGTATATCCACAGGGGATTTAGGTCACGGGGCTGGTGTTAATTGGTCACACATGGGGCAGCAAGGTTTAAATAGCGGTTTGACCGGCAGGGAGAACAAACAGTTTTGCATGAAAACGGAGAGAGGTATATGAGGAGGATAAGCTGCCGGCTGCGGCTTCTCTAAGGTAACTAGTTATGATTCATCAATGAGTTTGGTAGGGACACAGGGTGGATGGAGTTGAATGGGTAAAAATAGTGATCAAATAGAGAGAAACAAATGTTAATCGGAGTTTGAATTTTGCATTAGTTTATTTCAGAGGTATTGTTTGTAGTTGAGGGTGGAGGGGTTGAACAATTGGAGGGAAAGGTATAGTGTTTTTCTTTGGGCGCACATGGTTTTTCTAGGGGAGAGTGGTGGGGAGATGAGGATGGTGACAATGGGTGGGACAAGATCATGTTGTATTGTGAAGGTAACCATTAAGTAGTCAGTTGAGCTGCCTCTTTCATTTGTTTCAGAGTCCCCTGATGAAGAGCCTTTTCGGCTCGAAATGCATTGGGCATACTGTAATGAACCTACTTTGATGTACGTTTCACCTAATCGTGTCGCTGTGAAAAAGCCTGGATTGGCACGCAGAAGACATAAGAAAATGTTGAATAAAGCAAAGGTGGAACTACGCTGTCTCTTCAGTGCTTCAATAAGTTTGGAAAAGTATGGAGTAAGGAGTGGTATTAACATTGGCATCAAGTGATGAAACGGGATGATTGAAGAGTAAATTAATTAAAAGAGAGGGATGTTTTCCCACTACCGCAGTGCGACGGACGGGTGTGCGAGAGATGTGCCCCATTAATGTTTACTTCAGTATGAGCTGTGATCAGGGGTGTTTCACAGTGTCTGATCGCACGCACTAACCGATGATGTTTTTTCGAACACAGAATCTATATAAAGGGAAGGAGTGCATTCTTATAATATTTCCTTGCTTCGCAATTCAAAATACCCCAACGAGTTTGCACCCCGTGGATGAAGTAAAATGGTATAACATTTGAAAAACCATAGAAAAGTATTTCTCATCACTGTGGAGACAGCGAAAAGTTGGAGTGGACTTCATTAAGTCACGATCGAACTGAGGCTGATTTACGGGACAGTTGAACTTTGACAGCTTGATTAGTTTCTTTTACTAGCATCGCTTTTAGTTACAGCGGTTTCACTAATGGATTTTATGGATTCAAAGTTATTGCATTTATTTTTACAGATTATTGTGGCTGGGTTTTAAATCAGTGTGGAAATCTGGAGGGTGGGAAGTAGAGTGTAAGAGAGTGTTCGTTTTCAGGAGTTGTGCTTATTTACTTCAATTATTATGTGACGATGGGGAGTGCATTATGGGATTTGTGGTGTTCGTTGACTTTTTTGGAGTAACCAAAGTATATCCACAGGGGATTTAGGTCACGGGGCTGGTGTTAATTGGTCACACATGGGGCAGCAAGGTTTAAATAGCGGTTTGACCGGCAGGGAGAACAAACAGTTTTGCATGAAAACGGAGAGAGGTATATGAGGAGGATAAGCTGCCGGCTGCGGCTTCTCTAAGGTAACTAGTTATGATTCATCAATGAGTTTGGTAGGGACACAGGGTGGATGGAGTTGAATGGGTAAAAATAGTGATCAAATAGAGAGAAACAAATGTTAATCGGAGTTTGAATTTTGCATTAGTTTATTTCAGAGGTATTGTTTGTAGTTGAGGGTGGAGGGGGTTGAACAATTGGAGGGAAAGGTATAGTGTTTTTCTTTGGGCGCACATGGTTTTTCTAGGGGAGAGTGGTGGGGAGATGAGGATGGTGACAATGGGTGGGACAAGATCATGTTGTATTGTGAAGGTAACCATTAAGTAGTCAGTTGAGCTGCCTCTTTCATTTGTTTCAGAGTCCCCTGATGAAGAGCCTTTTCGGCTCGAAATGCATTGGGCATACTGTAATGAACCTACTTTGATGTACGTTTCACCTAATCGTGTCACTGTGAAAAAGCCTGGATTGGCACGCAGAAGACATAAGAAAATGTTGAATAAAGCAAAGGTGGAACTACGCTGTCTCTTCAGTGCTTCAATAAGTTTGGAAAAGTATGGAGTAAGGAGTGGTATTAACATTGGCATCAAGTGATGAAACGGGATGATTGAAGAGTAAATTAATTAAAAGAGAGGGATGTTTTCCCACTACCGCAGTGCGACGGACGGGTGTGCGAGAGATGTGCCCCATTAATGTTTACTTCAGTATGAGCTGTGATCAGGGGTGTTTCACAGTGTCTGATCGCACGCACTAACCGATGATGTTTTTTCGAACACAGAATCTATATAAAGGGAAGGAGTGCATTCTTATAATATTTCCTAACTTTCTAAAAGTGGCATTTTCAGAATCACCATACGATAGGATTTTAAATTAGGATTCCAGAGACACCAAACAAGAAACAGTTATATCTTCCCATTTGGAAATTACGCTTATAAAATCTATTACAGTAAGCCCACATTATTGCTGCCCAGTGACCAAGATTCAGTAAAGTCCTGCACTAAGTTTGCTTGCCACAAGTGCCTGGGGTATAGATGTCTCCCCATGCAGTGATCTCTGGAAAAATGGGATGACCTTTGGCCACATTGTGCACTCAGTCTCTATGCCACAAAGCCCACAGATGATAGCCTTTAGTCAACACGTGCAACATGTGCCCTTAACATTGTCTCCACTGGCAATTTGTAGTGAACTCTAGGCAGACAGTATGGCCAGCAACTACACCCTGTAATTAGTACCTCTGTTCCCAGAGCCCATAGGGCACAGCCTTTGGCCATGCATCTCATGCACTGGGCACATGGCGTGGACTTTGGCAACTTCCTGCGCCAGGCTACTCTTTCCCAGAGCTTAATGTGCATGGCATTCAGTAGAGCACAGCATGTTCTGGGTAAAGGATTCATCCTTTGGCCAAAGACTGCAACCAGTGTGTCTGAGCATCTGATCCCACTAGGGGTAGCTTTGCATCATTACCAGCTAGCTCTGCACCCAAGAGATAGTCTTAGGTGATCCTCTCTTGCTTCTAGTATGCTTCCCAAGACCAAGGTAGCCATGTATATCAGTTCCAGGAATCAGTGGCCCAGCTCCCTGAACTCAGCTGACAAAGACTTCAACCAATCCCAGTAGCCTCTATCTTCAATAGCACCCTACATCCAATCACCTTCCCACCAGTGCCCACTAGTCATGGCTTTTGGTTGTGTATAGCAGGCTGGTCTGCAGCTTTTTAAATTGAATCCAGTTCCTAGCACAAATGGGGCAAAGTCTTTGACCCTTGACGTCAGTCTCTGAAAACAGGGTGTGGAAAAATACCTGTATTTCCACTGTTAAACATTGAAAATACTAGTCGTTTGCATTTCATTGAGGATGTGAATGGTATATGATGTCTAATGTCACAAACGTCATCACTGCTGATGTAATTTCTGATCTCATCAGCGACATACATAAAACATTCATTCTGCCATTCATTCACTATTTTTTAGGTCAAACAAGAATAAAGACAATAAAGGCGGTTGCAATCACACACTAGTAATACATATCCTCATGGTCTCTAAATTTAGTAGGACGTTTGCAATCAGCATGCAGATAACCTCCCAATTTAAATATACAAAGCAAGACTGTATTTCTGTTGCCACTAAATCATATTGAAAAAAGCATTCATTTTTGACTTTGGTGATTTGCCTGATGAAGTCAATGGTAATGGGACACATGATGTCACCAGTGACATCACTGAATATGTAATTTTGATTAAAATATGACATCATGCATGGTCAAACAACAGAGAAGAACCTGCTGCTTGTTACTGGAAACAAGCCAGGGACGAATCCTTAGTTCATTTCATGCTACTTTGCACGAAGTCCCAACCAGCCAGGAGAACGTATTTAAAAACTTTATTCATCTGTCACAATATATGGTAGTGCAATGCAGCCCTGTCCTTCTGCCTTCGAGCAGATTCTGAGTTGTTTTTTGAACCAGTGGCCTTATACATCTATGCTGCGTAGGAAGCAACAATACGCATCGCCTATACACCCCTCTCTTATCTGACCTGGGCATAGCTGGTTGTCATGTCTGCAATTTTGCACATACACTACACATTTAAGAACTTTACATATACTATGCTCTCTGCCACTGCACAGGCCCTAAAACGTCTTGGGTCCACCAGCCCCATACACTCATGATGTGTAGAAAGCCAAAAATGTACTATTAAAGACATGGTTAGCAGATTTTTTCATAACTGCGTATTTGTACATGTATTATTGAATTATTTATTTTATATATGTGTGCGGAAGGGCTGCAAATTTTTACATTTGTGAGTCGAATTTATACTAGTTTTTAGGTCTCACCTAGCGACGCAGCACAAAGCGCTGTCGCTAGCGAGATCTATTGTTTTCGACTTGAGTTTGGAAGGGGGACAGGAGATGTGCACTTTCGCCCGGACAGGCGATGTGCACGCTCACGGCGTGTCTATTAGCTTGCTCCCGGACAGCACATGGGCACGCGCACGGCGTGTCTATTAGCTTGCTCCCGGACAGCACATGGGCACGCGCACGGCGTGTCTTTCAACTTGCGCCCGGAGCTTGCCCCCGACAGCAGATGAGCACGCGCACACAGAGCACAGAGGCGTCACGCAACGGCTGGCGATGCAGAATTATTTTTTTCCATTTCCAGCACTGAGCTGCCTCACAGGTATACTGGGCACTGTACGTCCGCCAAGGGCACGGTCTTTAGGTAACTTTCAAAAGTCATTTTGAAGAGCACGTTGGCACGAAACAGAATTGGTCGGCAATTGTCTTGTCCCGTGGAATGCATTGTCTCGGAATGAAGGAACTTTAAGGTGCAGTGCGCGGCAAAGAAACTTTACTTAGGTCAATGTGCAGAAAAATAGAGAATTTCCACTAAGAGGATTTTCATAGGGCAGTGCGCGTCAAAAATTCTCCCTCCCTCGTTCCAAAAAATCCCTGCACTCCTCCGGCCCCTCACCTTTGCCTTCCTCTGCCCCCACTCCTCCTCTAGTGACGCCGGCTCCTTCCTCCTCCTCTGAAGTGCGCGTCTCTCCGTGAGCCGCTGCTCCGTGCGTTGGCTGCGGGCTGGGGACAGAGAACGGCGGCGGGACTGTTCTCCAGAAGGAGGCGGACGGCAGCAGCATGCCAGCGCGCCCTCCGGCTGCCTGTATGAGCGGAGCCGCCATGGAGCACGGGAGACTGCGAGGGGAGCAGAGGGACTGCTAAGATGAAGGGAACCAAAGACCGAGAGGTAAGGGGCCACCGTAGCCTGCCCAATGTTCCCTTGCTCGAGGACATGCCCAAGCCATTACATCTGCGTGGGGTCCGCTCCATCTCCATGCAGAGCATCTCTTAAGTTCCCTGATGAGGCAAGCAGTGCTAGAAGGGCAGGAGGTGTCCGCGGCTTTCCTCGGGCACGCTGCCTGCTGGCGCACAGCAGGACTGCCCTTGCCCACTGCCTCCCCAGGACTCGCACTCTTCTGGCGCCTTTACTTTGTTTCCATCCGGTGCTGGAGATGCCGGGGAGCTGTAGTTAATATCCGCTTGTCGCCCTGCGCTGAACTCTTGTGGCAGCAACGTGTGCGCGCGCGCGCGTGCCCACCGAGTGTGTCTACGTAGAGCATAACCTGCGCAATGTCAACTCCAGGATAGGGAGTAAGTGTGGTGTCATATGTTTAACAGTACACGGTATGGCTAGGTATGTGTACCGCCGTAATGTGCCCTGGGGTGTGTGTGCATATAGTAGAGGTGGGCGAGGCAACCAGTTAACGGGGGAGAGTTCAGCCAAGGGTCTGGCGTGGAGTTGAGTCAAGAAAATGTTTGACATGTAAATCGTGGAATAAACAGCATGCAGAAAATATGATAAAATCTGTTCAGAATTCCAAAATGTTTATTTCCTTAACATGTGGAAGTGTGTCACCTTAGTACATCAGGTTGCATCGCTGCATTAATTGAAAGGCAATTCTTAAGAGGTAGTTTTAAAACATTCATGCACCCTCCTCGCCCAGACGACAAGGACGAAGGTGACCCAAGAGCCAAGTCAGTTGTCATGAGCACCCTATATGTCCTTATGACAATTGACCTAGATTCTTATTATACATGGTGCTTCATTACAATATATTAAATCAAAAACAAGAGCGGTTTTTGTACAGCACACATCCCGAACTCACTAATTTGAAGATGCTCTCTTATGTGATAATGAAAAAAAAGAAAGTACGGCGATATAGAATATTTCCCCAGGATCACACTGTTTGGTGAATCGGTGAAGCCGGCATTGATTCTAGGTTTTCTAGTTTCAAGTTGTGAGACTCGGCCATTAGATTTGTATCTCTTTCTCCTGTTTTACATTAAAGGTAAATGATCTATCTTTATTTCTTGGCGCTTGATGTTTGAGCGTGGGAGGCAGGCAGGAGCCACATGGAAGGTTGGCTCCCTTTGGGCTTGAGAGTCCCATTAGTATCTCGAGCCGAGGCAGAGCCAGTGATCTGGCTCGCCCTGCTCTAGTATATACCCGAATGTAGCGGCCGCTGCAATGTATGCTGTTGTGTGTCTGTGTCTGAAATACCACAATACGGTTTACGCTGCTATGTATGCTTGCCAGCCAACAGTGTGCGCAGGTATTTTTGTGCCCTGCATTGTGTGTGCCAGGATCCCGTTTTCCCTGATATTTGTATGTGTGACAGACTAAAATGCACCCACGTGTGCCTGTGTGCTGGGTTGTGTGTAACGTACAGTGTGCGCGCCCAGGATACCATGTGCCCTTGAGACGTACGTTTCAAGATAAGGTGTGCCTAGGTTAGGAATTTTGGGTGTGTACCAGGAATAAGGAAGTTATTTGGTGTTTGTTCCAGGACGCAAAGTCCTTTAAGGTGTGCATACAGGCATACAGTGTGCCCCGCTTCTCATGAAAATAAACAGCGTCCTTGCCTGGGTGGTTTGCTTTCGCCAGGATATATTGTCCTATACATACAGGGTTCAGGGTGGATGCGCGCATGAGTCTACTCCAGGATATAGCCTGTAAAGATGTGTGTGTGTAAATGCCATGATTGAGAGTTTCCTGGTTGTGTGCCAGATTACACTAAATGTCCCGAGGGGCGATGCCATGATGTAGCATGCCTCGGTCGGGTGGACCCCAAAATGTGTATATATTTTGTGTGGTCTCAGGATACAGCGTGTCCTGAATTTGTGTACCAGGATGCAGTATGGCAAGGGATATATGTATAAGTGCCAGTACACGGTGCGCACCAGTGTGTGTCAGAAACCTTCGTGCTCCAGTCATGATATGTAAGGATAGTACACGCACAGCATATTTCGGGGGGATGTGGCGGTGTGTGTGTGTGATATATTCTTTACAAGGGGCTTCAATAGAATTGCCTCTGCCTGGGATATCAGCGCCACAGTCTGGTTCCCTGGATCGTGTGCCAGGATGCTGCTGACCCCTGGAGTGGGATGGATGCTCTGTGCCACGATGTTGGGTACCCGCGATTGTGTCCCAAGATGCTGTGTGCCTTGGAAGTGTTTGTACCAGGCTCTAATTCCTTTCGAGGTAACCTTTTGGGGTTCTTTAGTTTCACCAGGGTCGGAGTGTGACAGAAAATAGGTCCGGGCACCAAAATAAAAGTGGCCCCATTAGCGCATCACATAACTAAAAAAAGTGGGCCACATTTGCAACAAGCATTTGCAATGCAATAGGTCTCGCATTTGCGAGAGTTTGAGCTATTGGCATTGTAAATGACAACGCCTTTATTTATGTGTTTTGAAAACTTGCAAACGGTGTGTAAATACGCACTTTCTACTTATACAAGCAAGGCTGGCAGTAAAAGAGGTGCAGTTACTGCCAGCCTTGCTTCTCATAAGCAAGGACTATAAACACCGCTTGCACGTTTTCAAAACACATAAATAAAAAGCATTGTCATTTACAATGCCAATAGCTCAAACTCTCGCAAATGCTAGACCTATTGCATTGCAAATGCTTGTTACTACTTGTTGTAGTCCCCTATCCATTATTCTTCCAATCCAACAGGAAATGAACTGTAAGAAGCTTGCAGAACGTCGTTTCATGTGCTAGCAGTAGGCTGACACAACGTAGATCCCATATCTAAGTTTTAAACTTGTTGTACTAAGTTGTGTTTTATTGTATGGCTTAAATATGGAAAAGCTGAAACAATAAAGTTATTCAACTTTAACAAATTATTTTCAGTGTGTTTTTGGCTTTGATATGATCTATTTTATCCTCTGCCAAAAGACCCCAGAGACCAAGGCCTGTGACTATGCCCAGCAGGCACTGCCATAGACAGTGGCCTATGGCAACAACCTGCACCTAGTCTTCCTGGTACCAGAATTCAGAGAACATGGTCTTTGGTCAGGCTCTGAGGATTGTGGTTTGAGACTTCAAGAAGCCCCTGTACCTGTCCCTTCTGTACCCACAGAGCTCAGAGGTCATGGCATTGCTTTCAGCCTCATACCGTAGGGAACCTGTTAACCTCCTAGTTTCATGGTGAACCATTCTTTTCCAGTCACACACTAGATGAAAGAGGCAGATGAAAGAGGCAGCTCAGAGATGGCATGGTCTCCACTGTCACAGGTGACAAATTAATGCTTTATAGGCCTGGAAACCCTACAAGTCTTGTACCCTTCAATCGTAAGTATTGGTCTGTTTTACTGGCCAGTCTCCAAAACACATAAGCAAATGTCTGGCTTTTTCCCTTATCTTTGTAGTCATGAACAACATAGGAATATCAAAACAGAGATTGTGGGGCTACATACAATATAAAAAATATTATTTGTAGGGGTGGAAAATTTCCAGTGCAATATAATTATTAGCCTCATTGTTCTTCGTAAATGCTTATTGGACCCTAAAAACATACCTTGCCCCAAGTTTATGCTGAAGAAATGTCTGTACATTTACAAATTGATCCCTCACTATGAAATGAAATGAAATGAAATGAAATTTGTACTTGTAAAGCGCACTGTTACCCTAGGGTGTCCTGGCGCTGTACGCATACCGCTGTGGAACCCTTCCTGTCTTTTCCCTGTGAAATGTCCACTCCTGGGCACCCCCAAGGTGAAGCCAGGCATCCCAGCGCTGGTGGGGCCGTTGTGGAGATTAAGCAAGCTATTGCCCAGAGTTGCAGAGTGGGACCCATGATTAGAATAGGCACTGAGGCGAGAATTATCAGGTCCGAGGAAATTGAGCCCAAGACCCGCCGAGGCGGGAATTGAACCCTGGTCCCGGGCCAGATCTCTGCATCAGGGTCTGCCGCTCTAACCATTGAGCCACACTTACACTTACTATGTAAATGTGCTAGTGACATTTGGTCCATGGCTCCACGTCCAGGGAGGACGGATGTCAATACTAAAGGGCCAGACAGTGATTTAGCCCTTAGTGATAATCTAAATGTGATCCCTCAAGAACACGAATACACACTAGGACCATGGAGGACCACTTCGAGCTTTCTGTATCTGTCAAGCATGGAATGCGGTAGAGTGCTAGACCTTTGTTTTGCAGAGGCTAAGGCCCCAAACATGGCTCAGAGACACTTCTTGTGCAACCCAGGCTTCTGATGGGTGGTGATGAGCCTGGGCTTATGCCACATGAGATACAGAATAGTACATGGAGTAGAGGGCAAGTGCATGTCTCATGAAGTGCTTAATGGGCAGAGTCACCACTCACCTTATCTGCACTTGTAAATAGAGGGTTTTTGAGCAGCTCTCCACTGGTATCTAGTGAAAGGTAGAGATTGCAGTTTTGGTGCTGTGTAATCAAATCTCTGGACTCCTTGGCAGGTCTCGCGGTTCCACACAAGTGTCTTAATAGTAAGCAGGCTAGCAAAGCAGTTGTATGATGAAATAACAGCAACAAAAATATTGACAACAAAAATATTCCCGAACAAATATTGAGGACACAAATATTGACTTTACATACTTTGTAAAATCTAAAATATCGACAACAAAAATACAGAAAACCACAATATCATCAAAATATTGGTAAGTATATAAAATGTCAACTTCTATACACAATATTAACTTTAAAACATATATTAAAATTCAATATTATTACATTTTAAAAATATATACTTATGATATGAAATATATACTAATATAGCTTACAAATAACATAAACACACATAATTAAAAATCATTGCAAAAAATAATAAATAAAATATTTACAAAATAAAAGTTGTATTTGTGCATACGTATTAAAAACTAATAACAATTAATAATATATATCCAAAAACTAGATGTTAATAATAAAAAATACAATAACAATATTAAAATAAAAAAACTAATAAAACTTTTAGTACAAAAATTAACAATAAAAACAATAATTTTTATTAAGTAACTTTGAAAATGGAATCAAGAATATATATTGAAATATATTAAAAAATCAGATGAAAAGATAATCTTGGACGGATCAGATTCACTATTTTAACTCTAACCTGACCAACAGTAGGGAATGTGTTGAAATTTGGAGGAGTCAGATTTACTATTCCCAGTCTAACGTAAGAAACATTAGGGAAAGTGTTGGACTTTGCAGAGGTCGGGTTTACTATATCGACTCCAACATGAGCAGCACTAAGGAAAGTGTCAAATTTACTATTCCTGTTCCAATATCAGCAACAACAGGGAAAGTGCTGTACTTTGGAGGGTTCAGATTTATCATCTCCACTCCAACATAAGTAACAGAGGGGAATGTGTTGAACTTTGGAGAAGTCAGATTTATTATTCCCACTCCAACATAACCAACATTAGAGCAAGTGTTGGACTTTGTAGGGGTCAGATTTACTATTCCCACTCCAAAGTGAGCAGCAGTAGGGAAACTGATGGACTTTGGAGTGGTTGCATTTACTATTCCCACTCAGTACAGTAGGGAAAGGGTTCGATTTTGGAGGGGTCAGAATAGCTATTCCCACATAAACATAGGCAACAGTGGGGGAAGTGCTGGACTTTGGAGGACTCAGGTTTACAACTCCCGCTCCAACATAAGCAATAGTAGGGAAAGTGCTGGATTTTGGAAGGGTCAAATTTACTATTCCTGTTCCAATGCCAGCAATAGTATGTGAAGTGTTGGATTTTGGAGAGTTCAGATTTACTTATCCCTCTCCAACCTGAGCAATGGTAGGGAAAATGCTGGACGTTGGAGAGGTCAGATTTACTATTCCCACTCCAACATAAGTAAAGAGAAGGAATGTGTTGAACTTTGGTGGAGTCAGATTTAGTATTCTCATTTTAAAGTAAAGAATAGTAGGGAAAGTGTTGGACTTTGGAGAGGTTAGCTTTACTATTCCCTCTCATTACAGTAGGGAAAGTGTTAGATTTTGAAGGGGTCAGAATTACTATTCCCACTCCAGTGTAAGAAACTGTAGGCAAAATGTTAAACTTTAGAAAGCTCAGATTCAATTTCCCTAATGCTAATTTCATACAAAATATGTTACATATATATAAAATAAACAAACAAAAAAGATATTTCCATATTCATAGCATTATATAATCTATATAAAATATTAAAAACTAAAAATACAAAGTTAGCATATAAAGTTATAGATAAAATTGAGCAAAACAATTATTAAGTAAACATTTTTAGAAATAATTTTAAGATACTTCCCACCCTATGACCCTAAAATACGCACAAAAACTAATTAAAGTAATATCAGAAACAATACAATGCAAATTATTTTAAACAAAAATGACACTAACAAATTATTATACAATCAACTTGAATCATAATGCTTTTAATTAACATCCAAAGTATTAATAGCTATTAATAATGAATGCAATCAGTTACCTAATTATCAATTAAATACTTGCCTAATTAACAAATTATAACATTTACATAAATAGTATAACCAATTATAAAAAAGTTTGCAAAACCTTCCCACCCTATTCGCCTACAAACCCAACATCCTGCCAAAACAAAATTGACATAAAATTTTAAAAAACTTAAAATATATGAACAATAAAAAAAGACACAAAAAATTAACACACTTAACATTAAAATAATAACAACTTAAAGTACAGAAATTAATAAAACTCGATCAAATAATTAAATTGATATTATGTGCAACGATATTTCACCAAATGATAGAAAAGACTTTTTTTTAAAAAAGAGATATTTTTACCTTCTGTATTCTGACCATGATATTTTAGACACCACAATATTTTTGAGACAATACTTGCGTCTCACAATCATTCTGAAACAATAATTTGGTGGAATACCAGCAAAGCCTCAGTGGGCAACAGTCTTACTCCAAATCTAGGGACAATTGGCAGCATGTAGCTCCATATTCTATAGCAGGGTATGAGCTGACGTTTACCTTTTTGTCGCTGGAGTGGGACTTCAGCCTGTTTTCTCAATCTTTCCCTCGGGAGAGGACTAGGAGTAAAGCAGGCTCAGCAAATGCATATAGAGGCTGACGCCAGTGTGACACAGGCAAGCCCATTCATCAGGAGTCTGCTCTATTTGGAAAGGCTGAGTATTCCCTGTACACCGTTCATGAGGAACAACAAGCAGAATGGGGCACAAAAGTGGATGCAGGTTACAACTGTCTGAATGTTGCACTATCCTGCAATATCTGTTGGCTAAAGATAAAAATAATATTGCAGATAAATGTCAAAGCAATTGCATGTCTGTATGTTTGTAGGTATTTGGCATCTGTTTATCCCAAATCTTGCAGGGTCAAAGGCAAAGATACAGCCAAAAAGTTATTGTGTTGGTAGATTGGTTCAGAGAATGGAAGAGAAGTGTTACTTCACCATGATGTAGTGTGCTTTAAAAAGGTGAGCATTTAGCTATTGAGACAAGTCAGTCTTGCCTAGTCACTGAAATAAAACAATGTCTTAATCTTTAGAAAAGGATTCAAACAGGTTTTTATTGACTCATTTGCAGAAATCAGCCCAGAAGGAAAGTTAAAAAAAAGAAATCAGGCAAATCAAATTCAGACATACAAAATATCCTTTAAAGCTTCTCAATTCAACACATTTATTCTAAATAGAGTATGGGTTAACAAATCAGCTTACATGCAATAATATGTTAATTACTTTGTTTTACCTATTGCATCGACTGGCTAAGGTACAAGGATGTTAAAGAAACATTCAATATTGTTGTACGTTCCCTTATTGAGCATCAATTCTTCAATATTAATATATCTATAATAGATTTACAATGGGTTTGATGTATCCTCCCAAGTGAATGGATCAACACATTTAAAGTTTAAAGGTTTTCTAGAGATAAAATTATTTAGTTCACAGTGCAAAGGGACCGTTCACAAAAATCACAAATTGCCCACCTTCTTAATATTAATTGGGCCAAAACCATGCAAATGTGAACACTGGAATGGAGATCTACTGTCCTGTACTGGCCTATATCTCAGCATTTGCAACTTTTTATGATGACTCCCAAATCAATTCCCACCCCAATGGTATTAATGAGGTGTGCAGTATGTGACTTTTTGTGAATAGTTCAGTTTTTGTTTTTAGTAGTTTTGCATAGAGCGAACTCGACCCGAAGATATCAAAGCACTTCACATGAGCACCACTTGGGTTACAGATGGACATATTCATTTTGTTAGGCACGGGGAGATTAACTGATTTGCCCAGAATCACCGGATATTGAACATCCCTGCCGAGACTCAAACCCGGTTCCCCAGCTTAGAGGTCAACCGCTCTAGCCATTAGGTTAGGAGTTAGATATCCCTCACACAGCAAATATCCCTTATTGAGTATCATTTTTTTTTAATATCAATATATCTATCATATATTTGAAATGTGTCTGATGTATCCTCCCCCTGTGAAGCATGTAGGCAAAATAACTAGCATCACAACAGCAACCCAAGTTCAAAACATGACATTTTTCATCAGAAATAATATAATGTTACTCCACTTCAGTAGCCGCAATCTTCGAGGCATTAGCAGTAAACAGCATCATGTTTCAACAACAAAGGCATGCTTTGAAAGATATCCTTTTTTTAGTGCCTATGAAATACCAATAGTAACTCTACCTGCTGCTCTCCTTCCTAACACAGCAAAAACACACATTAGACAAGAACTGAGCCCTATCAGTATGCCCTGAAGGGTGCAGAACTTAAACCCACATTTTTTAATAAAGTAGTGGAAGGGATGAAAGCATGATTCATAATAGCAAAGAAAAAAGGACCTAAATGTATTTGTTCATTTAGTAGCCATAACATTTGTATCCAAACTATTTCCTCTATTTATTCTCCTATCAGTCTCAAACAGGAAAAAATGTACTTCAGAAGAACGGTCAGGTTGGTCCTACTGGTTTACTTTAATCAATCAGATTTGTTTATTTTGAAGATACGTCCCCTTAAAAACATACAAGCAAAAACAAAATAAAAAAGATTAAATACATTACAGAGTACATAATTTTAAAAGTCTAAAAAGTCGTCATATACACATGAAAAGCAGGAACTATAGTAATTTACACTACACCACTTAAAAGAAAATATATCTGCCACTATTCAAATCCCCAATGACTAAATTTTAAACTAACTACAGTATTAAAATGGCCTTCAGTGCCAATCCTAGCTGAGTCCTAATAAAGTAGGTAGATGCTGTTGCGAGCCCAGGCAAAGACAAGTACTCCACTTCCTCCTAGCTGCAACATAAGCAGGACAGAAAAACAATAGACGCTCAATATTTTTCTGTTTCCTGACGATTACATACAGAGCATGATCTACTTGGAGATTGGGCAGTAGACCACATGGATGTATCTTGTAATTCAGAAGGCACCAAACCGGAATTCCAGGTAGGTAGCCTTTGCTAAAGGAGGATAAATGTAATCTACGAATGCCTCTAATGAAGTAGAAGATTTAAATTCCAAGTATTTGGCTTTAAGGCTTCCTCCAGGGGCACTCATTTGTATCTGACTCACTGCGTAATCCCAGTATACTTTTTTTAGGGTACCTTTGGAAGCTGATGTTAAAGAGGTGGGGTCTGTGCACCAACTTTCCACCCGAAGTGTGCTCAGCCAAGATTTAACATGGCAATTAATGGCGAGTCCAGGACTCAAGTTT
This sequence comes from Calotriton arnoldi, assembly GCA_963921515.1. Taxonomy (NCBI): domain Eukaryota; kingdom Metazoa; phylum Chordata; class Amphibia; order Caudata; family Salamandridae; genus Calotriton; species Calotriton arnoldi. The sequence continues at coordinate 1,230,478 of CAWUFW010001071.1, forward strand.
CAAAATTTCAGTTAGTCTGGCCTTGCAAGGGGCTAGTTCAGCCGTTGTCCATAAGCGTACCCAAAATGAAAGTGGTCTCAAAGAAGCCAAATGCTCAATTCAATGTAACCCAATATAAAAAACAGAAGGGTCAAGAGAGTGCTTTGAGGTGACATAAAAGGGGACCTGATAAAAGCATTTTCCCTGGCAGTCAATATTGACGTGGTGGCGTAACCCCAAATCTCAGCCCCATACAGGGTAGCCGATAGTGCTTTGGCTTTGTTTGCCTCCAAAGCTGGAGAAACAGGTCTATATATCATTGCACGTTAGAGCTTTAAAATAGCTGCTGCCCTATGGTGTAGAGTTCATTTACCCTTCTCTAGTTGGCAATTCCAAGAGAACCTACTATCTACCTTGAGGCCCAGATAATAAAATTTACCAGCTTCACTAGATGTTTTGTCACAATAAAGAAGTTACCCTTTTAGTATTAAATCAATTTTTTATTGGCAAGACACATAGCAAAAATGGCTCAGGACATCGGCGCCTACAACCCAACGGGCCGGCGAGAAAACTGCTCAAAGCAGTGCGACAAATAGTCATAGAGGCATACTAACTGATAGGTAACACAGCAAGTCGCCTACAACCCAGAGGGCCGGCCGCGGTAAATAGAGAGAACAAAATGGCAACAACCAAGGTTCCAACAGATAAGCATGTAAAAGGCCAGTGAGTTGGCCGTCTTGCCCGCCATGGTAGCTGGGTGTCTACGGCAGATTGACGCTATATAGTGGTGCCATTTTCCATAAGGAACTAAGAATAAAAAAGGAAAAAAACCCTAAACGCCTAATCCCACCCCCACCCATCCTCCCCAGTGAGCAGAAACAAAGGTAAGAGAAGGAGCCCGCCTAGCAGAGTGTAAGTTAGAAGGGCCAGCGGGGCATGGAGGTCTCTCTGATGGTAGGACATCACCTCTGAGGGTGGGGGGAATCATCCTCGGGGATCAAATTCAAGAGCCGGAGATAGCTGGGACATGTCAGTTCCCGAAATTCAGTGGAGAGAATTGTGATAAATGGGGCCCAGGTCTTGGCATAATTTGCAGTAGTCCCCAAGGAGGCCATGGAAAGTCGTTCCATACCCAAAAGGTACCAAAGCTGATGCAGCCACTGCCGGTGGTCTGGGGTCCTGTCTGTTTTCCAACCCGCCAAGATCACTCTGTGCGCTGCATTCAATGCAAGTGCCATCTGTCTCCCTCTAAATGAGCGCAGGGGAAAGGTCAGCGCATTGGGCAAGCCTAAGATGGTATATGCCGGGAGCCTAGGTATTGTAGTGGAGAAGGCCTTAACGATGTCATCCAACACCCCTTCCCAATATCTTGTGAGCTTAGGGCAGTGCCACAGTAAGTGGAGGAGTGTGCCAGGACTGCCACACCCCCTCCAGCAAAGGCCATCGCAGTTAGGGTGCCACTTAGTAAGGCGTGCTGGGGTATAATACCAATAGGACGCGATCTTGAAGGCGGTCTCCGTGTGTCCCATGGAATGTGCTGTGTGATGCGCTCGATAAAAGATATCCTCCCATTCTTTGTCAGTTAGGGTGCGTCCCAGCTCCGCCTCCCATCGTCTCTGACCTGCAGAGCGTGTCTTAGAGATGCCTGCCATGAGAAAGGAATAGATTGCTGAAATGAGTCCCTTATCATCTGTCTTGCGTGTTAGCCATTTCTCAAAGGGACGCATCGGTCTGTGTGCTTTGAGGCGTGTCGTGACTCCTGAGATCCAGTGTATCATCTGGGAGTGGAGGAATAGATCCGAGCTAAGCAGGCCATAACTCCCCTGCAGGTCGTGGAAAGGGATAAGGCCTTGTATGTCGAACAGGTGTCCTATGCGTTTGCAGCCGCCCACTAACCAGCGTGCAGCAGCCCCCGTGTCCACGCCAGGAGGAAAGGCAGGATTGGAAAAAATCGGGGTCATTGGCGACGAAAATGTAGTAAGGTCAGCCCGTAGGGCGACCCTGTCCCAGACTAGCATGGTGGGGCGGGTGACTGGGGAGGAGTATAGTCCCCAAGCGCGGGCAGATCGCGGTAGCCAAGCATCGCGCCAGATATGGTGGCCTGCCACTGTTTGGTCCATGAAGACCCAGTGTTTCTCGGTCATGGGGCGGTTCCATTCCACCATATATCTGAGTAGAGAAGCCTGGTAGTAACAGTTGATGTTGGGGAGAGCAAGACCACCCTCTTTCCGAGAGCGCTGCAATAAGGTCCTCTGCAGGCGTGGGGAGGCCGGTCCCCAAATAAAGCGCTCGAGTGCAGTTTGGATATGGCGAAGGACCTGCGAAGGGGGCTCTAGTGGGAGCGTTTGAAACAGGTATAGTGCTCGTGGGAGTACATTCATTTTGATTGCGGACAGCCTACCAAACCACGACAAAGGTAGTCTCCGCCAACGGGCCAGATCCGCTCGGATGCGAGTGAGGAGGGCCGCATAGTTCACATCTGCCGTTTTCGCGAGGCTCCGGTACAGAGTCAGTCCTAGGTATGCAATGCCATCCGGTACCCAGTCGAAAGCAAAGTTGGACTGTAGAGTATCTATTGTAGTTTGGGTAGCTGTGAGGTTAAGCACCTGAGATTTCTGTGTGTTAACTTTGAAGCCTGAAACCTGGCTAAAGGCCTGCATGTCTTCCACTATGGCCGGCAGGGAGGTCAGAGGGTGCGCTACCGAAAAGATAACGTCGTCAGCGTATAGGCTGATGAGATGTTGGTCCAGACCAAAGGGAACTCCGAACGCTCTCGGATTGTCCCGAAGCCGTTGGGCGAAAGGCTCCATATAGAGAGCGAGAAGTAGGGGGAGAGGGGCAGCCCTGCCGTGTTCCCCTCTCCACCACAAAGCTATCGGAAAGCCGACCATTGACCCGTACCGCCGCTGTGGGGGAGCTATAAATGCTCGCTATCCATCTCCGAAATCGGGGTCCCAGGCCGAATCTCTCCAGGGTAGCAAATAAGTACGGTCAGTGGACACGATCGAAAGCCTTTTCCGCATCTACTGCTAGTAAAAGGGCTTCCTCCTTGGACCGCTGCACCTTATCTATAATATGACAGAGTCGCTTAGTGTTATCGCCACACTGCCTACCCGGAATAAAACCCGCCTGATCCGGATCGACTAGGCCCGGCATGTGGGCGTTCAAGCGAGAGGCCAGGATACTAGAAAAAAGTTTCGCGTCAATATTAAGAAGCGATATTGGGCGGTAAGAACCGCAAAGCTCGGGGTCCTTCCCCGGTTTGGGGATCACGGAGATAGATGCCTGTAACATTGAGGCTGTGAGGGACCCGGTATCCACGAAGGAATTAAACAAGCGTGTGAGCAACGGGGCAAGTTCTGGGCAAAAAGTTTTGTAAAAGAGAGCGCCAAAGCCATCGGGGCCTGGAGCCTTCATGGCCTTCAGGCGGGCAATAGCCGATATTACCTCTTCAACCCGTTTAGGAGCTTCTAAAGCCTCGTCCTCGGCCGGAGGGAGTGGGGTGACCGCCGCACCCTGCAGAAACTCGGTGGAGTCAGGCAGTAGGGAGTGATCAGCAGTGTAGAGATTTTTATAGAAGGCGCGGAAAGCCGACAGTATATTGTCGTCGTCTGTGAGCTCCACGCCGCTCTCCGCCCTGATCGACTTAATACTTCGTGCTGTTTGTTGATTGCGCAAGCAATGAGCCAACATCCGCCCCCCCGGTTGGAGCCTACAAAATATTGATGCTTGAGGCGGACAACTGCATGCTCAGCCCGGTCCAGGTCCAGTCTCCGGAGCTGTAGGCGCTCCCCCTCCAACTGCCGCCAGATTCTAGGGGCACCGGTGCGTTTGTGTATGGCTTCCAACTCCTTAACTCGGGCCTCCAGGTCTGCGCGCTTGGACTGCCTACAATTGTTATCATAGGCAGCCTTGGCAATGAATGCCCCCCTCGCCACCAGTTTAAGCGCCTCCCACACCGAGGACAGAGGCGAAGTCCCCACGTCGTTAGTTGTTAGGTAGTCAGTCAAGCAGCGCCTCAGGTCATCTACCACCTCCGGATGCCCAAGTAAGGAATCGCGTAGGCGCCAGTGAGAGGTGTAGGAGGACCGCACAGAAGGAAGACGTATGGTCAAGGTGATATGTGCATGGTCAGACAGGGAGCGGGCCTCAATGGTAGAATCAGTAACACAGGCCCAGGCGGCTGGCGTGACCAGAAAGTGATCAAGGCGCGCGTACATCTTGTGAGCTGCCGAGTAGTATGAAAAGTCTCGGTCATTGGGATGTAAGCAGCGCCATGCGTCGTGTATCCCTGCGTCCCGCAGCCAGTCGCGTCCCCCCACCGACAAAGCTCCGGTCCCGCCCGAGCGAGAGCCCGAGCGATCCCTCTCAGCATCCATGACTATGTTAAGGTCACCCCCTACCACCACTATCGGATCCGGTGAGTGCAAAACATCGGCGCAGGTGTCTATGAGGAATTTCTCTGGTCTTTCATTAGGGGAGTAAATGGAAGCCATCGTGAAGTGTGAGTGTCCTACGCTGAGGCGCAGTGCAAGAAGGCGACCCTTGATTTCCACAATGGGACCCACTACCCGGCCCTTGAAGCGCCTAGAGAGGAGAACGGCAACCCCACCCCGTTTACTATTCCCAGAGGACCAGAATTGTGTGGGGAAGTGGCTATGGCGCATGCGGTGCGTGTCACTATGGAGCAAATGGGTTTCTTGAAGGAGGCATATATCTCCACCGGAATGCTCAAGGAGAGAAAGAACCGCCTTTCGCTTAACAGGATTATTAAGGCCCCGGGCATTAAAACTTACTACCTTAAGTGCCATGGGGGAGAAAGAGGCCAAGTAGCGCGTGTGCCGAGGGCCAGTGTATTGCATCGGGTGTTCCGGCCATCAGGAAAGCAGGACCCACCAGGCCAGGGAGGGGGCAGGAGGCTAAAAAGCTCACTGGGGAGAGATCCCAACCACCACCCAAACAAACCCCAACCCCAAAAACCCCAGTAGAACCATGTTATACCTACAAAAAAGAACATAAACAAACAGACATGACCAAAGTTCGTCACAGTGGTGAAGATCAAGGGGATCATGACCAAGACTACTATTCAGTCCAGGAAGAGTTCAGGAGGTGGTCTCCTCGACGGGGAGACACTGCTGGCCTGGGCTGACGATCATTGGTAGTTGCCCCTCCGACGCCTCTTCAGGTGCCCACTCCCGCGCCGACAACCAACGCATTCATGGGGTGGCAGGGCGATCCGTAGCCTGCGCCAAGGAGGAAAGCACCGCCTCTTTCTCTTTGTCTCTTGTGGCCTGGTCCGGTTTCTGGAGGGGTGGCGACCGGCCCACCCGCTGCCAGCCAGAAGTGCGACGTGTACGCCGGGGCCTGGGTCTCTCAGCACCCTCTTCGGGGATAGTGTGCTCCAGGCCGAGGGTCTCCACTGCCTCCTCCAGTGAGCAAAGCTGCAGCAACTTGCCCTGGTGCTTGAAAACGAGGCGGAATGGATGACCCCATGAGTAGGGGATATTATCTTCTCTCAGATGTGTGGTTACAGGTTTAAATGCCCGTCTCTTAGTGAGGGTGGAGGCTGCCAGGTCCTGAAATAAAGCCGGTTGGTGTCCTCGGAAATGTATAGGCTGGGCTTCTCGCGCTTTCCGAAGAATGCGTTCTTTTAATTGGAAGTCGTGGACGCACACTAATATATCAGGGGGAGGCGCTTTATTACATCGGGGAAGGCCCACGCGATGGACCCGATCCATTTGAATTTCTGAGATCCCCTCCTCCCCTAAGAGTTGTTGGAAAAGCGCACTGACATACTCCCGGAGATCGTCCCCCTCTTCCTGCCACGGGACTGCCCGGATCCTCACATTATTCCGCCTGGAGCGGTTCTCCAGATCCTCGGCGTGGGCCTGTAGGTCTTTGTTCTGTTCCCGGAGGCGTAGCATGTCTTGCTGTAAATGGTGGATCTCCTCGTCCCTGGTGAGGTCATGTTCCTCGAGTGCCGCCACTCGCTCTCCTATCTCGTCCACGTCGCAGCGCACCTCCTTTAAATCCGAGGTTAACTGGGATCTCAAGTCCTGTATGTCTTCTTTTATGGCAGTAAAAAGCTCCACCATGAAGGCTTTAGTCGCCGGGGAGTCATCGCCCTCTTGCAGACAGGCCCCTTTGTCTCCCTGAGACGTAGACTGACCAGGCTGCTTCATCAGGAGCTCCTTTAGAGATTTCTCCCGGCGTGCTCGGGCGGCGGCCATGGTGCTCACCTTCCATCCGGGGCCTCCTAGGTCGTAATCGCCTCCTGCCGCCTCAGTTGCGGGGTGTCACCCCAACGCAATGACCTGCGGGCCCCGTCGATCAGAACCACTCCGGTGAGCCCCGTCCGCCGAAGCACGGACTGCCGGGGTCGCACCCCCAGAGGGTAGTCTCCTATACCAGTGCTGTCACTCCTGAACCCCCGTCCGCCGACTCCCGGACCGAGGGGGGGCTCAGCACAGGTCCAACCCCACTCCGATCTGCTAGGCCCTTGATCCCAGGTCACCAATCAGGCGCACCCACAATTTCCAGGGAACCGCAGTCTAGGCACGGCACGGTCGCCAAATCTCGAGCCAGGCAAGTTCACTTCGGACCGGCTCTCTCCTTAGCCCTACCTCGTAGTGGTCACCAGCTGCCCGCGCCCCCAATCAGGTCACTGTCCCATGGTCGTGCTGCCTGTGGCCTCGCGGCCCGACCCACTGTCGCCACAATGTCGGGGACTCCCGGGGCCCCAGGGTGTGCTGTACCTCAAGGCCAATTTCCGCAGGGTACTTAATCTCTAGGCCCAGGTCAGGCCCAAACGCCGCCCTCCAGGTACAGGCGGTCCCAGCTGGGGGGGGGACAGGAATGTTCATGGGGCCATGGGGTCCGAGTGGGGTGCCCAACGCTTCAACCCCCTTGGCACTGCCAGCTCTATTTCCGGACGTTGAAGAAATCATTTAATTTCATCTAACCTTTCAAACATTACGATTCTACTGCACAGCACACATCGGATATGCAAAAATAGATGTAACTTTGTCTAGCCATAGTGTTTTCTATTAGAAGGATATCCTCCAAGTACAAAACCTATTCTAGGCATAACACTAAAAAACAAAAAAACACACACACACACACACACACACACACACACACACACACACACACACACACACACACACACACACACACACACACACACACACACACACACACACACACACACACACACACACACACACACACACACACACACACACACACACACACACACACACACACACACACACACACACACACACACACACACACACACACCTTTACAAATGTGTGTGAGTGGCACTACGCAGCCTAAGTGTGCCAGTGCTGGGGAAGGGTGGGTGCAATTGTCACCAAGTACATGGCAAGCAGCCATGATAATAAAGTTTCTCTTCTTACAGTGCATATAATGTTAGCAAAGTGTAGTTTTGGACTATACACTGAGTCAAACAGGATAATAACATGGAAAAACTGAATAGATACAAATAATTGCTAAATAAATATGATTGGTTTAATTTTTCTCATTAGGTCTGGAATACAAATGAAAGTGTGTGAAATTAAAATGGGAAGAGAAAGTCTGCATTGCAGACATAGGTGCTGCAGCGACAGAAAAAGTGATTATAAGACTTTGGGTCTGAAGGACTGTTAGATCTGGCATCATTGGCGTGGGTTTCCCCTGTATTTTTGCCTTTGCCTCCTGTGTTTTTGTTGTGTGTTGGACTTCGTTTTGCTGGTCTAGATGCTTTGGGCACTTTCCCACTGCTGTTCAGTGCCAAAGTGCAAGTGCTCCCTTTGTCAATTGTTTTTATGGATTGATATTTCCATGATTGGTTTATTTGGTTTACTGTTAAGTCCCTAGTACAGTGCACTGTATGTGCCCAGGGCCTGTAAACCAAATGCTGCTAGTAGGCTTGCAGCATTGGTTGTGCCACCTACACAAACAGCATTGCAACAAGGTCTCAGGCCTGCCATTGCGGTGCCTGTGTACAGTCTAGTACTGCCATGTCGACCTGGCAAGTGCACCCACTTGCCAGGCCCTAATCTTCCCTTTTCTTACATATGAGTCACCCCTAAGGTAGGCCCAAGGTACCCCTGTGGGCAGGGTGCAGTGTATGTGAAAGGTAGGACATGCCCTGATGCATGGGGAGTTTGCTCATAACATCTTATGAGCATTACTGCCCATGGGAAATAAAGTTTGATATGCCTGAACTCAGAATGTTAAGATGCATCTTTTAGTAAGGGTGATTTTTACAATCTGGGTTTGAAAATACCACTTTTAGAAAGTAGGTATTTTCTTGCCTAACCATTCAGTGTGACTCTTCTAGGTTGTGTATTGACAGTCTGGCTTTGGAGTGACAGGGGCTGGGGATGTGCATTCTGTTCAGACAGTCACTCGGGGGGTTGAGGTGTGTCCTGCCTTTCCAGGGTGAGTCAGGGCTGGGCTGAATAGACCTGGGCTGCATTCAGAGTAGGAGGAGGAGATTTCTTTCACACCAAAATGGGCCTGGTCTGCCAAGGACAATGCTGTATCCACCTTCTGCCAGGAAGCTGCAACAGAGAGGACAGAACTGGTTTTGGCAGGGCAAAGAGCTTCTCTGCCACAGAGAACAAAGGATTTGGTATTATTAAACAGAGGGGCCCAGACCCCAGACTTTTAGATCACTTCTGAGAATCAAGAGGAACCTTTGCCAAGGAGAAGAGCTGGAGAAAATGAGGAGGAATACTGCCCCTGTGCTGTTTGCTGCCTGGGGTTGGCCTGCAGTGGCTACTTTCTGGCAAGGAAAGGGAAAAGGACTTTGCTGTGTGCTGTGTCCCCTGCTTGAGGAAGATCGCTGAGGGCTTGAAAAAGAGCTTGCTTCCAGTTCTGAAGTCTCATGGACACAAAGACTTCACCCCCAGCTCCCCTGAACTTCCTTGCTGGGAGTTCTGACCTGCCAAGAGGTGCCTGCAGCTGTTCTGGGCCTCTGGAGGTTGTTCTGGCTGTGGGAGCTGGAAAAGCAATGCAACGAAGGGAAGCGCAACGCAACCGTGCCTGTTTCCGACGCATCGCCAAAGAAAGCGACACAGCACCTGCCTGCGGCCTGAGAAATCGCCGCACGCCACATTGAGTGCACTGGTCTCCGAAGTCCGAGATCATCGCACTGATTCCGACGCAAGCCCTGTTGTGCGGCTGCAAGAACCCATGCAACGTCCCGGATCATTGCATTGCATAAAGGGGCCAGGTCTGTCGCATCATTCGGGGACGCAGTAAGAAATCGACGTATCACCTCCCTACACAGTAAGAAACCGACGCATCACTTCCTTTCCCGTAAGGAACCGACGCATCACCTCCCCTGCGCAGCAGTAAGGAGCTGACGCATCACCTCCCCTGGAGCAAGGAACCGCCGCATCACCTTCCCTGAGTGTAAGGAACCGACGCATCACCTTCCCTGCGACCCTTTTTGTTTGTGTGCGCAACGCATCCAAGGATTTTTGTCGTTTTGGTCTTGTTTGGTTTAGATAAAGATTACTTATTTTTCGAAACTTTTGTGGTGTCCATTTGTAGTGTTTTCAATGTATTACTGTATGTATTCACAAATGCTTTACACACTGCCTCTGAGATAAGCCTGTCTGCTCGTGCCAAGCTACCAAGGGGGTGAGCAGGGGTTATTTTAGAAGTGTATCCCCCTTACCCTGACTAGGAAGAAGGGACACTACTTGGACAAAGGCACCTACCTCTGCTAACTAGAGACCCCCATTTCTAACATGGACAAAGGTATTTTTGTTTGTAAAATAAGTGTAAATGACTTTGGGAATGCAAGTGTCATTTCACAATGTGCATAGGAGTGCAAAGTCCAAAAAGCCACAGTGCAAAGCTAGCGAATGTATGCACTACAACTCCATTTGTGAAGAGAGCAAAGTCAATAGTGACCACAAACCCACTTTGAAAAGTGGAATTTAAATGTACAAAAAACATGCAAAGTTAGTGAAAAGTGCTAACAATAGAAGCACATCAGCACAATATTTTGCATTTAATTGCGACCAGGCTCCCACTTTGCTGTGTGAGGGATGTCCAAATCCCTAACAGACCAAAGGAACTATTAACAAAAAGTCACATACTACCTACCTCATTAAAATTACGTGGGTAGGACTTTGGATTCGTCCTAAAAAGTTGCAGATGCCTTTATGGGACATCAGACCCCCATCCCAGTATTGAGATTTGCAGGATTTCGGCCCAATTAATATTACTGAGGTGGGCGATTTATGATTCTTGAGAACAGTCTTTGCACTGCGGAGTAAATCATATATCTATAGAAAACTTTTGCAACTTTAAATGTGTTAATACATCCATGGGGAGGTTACATCTGACCCAAGTAAATATATGATAAATATGTTAATATCAAATAAATGATGCTTAATTAAGGAACATACAGCGATAATTAATGTTTTCCCTAACGTCCTTGTCCCTTATCCAACTGAAAAGATAAAACGTTTATCAAATCTGTTCTATCCTTATTCTGGTCAGGGGAACTTCTCTAATGGAAAACATACAATTTATGTCCTATTGAAACAGAAGGGGCACTGTGTACAAATGCATTTAGTGGCATAACCACCTACAGCTCAGACAGAAAGGTGTGAGACTGTTTTTAGTGCTTTTTCAAATATATTTGTTGAATCTTTTATTAAAAATAACTCTCAACCGCCGTTGGCTTACAGGTCGGTTTTATCAATGTCTTTTTCAGGTAAACAACATAATTCTTCTGATAATGCAGATAGTGCTAGCTGAAAAACAGAGTTCTTTCAAAATTACAAAAAGACAGTCCATGGACAGGATCGAAATTCTGGATTTTTTGTGAAAAAAAGATCACTCGCAAACTGCAAATCAGAACTTACTAAATCAGTTTATCTATGTGAACGAATATAAAATCAGGCTTCTTTCTGTAAAATAACTATTCAGACTATTCACAATAGGTGACAAAAATGTATCTTTCACAAGAACATGTGCAAGTTGGAATTAAATAAGGCAATGTGCATGTGGGAAAGCGTATTAAGTTCAGTCTGTGTCACCTAGTTGTTCAGTATCAGTTACAGCTCCTACTGACAACTGTTGGGACACAATGGTCTGTGGAAGTAAGGATGCTATGGTTTCAATTAAATTGTATCATTGCATTTAATGTCCTTATTTTCCCATACCAATATCTCCTTAACATCTTGGATGATCACCACATGGCTTTAAAAATTACAGGTCCTAGAGATCTCAGCTAGTGTGAGGTGCTAGGGACGTCATTTTCCCACAGTGTTTTAAACCATTGCATACAGCTGATTGTCTTCAACTACCAAAGGAATCCTCTTACAGCACTAGCACAGGTTAGCCAAAGACATACAAAATGTTTGTGATTTGCTAAAATAGCAAATATTTGTGAATCACAATGTAACGATGTGCAAAAATTGTAGTGTAGTGAAATGCATTGATTCACTAATGGCCAAATTTTGTTGCAAAGGCAATGGGTTTCACTGAAACCTTCTATTTTAGTAAATTTGGAAAGTTCTTGCTACATCAGGCCCTCTTCTTTATATTGAACATGGACAGGGAAAAATGTTACTTGTATGCAGCAAGAGATCACGCAATGTGGTTAGAAATGTTATGGACTAATTCGCAAAGAATGAGAAAAAGTCAGAAATCTGAGCATTGTAGTTTTACCCCTATGATTGACATATAAAGCCAACTTTTAGGGGATAAATGCAAATCTGCAGGAATTATAGTCTACATGCCTACGTGCACTGCCATGCAATTTCTTCTGGGCATTGGCATATAATTCACAGGAGTAAGAATGGCAAAATTTACCTTTTTTCTTTCTTTATATGGGAATGTTTCTATAACATAGGTATATAAGGAAACTGTCCAACCCATCTGCATACTTATCCTGACCTTTTCAGGAGTAATTATACATATGCTAGTGTGTTAAAAAATGGAAAGTGTTTTGAATACCCACTTTTAGGTTGCACACCACTTTTTAACTAGCCACTGTCTTCCACTTGCCCTGCACTTATGACTGCAGACAATCTACAATGCCAGTGAATTTTCATAAGTGGAATTTGTGGTCAGAAAAATCAAGACATTTTGATTCTGCCAACTAGATTTTGATATTTCTATGAGCAAATTCAACAAACGGTGTACATAATCAACACTTTGTATTGTGTTAGTATTATTATCATTATTGTTATAGTTGCACAGCATGTCTTGCGAGCCAGAGAAGAATGTCTATAGATGGTCTCCACATGAAAGAAAAACAGAAAGAAGTGTCTGTTGGGATAGTAGGTAATCACCAAGAAAAATTGAAGTTGAAGCGGGGGCATTTCTTAATTTCACTGAAAACTATATAGGAAAAACAATCACCTATGTACATGAATGATCACTATACCAATGAGGTACCCAGCATTTTTTGCATGCTATTGACATTCAAAGAAAAAACCTCTAAGTCACACATCCACAATATGTGTGCGTCCAGCCAGATGTATTGTCACCTAGTCTTTGTACTTTACCTGCTGAATCACAATCCAGAGGTTAGTCATAAATTTTCATAGTTGTAAATCACACATTGCCAAGTCAGTTAAGAGAGTGGCCAGTGGCTCAGAACCATCAAAAAGTAACTTTCGTCTTACATTCCATCTGGAAAGAGCTGTAGAGAAGGAACAATGGGAAATCTTCACAGCCGCTTTCATTAACGAACTTAAAGGCCTGATAAAGTGAGTGGCCCCAACGGAGATTATGATGAAAAAGAAAGCAAAAGGCACAGTCTGCCGAAGTGTTCAAATTTATGGGTACAATATGGTGATCTATTGAGAATGACTACTGAGAACATAATTCAATTACATTATGGCACATCTCAAAAGAGCAAAGATCTTTTCAAGGTTGGAACTCAGAAAGAGCATTCACCCTACTGATATACCTGAAAGCTTATGATTACATTAAAATTACAGTTCAATTGAATGTCTAAAAAAAGATTGGGGTCTTCTCCGCTATCAACAGTTTTCAAGAGGCTATGTGGCAAGTCATTAGGCCCATTTTAAAAGCCCTAACTTTGCATGATGACATACTTCTCTTTAAGCACGTCACTAAAAGTGCATGATAAATTAATTAAATAAATGTGCCCTGCTCAATAAGCTATTAACTTATGTTTTAAGAGAATTCTTTCTCCGATAACCCAATGAGACCTGATCTGGAGAAAATGTTGTTGAACAATGCACCTGCTCCATCAGATGATACAATCCTTTTTCGTGTCTTAGCTACCTAATTTGCCAAGTATGTCCAGGGCTGCACCACAATTAGTACACATCTGTTTGAGCTGACCAGGCATGGGTAGCCATTTGAGTAGATATTAGAGTGTCAAAGAGCATTTCAGCTGATCAAGAGGAAAGTGCAAATCCCACATAACATAGCCTATTATGATATGCGACTGTGCTCCAGGCTAATGGTACACACCAGTCCACTGGGGCTCTCTAACGCTGGGCTAGTATTCCGAAGGCAGTATTCTACTCATTCAGTGGTGTAAGAAGGGTACAATGAGTTGGAGGCAAGCAAGCACACCTTTGCCTGGTCTCAGTAGTGAAAACAGTCACAGTTGAGTAGCAGTAGGACCCCCACAGCCCTTGGCACCCATGCGACTGCACCTACTGCACAGTTGTGACCTCATGGATGTTGATTTTAATTCCAGCTAGAGCAAGAAAGTCTGACAGTGGTGTGGGCTTGTGAACACCTTTATTTCAGAATTAAAACTATGCAAGGTGCTTTACAGGTCAGCTTATGTGATTTTTATAATGAAACAGCCTGCCCCATAAGATATTCCTGGGCAGAGGCTTTTAGATGGCAATAACGAGGATGCATTCTTGAGTGCAATAAAACACATCATGGAAATCTGGCCATGCAACAGAGAGTCGTCCATGATGCTTGCATTCATCCACTAGGAATTAAACCTGGAAGACAATTTCCTTCAAACAAATTCAAGATGAGCTTAATTGCACTGGTCATGATATCAACATACCAACTGGGATTTGTTGACAAGTGGTAGACCCGGTGCAGACAGGACAAAGTAGGTTTGTTGCAAGAAGGAAAGTACTGTTGGAACACCCATAGCACCCTAGGGGGTCTCACTTTGCAGAATCTTATACCCAACTCTCAAAGGGATACTTCAGCAATAGAAGGTATTTTGGAGTCATACCAACGCCCACCCCACACTTTTCCTTCCACAGTACTGATGCAATGTCCCTGGAGGCTTTAGCCAATCAAGCCTACTGTCACATAGGCGCTTACAAGATCAAGACATTCACAACATTTAAAGCATGCTCCATCCCTCATGTATCAAAAACAAGATGATATATGAAAAGTTGAATTATTCTCAGCCACTGGCAATCACTCAGTGCCGCATCCCAATTCATCGTTTTTGCCCCCATGCCACCTCAGTTTGAACCCAGCCATATTCAAATCAGTCTTAACCCTATTCCAAAGGGAGCAGTCCAGCCCAAGCTGCCAGGCCAGGTCCTCCCTGAAATGGAACACAAGCAACCCAAGACTGGTTTTGTACTTGTTAGGGCTCATCAGCCAGGTATGGCTTCGTTTCAGTGGCACAGTGAGCACAGGACCCATGTTTGGGCATACTTGTCACACTTAGAACATCAAAACAAGGTGATGTATGGAAAGCTTGAATTAATCTCAGCCACTTTCAATCACTCTGGGCCGCATCCCAATCCATCATTTTTCACCAAAAATGCCACCTCAGTTTGGACCCAACCATATGCAAATCAGTCTTAACCCTGCTCCAATGGGAGCAGACCAAGCTAAACTGCCAGGTCAGGTACTCCCACAATTGGAACACACACAACCCAAAACAGGGTTTGCCCTTATTAGGGTTCATCAGCCAGGTAGAGCTTGGTTCCAGTGGCACAGTGAGCACAGGACCCATGTCTAGGCATACCTGTCACATTTAGGACATAAAAACAAGGTGATGGATGGAATGCTTGAATTATTCTCAGCCTCTAGCCATCACTCAGCATCCCAATCCATTGTTATCTTGCACATCATGCCACCTTAGTTTGACACAGCCATATGCAAATTAATCTTGATCCTGCTCCAATGCGAACTATCCAGACCGAACAGCAAGGTCAGGTTCTCCCTGAACCGGAACTCAAGCAACCCAAGATGGGTTTTGCCCTTATTATACAAACAAACCACACAAACACAAAGGGCATGTCAATGCTATGCAACGTAAACCCTCAGGTGTACAAACGTTAGTGTAGAAGGGATAGGAGACTGCTTGGGCCATATCATGAATGTATACACTGGTGCAGTACATAGGAATGTGCTTGTATTTAAGACACTGTACTGTCTAAAGCACATACAGGCAATTGGGGTTATTGCAGAAGCTGTAGAGTGCACAGCTTGGACACAAAGAGAAGTTGTTGCCTCTCACTATTTCCGAGCTGTGCTATCTGCAGCCCATGTACTAACTCTATTAATTTAACAGTTAAGTGTATGTCCTCTAAACATACCAAGGCCATAAATGAAGGAGCACACATGCTACCGTCCCTGAACCAGTCCCTGAGGAGATTTTGCAATACAATAACCATTTGCTTCAGCTGTATGTAAGTCAAACACACCTATCACGGCCAGTCCCATTATTTTCGGTGTGGAGATACACCTGTCATCACCGATTCTATCAGAGCTCATGCAATAAATCTCCAAGTCTGCCCTGCTCAAAATATTTACACACACCACTCTTTCCTTTAATCTCTGTTCTATGCTCTTCTCAGATTGCTTGAAAGCTCCTAGACTGTGACAATGCCTTCTAGTGCATTCACAGAGACAAAATTTTACAAGGTAATTTTGGCAATATTTTTATGAAAGCACACTTGATTTTCTGCCATTTTTCTGCTGCGGAGAATACACTGCAACTCTTCCAATTAAAACCAGTCTGGAGTTACAAGTAAGCATTGGACTAGAAAGAGAACAACAATGCTGGTCTGTGGTCGCATTCATTAAACTCTATCTATTAATATACACGCAAAATTTACTCTTCTAATGCAAATGTTGAGGGAAGTGAGGCAGAGAAGACAAGTCATGGGGTTACAAACACTGCGAGATGACGTGTGTATTTATAGCACTGAAAAACAATTCAAGTTTCTGAGATCAAATTATATTAAAACATTCCAAATTGAATCAATTCCCAAGATTCCAGGCTTTGTGCACTCTGGATGTCAGAGCCATCTCTGTATACCATCCTCAGCCTTGCCATGTTCTGCATTGAAATTAAATCAGGAAATTCCACTTCGGTATTGTTCACAGTGGCCAATGTATAATAATGAAAACAACTGTCAATGTCACGCAACAGTTTAAAATTAGGTTTAGATGTCTGATGTCGATTGCTTATATATTCTGATATCGCTTATGTGTGCAACGGTCTGCTGAGGAGCAGGGCCGGCGCTAGGCATGGGCAGTGTGGGCAGCTGCCCAGGGCCTCACACTCAGCCCACCAGCATGGGCCCCACACCAGTTCACTTCACCACCAGCCCTCTTGCACTCCTGCAGATTCAATTGAAAGAAAGGCGTCTCTTTGCAGTTGGGCCCCTCCCTGGGCCTCTTAGGGATGGTGTCCAAGTTGCAAGGAGATGCATTTTGCAAGTGTGTCCTGCAAATAGGCCTCCCGCCCGGCTGCCGATTCAGAAACACTGCGGGACACCCATTGTCAGCACTTTAGCGCCCCACAGGTTTAATTCTCAGCCCACAAGCAATTCTCACACCTTCAGCCCGAAATGGGCTGTAAAAGAGGTGCTTGTAGGTGGCTGAGAGGAGGAGCTGTGGCCCAGGAGAAGTCTGAACAAAGCAGCTTCTGGAGCCCAGAATATGTCACATATGCAAATTAGAGGGGCCTCGCACCTACCCTTTTGGCCCAGGGCCCCAACAATCCTAGAACCGGCCCTGCTGAGGAGTTTGAGAAACCAAGGATCAACGGAACCTCAACTTAAAGGGGAGATTCACAAAGTCTATTTTGTTCCCTTAGGAGATTTGGTTTTAGTAAAAATATGTTATATTATACAAATGTAGATAGTGCTGTAATGCTATTACTATATCCCTTGAACTGCTATAGGAGTTCAGGCACCTTCACTCCATGGTCTTGAGTATTTAATCACAGACCAGAGCCTGATTTCTGATTGTTTTAGTTGGATCATCACTAGTGTGGGAGTGTTAATATGATACTTTCATGTATACATATTCAATTACATGTGTGTTGTAACGTTTACTGTTGTTTGGTGTCTGTAGCCAGAGGTCTTTGCCAATTCCGTCCCAGGCCATTTTAAAGGATGGCATGTCCACTGCACCGCTTGAGATATATCTCAGATAATTGAGTGTATTGCATATTTGAGTGTCGAAGTATCCCTTTACTTAGACTTGGTGTTGGGTGTTGGATGAGTACTGAGATAGTATGTATTTTCACAGTGTGCTGGTGAGATCCAACTATATGGTGCCTCTTAGCTGGGTTGGATGTATGTGTGTGGTAATCTGACTAATGTATTCTGTTGGGGATGGTGAATGATGATTATTATTGTTGTTATCATTATTATTATTGTTGTTGTTAACATTTAGTTGTTCTTACTGTTGTTATTATTAATATTATTGTTTCGGCTTTTTATTATTACTATTATTATTAAGATTATTATTGGTACTTATACTGATATCCAAGTTTATGGACTTTCTAAGTAAGTTGGATCTTTTCTTTTTCCTGAGGATTTTCTTTTCTTTTTTTAGCAGTGTTGGGTGTGTGTTCGGCATTCTAAGTTGTACTGTAGGATGTTATGTGTTCGTTCGTTCCTAGTGGAACGTGCTGCTGTAAGATACACAAGCTCAATACTTGCCCCATTCTTAAAAATGTGCATCTAAATAGAGTGCAAGAGCTGACTACTTTAAACCGTAAAAACACAACTCCAAAAAGGTGGTCATATCTGCTTATGTAAATTGAGGGAGTCAATATAAATATTAATCAAAGAAGAACTACATCAACTAGGGAAGCCAAACCTACTAACGTGTTGGCTTATTTCCAAAACTGGATCAAAGGTGTTCAATTTAAACTTCATTATTATATAACGACAGCAAACTGAATAGATGTTTTCCTGCAAAGTATGTTGCATACGAACTGGTGTTGTACAAGAGGTGTGTGCTAAGGAGGGGCATAAAAAACTGTATAAGCGCTCAACCAAAATTACCGACAGATCACAAAAGTCACCACTTTTAAAAGGTAATCACACTACACAATGCCAATCTGCCTTATATGAAATGAGAAGGTGTTCTCCCATGTAAACCGGTTTGAAGAGGGGACTTCTTGGCTCCTAATTGTCTGCAATGGTCTATCAAATGTTTACCTGTTGATTGCTGTGTAACGGTAGGTAGGGGGAGTGTGTCATCCCAGTTGTCATTTCAGTGAATGGCTGAAGCGAATTCCAGTACATGGCAAAGAGGGCTTCGGAACTCCAAGTTTTCTACAATGGTTTGTGCATCCTTTACATGTTGATCGCTGGTTTTAGGCCTGGGGAGCCAGCTGGTGTCCACCCAGTTACCCACATCAGATTTTCAATGGATGGCTAGAGTACCAGGGAGACAGGCTCCTGTAACTTGGTAGAAGAACAACAATAGGATGCATATTGTTGGGTGACTCGCAGATTTATTGTGCAAGAATACCTAGCCTTTGTGGCACTTTTATCCAGCATTCTTTTGATGGTACTGCTGTTCATTCACATTGATGATCACTTTGTTTATTTACTATGTCGGTAGGAAGCGCTGGTTTCGCTGTGGTCAAAAACCTAAACCTTTTGATATGTATTACACTAACTTTTGCCATTGTGTAAACTGTGTCTAATTAGTGCTGAGTGCATTGTTGGCTTTTGTTGTACGGTCTATGATGACAAGGTCCTACCAGCTAATTGTAGATTCCTTCTAGTGAAGCTTCCAGTGGATCGATAGTTTATTCTATGCAATTCCATTCCATAGGAGCTTTCAAGCAATGTCCTATGTGAGCTTGACTTCAGCGCATAGAGTCATTCTAGACCCTTTACTCTTAACATTTTGGCGCACCAGTGTATGAATGTGGGTACTAACTCAGTTTTCCATTCCTGCAAAGTTATAGATCTCGCAGTGAGAGTAATAAAAAAAGTTTTTTCTTTAGATCCAATTTTAGCTTCACATCCGGAGAGTAACCCATTGATACCAGGATGAATCATTGGGAAAATCTATTTTTAGCATGATCCCACAGTACTCCTGAATGAAGGACCAGAATGTCGTTAGCTTTGGACACTGCCAATAAATTTGGGTCCAATTACCAGTGGCTTCCGTCAAGCACCTAAAACAATTTGTTGATATCTGAGGGTTGATTTTATGTAGTAGGGCTGGCGTTCTATAAAGCAGCCACTTGCCATAGAATTGCATACAATGAAAATTTGCCCCCCTTAACAGGCAGAAATATGATTTTTTTTATACCAAAACTCTTTGTCTATATGCAAGTCTTCTCTCGACTGCCATCTCTGTTTTATTATACTGAAGACATCAAGCTCTTTGCAATTTGCTAGTTTAGCCTTCCAGTACTTCACGGGCCAAGCGCTTGACCGTCAGTAAACCCAGACTCTCCTTGATGGAAATGAGGTCCAATTGCTTTATAAAATGTGCAATTTGGATTTAGGACAATTGGATAGATATTTTTGTGTAGCTATTATCAGGTTCTATATCCACCCACTTTTTCCAATTGTCAATGCTTAAAAAATACCCAGTGGCATAATATCCATTAACGTCCCATCTATGAACCGTTTTTTTAATCTAATAAGAGAAGGAGTCCTATTGAAATGCTTGCTATTTTAGTTGAACCATTAATAGCAGGAATAGCATAACATTTGAAAAAACTGCTCTTTTCGCTTCAGCAACCATTGCAAAAACAATTGTATCACACTTTTTGGGGAGATTTTGCTAAGTGTAAGAAATCAGTGATCCTATATTCCTGTAATATTGAAACTTAAAAAATTATCTATTTGTCTATTAACTCCTGGGAAACTAAAAACAGATAAGAAAAATGTGCAAAAGCGGGCAAAATAGTATTTCTTCAAATATGGTAATCCCAGACCTCCTTCTAAAAATGGCTTATAAAGAATGTTTATCGCTAATCTTGGCACTTTGTTCGCCCAAATAGAGGTTGAAAACATTCCTTCTACTTCTCTGAAAAATTTCATTTGAAAAGTGCAACGGACTTTGCCCGTTATTGAAATGGGGAGATCCGTCCATTTTAAAAGTAGCATTTTAATTTTAATTAAGGCCACATAGTTTAATACATAAAAGATCGTCTATATCTTCAATAGCATATATGCTGAGGTATCTTTTAGGTTTAGAATTTACAAGGGGCGTAGTTCAGGAGATAAAGTGCCTATTGTGCAATTGCATAAAAAGATTTCTGTTTTTAAACACTTTTCTCGTAGCCGCCCGCTATTGAAATAAGTAGAAAACAGTGCAATGTCATCTGCGTATAGTTTGATTTTGGACATACCACTGACAGGTGGTTCTCTGCCATTATCTGTTCTTATGGTAATGGCAAGAGGCCCTATAAAAGTGGCAAATAAGATTCACCTTACATGAACCTATGTCTGTTGAATTTATTATCCGTCGAACGGATGCCCCGGGTACACATTTATACATTTTGTCAGGAAGCCGAATCTGGCTAAAATATTAAAAAGGATCTCCCAGCAAACCATGCCGAAGGCCTATGGCAGTTGTCTCCCCGTCAAGGAGTCCTACGTGGCCTTAACACAGCAGCCTGCTGCTTCCCTTCCCATCCAAACCTATTGTTGTTTCCTGCCTCTGCTCTACCAAACTGTTAGCTCTGTGGTTCATCATTTCCCATTTCCTGCACCCCTAACTTGTGACATCATTCAGATTACTGTTATATTCTCTACCCACCACCCTGCTAGGCACTGGATCTTTGTGGTTTGGGATATTTCCTCCTCTCATCACAACCTTACTGGGCCTTGGCGCTTGCAAGCATTCCCTTCCTTCCCTCACTCCCTAGCATTTGTTTCTTTACCAACTGAACCTTTCAGTTTTGAAACCCCCACAAACTACCCCTCCTGTCCTGCCCATTCACATTCCTTTTGTAGTCTCTTCCACTGTCCTTAACCTACCAGGCCTGGACGTTTGCAAACTGTCACTCCCCTTTCTTCCCATAAGCACCTTGTGCTATTCCCAGTTACTGGTACCACCATGCCATGACTCATGCAGTAGGACTTTTCCTTTCTCTATCAAGCCTGGGCCTCTGTCATATGTTAATTTCCACCCATCCCTGTTGTCTATCCTGTCACTTACTGCTCACGTTCCTTTTTCATGCCATTTCGTAATGCTAGCCTTCCTGGAATTAGACATATGTTCTGTTCCTTCTGTACCCTTTCTTGTGTTGTGTTCTCCCATGCATTCTTCCTGGACTGGCTTTCTGCTTTGTTATTTCCACCTTATCCTCCCATCTTCCAGGCTGACACAAGCAGACTGCCCCTTACATTGCTTCTTTGAGCTGGCTTCTCCCCATCCACCCTTTGCACCATTCCATCATATCACCCCCAATTCCAACCTCTACCCGTTTCCTGTGCTGTTTGTCTTCACTGGCTTTTCTGGGACTTGACCCCTGCAATATGTACTTCATTCTCCCTGCCCGTACTCCTTGCTTGTACCATGTATAGCCCTCCTCACCTCCATAGGCATCCAACTGGTCCATGGGAGTCTCTTCCTGCACTCTTTCCTCCTACTCTCTCCTCCCTCCTGGCCAGTCTTTTTGCCATTTAACCCCATTGCACCATATCCTTGACCATGCCACTTCTTTTCACACACTCCCAACAACAGCACTTACCACGGAGAAACACCCCTAACAAACAATGAAACACATTAGAAAGAATATCTCACACACATGAATCAAAAGCATATCATAGTTGTAGCATGACATGTGAAATGGCTATGAAATGGAGTACTCACAGGACACAGGTGAGTAGAATTAAATTAATTTTCTCAAAGAGAAGTTGTAATACCAGGAGGGAGCTAACACCAGCTCAGTAACGGCCCACCAGTCCCAGCATTCCACACCTTACCACCAGCACTCTGTATTCCGATAGAACCCTCACATGAGGAATGCTGTGAGAAGAATCAACCAAATACAACATGCACATGTCCCTCCCTATATTGAGTAACAACAACAGAATAGGAACAGAAGTAGAATACAACCATTAACAAAAAACACACAAGGAGAAAAGTAAATAAAAATCAAACTCAATTGAACATTTCTAGACTTATTCATAAGTGCACTGTGCCTATCTTTATATATGCCATACTGGCTTCTGCTTGATCCTTCCCTGAGCTGTATCACGTTCTTCCTTACCCATCTCGTGAGAGAGAGATCATGTTTCCCTTGCATTCTTCCTCTCATCTCATGAGAAAGATCATGTTTCCTTTCCATTGTCCCTTCATCCTCTTCCTTCAACAGACAATCCGCGACCTTCACGACCTTCTCGTAGTTCCACACGTTGTCATCACTCAAGAACACCGTGTAGGGGTACACTTTTTTCACTTGTAAAGGTGCCAAAATCATCACTAAACCCTTGTCCTCTCCTGACCCTTTCCACACGTGTACCCATTCTCCTACTCCAAACTCATCTTTTAGTTCAGAAATGTTTTCTGCCCAGTTTTGTCTCTCCACCTCTTTGGAAATCAGACCTCTCGCTTTCCTGCTCAGCATAATCTCATAAGGTACCTTCCTTGTTGGGTGTTGTGCGATAAATCCACACCAATTTCTTTACTGCAACCCTCCACTGACTGCCCTAATCCATTGCTCTGGGAAAAATAAACTGAAGATCTAATATGCTCCACCCCAAACATACTCAAGTATTCTTCACCTCTTGTGAGTCAAACTACACACCATTGTCAGTCACCACTCGATCTGGTATTCCCTCCCTATCCCATAGTTCTTCCAAAAACTTTTTTATGTTTTGAGTGGTAATATGATCAGTAAACTAAACCTCCGGACCCCTAGAATGATAATCTATGGCTACCAAACCAAACTTCGGACACAAACCTAGATCAATCTTCTTCCAGGCTGCATCCATCTTGTCAACCTCAATTGGTGGATACTCCACTGTCCTCTGCAACTTGTCATTCCAAGCGCACAGCACACACTCCCTTAAGTCCCTCTCAACATCTCTGTCCAGTCCCGGCCACCAATATTCCTATCTCACCCTGTGCTTGGTTACACTCATGCCAGTATGGCATTCGTGCACCAACTTCAAGATGTGACCCCTCAACACTTTGGGTACAACCAAAGGTTTTCCTCTGAGTATCACCTCACACACTTCTGACAATTCTGTACTCACATTTCTAAAAGACTCCGCCCCAACAGATGCTCTACCCTTTACCAGCAAACCCTTTGTCATGTACTCCATCACCTCTTGTAATGTACTTTTACTACTTGGACCCACTCCTCATGAGATATGCGGCCCTCTGTGAGTGTACTCACACTTGCTATCAACCCCTCCGCGTCGCTTTAAAACTATCGCCTCCGCACACCTAACAGGTAATCGTGACGAGCAGTCAGCCATTACATTACTTTTCCCAGGGACATATTCCATCCTGAAAGTAAACTCCATCAATTTTAACAGCCATCTGGTAATCCTTGATGACACTTGACAAATGCCCTTATTGGTAAAATTTCCACCTGGGGACGATGATCCATTCGAATTATGAAATCCGCTCCCCATACAGATTTGCAGAAATGGCACACACTCCACCAGCACACCAAATTCCCTTTCAATTGTGGAATACATCAATTCAGCTCCCCTCAAGGGACTTGAGGCATAAGCAATGGTTACCTCCTGCCCATTTCTGTATTGTATCAATACTGCTGCCAAACCCACACTGCTAGCATCTGTGCAAATTATACATTTGTCCTGCATGTCGAATGGGTTTAAGACTGAGGCCAACAAAATACACTTATCCAGATGTTCAAACTCCCTTCCATAACCTTCACTCCACTCGAACTTGACACTCTTTCCCATCAGCATCCTCATGCTTTCAGTTTTTCAGCAAGCATTGGAACAAACCAGGAGTAATAATCCGCCAACCCTAAGAACGAACACAGTTTGTCTTTGTTCTGTGGAGATGGTGCGTCTTCTATTGCCCTCACCAACTTCAACTTGGGTGCCACCCCACACTCATCCAGCCATTGACCAAAGTACTCTATCTCTCTCACACAAATTCTGCACTTGTACATTTTGATGGTCTATCCATAATCCTGCAACTTTCTCAACACCCCCGGCAATACTTTGTCATGTTGTTCCATATTTTCCTCAAACGCCAATATGTCATCCTGAAAGTATGTCACATTCCTTTATTTCGTGGACAGCTGGTGAATGGCCCTGCGAAGCACTGCTGCTGCATATGCCAGCCCAAAAGGCATGCACACAAACAGGTAGGCCCCCTCAGTTGTGACAAATGGAATAAGTGGCCTCGACTCTGGATGCAATGAGATTTGGCGATATGCTCACAACAAATCCAATGTAGAGAAAAATGTACCTTCCTTGATTGTAGTCACCATTTCACCAATGTTGGGAAGGGGGTGAAGATCAACCCAGATACCTTTGTTGTGGTCGTGAAGGTCAACAAACAACCTCAAATCCCTGTTATTTTTTTTTGCCAACACACCCGGGGCCAACCATTCAGAGGTTCAATCTCTTCAATAATGTCATAATCTTTGCAATTCCTTCCTCAAAGGTTTTTTTATATTTTATATATCTTTTCTTGATTATACAATATCATCAAGGATCATTTCCTACACATCTTGTATTGTAGGGTTACTGAGTAATCATTAACATTTAATACAAACTTGTTCCCCTGTACTACCCCCCCCCTACAGCTCAGGAGCTCAGCCATGGTTACGTACAATACTTGTGTCTTAACCACAGGTGTATATGTGACAATTCAACATCTCATTATTCAATGAACTATCTTCACAGCCTAAGAGTCTATGTCTTAGGCGGGAAAGATAAATCCCAGTATGGACCTGAGCATCAGTGTAAACAATGTACCTCCCCCCATTATTCATGCATTCCCTTTTTCCCCCATCTGACCCCGCCTCGCCTGCGCGTAGCTCTAGAATCAAATGCCTCCACGCTAGAAAGTTATCCTCCAGCCGTTCATCTCGCCGAACATTTTTTAGCTGAAACTCATCAGCCACTGCCCATTCATCCATTTGATAGCTATTTGACGTCTGGATAGTACCATACCCAACATTAGGAATCTTTCCTTCCTCAAAGCTTCCCTCAATACCAAAAGCACACTATGGGGCTTATGTGCCTTTGGACATACCCCATCCTTTAATATGATTTTGGGCACAAATCCCTTTAATAGGCCTAGTTTTTTTCTGGAAAACCCCTGGAAATTCTACCTCCAGCTTCACCTCACCTTTGTGCTGCCAGCGGCCATTTCCTTCAATCCTTCTTCTGTGCTCTCTGTCCTTTTAGCCATATAAATAGCTTCTTGCAAAGTTACCCCTTCCGTGTTCAACAGCTATTCTTGAACTCTCCTGTCTCGTAGCTTTTGCACCAACTGGTCCCGCAGCATCTTATCCAGAAATCCTTTGTAATTATAGGTCGATGCTAACAACCTAAGTACCACCACAAATGTGTCCAAAGATTCACCTGGATTGTGCGTTCTCTTCAAAAACTTATATCACTCAAGCACCTCATTTCTCTTTTTTTCCAAAGTTCTGGTCTAACTTCATCAGTGCTTTTTCATAAGAATCCCAGTCTGAATCATCCTCATCTTCTTCTGGTAAAGGCTGTATTTGTTTCAAAATACGTCTGCCTTCTACCCCCAAACAGTGCTTCAGCATGGCCAGTTTATGCAAAGCAGTAAAAATGTCACCTCCTACAGCTTCCACGTAAGCCTGGAATACTTATTTCCAGTCTTCCCATGGAATGTGAGGTTCACCAGGTAAATTTAGGAATGGTGTTGGTGCCATTAATCCATCCATAATGACAAAGAGTCAATAATCTGGGTTACCGTTATTATAAATTGCACTTTTGTAAGAAATAATGTGATATTAACACTTTATTATTTTTCTCTGGCTGAATTATCACTTTAAATTTTTATTGGGTTTGGCACTATCAGTGCTTAATTTGAGCCGGGGCTTTCCGGTGCTAAGCCCCGGCACTTAATTGGTTTCCGGTGCTCGGCACTGGCACCTAATTGTCAACACCATACGTAGAATAGTCTACCACATGGTGGCGCTGCTCATCTAATTTAGAGATGAGCAGAACAACGGTTCTTTAGGAATACAATATACATTAAAATTGCAAATACCTGCCTACCCAGCCATTCGTTTAGCTTTGAGGACCTGGAATAATCTGAACTGTCGCATTTACCTGCGAGAGAGATGATTAGTAGTTGTTTTGGCAGCGATGAGAAGGGTGATGGGTGGTGCAAGCTGAAGTGGCCTCCTGGTCAGAGCCCTGGCACTTAATATTTTACAAATTAAGCACTGGGCACTATGCACTTTCAAATTGTGGCATTAGAATAAATGCTTCCTTGAAATGCAGTCTGCAGTCTCTAATTTCCTTTTGTTGTGGCCAGAAATCATCGCTTAAAACATGCGCTATCACTTTGAATGCAGAGTGTCCCTCGTTGCCAGGCCTTGCTATGAAGCATGCACTCCTCGTGCAGCTGTTGCTGGGGAGGGGAAAGCGCCCCGCTGCTCGCTCATGAGGATGTGCCCTTTGCATGGTGAGTGCTGCTTCTACTGGCTTGTACAGGCACTCAAGTGCGCTGAGTTCAATGGAGCAGACAATTTGCAAACGCAGCTCACCGGCAAATCCTTCAGAATTCCTCCAATTTCTGACTCTATCCTCTTGACCAGTAAAACTTAGTACTCACAGGACACAGGTGAATAGAATTATCTTTATTTTCTTAAATAGAAGTCGTAATATCAAGAGGGAGCTACCAGCCAGCTCAGTAACTGCCAACCACTCACAGCATTCCACACCTTACCACCAACCCTCCGCATTCCAATCGAACCCTCGCATGATGGTATACCATGATAAGAATCAACCAAATACAACAGGCTACTAATATACCGTCTTACTTTTTAGATGTTTTATCTTAACTACATCACTCCTAAGTGACCTGTAAATCTATGATTGTAAACCTTACAATGTTTACACTGTTTGCTTTTGTCCTACAACACAGCTCAATTTGAACAGAAGACAATTTTCTGACCTGCATGCAATGGATCACTGACATAATATCGATACATACAATATCAAAACATAAAAGTATCGGAAATTAAATATTGATATAAAAAATAAATATTGTTGTCAAAAATATTGATTTTTACCTATATCGAAAAACAGAAATATCGGACACAAAAATATCATTACCTTTAAATAATCTTATAATATGTCAAAAATATTGCCTGCAATATTATCACCAAAATAATTAAATAAATATTAAAAAATCACATTTTAGATAAAACTATTATTGGAAATAAAGTTAAAAAGTTTTACACACATGGTTACATTAAATATAAATACATTACATCAACAAAATCTTTACCATTCACCTCATTAAATTATATGCTCAAAACCATAACAATACAGCCCAAAACATTTTTTACCATTAACTACAAGCATTTAAATAACCTAAATAACAATAAATATTTGTATAAATAAATTTATGTTTAAAACTATCAAACTACTTATCATACATTAAAAATAAAACCTAAATTAGCGTTTATCATAGAAGGACATAACTGATAAAAAAATTTAAACTAAAGCTAAACAAACCAATAAAATAAAAGTATAAAGAACTTTAACCAATAAAATCAGACAAACAGTGAAATCAACAATATAAAAGGCACACTAATTTAAACAACTAAGGGGGTCATTACGATGGCGTAACGATCGCCACCGCCGAGCCGGCGGTGGCAACCGTTACGCCATCGTAACGAGTAATACTCCCTGCCATATTATAATGGCGGGGGTATCGCGGCAGATGCAAAGTGCGTCCGCCGCTTTTCCGCCGGTCGGCAATCGTTACGATTGCCAGCTGGGCGGACTTGGGCCCAAATATGGTGGCGGTGCCTAGCATGCACCGCCAGCCATATCAGGATGTGTGCGGTGTAAGGACTTTCCATGGCGGCGATGCCGCCATGGAAAGGCTGGCGGGGATTTGCTTTGGGGGCCCGTTGCGGGCCCCCGGGGGGTGGGGTGTGCACATGCCCAAGGTGGCAGGCACTGCATGGTGCCTGCCACGTTGTGCATGGAAATGCACAACATGGCAATTTGACATTGCAGCGGGTGCTGCTATAAGCAGCACCCGCCGCAATGTTAAACTGCGGAATGCGACCGCCAGGGTGGCGGTCGCATCCTAATCAGGGGTGCGGGCCCGCCGCATGGCAGGCGGCCGGTCCCATTACCACTAATGACCCCCTAAATACTTAAAAAATTACAACTACCTAACCAGGTAAGTAAAACTTATATTTGAACTAAAACGTACTTGTTGACACTTGAAAATGTAAAATAAATAATTATTAAAACTCTTTCAAACTTCTATTTCTTTACATAGAGGTCATAAAAGACAAAACTACAACTTGAAATAGATAAACAGCCAGAAAAAAACAACTACCACAAACCACCAAAAGATATACTAAAGTACGTATACATAAATTATTAGACATCTACAAACTCACCCAAATAGTGAGTAAAAATAAACCTAATGACCTCAACCTCTACAAACTATCAACAAATTAACATTTTAAATGAAACTGACATTTTGTTCATCCAACATAAAACAAACCACCTGCTCCACATTAGAACACCCCCAAAGGAAAAGCTGCAAAACTGTCTGAAACATCTAAACCGAACATACATGTAAGTATACAAGATAGAAGTAGTTGCATAATTTTACATGTAAATAACAAAACATACAAGCTTTAAAATATTGTACATATTTATACTATTACACTACTTTCAGATACAATGACAGAGACAACAAACTACATAACGTTGCAGAAAGAAAAGCAGTTACTACATCACACTGGCTACACCTGCAGCCAAGAAAGTGCAACAACAGAAAATATAAATTGCAAAAGTGACAAATAGTATTCTAATGCATACTATGGGAGGGCAACTACAAAAGATGATGTTGTAATTCATGTAAGAGAGCACAACCACCCTCCCAATTCCACAGAAATAGAAGTAAGAGAGATATTGCAGGATATAAGAGAGTCAAGCACTAGCTCCCAGGAATTCACAACAAAAATACTTAAAGATACACTGCCTAATGGCCCCAAACACATAACAGGCCAACTACCACCTATACCCAATTTAAAATGTTTAAAAGCACAAATTAAAAAGGCCACCAGCAATACTCCTACTGTCCCTAGAAGATACCAAGACATACAAATACCTGAACATTTAACAATGACACATATTTAAGGGCATTTCCTTTCACACAACAACCTAGACAATGAGAAATAAAATCCTAATATTCTCTTCAGCAAATAACTTATTAAAACAAACATGGATGATGGATGGGACCTTCAAAATGTGTCCCAAACCATTGACTCGGATATAAACCATACATGATAAATATCAAAATACAAATATCCCTTTTATATATGCCGTACTACCAAATAAACAAAGCAACACGTACTACGACCTCATAAACCACTTTAACCATAAAACAAATAACTACTACCCATAAAAAATGATCTTAGACTTTGAGCAAGCCATGATTCAAATCATTAAAAAAATGTACCCTCACATAGCCATACAAGGCTGTTACTATCATTTCAATCAAAGCCTATGGAGACACCTCCAACAATCTCCACTAAAGTATTGATTATGACTTTTGGTGAAGTGGGAGGGGCCGGTACGCCACCGCCACGCTTTCGCTGCACCAAACCCGCCTGATTAGCAGTTTTCTCCTGTCTGGCGGGAATTTTTTTTCATGTTCCCATGGTGGTGCCTCTAAAAAATGGGCATCGCAATGGGAACAGCAATAACAGTTCCTGCATAGCATGGACTGCTTAGTCCATGCCATGCAGGAACTGGTGTGCATGCACACAGGGTGGCTGTGTGCATCCACCTGGTGTGAGGCACCAGGGGGCGCTGTAGAGCCCCTTGTTTCCTCTCTACCATGGTTTTCATGGCAGTGGAACAACAGCGGTCCCGCCAAGCATATTGCGGCCTTAGGACCACCGCGCCATCTGCGCCATCGCCAGGCCACAAGTCTCGCAGTCCTTGGACCGCCAGACTTGTAATCTGGCCCGAAGTGTAGAATATTCTACAAACAGCCAATCTGCCTTTCAAATAAGAAAATACTGATAGCATTAGCCTATGTCCCTGTCACAGAGGTATCCAATCACTACAATTTACTAAGAGAAAGCCCTTTCTACCAACAAAATGAAGACATACTAAGCCCCCTAATGGATTATTTTGAAAACACTTGGGTTGCTGAATCGCTCAGGACACAGATGTCAACCGAAATTCCAAACACCATAGTGGAATGTCTTGTCTTGTGGTTTGTGGCCTCGTGGTCTGCCTTGCTAGGTTGGTTTAGGTCTGGCTGCCATGATGCCTTTTTGCGCACGTTACTTTCTGACTTTGTTTTTCCAGCCTCTGCTTGTGCCCGGCTATATTAGGACTGTCTGCATTTCTGCCTTTCACCTTTTCTCCTGTTCCCTGTGGGTTACGTCTGCACAACATGTACAAGGTTGAAAAACAACATCCCTTGTTCTTGCTGATCTGGCCAGTCCCTCGCACTTAGACATAACACTACGTACAGCTGCACTGGAGAAATTCGTGTGCTTTTTAATATTATGATTTCACTGTTAGAGGCACTTGGAGAAAAACCTTTCCAGGGAGAAGAGCTGTGATTGTCTGATGATGTAAACCTTGCATCTAGATATTGAGGTATGAGGGTTCGCCTGACATCGCCCAGAGGTCTTCTATTTTTATAATAAACTAGCTAATAGCACGGGGAGGGTGGTATGGTCATTTAGCCCGATATCCACTGCTTTATGAAATGCTTTCCCCGTTTGTATTCTATGGAATTGTAACTATGCTTATTATTTTATCCTTATGCATTATGCTGATAGTACTGGCACGTGTACTGTATCTTAGAGCACGATTGTTGAAATAAACATTTTAAACTATACTGTGTCTCTTATTACGCATGTTGTGGACAGGTATGAGTGAGTTATGAAAGGGTGTTCTTGCTCCTGCGAGTCCTGAGAGAGAGATACCGTGTTCTGGGTTGTCTAATCATTGGTAGCATCGCTGCTAATGAGACGCTAAAGCTAGTCAGATTGGGGTTGTGGGTACTAAGGTGCATGGTTGGTTCACCACTATACTCCGAGGTCCTATTATCCTGTGCATAGCTCTGTGTATGTGCAGAATCCCATCCTGACAGCACCTTGGCACAGGAAGCCAAAACAAACAACGTAGTGGAAGGATGGCACAATGCCATCCAATTCACACTAGGCAGAACCAAACCTACACTCTATACATTTATAAAAGCATTACCAAAGAGCAAACCTACCAACAACTACGAATAGAGCAATCTGTTAGCCAAATTGCCCCTAAACTTAGCAAACAAACTAAAAGAATAAACAACATGCTACAATTTAAAGTCAAGCTCTTCATAAATAACAAGGGAGTACATTACTTAGAAATGACATCAAAAGCATAATATAAAATAAAAATTAACCTACCAAAGTCCAAAACAGTTATCGCAAAACCTAAACCTACAAAGCCAATCATTTTTTCTTATAAATAATAAATATAATATTTTATTACATTAGTCAAAAAATGAAATAAAATTCCAATATTAATAAAGACTGAGATAATAAAATGTATACATTATTTACATAAAAACTGTAACCGTCACCAACCAAAAACTAAACACAAACTCAACCCATCACATAAATGAATTACAACACATAAACCATTCAAATCAAAATAACAATCACATAATAGTTACACAAAAAATAAAATATCACATTTCCCACCCAGAAGAAATTAAATAAATAAAATGTACTGCTGTATAGCCGCATATCTTCTTCTGTATCCATGTAGTCAAAAATAGTATTCCACTAAAAATGAGAAAAATATTGTCCAAAAATGCCCCCAAAAATGCAAAAATAACACAAATATAGGTTCTTTCAAGCTTGAAGTTATTAAAAGGTGTTTAAATAAAACCCTATATTGTGCTGCCTCATATTAGGTTGTCGATCATTTCTGGTCTTAATGGCGGATATAAATATCCCGGCACATAGCCGCGCTGCGCTCCGGGCTCATTTACTGGCTTATGGAGTGCCCGATGCGGGTGTCTCACTAATCTTTGTGGTGCAAGCTGACCCAGCTCACCACTTTGAGGTGTTTTACTCTTGGGTCACTTTTCCGGCGGTGGATGGAGCGGACGATTTGTTCCATGAGTACACTCTCACTGCCATACCCAATGCTTATCGGCCTTATCAGGCTCTTGAAGTACCACTTACGGCATGGCAACACCGTATTTGGTTTCATGGCGCCCTCCCACATCCGGTCTATAGACGGGGCCACTTGGCCAGTTTTGGCCGGGTATACCCCACATCCGCGTTATATGACGCTTACGATTGCTGAACTGCGTGAGTTACATACGTCTTTGATACGCGTTCACAGAGCTTTAGTACAGTATGTTACGGGCAACGTCCAGGGAGCCCCTCCTGGAGTTGCAGTGCATCCAGCTGGACCGGGCGGTGTAACCATAAGTCCCGTCATGGTTAATTCAGTGATGGGCAAGCGCCCACAAAATAAGGACGATTTGCCTTATTGGCTTGCAGAAAAATTTGACCAGCTGGAGGCAGTTTTTCCCAATACTTCTCCTGTGGAAAAACACAGGATTTTGACGATTAGTTTGCAGAAGGACTTAATTCCCGAGTTGACAGAATGCAACAACTGGGGCAGGGTATTCGCAGCAGTGTATGCGAAGTGTTTCGGCACTCCCTCCATGACAGTTCTCCCCTCTGTAATTAAACGTGTGCAGGATGAGCATGGCCCTGAAGCGGCTGTGGAATTAGGGATGAGACTGGTGGGAGTGTTCGATGTAGTAGCTGATTTAATCCTTGCGAACGTCAAGGGCGATGCAGTTAACTTTTAAGTAGCTAATGCTTTGGCTTTGATCCCAGAGCCGGACAAGCCACGCAAATTACCAAAAATTATTGCAAAGGCTTACAAAACCATTGGCCGCAATAGTTTGGGAGTTAAGCCTTTTGCTAAAACGCAAACTCAATCACAGCCACAACAAAAAACTCAATCTGAGAAAGATGAGAAACCGTTCTTTACTAAAAAGAGCTGGAGGTTGAAGAAACAGGGTAAACAACAAAAAAACCAGGGTCGCGAGGCGCATCCCCGGTTTCCGTATCTTCTGAACGCACTTATGATTTGCGAGACAGAGCGAGAATTAAATCTCCAGAGAGATTTCAAGTCCCTGATTCGTGTTCTCCTCGTTCTCCACAGGCACCGTTGACCTCCCAGGCTGGTGGAGGAGATCGCCAGGATAGAGGCAGGGGTCGAGAGGCTCCACAGGGACGAGACCAACCTCGACAACAAGTCAGAGGGAAACCAGAAGAATTTCAACGTTCTCGCCCACAGTTTCAGAAGAAAAAAGTTGCAGCTGTAACAGCGAGGTATGCCACAGACGGTGAGAACGAAACTCCTGAATTGGACATGGGCAGTGACGCTCCTAGACAGCGCCGCGGAAGTTACCATAGTGTGGGAGGCACTACGTCCTCATGTGGAGGCGACAGCAACTGACACATTCATTACTGTCGAGGCAGCAGACACCCGAGTGGCACCCCCTGACAGACTATATAATATCGTCTTTCAAATTGAAGGTGACATACAGCGTGTTATTAAAGGGATTTTTTGGGAGAATCTGACCTCTTCTTACGACATTTTGTTAGCAGAGGCGGATTGGCCGCCCCCATTCGTACTTGCTGCGCGTCGCGGGGAGGAGGTAATCCTTCCGAGCTTTTCTCGTCATGTCCCCAAGGACAAAGCGGAGGCTCTCGCAGCTGAGTGGGCCGGGGCCCTGGCTCCGGCGTTATACCGCAACCACGTGGGCTGGGATGAAGACTCTCCCCCCCATGATATTCCTTTGCGGTCGCTGCCACAGCCACAACCCCAATATCCCATCAAGCGGGAAGCTAAAGGTCTCGTTTCCGACATTCTGACACAGTTAGAATATCAAGAAGTAATTGAAACCTGCGTATCACCAATGAATAATCCCCTTTTCGTGGTTTCTAAACCCGATGGATCGTACCGCCTAGTATTGGATTACCGACATTTGAACTCTCATTGTCGGACCTTTGCGGTGCAAAATACACACAGTTCTGCGCTTGTAGACAGTCTTGTTCGTAAAAAATATAAAACGACGCTTGACCTATCCAATGGATTTTACATGCACAACTTGTCCCCGGAGTGCAGCCAATGGAGCGCTTTCACTTCCGGTGGTAAAAATTTCAAATTCCGGCGTTTACCTATGGGCTACAAAAACAGTCCGGGTGTATTCGCCACCCGTGTTGTCTCTCTGTTGGACAGCATAGACCCAGATGCGTGTTCGTATGTCGACGATATCTATCTGACAGACGACGAATTATGGCCGCATCTTTCCCGAGTGGACCGCATTATTCTTGAATTTGCGGTCTTAGGATACAAATTTAATTTTGCCAAATCTCACATTGCTGAATTTACCGTTTTGTTTTTGGGCTATGAGCTCAATAATGAAGGTAAGGGCTTATCTCCCCATTTCTTGGAGAAATGCGCACTTTTGTGCCCCTCCAACCACACTGAAGAAGCTACAGTCTTTACTGGGTTTTCTGAACTTCGGGCGAACTTACATTCCCGAATATGCCTAGCGTATCAAGCCTCTTTATGCCTTGATACAACCTAACTTTTCGAAGTCATGCTGGCTTCCCGAGCATTCCTCTATACTGCAATCTTTGCAGTCTGATCTACTTGAATCTAAATTCTTGTTGACTCGTGATAACCACACAAACCTGGTGATTAGGATCATTCCAGGGGCAGTGGGTTTCACGTACTTGACCTTTAACGAAGGTGACACAGTACCGATTGCATACAAGTCACATCTTTACCCTTCCGCAGAAATGCGCTTCTCCTCTGTGGAGAAAGTTTTGACTGCAGTGCAAATGGCGATTCTAAAGGAACGCGCACTGGCACAGGGAAAACGCATTTTGGTGGTAACACCATATCATGCCCTTGAGGCAGTGACGAAAGCAAGTGTTCCGAACTCTAAGGCTTTGCACCCCCGTTGGATACAATGTGCTACATCTCTGACGTCTCCGGATGTCACTTTTATCTTTGATTCCTCTCTTCAGACACAGGAGTTTTTACAGTATGAATTTGTTCATCCTCCTTCTCTGTCCTTGCTACCGCTTGAGGAGTATGAATGTATTATCTATACCGATGGTTCGGCACAACCGGCCACGGGTTCCAAGCATGCTTATTCAGCAGCATGTGCTATTGTTGCAGGTACCATGGTGAACGGTGAGTTCAAATCAACTGTAGTGCACACACAGGCACTAGGAGACAGCACTGCACAATTGGCCGAGCTGCGCGCTTTGGTGCTCGCACTTGAGTTCGCTAATCCAGACGTGACGACCCTAATTGTATGCGATTCTTACTACTGTGTTCAATCTTTCAATGCCAATCTATTCTTTTGGTCGCAAAACGACTATAGAGATGCAAAAGGCAGCACAATTAAGCATAAAATGCTTTGGGTTCGAGTGGCAGATCTTAAACAACGTCTGCCTCTCACACAGGTGATTCACACTCTTGGCCACCAGCATGTGGGCGCACACGCTGTCGGTAACGGCTTGGCAGATGAAGCTGCCAAGTCAGCAGTAGCCACGTGCACAGTAGCCGCAATTACAAGATCCATGACTAAAATAGATAATGATATTTTGGCAGCTATTGCTGCAACAAAGGAAGGTGCTAATTACCCACGGGGTTTCCCTTCCAAATACTCTTATCAAGTAGGTCCCGATCAGGTTCCTTACCTAAACATTCCAGGCGTTGGTGATCGGCTGATTCCCAACGCGAACCGCAGACCTTCCTTGATAACGGCCGCACACGAAGGCTTCACTTCGGCCCATGCTGGCGTGTCTGCGACGGTTTCCATCTTGCAGCAGCGTTACTGGTGGTGTGGTTTATATAAACAGACCCGTACTTATGTGCTTTCTTGTGACGTTTGTCAGCAAATTAAGCCTTCAACGGTTACACGACCACCACAAACACCGCTCTGCATTTCTAACAGACCTTTTGGGTGTGTTTACCTGGATCACTGCGGTCCCTTCTCCTCTGACACTGCATATAAATACATCTTAGTTGCAGTGGATTCGTGCACACGTTTCATCTGCGTTTGGCCACAACGGAGTGCTGACGCTCGAAATGTCATAAGGGATTTGCGTGTCATTGTGGGAATTTTTGCCTGTGGCACCTTCCATTCTGACCAAGGTCCGGCGTTCGCCTCTAAGGCGTACAAGGACGCGATGGGGTCACTGGGGGTGCGGGTGAAATTTTCATCTCCATATCGGCCTGAGGGCAATTCGATTGTTGAACGAATGAACCGTGACTTAAAGCAATCCTTGACAGCTAGAGTCTTAGGTACTGGCAGGAACTGGCTGGGCCACTTGTATACCGTACAACGTGCACTTAATAATCTCCTTAGAAGACCTCTGGGTGGGCGGACCCCATACGAAATGCTCTTTGGCATACGAATGTTTGTGCCCGACCTTGATGGTCTAGACATGGGGGTGCAATCCGCAATCTTTGATGTAGATAACCATTCTACTATGTTGCAGGACTTACAAGAAGCCCGTGACAAACTTGCAAATGAACATTTACCTTCAGCCACAGACGCTGCGCTGCAGATTTCAGTTGCCGGCTGGCTTCCGAAGGTTGGAGACCTGGTCCGAGAGAAGGTGGAGAACAAAAAAGAATTTGGCCCCTCTTATCGTGCACCGGTTCCAGTCCTTGGCTTGAAGGGTACTCGTACAGTCATCTTACCACCGCTTCCTGGTCGCAAAGAGAACAGATACATCTCAGTGGAAAATGTCAAGCTGCAACATCTGGCTGATCCTGAATAGTGTAACACCAGCGGTCTCTTGTCCAGCCATTTCCAGGACAAATGTTTGTGGCCCTCCAGCCCACACGGTCACTGATGTTGCCATCGAGATGGTAGATTTGCCTGATCGTCTGCTCG
The DNA here is from genome assembly GCA_963921515.1 of Calotriton arnoldi. Taxonomy (NCBI): domain Eukaryota; kingdom Metazoa; phylum Chordata; class Amphibia; order Caudata; family Salamandridae; genus Calotriton; species Calotriton arnoldi. Next base: position 1,267,838 of record CAWUFW010001071.1, read on the forward strand.
ACTACCCGGATTCCCCCTGCAACGAGGAGACCGAATATACATATCCAGCCAACGAGTCAGTGGCTCATCAACCCACAACGCCACTGAGCCCCACCCGTTATTCCTTTGATTCGGCTTCCACCTCATCACTTATCCTGTCCAGATTCAGTATTTTTGTATCCTGGTTCAGAGACAATTTTTTGATCCCCCCATGGACATACATCTGGTTGGTACTATTCCTGGTTTTTCTGTTCATGTCCATTGGCTTTGTGACAGTTTTTTTTCTACTCATCAATGGTCACTATTTACCAGAACGCTCTGCAGTGAACTGTGTCGCTGGAACTTTGGCTCCACATTCTTCTTCGCACATCATGAAGCGTGACCACACTTTTGTGAACATTTCAGCTTTCCCAGTCGCTGATGGCATCGTATGGGATGCGTTAAATTTCCAAATTCATGGACCAACCGAGATTATTATAGTACCAAATGTCCTTCGTGTTTCAATGGGTGATGTCGTTAAAAGTAATATTCATTCTGACGATTGGGATGTGCATGCAGTTGAATCGTTATTTACTGATTTGAAATATTATGCTGCCTTTAATGCTGAAGATCTGTATTTAAATTCTGCAAGTTATGCTGACATATTGTTACCAGCATTGGGGCAACCACTTTCTCCATAAACCAAGTACCCTTCGGGGTTCTTTTAATTACACCCAATGGGAACACTGTCCAATCCCTTTACCAGGTAGCTCCCAAACTCTTAGAAATAAGTTTACTTATTTTACAGACTTTGATAGATCGAACCCTGGGTCCTATTATTTTAAATTAAACACTTCATCCTCACAGAAAATCATGTTGACCCACACCAAATTGCTATATTCGGGTTCCTTTTTGAATGCCTTAGCTGTGGGTGGTTATGAACACTGGCAGGACACCATTGACTTGAAATCTATTTGGGGCACCAAATCATGGCAGGTACAAGGCATGGAAGCCTTGCACCATGCTTGCCTCATCCCGGCCCAAATTTTATTTTTAAATCATACTATCTATCAAACAACCTGTTGGGGTTTGGCTACTTCCAAACAATTAAATGCACCATCCATTCCCGTATTGTCTTCCACTCCCAGCGAGAGCTTGCATTTCAATATTTCCCTTGACACTTTGCAGGCTTGGTTTCAAAACAATTCGTTTAATGTCTCTACGTTTGTTCAGTCACCCTGGTTGGCTTGGCCCCTAGCATCTAATGCCTGCCAACTGCGTTTTCATGACTCAGCTCCTGGTTACAAACAGGATAGGCCAGATCCAAGGTTTTCTGACTCTCGTACTGTAACAACATATTCTGTTGGTAAATTGTATAAACAGTGGTTGCAGCACTCTTCCTTAGATTCTGTTAAACAACATTTATCCCTCCTATCAGGCAACATTGATCTGTCCGACTTTGTTCTGGGGCCTCGTGGTCCTCGACCTAAGAGATTCATTTATGAAACTTACAATGAACTCTGGAAGCTTTCGCAAATTGAAGCTGCTTCCCGTCTTCGGGAAATCGATCAAGCAAATTTAGAAAAGGTGCTTGCTGTTGTTGACAATAGTATTAATACCCTGTCTTCCCGCATTTACACCTTAGAGAATATTGTTTCCTCTGTTGTTGATATTGTGCAAGATGATGTTTCTGTGTTATATCATGGTCAGAATCAATTGCGTTCAGTGATGCAGTTTGCATGGACTTTGCAAACACTTAAAATGGGTAAAGTTCCTTGGCACTTTTTGAACACCTCTGCCTTATTCTTGCCGTTTAATTTAACTGAAAAACAGCAATTCATGTCAATGAAAGATGCAACATACACTCTCTTACATATCGAAAAAATAGAGCCCTTACCATTCTCTGTGGCGGACTTGGATTCTGCCGTGTGGCTAGTTCACGGGGTTATTGCCTTGCCTTTTTCTTTATTTGAATTTAGTTCGTGCATGAAACATTATCCGGTGGGCCGTTTTCAGCCCTTGGGCAGTGCCTTCCTGCATGAACTTTGGTCCCTGCCTTTCATGTATAAATGCCTTAGGGACGGAAAGGAAGTTTTTCTCACAGGGGAGTCATGCGATTCCACTGTGGGTCATTCCCTTATTTGTAAAAACATTAAATTGCATGGAGCTTGTAATGTTTCGGCTCCGAATCTTGCTTGTTTTTTAAAGGGCATTCCTGCTCCTGCTATTTCTCCTACTTTCACTGTGCTTGCAAATGGTAGCTATCTCCTTCTGAATAATCAGGACTGCTGTGGAATGCTGGCTGGCATCCCCTATATTGTAACTGTTTCCCACCGGGTTGTGTGCTGTAAAAATGTGCTTTTTCCTCCCCCGCACGACAACTTAGATAGTTCCATTTGGCCTTCCATTCCAACTTTGAAGGCAGATTTCAATAAATTGAGCAGAATAAAGGCGCTATTATTGAACCAGGAGGGTATGCTCACATCCGAACGGGAGACATTCATCCTCCAGGTGGCTAGCACCCACAGTGAAATACAGGCCCTTTTAAACACAAACCTCCCACAACATTTCGGTGAGCTGATTCACCGTGTTTTCAATGCATCACGCACAGAAGGTCTTGTGCACTTTTTTAAAGTTGTGGGCTCTGGCCTTGTTACCTCCTTTCAAACTATCTTTGGTGTAATACCGGCTTTTATTCATTCCATTTTTTCCAGCGTCTTTGGCGGCTTTCCATTGATCCTCGCCTTAGCGGCTGGTATATTGCTTTTGGTCTGTTTGCTACGCAATTGCTGCACTTCCTGGGGGCCTCCTCGAACAAGGTCGACTCCGGATGCTCCGTGACCGCATCCTCGCCGGCTTCGGCATCCTGCCATTGGCGACACTCAGGGGCCGATTCCGATTCGGGCCGGAAAACGTACCGACCGACTCGGTCCGGGAATAAAGTCCGACCGACACGTACCGGTGCCGTACGACCCTGGTAGTACGATGAAATGCATGTGAAATCAGACCGACTCGGACGGAATACAAAACGACCAACCGAGCCGGACGGAAACAAGCCATCTGGCCGGGAAATCACGCGAAACGAACCGACCGACACGCACCCGGATTGAACCCGAACGGAACGTACCCGCGAACTCCGACCCGCGTAGTACGATGCTGTGCGTGCAAAACATGACCGACTCGCCCGGAGCACAAGCCGTACGACCGACACGCATACAAAACCCAGCCGAAGCAAACCCAATACTACGCGACCGACTCGTACGCCGCATATGAAACCTAGCTGACACACAGCGGGAACGAGTCGGACAAGATCGCACCAGACAACTGCAGCCTCCTACTCGGACACAAGAACGACTCCTACATGCACCAAAAACACCAAGGAAAAATTTGAAAAAAAGGGCCAAACAAGCAACCACAAAGCCAATAAATACAGGGAGGAAAACAAAAATGGAACAAGGACACACCTCCAACTCCACCTACATAAAGGCCACAAATCCCTACCATGATCCTTTGCAAATTCCACTGACCTGCCAGCACACAACACCATCACACAGCAACCACAGACACACTCACAGCTCATACATCACACAAGCCACATACCATTACCACACCTACAAATAGCACCCTCACACACACCCAGCTAATCCTACACTCACACCCCCCCACTTGCACACACACACATCAATCACCACCACCACCCATCACCATGCCCCCAAAGAAGAACCATAAGTTCCTAGATAGTGAATTGGACGTCCTGGTAGACGAGATCCTGAGGGTAGAGCCACAGTTGTTTGGTACATTGGTACAACAGACCCCCATGTCGCAGAAAACCAAGATGTGGGCGAGGATTGTCGACAGGGTGAACGCACAATCACCATGTTTGCGCACAAAGGAAGACATCCAGAACAGGTGGTATGATGTGCGCAGGAGGGTCCGGGACCTACTCAAAAGGACTACCTCCTCAGCCAGCACACCGGCAGTGGCCCTCCTGCAAAACCAGTATACCTCAGGCCCTGGGAGGAGAAGGTGCGGGCCATCCTACCACCAGTGAGCGTATACTGACTAACAGACATCCCAGAGCCTGGTGAGTACACAACTAATATACACAATATGGTGTGACAACACACACACATCACAGTCAAGGGGATAGGCAAACCATGCACCCTCAGCAAATACACAGCAACCAAAAGATATTCATCCCAAGATGTGAATGCTAGTCAGACAAACACAATACCTCCCATCTCATAGTGATATGTAACTGTGTCATGACATGTACAAACCTAACAACAAATACAGCAAGGCAGTGGCACAAATAGAACCAACAAACACTCCCAGATATTTAAACACCACTAGAACACCACCTCACAGGGAAGCTCACTGAAAGGAAGGAAGTCTGTGTATGCTGGTCAAGTCAGTGTAGCCAATAGCATGATGGGAGTGGTAGTCACAGATATTGGTCACACCCACAATTGGCCCATCAACACCACTCTGAACCATGCTCACATCACAGGGAGTGGAAAACAACTGACAAGATGGCTGACACTGGGTACTGCTGGGGGAGCACAAGGCCCTGCTGGGAACTGTGCAACAACCAACAGCAGGACACCACTGACTGACATCCTGAAAGACAACTTGCACTCCCTGCAATGGAAGCACGTTCCATGGTGGGATATCTGGCTGGGTGGGAAGGAGGACTCACAGCACTGACCATAGTTACAAGCACCTCCACTCACACACCCCCTCAACACTAACTCCACATAACCCACCTGGGAGAATGCAATGCCTCACATCCTAACTGAAGATCCCACAAAGAACCACCACCCTGGGTTATGCTGTGTGAAGCACAGGGACACTCTTGGGACTTGTAGCCAAACAACTGCCAGGACAACACTCCCAGCCATCCTGTCAGCACAGGCACCCCACCCCACCCCACCGGGAAGCAGAGTCAAAAGGAAGGAAGGATGGGCATGCTGGGAAGGGGGGTGGAGGCAATAGCATGATGGGAGTGGTAGTCACAGATCAACATCTCACACCCACATGGCCCAGCAAGTTAGCACTGAAGCATGCACACCTCACAGGGAGTCAAAAGCCACTTCAAAGATGTCTGACACGGGCCACAGCTGTGGGGAGCACAAGGCCCTGCTGGGAACTGGGCACCAACAAACAACAGGACCACACTGCCAGCCATCTTGCCATTGCTGTCACACTCACACACAGTGAAGTCCACTCAAAAGGAAGGAAGTATGGGCATGCTGGGAAGGGGGGTGTAGGCAATAGCATGATGGGAGTGGTAGTCACAGATATTGGTCAGCCTCACAATTGGCCCATCAACACCACCCTGAACCATGCTCACATCACAGGGAGTGGAAAAGGACTCACAAGATGGCTGACACTGGGTACTGCTGGGGAGAGCACAAGGCCCTGCTGGGAACTGTGCAACAACCAACAGCAGGACACCACTGACTGACATCCTGAAAGACAACTTGCACTCCCTGCAATGGAAGCACGTACCATGGTGGGATATCTGGCTGGGTGGGAAGGAGGACTCACAGCACTGACCATAGTTACAAGCACCTCCACTCACACACACCCTCAACACTAACTCCACATAACCCACCTGGGAGAATGCAATGCCTCACATCCTAACTGAAGATCCCACAAAGAACCACCACCCTGGGTCATGCTGTGTGAAGCACAGGGACACTCTTGGGACTTGTAGCCAAACAACTGCCAGGAAAACACTCCCAGCCATCCTGTCAGCACAGGCACCCCACTCCACAGGGAAGCAGAGTCAAAAAGAATGAAGGATGGGCATGCTGGGAAGGGGGTGGAGGCAATAGCATGATGGGAGTGGTAGTCACAGATCAACATCTCACAACCACATGGCCCAGGAAGTTAGCACTGAAGCATGCACACCTCACAGGGAGTCAAAAGCCACTTCAAAGATGTCTGACACAGGCCACAGCTGTGGGGAGCACAAGGCCCTGCTGGGAAGTGGGCACCAACAAACAACAGGACCACACTGCCAGCCATCTTGCCATTGCTGTCACACTCACACACAGTGAAGTCCACTCAAAAGGAAGGAAGTATGGGCATGCTGGGAAGGGGGTGTAGGCAATAGCATGATGGGAGTGGTAGTCACAGATATTGGTCAGCCTCACAATTGGCCCATCAACACCACCCTGAACCATGCTCACATCACAGGGAGTGGAAAAGGACTCACAAGATGGCTGACACTGGGTACTGCTGGGGGAGCACAAGGCCCTGCTGGGAACTGTGCAACAACCAACAGCAGGACACCACTGACTGACATCCTGAAAGACAACTTGCACTCCCTGCAATGGAAGCACGTACCATGGTGGGATATCTGGCTGGGTGGGAAGGAGGACTCACAGCACTGACCATAGTTACAAGCACCTCCACTCACACACACCCTCAACACTAACTCCACATAACCCACCTGGGAGAATGCAATGCCTCACATCCTAACTGAAGATCCCACAAAGAACCACCACCCTGGGTCATGCTGTGTGAAGCACAGGGACACTCTTGGGACTTGTAGCCAAACAACTGCCAGGACAACACTCCCAGCCATCCTGTCAGCACAGGCACCCCACCCCACAGGGAAGCAGAGTCAAAAGGAAGGAAGGATGGGCATGCTGGCAAGGGGGTGGAGGCAATAGCATGATGGGAGTGGTAGTCACAGATCAACATCTCACACCCACATGGCCCAGCAAGTTAGCACTGAAGCATGCACACCTCACAAGGAGTCAAAAGCCACTTCAAAGATGTCTGACACGGGCCACAGCTGTGGGGAGCACAAGGCCCTGCTGGGAACTGGGCACCAACAAACAACAGGACCACACTGCCAGCCATCTTGCCATTGCTGTCACACTCACACACAGTGAAGTCCACTCAAAAGGAAGGAAGTATGGGCATGCTGGGAAGGGGGGTGTAGGCAATAGCATGATGGGAGTGGTAGTCACAGATGTTGGTCAGCCTCACAATTGGCCCATCAACACCACCCTGAACCATGCTCACATCACAGGGAGTGGAAAAGGACTCACAAGATGGCTGACACTGGGTACTGCTGGGGGAGCACAAGGCCCTGCTGGGAACTGTGCAACAACCAACAGCAGAACACCACTGACTGACATCCTGAAAGACAACTTGCACTCCCTGCAATGGAAGCACGCTTCATGGTGGGATAACTGGGCTGGGGGAGAAGGAGGCCCGGATGGCAAGCAAATACCACCAATGCTGGTCATGCACACACCTCAACATTCACATTGACATGCCACAGGTTGGCAGGACAATGTGCTACACCAATATCACTCTCTGACTGTCACAATTTAGGAGAATGCAATGTCCAGGCCCACATCCAGAGGTACAGTCACAACTGTCAGGTGTTTGAACAATTGATGCCAGTAGAAACATAACATACAATCTGTGTCTCTCCCCAAAACAGGTGATGATGGGGACACAGCAGCAGACGAGGAGGAGTCCCTGTCCCAGGCTCCAGGGAACACTGAGCTCACTGGTGTGGATCAGCCTCTGCACTCCTCGGATGGCGAAGAACCAGCTGGACCCTCCGGTGTGAGTCATCATGCAGCACCAGCAGGACCAACATCTGCACCCCCTGCACCCACCCCTCCAACAACTGCCAACACACAGGCCACCCCTGCCAACACGGACAGACCAAGGACCACAGATGACAACAGCGCAGGGACCCAGACCCAAACTGGAGCTGGTGACAACGAGCCCAGGAACAACACCCAAGTGGGCCCACGGTCACCTGTGCGTGCCACCGCAGGTCCTGCACGTGTCGCCAGGGGTGGTGGGAGGGGTGGTAGACATAGGTCGCTCTTTGCAGAGGGGACTGGACTGCATGATGACCCACAACTGGCACGCATCGCGGATGCGTAACAGACTAGCACCGGAGAGGTCAGCCAGGTAGTGGGGATCCTCAAGGACATTCAACAGCAGCAGGCTGCCCATCATGCCCGCTTGGACTCCCACATGTCCCGTGTCGAGACACACGTCACGTGTCGAGACACACATGTCTGGCATGGAGTCCAAGTGGGACACATTGGAACAACTGACAGCGGTGCATAGGGACATACTGACATGCCTCCGCCAGATCAGCACCAACATGGCCACACCTCCCTGTGTGCCCACAACATCTGCTGCTGAAACAACTGCAAATGCCACAGGGAGGGAGGAGGACTCTGGCAGAGAGTCCCCTGCACCGCCGCAGCCTGCACCTGAGGGTCCCCCCCCCCAAGAAGAGGGGCCATCCGAGGAGGCCAAACTGAGAGGCCGATGGCCATCTACATCCCCCAGGAAGCCAACACCTGTTCTGGAACTTATACTCTGTGTGCAAACTGCACGCCCTGTCGAAGCCAACCCAACTCTCCCACATGACATGGGGAGCTCTAGTTGGCCAAATTCATCAGATGACTGTGGACTTTACTCTGGACATCTCAGCTACCAAGACTTCCAAATCACATGGGAACTTTGGATTCCAATTTCTATGTACAGCACCCACCATCCTGTGCACCATTCTCACACCTGTATGTAAATAAACTCACCAATACACCATATCTGCCTCTGTTGTGATTCCAACGTGCTCTCTGTCATGGAGATGGTGATCAGAAAAATGACACTGTGCATGCTAACTGCTACAGCAAGTCCAACACCGTCATGTCAGTCATGGCGACGTGACACATATGAGGGAGACACACCACTAGGGCCACACAACACATACACACCAGGGCCATCAGACTCATCACCTATACTGATGTTGCAACTAAATACAGTGGAATGCACAGACACACCACCTATTCACAGTCTGTCAACTAGACTACAGGTGCAGTAAGCAAATGTCAGTCAGATGTGTGACCACAGACAACGCACATCCCAAAGTGAAGCACAGGTTTATTACACATTTGCAACATGTTGTTTCCACTACAAATGCTAGCTAATCCAACCTGGCTGTGGCCACAAAGTCAAAAAGTGCAGAAGATAGAAAGTCCAGGGGTGTGTGGCACATCACCTGTAGGGAAACGACTGCTTCCACCTTGCAAGTTGATTCATGGATTCGTGGGATCCAAGTTGATCAAACAACTCCGGCAGCACCCTGTGAAGGACAGACATGACACACAGTCAAAACCACTGAAGAACAGCACAGAACGGCAATACTCATGTCTAATACATGTCACGAGATAACTACACAAAACCAAGTTAGCATGTCAACACTGTTGGGCAGTACAGACCACCTGCAAGGACACATCGCTGCACGCATCCAGTCAAGTAGCACATGGCCACACTCAAACAGCAACAGAGCACCACACACACATATCATGCAAACTCAAATCATTGACATTACAACCCTCTGGAGACTCACATTCAGCTGAAGAAGTTGGTGATGAGCTGTGTGCGGACATCACCCATCATCATCATCTTCACTGGCATCGTGACCCAGGCCAGGATCTTCCACAGGTGGCGGACGTTGGTCATCGTCATCCAGGATGAGAGGCAACTCCTTCCGCACTGCCAGGTTGTGCAGCATGCAGCAGACGATGACAATCTTGCACACCTTTGCTGGGGCATATGGGAGGGCCCCTCCTGTCTTGTCCAGGCAGCGGAAGCGGCTCTTCAGGAGACCAAAGGTCCGCTCAATCACCCTCCTCGTCCGACCATGTGCCTCATTGTAGCGCATCTGGGCTGGTGTCACAGGGTTCCTGAGGGGTGTCAGCAACCACGGCATGTTGGGGTATCCCAGAGTCACCTACAGACAGACAATTGCACATTAGCCGATTTGAAAATGTGTGCGGAAAACAACATAGCAGAACACACACAATGGTACAAAGTCAGTACACACCAACAAGCCAGGCACGCTGGTTCGGCATCTGTGACATCATCCTCGGGATGCGACTACTCCTCATCACGTAGGCATCGTGTGCCGAACCGGGGAAACGGGCACACACATGTGTGATGGTCATATCTGCAAGACATACCACCAGAGCATTGATCGAATGGTAATGTTTACGGTTCCGGTATGCCTGCTCATGTGCCTGTGGTGGTATCAAAGCCACATGTGTCCCATCAATGGAGCCAATTACATGTGGCATCCTCCCCAGGGCATAGAAGTCACTCTTGACGTCAGTGAGTCGTTGACGTGTTGGGAAATAGATGTACTGGTTCAGGTAAATCAACATTGCCCCCAAAACATCGCGTAGCACACGGCTGAACATAGTCTGTGACATCCCACCGGCAGTCGCCACAGTGTGTTGAAAGGTACCGGTGGCAAAGAAGTGTAGGGCTGCCATCACCTTCACCTTGGGGGTCAGCGCTGTAGGATACGGACGGCCAGGCTGCAAATGTGGGTCCAACCGCACTGCCAAATCCTCAATAAGCTGCCTGGTGAAGCGGTACCATCGGATGCTGTCACGTTCCACCATCGTTGCCAGGTCTGGGAATGGTCGATGGACAGCAGGAGCCCTGCAGTGCATAGGTGAAGAAAGCAAGATTGTCAGTCACCCCAACTATGTGCCGTTCACCATACTCAATTTCACATGATACATCATTAACAAACACAAGTACTTGATGTGTGTGTCGTTCTGTTTGGACATATATGGCACCTACATGGACATCATCTAACATCTCTGTTCAACAAGTGTTGACAACAGGTTCCAGGGTGTGCTATGGGAAACCATTAGGCTGTGTCACAGTACCCATTTACTGCTCTCACGTTCCACACACATACCACAGTGACATGTCTGGACAGATGCTCCACAGGCATCACAGCTCATTGACAGGTAGATTCCCAGGGACCCTGTCTTGCCACATGGACACTGGCATGACATTGCGTATCATGTACACGTCAGAGAAACTAACATGACACCCACAGGTAGTGGCCCCTGTAGCCTCTGCAGGACAGACATGGACGTCTGTGACACACACACACACATCAAAGTTCATGCACAAACCACGTGGATGTGGAGACTGTCTCCCATTGTGCACATGGAGTCAGAAACATGCGAAACACAACATGCCCACAGACTGCGGAGGGACATCACTATTGTGGCAATGGGCCACCCTGTGACGTACATGCCTTCCCACATGCCTGGGGGTATGTGACATGTCATACACATACACAACCTGGAAATGTGACCATGACACATGCCCATAAATGAAAAGTTGCACACCACAGTGGTCAGGTGCACAACACACAAAGGACCCTGTCCCCATGAACACGTGCACAGCCTGGGTGTGTCTGCCCCCAAATGCCACCCCAAAAACCACATGTTCACCCCCATACACAGATAAGGTTATGCTGCCACACATGCCTTAGATACAGTGTGGACTGGGTGTGGTGTTGTAGGTGTGCCCCCGAGTCCCTGGAAAGTATATGTGGCTGGCATAGGTTCACCAGTGACCAGCATGGTGACATATGCGTGTGACCTGTCCAGGGACGCGTTGAACAGCAATGGACCGATCGGTGTGCCCGGCCGGCCCATTGCATTGTATGTGAGCGGGTACGCGTTGTATCCCGGGTACGCGTTGTACAGCAATGGACCGATCGGTGTGCCCGGTCGGCCCATTGCATTGTATGTGAGCGGGTACGCGTTGTTTCCCGGGTACGCGTTGTACAGCAATGGACCGATCGGTGTGCCCGGCCGGCCCATTGCATTGTATGTGAGCGGGTACGCGTTGTATCCCGGGTACGCGTTGTACAGCAATGGACCGATCGGTGTGCCCGGCCGGCCCATTGCATTGTATGTGAGCGGGATCGCGTTGTATCCCGGGTACGCGTTGTACAGCAATGGACCGATCGGTGTGCCCGGCCGGCCCATTGCATTGTATGTGAGCGGGTACGCGTTGTATCCCGGGTACGCGTTGTACAGCAATGGACCGATCGGTGTGCCCGGCCGGCCCATTGCATTGTATGTGAGCGGGTACGCGTTGTATCCCGGGTACGCGTTGTACAGCAATGGACCGATCGGTGTGCCCGGCCGGCCCATTGCATTGTATGTGAGCGGGTACGCGTTGTATCCCGAAATACGCGTTGTACAGCAGTGGACCGAACGGTGCGCACACATTGGCTGGGGCCTGGCATGGCAACGGACGCGTTTCGAAGCTCCAACGAGTCTGATGCAGTGAATTCAGTTGGCCAGCCACAACAATGTTGCAAAATCATGGGTGTCATGAAGTTGAAGATTTGAAGGATGCTGTGGGCGTGTATTAGTGCTGCTATTCCATGGATTGGTCAGATTCAGAAGATGCAAACGACTTGGACCTATCACTTTGGACACATGGGACAGTATCTGCCTCTGCAGCACACATATAATGCTGGCTGTTCCCCTGAGAGCTCACTTGCCTGCACTACATGCTCCAGGACGACATCTGCCACCAACACTGCTGCTGTTTATGCATCCTCTGGCTCCTGCAATGGCATGTACTGTGGAGAGAGCCCCAGCCTTCAGCCTTGAGGAGAACCAGGCCCTGCTGGACAGCCTCCTTCCACAGTACAGCAAGCTGTATGGGAAACCAGGGGAGCAGGTGAGTGTGCTGTCCACTGCCTCACTAATTGTGCATGTTGTCTGACTAGCAGGGCTTTCAGTGTGCACACCACTGGCTAGCATGCCCACTGAGTAGTTGTCACACCCCAAAGTGTGTAGTTACATGCACTGAACTGGTACAGTGCAGTAACAGTGCATTCCAACTAGGTTTACTTCCCATGCAATGATACCATGTAGTGACTGCTGGCAAACTGTTCATAGCCATTGTTGCACTGCCTGTGTACATCATATGCCCCTGTGATTGAGACATGTATATCCAACTGTGTGATGCACGTATATGTTGCATGTGTAGTAATGGCCTTTTCACTTTGTCATCCTCACAGGTTGATGCCCACCAGAAGCAGGAAATCTGGCTGACCATCGCCCGGAAAGTAAGATCCGTGGGGGTCTACAGGCGCAGGATCCGCAACTGCCAGAAGAGGTGGCAGGACCTTCGTGGCTGGACCCGGAGGATCGCAAGGGTCCAGCTGAAGCTGTCGCCTCCTCGCAGGAGGGGCGGACACCGGACCCTGACCCCCACATGCTCCGGATCCTGGCGGTGGTCTTCCCTGACCTGGATGGGCAGCTGAAGGACAGACAGCAGCAAGGAGGGGGTGAGTCCATGACTGCACTGTGCACTTTGTCTGACATGCTATGTGCCCTCCTCTGGCCTGGTTAAACTTCCACAGTACATCAGTCATGTGGTCCAGGACCCATGTCCCTCATTTGTGACATGCCCACTTCTCCTCTGATACGCATATGTGTGGCCCTTATAGTCAGGAAATTGTGTCATTTGGGGACTGTGTCATTGCATTTAGCTTTGCTCAAGCTGGGGGACAGCATTTGTTCCCGTGACTATGTTGTGCGATTCATGGGTGGGTCAATTGCTTACACAATGCCTAAGTTCTGACATGTAATCTGGGTGTAACTTTGATATGTGGTCCGCTTGCTGCTCTGACTCACCACATGTCCCTGGGGAATTTGGCACACACCCATGCTGCTGGTGGGAACAATGTTTGGGCCTCAGGAGTATGTGTATCCAGTGTGTCACACATGCTTAGCCACCTGCCTACTGTCCAGGACTCATCCCTCTTACAGGTGGAGCTGGACAGTCATGCCTACTCCAGGGCATGCAATGCACTCTGTACTCCCACTCCCGTGTATCATCTGGCATGTTGTGATCAGTGTAATGTACCCTCAGGTGTCTGCCTCTGTCTCATTGTGCTGTGTCTTCGTTGTCAGGACTACTGGTATGTTTATCGGTTAGGGCTCAGCATGCCATCTGAGATGTGACCATGATAGACGATACTTCTGTGACTTATAGGTGTCTGATCACTTGACTGTGCACACAGGTGTTTGCGACTGTGACTTTCAGTCAGCTGTATTGTCATTCACAGCACACTGTGAGGTGCTCATGTTCAGAGAGTTGTGTTTCATGTCCCCCATATGTCCAGTTGGTATGACGTGGACAAATAGTAGTACAGATGATGTGGTATTTGGGGGATGGACATGTGCACTTGTCAGTCACATAACTTGCATTCCCCATGCCCTCGGATTGTGACACAGTGCAGACTGTTGTTGGCTGGCTGCCATGGCCATGTGACTTGAGACAGTAATGTATGACTTTGCACGCATTCCTGTGTCATGGCATTCAACTTCCTGAGACTGATCCTGCAGGGGAGTGACATGTGCAACATGCACCCCATTGTGGCATTGACTATCCGGACATGGGTGCATCATGGTGTCTGGTGCTGGTATGCATCACATGCATTTCTATTTAGACTCTGGCCATCCCTTTATCCGGACACCTGCACTGACTCAGTGGCAAGAGATGTGATGTGTGCATGTTCACATACTTCACCGTGTTCCCTGCAATGTCCAACAACTGTGTAGGTGGTGCATGTGTCCACACAGGGTGTCTTACCATCAGACAGGCACTGGACAGATGGGTGCAAAGGCAGGAGGGGTGTGAGTCCCATGGTTGACCATCAGACTGACAATTGGCTTCCCCGAATCTGTGTGAGGACTTTAGGCAATGTTCAACTAAGGATGCCAGGGCTTGCTCTGTAATGTGCTGTACTTACTGTGGTGTGTGCGGTCAGTGCAGGTGACTGATGTTTGTCTGTTTCCCTAATTGTTTGCAGATACATCCACGGCCACAGGAGGGGACAGCTCCACGGACCAGGAGGAGCAGCGGAGCCAGACTGGGTCAGCATCGGACGAGTGGTCAGAGGGACCCAGTGGCACGGAGGGCGAGGGAGCCACACCGAGGAGTCCTCAGCACCATCCACCTCAGCTGAGGACCACAGCAGCTCGGAGGATGACTCCCTTGTGGAGGCGGGTCTCAGCAGCCACCAAAGGCCAGCTAGTCTGTCTGGCCCTGCCACCACCACCACCACCGCCCTCCCATTGGCTCCCATTCCTGAGGTCGGTGGAGGCTCCCGTACTCGGGAGCATGTCTCCTTCGTGCCAGGCACCGCAGCCCCTGCCCCTGTGTCCCCTGCTGCCCTGAGTGAGGAGTCTGTGTACCTCCTTCGGCAGCTCAGTGTAGGGCAGACAGCAATGCTGAGTGTCCTCCATGCACACACCACTCTGTTGACACAGCTGGTGTCGTTCATGGAGGGCATCTCGACGGGTATGTCTGCCCTACAGAGGAGCAATAGGTCCATGGACTCCTCCCTGACTGCAGCAGTGTCCCTCCTCCAACAGTCCCTCACCCCTCCCACCTCTGCCCCATCCACACTTCCTGCCCCCTACCTGTCCAAAGCACATGCACACCTGCACAGTCACCCAAACACACAGACACGAGCAGCACAGACACACCCAAGAGAAAGGCAAGACATGCACACACGCATCCTCAGGGGACTGATACCACAGACACAGGGGACGGGGAACACACACACACACAAGCATCCACATTAACTCCGCAGTCCTCCAAATCCTCTCCCTCCAAGACCCCTTCCCTTGCCTCGCCTGCTAACACACCTACACACCAGATCTTCCTGTGTGACCTCGGCCTCTTCCCCTCCAATCCTGCTGATCCAGCATACCGGGGGAAGAGGAAGTCCACCCACACGGAGGGGAGTGCCCCTCGCCCCCGGACACCCTCCCCCAGGTGCAGGCAGAGTGAGCCCCCACCCGCAAGTCCCCCGGTCCCGGAAGAGCAAGACCCCGCCACCGCCCTGCAAGTCAACCACCCAGTCTCTCACCTCCATCCCCCAGGCCACCACTCCACAGGTTCCACCGCCACACCCTGCCCCAGGTTCCCCCACACACCGATACCGCATCCCCAAACTGCTTAGGCCCTCCCCCTGCCACTTGCTCTTCCACCCCCAAACCAGACGCTCTGCCTGTTTGTGCCACTGGTGTGGAGACCGTGTCCCCCCTCTGTCCTGCCCAGCTCTTCTGCCCCCCTTCCACTACCTTGGAGTCATGCACTGCGGTGGAGTCCACAACCACCCCGTCTGACTCGGGCACTGCATTGGGGACCCAGTCCACTCCATCTGACCAGCCCACTGCAGTGGTTGCAGCACCAACTCCATCTGACTTGAGCCCTGCGGTGGTGCCAGCCCCCTGAGTCAGACACCTCCACTGCAGTTGCCGGTGACACTCCTGCACCCACCTCCCCTTCACTGCCTCCTTCTGGCATCCCCTGATCCTGTCCCTGCGGTGCCTGGCCTGCCCCTCGTATGCCCCTCCAAGGGGGATGTCCCCTGTCCGTACCTGTGCAGGCAAGCAATTGGTGACAAGTTGTCACACATCACCCTGTTGGGACTGTATATTTGGACTGGCCATTAGCCTTAGTTTATTTTGGACTTTTGATTTGAGTTGCACACTTGCTGAATAAAGCCTATTTTTGTTTACTTGTGGTTAATCTTTGGAGGTACATGATGTAGATGTGTAGAATCATGCATTTGCTGTTGTAATAGTGTTCAGATCAGGTAAATGAAGTTTTGCTGTGATGGGCTCCATGTGGTCCATGGGATATGTGTCCTAATCTAGTCTGGATCTATAGCATCCTTTGCTGCAGTCTGAGGGTGTAATGTTCAGCATTTGACACAGGGATGTACGTTTAGCATTTGTAGATTACCATCTTTGTCCTACACTGATGCACATCTGGTGGGCTTACCACTGTCCAATGTTCCTAGTACCCTGACTGTGTGCCCGTCTCCAATGGACATGCAGTTTAGCACATCAAATTTGGAGGACTCATCTGTGTACACAGTGCAAGTTGCTTGACACGTGTCTGGGGTGTATGCAGATGACTGACGTGACACTCCCGTGCCCAGGCTGATATGAGCAGAGCCTTCAGTGTGTTGTAGTTGTTGACTCACTGACCGAGTGTTCTGCTGACATGTTTGAGTCATGCACAGACAAGGTTTGGCACAGCTGACCTTCCACAGGAGTGGAGTGCCCTAGTGGCAGTGCATGATTCCGTGATATAGGCTGTGCCCATGTTGTGTGTTGTGTAGGCATGTCTGTGCGTGTTCCCTTCTCCTTTTCCTACACAGGCTGTGTCCCTACGGATGTTCCTGTTTGTGATGCTTGCTGAGTTGTTCTGTGTTCATCCAGCATCTTGGACCTGGTTACTCCGGGATGTGGGTGCATGGCAAACTAATGTTCATGAGGTTGTCATCCCTAGTTGTCTTTGCTGTCAGGGCTGGGGATGTGGGCAAACGCAGATGGGACACAGTCAGGATTCCTCTTGGCACTTGTTGGTTACACGAGTAATGTGATTTTCTGTTTGTGTATGCTTTCAGTGATTGTGACACGTTGTGTGTGTGACTGCTGCCACTCCTCAGGGTCAGAGCTGCAATGTTGGAAGTTGTCTATGTGTGTCCTTTGTGGGTCAGCTTGGCTTCTTCATTGGTGTGTGATTATGGACAGGATCCCATTGTTTGGGGTGGATTTCACGTCATGCCCATGTACGGCATACTGTGCAGTGTGTCAGACATTCACAAGTATTGTTGACTGGCCATGTGTGATGGGTTTCTGCACCTTATTTCCCCCCAGCACCCCTGGGATTGTCATGGGTGCATGTGCAATGTCAGCAGTCCATGTGAGCTTCAACGCTGCACATTGGTGGAGTTCAAGGTGTGTGGCATTGAGTGTGTGCAAATGTGAGTTGTTGCACGGCTGGGGCACTACCTCCATATTTTCCTTGGCTGGCAGGCCGTGCTGAGTGCTTTGTGCTTGTATAGGTGTGATGGTAGTTTGTTGCTCAGGACACAAGGCTGTGGTTCACAGTGTGGATGACATCTACCTTTGTCATCACAGTGTGATTGTCATGCAGGCTAGTGTCACCACAATGTGGGGTCCCTGGGGGAGTGCTGTGGTGGTTCTGTCTCTTGCTGTGTGTGTTGCTGTTCCTACAAGCTTGTGTGACATGTGTAATTTGGGCTCCCTCTCATCTCACAATGCCTGTTTGCCCACATAGGGGAATCCAATCCATGAGTTACTTTTGTATGTGACTGTGTTGACATCTGTGTTGTGTGTTTGCCTGGGGATACTGGCACACAACCCCCCTCACCTGTTGTGTATGATATGCAGTGTGTCTGCCTGTTTGTGTTTGTGCTTTTGCACCACTGCATTGGCATATCTTTAGTTTGCCATTGGCTGTATGTTGTTTGTTGGCTTTCCCCTGCTGGCCCTGGGACTGCTAGGTCATCAGTCAGCACATTGATCATGGTTAGTATGTCCCATTGCTGCCATGGTATGGTATTTGTTCACCTGACATCTACAGTCTCCACAGGATATCTACATTTGTGTGTCCATTGGTGCTGATATGTGGGTCTGCATTATGATGCTCACTTCTGTCATTGTGTTATTTGTGAATGTAGACAATGTGGGCCCCCATGGCAGATGTTTGTGTGCACATGGCCAGAACGATGTGTCATTGGCACTGCATTGCTTGCCTCACACAATTTATGTTGCTATGGGACACAAGCACTACAATGCCACTGTAGTGTTTGGCGTTGTGTGGCCAGGAATAATCCCTGCAGTTATGTTTTTGCAGCTTTTACCAGGACTACACTTCCCTTTTGGGCACTGTGGTGATGGGGCTTTGGGCCCCATTGCCACACTGTTCAAAATGTGCTTCAGCTATGGAGCACACACTTCCCTTTTGGGCACTGTGGTGATGGGGCTTTGGGCCCCATTGCCACACTGTTCAAAATGTGCTTCAGCTATGGAGCACACACTTCCCTTTTGGGCACTGTGGTGATGGGGCTTTGGGCCCCATTGCCACACTGTTCAAAATGTGCTTCAGCTATGGAGCACACACTTAGCTTTTGGGCACTGTGGTGATGGGGCTTTGGGACCCATTGCCACACTGTTCAAAATGTGTTTCAGCTATGGAGCACACACTTACCTTTTGGGCACTGTGGTGATGGGGCTTTGGGCCCCATTGCCACACTGTTCAAAATGTGCTTCAGCTATGGGGCACACACTTACCTTATGGGCACTGTGGTGATGGGGCTTTGGGCCACATTGCCACAGTGGTCATGGTCTGCTTGCATTGTGTAGGCCACACACACAATTATGTGTGACACATGTGTTAGGGGGTCACATTGTATGTTCAATGTCATGTTCAGTGTTGTATGCATTTGACAAAGACCACACACGCTTGTCATGGTGTTGGGGGCTGGGATGTAATTTACAGACAGTCCTTATGTGGGAGTATGCTAGTTGTGTCATGCATTACCCGTCCTATGAGTAGGGGTGGTTGTAGTGACAGGCATCCAGCCCCCATTAGTGGTGATGGTAGTAGTGGTAGGCATCCAGCCCCCATGAGTGGGGATGGTAGTAGTGGTAGGCATCCAGCCCCCATGAGTGGGGATGGTAGTAGTGGTAGGCATCCAGCCCCCCATGAGTGGGGATGGTAGTAGTGACAGGCATCCAGGCCCCCCTGGGTAGGGGTGGTAGTAGTGGCAGGCATCCATCCCCCTAAGGGTGGGGATGGTAGTAGTGACAGGCATCCATCCCCCCCTGGATAGGGGTAGGGGTGGTGGTAGTGGCAGGCATCCAGCCCCCCCTGAGTAGGGGTGGTGGTAGTGACAGGCATCCAGGCCCCCCTAAGTAGGGGTGGTGGTAGTGACAGGCATCCAGGCCCCCCTGGGTAGGGGTGGTAGTAGTGGCAGGCATCCATCCCCCTAAGGGTGGGTATGGTAGTAGTGGCAGGCATCCATCCCCCTAAGGGTGGGGATGGTAGTAGTTGCAGCCATCCAGCCCCCTATGGGTGGGGATGGTAGTAGTGGTAGGCATCCAGCCCCCCATGAGTGGGGATGGTAGTAGTGGTAGGCATCCAGCCTCCCATGAGTGGGGATGGTAGTAGTGGTAGGCATCCAGCCCCCATGAGTGGGGATGGTAGTAGTGACAGGCATCCAGGCCCCCTGGGTAGGGGTGGTAGTAGTGGCAGGCATCCATCCCCCTAAGGGTGGGTATGGTAGTAGTGGCAGGCATCCAGGCCCCCTGGGTAGGGGTGGTAGTAGTGCCATGCATCCAGCCCCCCTGGATAGGGGTGGTGGTAGTGGCAGGCATCCAGCCCCCCTGAGTAGGGGTGGTGGTAGTGACAGGCATCCAGGCCCCCCTGGGTAGGGGTGGTGGTAGTGGCAGGCCTCCATCCCCCTTAGGGTGGGTATGGTAGTAGTGGCAGGCATCCATCCCCCTAAGGGTGGGGATGGTAGTAGTGACAGGCATCCAGCCCCCCCTGGATAGGGGTGGTGGTAGTGGCAGGCATCCATCCCCCTAAGGGTGGGTATGGTAGTAGTGGCAGGCATCCAGGCCCCCCTGGATAGGGGTGGTGGTAGTGGCAGGCATCCAGCCCCCTGAGTAGGGGTGGTGGTAGTGACAGGCATCCAGGCCCCCTGGGTAGGGGTGGTAGTAGTGGCAGGCATCCATCCCCCTAAGGGTGGGTATGGTAGTAGTGGCATGCATCCAGCCCCCCCTGGATAGGGTCGGTGGTAGTGGCAGGCATCCATCCCCCTTAGGGTGGGTATGGTAGTAGTGGCAGGCATCCATCCCCCTAAGGGTGGGGATGGTAGTAGTGACAGGCATCCAGCCCCCCCTGGATAGGGGTGGTGGTAGTGGCAGGCATCCATCCCCCTAAGGGTGGGTATGGTAGTAGTGGCAGGCATCCATCCCCCTAAGGGTAGGGATGGTAGTAGTGGTAGGCATCCAGCCCCCCTGAGTGGGGATGGTAGTAGTGGTAGGCATCCAGCCCCCCATGAGTGGGGATGGTAGTAGTGGTAGGCATCCAGCCCCCCATGAGTGGGATGGTAGTAGTGGTAGGCATCCAGCCCCCCATGAGTGGGGATGGTAGTAGTGACAGGCATCCAGGCCCCCCTGGGTAGGGGTGGTAGTAGTGGCAGGCATCCATCCCGCTAAGGGTGGGGATGGTAGTAGTGGCAGCCATCCAGCCCCCTATGGGTGGGGATGGTAGTAGTGGTAGGCATCCAGCCCCCCATGAGTGGGGATGGTAGTAGTGGTAGGCATCCAGACCCCATGAGTGGGGATGGTAGTAGTGGTAGGCATCCAGCCCCCATGAGTGGGGATGGTAGTAGTGACAGGCATCCAGGCCCCCTGGGTAGGGGTGGTAGTAGTGGCAGGCATCCATCCCCCTAAGGGTGGGGATGGTAGTAGTGACAGGCATCCAGCCCCCCCTGGATAGGGGTGGTGGTAGTGGCAGGCATCCAGCCCCCCTGAGTAGGGGAGGTGGTAGTGACAGGCATCCAGGCCCCCTGAGTAGGGGTGGTGGTAGTGACAGGCATCCAGGCCCCCTGGGTAGGGGTGGTAGTAGTGGCAGGCATCCATCCCCCTAAGGGTGGGTATGGTAGTAGTGGCAGGCATCCATCCCCTAAGGGTGGGGATGGTAGTAGTGGCAGCCATCCAGCCCCCTATGGGTGGGGATGGTAGTAGTGGTAGGCATCCAGCCCCCATGAGTGGGGATGGTAGTAGTGGTAGGCATCCAGCCCTCCATGAGTGGGGATGGTAGTAGTGGTAGGCATCCAGCCCCCAAGAGTGGGGATGGTAGTAGTGACAGGCATCCAGGCCCCCTGGGTAGGGGTGGTAGTAGTGGCAGGCATCCATCCCCCTAAGGGTGGGTATGGTAGTAGTGGCAGGCATCCAGGCCCCCTGGGTAGGGGTGGTAGTAGTGGCATGCATCCAGCCCCCTGGATAGGGGTGGTGGTAGTGGCAGGCATCCAGCCCCCCTGAGTATGGGTGGCGGTAGTGACAGGCATCCAGGCCCCCCTGGGTAGGGGGGGTGGTAGTGGCAGGCATCCATCCCCCGTAGGGTGGGTATGGTGGTAGTGGCCGGCATCCATCCCCTAAGGGTGGGGATGGTAGTAGTGACAGGCATCCAGCCCCCTGGATAGGGGTGGTGGTAGTGGCAGGCATCCATCCCCCTAAGGGTGGGTATGGTAGTAGTGGCAGGCATCCAGGCCCCCCTGGATAGGGGTGGTGGTAGTGGCAGGCATCCAGCCCCCCCTGAGTAGGGGTGGTGGTAGTGACAGGCATCCAGGCCCCCCTGGGTAGGGGTGGTAGTAGTGGCAGGCATCCATCCCCCTAAGGGTGGGTATGGTAGTAGTGGCATGCATCCAGCCCCCCCTGGATAGGGGTGGTGGTAGTGGCAGGCATCCATCCCCCTTAGGGTGGGTATGGTAGTAGTGGCAGGCATCCATCCCCCTAAGGGTGGGGATGGTAGTAGTGACAGGCATCCATCCCCCCCTGGATAGGGGTGGTGGTAGTGGCAGGTATCCATCACCCTAAGGGTGGGTATGGTAGTAGTGGCAGGCATCCAGGCCCCCCTGGATAGGGGTGGTGGTAGTGACAGGTATCCAGGCCCCCCTGGATAGGGGTGGTGGTAGTGACAGGCATCCAGGCCCCCCTGGGTAGGGGTGGTAGTAGTGGCAGGCATCCATCCCCCTAAGGGTGGGTATGGTAGCAGTGGCAGGCATCCATCCCCCTAAGGGTGGGGATGGTAGTAGTGGCAGCCATCCAGCCCCCTATGGGTGGGGATGGTAGTAGTGGTAGGGATCCAGCTCCCCATGAGTGGGGATGGTAGTAGTGGTAGGCATCCAGCCCCCCATGAGTGGGGATGGTAGTAGTGGTAGGCATCCAGCCCCCCATGAGTGGGGATGGCAGTAGTGACAGCCATCCAGCACCCTATGGGTGGGGATGGCAGTAGTGTCAGGCATCCAGCCCACCCTGAGTAGGGGTGGTGTTAGTGGTAGGCATCCATCCCCCCATGAGTGGGGATGGTAGTAGTGGTAGGCATCCAGACCCCCATGAGTGGGGATGGTAGTAGTGACAGTCATCCAGCCCCCTATGGGTGGGGATGGCAGTAGTGACAGGCATCCAGCCCCCCATGAGTGGGGATGGTAGTAGTGGTAGGCATCCAGCCCCCCATGAGTGGGGATGGTAGTAGTGACAGCCATCCAGCCCCCTATGGGTGGGGATGGCAGTAGTGACAGGCATCCAGCACCCCATGAGTGGGGATGGTAGTAGTGGTAGGCATCCAGCCCCCCATGAGTGGGGATGGTAGTAGTGGTAGGCATCCAGACCCCCATGAGTGGGGATGGTAGTAGTGGTAGGCATCCAGACACTCATGAGTGGGGATGGTAGTAGTGACAGGCATCCAGCCCCCTATGGGTGGGGATGGCAGTAGCGACAGCCATCCAGCCCCCTATGGGTGGCGATGGCAGTAGTGACAGGCATCCAGCACCCCATGAGTGGGGATGGTAGTAGTGGTAGGCATCCAGCCCCCCATGAGTGGGGATGGTAGTAGTGGTAGGCATCCAGACCCCCATGAGTGGGGATGGTAGTAGTGGTAGGCATCCAGACCCCCATGAGTGGGGATGGTAGTAGTGGTAGGCATCCAGACCCCCATGAGTGGGGATGGTAGTAGTGACAGGCATCCAGCCCCCTATGGGTGGGGATGGCAGTAGTGACAGGCATCCAGCACCCCATGAGTGGGGATGGTAGTAGTGGTAAGCATCCAGCCCCCCATGAGTGGGGATGGTAGTAGTGGTAGGCATCCAGACCCCCATGAGTGGGGATGGTAGTAGTGGAAGGCATCCAGACCCCCATGAGTGGGGATGGTAGGAGTGGTAGGCATCCAGACCCCCATGAGTGGGGATGGTAGTAGTGACAGGCATCCAGCCCCCTATGGGTGGGGATGGCAGTAGTGACAGCCATCCAGCCCCCTATGGGTGGGGATGGCAGTAGTGACAGGCATCCAGCCCCCCATGAGTGGGGATGGTAGTAGTGGTAGGCATCCAGACCCCCATGAGTGGGGATGGTAGTAGTGGTAGGCATCCAGACCCCCATGAGTGGGGATGGTAGTAGTGGTAGGCATCCAGACCCCCATGAGTGGGGATGGTAGTAGTGACAGGCATCCAGGCCCCCCTGGGTAGGGGTGGTAGTAGTGGCAGGCATCCATCCCCCTAAGGGTGGGGATGGTAGTAGTGACAGGCATCCAGCCCCCCCTGGATAGGGGTGGTGGTAGTGGCAGGCATCCAGCCCCCCTGAGTAGGGGAGGTGGTAGTGACAGGCATCCAGGCCCCCTGAGTAGGGGTGGTGGTAGTGACAGGCATCCAGGCCCCCTGGGTAGGGGTGGTAGTAGTGGCATGCATCCAGCCCCCCTGGATAGGGGTGGTGGTAGTGGCAGGCATCCAGCCCCCCTTGAGTATGGGTGGTGGTAGTGACAGGCATCCAGGCCCCCCTGGGTAGGGGTGGTGGTAGTGGCAGGCATCCATCCCCCTTAGGGTGGGTATGGTAGTAGTGGCCGGCATCCATCCCCCTAAGGGTGGGGATGGTAGTAGTGACAGGCATCCATCCCCCCTGGATAGGGGTGGTGGTAGTGGCAGGCATCCATCCCCCTAAGGGTGGGTATGGTAGTAGTGGCATGCATCCAGGCCCACCTGGATAGTGGTGGTGGTAGTGGCAGGCATCCAGCCCCCCCTGAGTAGGGGTGGTGGTAGTGACAGGCATCCAGCCCCCTATGGGTGGGGATGGCAGTAGTGACAGGCATCCAGCACCCCATGAGTGGGGATGGTAGTAGTGGTAGGCATCCAGACCCCCATGAGTGGGGATGGTAGTAGTGACAGCCATCCAGTCCCCTAAGGGTGGGGATGGCAGTAGTGACAGCCATCCAGCCCCCTATGGGTGGGGATGGTAGTAGTGACAGCCATCCAACCCCTATGGGTGGGGATGGCAGTAGTGACAGGCATCCAGCCCCCCATGAGTGGGGATGGTAGTAGTGGTAGGCATCCAGCCCCCCATGAGTGGGGATGGCAGTAGTGACAGCCATCCAGCCCCCTATGGGTGGGGATGGCAGTAGTGTCAGGCATCCAGCCCACCCTGAGTAGGGGTGGTGTTAGTGGTAGGCATCCATCCCCCCATGAGTGGGGATGGTAGTAGTGGCAGGCATCCATCCCCCTATGGGTGGGGATGGCAGTAGTGGCAGGCATCCATCCCCCTAAGGGTGGGGATGGTAGTAGTGGCAGCCATCCAGCCCCCTATGGGTGGGGATGGTAGTAGTGGTAGGCATCCAGCCCCCCATGAGTGGGGATGGTAGTAGTGGTAGGCATCCAGCCCCCCATGAGTGGGGATGGTAGTAGTGGTAGGCATCCAGCCCCCAAGAGTGGGGATGGTAGTAGTGACAGGCATCCAGGCCCCCTGGGTAGGGGTGGTAGTAGTGGCAGGCATCCATCCCCCTAAGGGTGGGTATGGTAGTAGTGGCAGGCATCCAGGCCCCCTGGGTAGGGGTGGTAGTAGTGGCATGCATCCAGCCCCCCTGGATAGGGGTGGTGGTAGTGGCAGGCATCCAGCCCCCCTGAGTATGGGTGGTGGTAGTGACAGGCATCCAGGCCCCCTGGGTAGGGGTGGTGGTAGTGGCAGGCATCCATCCCCCTTAGGGTGGGTATGGTAGTAGTGGCCGGCATCCATCCCCTAAGGGTGGGGATGGTAGTAGTGACAGGCATCCAGCCCCCCTGGATAGGGGTGGTGGTAGTGGCAGGCATCCATCCCCCTAAGGGTGGGTATGGTAGTAGTGGCAGGCATCCAGGCCCCCTGGATAGGGGTGGTGGTAGTGGCAGGCATCCAGCCCCCTGAGTAGGGGTGGTGGTAGTGACAGGCATCCAGGCCCCTTGGGTAGGGGTGGTAGTAGTGGCAGGCATCCATCCCCTTAAGGGTGGGTATGGTAGTAGTGGCATGCATCCAGCCCCCCTGGATAGGGGTGGTGGTAGTGGCAGGCATCCATCCCCCTTAGGGTGGGTATGGTAGTAGTGGCAGGCATCCATCCCCCTAAGGGTGGGGATGGTAGTAGTGACAGGCATCCATCCCCCCCTGGATAGGGGTGGTGGTAGTGGCAGGTATCCATCCCCCTAAGGGTGGGTATGGTAGTAGTGGCAGGCATCCAGGCCCCCCTGGATAGGGGTGGTGGTAGTGACAGGCATCCAGGCCCCCCTGAGTAGGGGTGGTGGTAGTGACAGGCATCCAGGCCCCCCTGGGTAGGGGTGGTAGTAGTGGCAGGCATCCATCCCCCTAAGGGTGGGTATGGTAGCAGTGGCAGGCATCCATCCCCCTAAGGGTGGGGATGGTAGTAGTGGCAGCCATCCAGCCCCCTATGGGTGGGGATGGTAGTAGTGGTAGGGATCCAGCCCCCCATGAGTGGGGATGGTAGTAGTGGTAGGCATCCAGCCCCCCATGAGTGGGGATGGTAGTAGTGGTAGGCATCCAGCCCCCCATGAGTGGGGATGGCAGTAGTGACAGCCATCCAGCCCCCTATGGGTGGGGATGGCAGTAGTGTCAGGCATCCAGCCCACCCTGAGTAGGGGTGGTGTTAGTGGTATGCATCCATCCCCCCATGAGTGGGGATGGTAGTAGTGGTAGGCATCCAGACCCCCATGAGTGGGGATGGTAGTAGTGACAGCCATCCAGCCCCCTATGGGTGGGGATGGCAGTAGTGACAGGCATCCAGCCCCCCATGAGTGGGGATGGTAGTAGTGGTAGGCATCCAGCCCCCCATGAGTGGGGATGGTAGTAGTGACAGCCATCCAGCCCCCTATGGGTGGGGATGGTAGTAGTGGTAGGCATCCAGCCCCCCATGAGTGGGGATGGTGGTAGTGGTAGGCATCCAGACCCCCATGAGTGGGGATGGTAGTAGTGGTAGGCATCCAGACCCTCATGAGTGGGGATGGTAGTAGTGACAGCCATCCAGCCCCCTATGGGTGGGGATGGCAGTAGTGACAGCCATCCAGCCCCTATGGGTGGCGATGGCAGTAGTGACAGGCATCCAGCACCCCATGAGTGGGGATGGTAGTAGTGGTAGGCATCCAGCCCCCCATGAGTGGGGATGGTAGTAGTGGTAGGCATCCAGACCCCCATGAGTGGGGATGGTAGTAGTGGTAGGCATCCAGCCCCCCATGAGTGGGGATGGTAGTAGCGGTAGGCATCCAGACCCCCATGAGTGGGGATGGTAGTAGTGGTAGGCATCCAGACCCCCATGAGTGGGGATGGTAGTAGTGACAGGCATCCAGCCCCCTAAGGGTGGGGATGGCAGTAGTGACAGCCATCCAGCCCCCTATGGGTGGGGATGGCAGTAGTGACAGGCATCCAGCACCCCATGAGTGGGGATGGTAGTAGTGGTAGGCATCCAGCCCCCCATGAGTGGGGATGGTAGTAGTGGTAGGCATCCAGACCCCCATGAGTGGGGATGGTAGTAGTGGTAGGCATCCAGACCCCCATGAGTGGGGATGGTAGTAGTGGTAGGCCTCCAGACCCCCATGAGTGGGGATGGTAGTAGTGACAGGCATCCAGCCCCTATGGGTGGGGATGGCAGTAGTGACAACCATCCAGCCCCCTATGGGTGGGGATGGCAGTAGTGACAGGCATCCAGCCCCCCATGAGTGGGGATGGTAGTAGTGGTAGGCATCCAGACCCCCATGAGTGGGGATGGTAGTAGTGGTAGGCATCCAGACCCCCATGAGTGGGGATGGTAGTAGTGGTAGGCATCCAGACCCCCATGAGTGGGGATGGTAGTAGTGACAGGCATCCAGCCCCCTATGGGTGGGGATGGCAGTAGTGACAGGCATCCAGCCCACCCTGAGTGGGGGTGGTGTTAGTGGTAGGCATCCAGCCCCCCATGAGTGGGGATGGCAGTAGTGACAGGCATCCAGCCCCCCATGAGTGGGGATGGTAGTAGTGGTAGGCATCCAGCCCCCCATGAGTGGGGATGGTAGTAGTGGTAGGCATCCAGCCCCCCATGAGTGGGGATGGTAGTAGTGGTAGGCATCCAGCCCCCCATGAGTGGGGATGGCAGTAGTGACAGCCATCCAGCCCCCTATGGGTGGGGATGGCAGTAGTGTCAGGCATCCAGCCCACCCTGAGTAGGGGTGGTGTTAGTGGTAGGCATCCATCCCCCATGAGTGGGGATGGTAGTAGTGGTAGGCATCCAGACCCCCATGAGTGGGGATGGTAGTAGTGACAGCCATCCAGCCCCCTATGGGTGGGGATGGCAGTAGTGACAGGCATCCAGCCCCCCATGAGTGGGGATGGTAGTAGTGGTAGAGCATCCAGCCCCCCATGAGTGGGGATGGTAGTAGTGGTAGGCATCCAGACCCCCATGAGTGGGGATGGTAGTAGTGGTAGGCATCCAGACCCCCATGAGTGGGGATGGTAGTAGTGACAGGCATCCAGCCCCCTATGGGTGGGGATGGCAGTAGTGACAGCCATCCAGCCCCCTATGGGTGGGGATGGCAGTAGTGACAGGCATCCAGCACCCCATGAGTGGGGATGGTAGTAGTGTGTAGGCATCCAGCCCCCCATGAGTGGGGATGGTAGTAGTGGTAGGCATCCAGCCCCCCATGAGTGGGGATGGTAGTAGTGACAGGCATCCAGCCCCCTATGGGTGGGGATGGCAGTAGTGACAGCCATCCAGCCCCCTATGGGTGGGGATGGCAGTAGTGACAGGCATCCAGCCCCCCATGAGTGGGGATGGTAGTAGTGGTAGGCATCCAGACCCCCATGAGTGGGGATGATAGTAGTGACAGGCATCCAGCCCCCTATGGGTGGGGATGGCAGTAGTGACAGGCATCCAGCCCACCCTGAGTGGGGGTGGTGTTAGTGGTAGGCATCCAGCCCCCCATGAGTGGGGATGGCAGTAGTGACAGGCATCCAGCCCCCCATGAGTGGGGATGGTAGTAGTGGTAGGCATCCAGCCCCCCATGAGTGGGGATGGTAGTAGTGGTAGGCATCCAGCCCCCCATGAGTGGGGATGGTAGTAGTGGTAGGCATCCAGCCCCCCATGAGTGGGGATGGCAGTAGTGACAGCCATCCCGCCCCCTATGGGTGGGGATGGCAGTAGTGTCAGGCATCCAGCCCACCCTGAGTAGGGGTGGTGTTAGTGGTAGGCATCCATCCCCCCATGAGTGGGGATGGTAGTAGTGGTAGGCATCCAGACCCCCATGAGTGGGGATGGTAGTAGTGACAGCCATCCAGCCCCCTATGGGTGGGGATGGCAGTAGTGACAGGCATCCAGCCCCCCATGAGTGGGGATGGTAGTAGTGGTAGGCATCCAGCCCCCCATGAGTGGGGATGGTAGTAGTGACAGCTATCCAGCCCCCTATGGGTGGGGATGGCAGTAGTGACAGGCATCCAGCCCCCATGAGTGGGGATGGTAGTAGTGGTAAGCATCCAGCCCCCATGAGTGGGGATGGTAGTAGTGGTAGGCATCCAGACCCCCATGAGTGGGGATGGTAGTAGTGACAGCCATCCAGCCCCCTATGGGTGGGGATGGCAGTAGTGACAGGCATCCAGCCCCCATGAGTGGGGATGGTAGTAGTGGTAGGTATCCAGCCCCCCATGAGTGGGGATGGTAGTAGTGGTAGGCATCCAGCCCCCATGAGTGGGGATGGTAGTAGTGACAGCCATCCAGCCCCTATGGGTGGGGATGGCAGTAGTGACAGGCATCCAGCCCACCCTGAGTGGGGGTGGTGTTAGTGGTAGGCATCCAGCCCCCATGAGTGGGGATGGCAGTAGTGACAGGCATCCAGCCCCCCATGAGTGGGGATGGTAGTAGTGGTAGGCATCCAGCCCCCATGAGTGGGGATGGTAGTAGTGGTAGGCATCCAGCCCCCCATGAGTGGGGATGGTAGTAGTGGTAGGCATCCAGCCCCCATGAGTGGGGATGGCAGTAGTGGCAGGCATCCATCCCCCTATGGGTGTGTATGGCATTGGTGATGGCCATCCCGCCCCTATGGTTCTGCTGTTGCTAGTGTACGTCATTTGTGCATCCCTATGTGTGTGTGACATATTTCGGGTACGTGTCGTTTGTTTGTGTTGTGGGTGTTTGACTTACCGTCTGCGCCGTACGCGTCCGTACCGGTCCCGGTAATAGATGTAGAGTATTGGTAGGACCTGCGCGATGGGATTCATGGTTGGGTCGTCTCGTTCGGGTTTCTCGTGGCTTCGACTCGTACTCGTCGCTGGCTTGTTCGTCTCGTCGCCGTGGATCGTCTTGTGGCACGAATCGGAGCTTATGTGCAGCTCTCCCGGATGCTCAAACGTGCCGGACGTAGCGACGAGTTCGGCGCGTACGGAAGACGCATCGTACTAGTCCGGCCGGAAGGTGCTGTGTATTTGCTTCCGTGCGACTCGATTCGGCGTTTACGGATCCGGCTCGGGCGGGGAACAGGAGCTGGAATGGGTAAGTACGGCTCGCTCGGAATCTGGGCTGTTATGCGCATCGTACTTGTTCGTTCGGTAGAGTGTTCGAGTCGGTCGGAAAACACGCGTTCGGCTGGTATTTTTTCCGGACGAATACTGTTAGGTGCGCTTCCGGCCGACATCGGAATCGACCCCTCAGTGTGTCCTAGAGACTTTCTTTTCGCTTTGCGTATTTCACTTGCGTGCAACCTGTGATGTCTTGCATCCGATGTCCTTTCTCATGGTCCTTGGATTATTGCCTCTCCAATACGTCTCTGTCAGACCTGGATTTTGTCCAGTTAGTGGGTCCCTTAGAGGCCCATGAACGGGACTGTTCCGGTGATGGCTTCATGGCGCGTGCCGCTGCACTTGGAATTTTGGAGCAATGGGATGTCTGGGCGGCTGCTCAGGCTCTCCTACAACAAAGTTATATTGAGTATCACGCAAGTTGTCCCGCAATGCTGGTCACTGCTCCCTCGTGCGAGGAACATGAATGCAGTTTTGATTTGTTGAACTGGATGGTGTCTCTTTTTTCTGACGATTCCAACGATGTCCTCTTGGAAGGTGTGGCATTTTTCTGCACTTACACTCTATTGGATTAGGGGGCCTCCGCTTTCAGCGTGCATGTTTTTTTTGGGGGGGTTTTTCCCCCATTTGTTCTCCTTCAATGGGGACTATTACACAACAGGCGTTACCGTTCTGCTCCATCTCATTGAACTCTGTCTTCGCCAATGGACTGACCAGGGGAGGGTGTCTTGTGGTTTGTGGCCTCATGGTCTGCCTTGGTAGGTTGGCTTAGGTCTGGCTGCCATGATGCCTTTTTGCGCACGTTACTTTGTGACTTTGTTTTTCCAGCCTCTGCCCGGCTATATTAGGACTGTCTGCATTTCTGCCTTTCACCTTTTCTCCTGTTCCCTGTGGGTTACGTCTGCACAACATGTACAAGGTCGAAAAACAACGTCCCTTGTTCTTGCTGATCTGGCCAGTCCCTCGCACTTAGACATAACACTACGTACAGCTGCACTGGAGAAATTCGTGTGCTTTTAATATTATGATTTCACTGTTAGAGGCACTTGGAGAAAAACCTTTCCAGGGAGAAGAGCTGTGATTGTCTGATGATGTAAACCTTGCATCTAGATATTGAGGTATGAGGGTTCGCCTGACAACGCCCAGAGGTCTTCTATTTTTATAATAAACTAGCTAATAGCACGGGGAGGGTGGTATGGTCATTTAGCCCGATATCCACTGCTTTATGAAATGCTTTCACCGTTTGTATTCTATGGCATTGTAACTATGCTTATTATTTTATCGTTATGCATTATGCTGATAGTACTGGCACGTGTACTGTATCTTAGAGCACGATAGTTGAAATAAACATTTTAAACTATACTGTGTCTCTTATTACGCACGTTGTGGACAGGTATGAGTGAGTTATGAAAAGGTGTTCTTGCTCCTGCGAGTCCTGAGAGAGAGATACCGTGTTCTGGGTTGTCTAATCATTGGTAGCATCGCTGCTAATGAGACGCTAAAGCTAGTCGGATTGGGGTTGTGGGTACTAAGGTGCATGGTTGGTTCACCACTATACTCCGAGGTCCTATTATCCTGTGCATAGCTCTGTGTATGTGCAGAATCCCATCCTGACAGCACCTTGGCACAGGAAGCCAAAACAAACAATGTAGTGGAAGGATGGCACAATGCCATCCAATTCACACTAGGCAGAACCCAACCTACACTCTATACATTTATAAAAGCATTACCAAAGAGCAAACCTACCAACAACTACGAATAGAGCAATCTGTTAGCCAAATTGCCCCTAAACTTAGCAAACAAACTAAAAGAATAAACAACATGCTACAATTTAAAGTCAAGCTCTTCATAAATAACAAGGGAGTACATTACTTAGAAATGACATCAAAAGCATAATATAAAAATTAACCTACCAAAGTCCAAAACAATTATCAATTATCGCAAAACCTAAACCTACAAAGCCAATTATTTTGTCTTATAAATAATAAATATAATATTTTATTACATTAGTCAAAAAATGAAATAAAATTCCAATATTAATAAAGACTGAGATAATAAAATGACGTATACATTATTTACATAAAAACTGTAACCGTCACCAACCAAAAACTAAACACAAACTCAACCCATCACATAAATGAATTACAACGCATAAACCATTCAAATCAAAATAACAATCACATAATAGTTACAGAAAAAATAAAATATCACATTTCCCACCCATAAGAAATTAAATAAATAAAATGTACTGCTCTATAGCCGCATATCTTCTTCTGTATCCATGTAGTCAAAAATAGTATTCCACTAAAAATGGGAAAAATATTGTCCAAAAATGCCCCCAAAAATGCAAAAATAACACAAATCCAATAGAGATCCCTCATAGCAATCTAAAATATGTAAAAACCATAATAAAACCAAAAAAATGTTTTCAAAAAACGAAACGCTCCAGGAAAGCCAAAAAAAGGATATCAAAGTAAAACGCATTGTTGTATTATAAACCAAAATTGATTTCCTATAAAAAACACGGAAACTTGCAATGCCCATAGGACATGTTTGTAGACAAAAACATGTAAAATAAATTAGAAAACCCACCTGCAAACCACATTACAATCCCTAAAATACATATACATCACACTTAACCATCAAAACATAAGTAACATAACACAAATTAAATTACCATAATGATACATTACTAAAATAGTGTACGATAACCCCAAACTACAAACTAGTGAAAACACTACTATTAATACAGGAAAACCAAAAAAAGGATATCAAAGTAAAACGCATTGCTGTATTATAAACCAAAATTGATTTCCTTTAAAAAACAGAAACTTGCAATGCCCATAGGACAAGTTTGTAGACAAAAACCTGTAAAATAAATTAGAAAACCCACCTGCAAACCACATTACAATCCCTAAAATACATATACATCACACTTAACCATCAAAACATAAGTAACATAACACAAATTAAATTAACATAATGATACATTACTAAAATAGTGTACGAAAACCCCATACTACAAACTAGTGAAAAACACTACTATTAATACATCTAGCACCATAGGGCCACCGCTAGGGATCCGCAGTCCCTGGTGATGGCACGGTGGCCTGAGGGCCACAATATGCTGGCAGTGCCACTGCGGCACCACCAAGCATATTACGAGTTTGCTCACGGCCACAGATTCATGGCGGTGAGCTCACCATGAAACCTGTGGCAGTGAGGAAACTAAGGGGGGCCTACAGGGCCCCCTGTTCCTTCATGGCCTGAGTAAGCATGCAAGCGGGCACATAGTGTGCTCCCCTGTCTGCATGCACCCCCTTTCCTGCACAGCATGTACTGCACATTCCATACCGTTCAGGAACGGGCTTTGGCGTTTCCATTGGGATCTTTTTTATAGGCACTGCCATGGGAACACCAAAGGAAGCCCGCCAGACCATGAGAAAACTCGTAACCTGGAGGGCGGCCAGCGGTGAGGTTTGGCGGTGTGGGAGAGGGGCGGTGGCATGCCGCCCCGCTCCCACACCACCAAACTCATAATCAGGCCCTTAAATATACCAAAAAAGCCACAAACAACACAATAACTAACTTATGGACCTCCCCCAAATCCCCACCTACCCTCAAAACCCTTAAAGAATCCTTAAAAAAGGGCATAGCTGTTGAGATGAACAGCAGCACATAACCTCAACCTGGTTCTGGGAAAATGGACTAAAAATAAGACAGATAGATCACAAAATAGAAGGTAGCGGCAAAAAAAATTAAAAAAATGCCCCCTAATGAAACTAAGAAAAAAGACTATCTGGAAATAATGTAAAAATGTTATTTAAATGTAGAAAATTATTAACCATGTAAAACATGTCAAAAAATATTGCTAAAATATTTCAACAATTGTAAAGTATAAATTAAATAATAGTATAAATATATACAATTATTTAATATGTACTGAAAAACAAGTTAAAATGATGTTGACAATATGTATATAAAACAATGTAAGAAATGTTAGAAAGCTATTAAAAAATGGAAAATAAAAGTGGAAAATATAATAGTAAATAAATAGATTGTATTTATTAATAAAAATCAAACGAAAAAATATTTACTTAACTTTATATAAATGTTTATTTATATTTTGAAAATATACACTTTTAGAATTGTAAAGTTATATAATAGATAAACTTTGAAAACATAAATAAAATTAGAAAAATGTGTTACATCTTTAATCTATAAAAAAATTAATTATTGATATTAATACCTACAAATATATAACTATTTTTAAAATATATTTCTAAACACCAACAATACTAATAAAATAGAACATAATATTTCTACTACAAACAAATACAATTAAAATAAAGGGTTTCAGACTAAAATTATAATATTAAATAATCACGCTCCAACATAAACCATTTCAAAAACAATTTTTAGACACTAAAAGGTTGTCATTTACTATTCCCACTCTAATATAAACCAATTTGGTGAAGGTCATTGGACACTAAAGGAGTGAAATGTACTATTCATCCAATCTAAACCAATTTGGGGCAGACAATGGACACTGAGGGCTTTATTACGAGTTTGGCAGTCTTCCTCTGGGGCTGTCACCGCGGGGGTCCCAGGAAGACCGCCAAGCCTGTGGTGAATCCGCCTGCTGGATTATGAGTTGAATACAGGGTGAACGGGCGGTGCAGCAGTGGTGTCACGGCGGCGGGTATGTTAGACTCATAGGAGAGCCTAAACAGCATACCACTGCCTTGAGAGAGCCTGCAGCACGTACGTTCATGGTGTGGCATGCACCATGTTGTGTGTGTACTGTGTAGCAGGCACGACATGGTGCATGCCACATCATGCACATGCAATTGTAGGGGGGCACAGCATGCACCTCCCAGCACCACCCCCCCATGGCCAGATTCACCTAGGGGCTCTATTAGGGCACCCTTACCTGCATTTCCACCAGCCTTTCCATGGCGGTGTCCCACCATGAAATGTGCAGTGGAAATGCAGGTCGCAATATGCTGAGCCGTGCCGGTATTGGCACAGCCAGCATATTCAGACCCTTTTCAGACCACCACCACAGCGGCATGCTGGATCCCAGCGGAGGTGGTGGTCCGCTGGCTACAAGACCGGTCTCACCGCCACCATCACAATATGGCGGTCGGACTGCCTAGGGTGGTGGCGGTCAGACTCCCACCGTGAGGGCGGCAGCCCTAGGACCGCTGTACTCATAATAAGGCCCTAAATTGGTGTCATTTACTATTCCCACTCCAATCTAGCCTTATTGGGGGAAGTTGTTGGACACTAAAGGGGTAACATTTACTATTCCCATTCCAATCCAACCATATTGGAGGAAAGTGTTTTCCACTAAAGGGCTCCAATGTAAACTAATTTGGGGAAGGCATTGGACACTAAAGCGGTGACGTTTACTATTACCACTCCAATCTAACCATATTGGGGGTAGGTATTGAACACTGAAGGGGTAACACTTACTATTCCCTCTCCAATCTAACCATATTGGGTAAAAGTGTTTTTCCACTAAAGAGCGCCAATGTAAACTAATTTGGGGAAGTCATTGGGCTCTAAAGGGGTGACATCTACTATTCCCACTCCAATCTAAACCAATTTGGGGAAGGCATTGGACTCTACCGGGCTTATTACGATGTCGGGTAGAGTTTCATCCGCCCGACATCGCCTCGGTCATGGGACCGACCGACACCCGGTCGGCAGTCCCGACCGACTAATTAGGATGCGACCGAACACTGTTCGGTCTCATTCCTATACTTTATAATGGGAGCATGTATTCCGGCCGTAAACCGCCTGGAATGCATGCTTCCATTGTAAAATAGGAGGTGCAGTACATCCCTGCACCCCGTAGCAGGCACCTCAAGGTGCCTGCCACGGGGTGCTGGGATCAACAGCGGGGCACCATACGTGCCCGTGCACCCAAGGGGGCCCTGCTGGGGGCCCCCAAAGTCGAGGTACGACAGTCTTTCTGTGTCGGAAAGGGTGGCACGGAAAGGCTGCCGAAACCCGACATCATAATCCCAAGGGCAGAAAGAGCCGCCCTTGGGATTACTGGCTGCATTCCGAGCCTGTCAGAAGCCGGTCAGAATGACTGTTCGGATTGCTTTCCGACCACCTCCATCGTAATGAGGTAGTCGGAAAGGAATTCACCTTTTCTGACCGCATCGGAATCGACCCCTAAAATGATGTCATTTACTATTCCCACTCCAATCTAACCATATTAGGGGAAGGTATAGAACACTAAAGGGGCAACATTTACTATTCCCACTCCAAATTAACCATATTTGGGGAAAGTGTTGGGCACTAAAGTGGTAACATTTACTCTTCCCTCTCTAATCTAACCATATTGAGGGAAAAGATTGAATACTAAAGGGGTGACATTTACTGTTCCAGCTCCAATCTAACCATATAAGGGGAAGGTGTTGGACACTAAAGGTGTGACATTTACTATTCACTTTCAAATCTAACAATATTGAGGGAAGGTGTT
Organism: Calotriton arnoldi; assembly: GCA_963921515.1. Classification (NCBI taxonomy): domain Eukaryota; kingdom Metazoa; phylum Chordata; class Amphibia; order Caudata; family Salamandridae; genus Calotriton; species Calotriton arnoldi. The sequence continues at coordinate 1,304,591 of CAWUFW010001071.1, forward strand.
GGAAACTAAAGGGGCGACATTTACTATTTACACTCCAATCTACCATTTTGGGGGAAGATGTTGGACACCAAAGGGGTTGCATTTATTATTCCCACTCCAATCTAAGGCTATTTGAAGAAGGTGTTAGACACTAAAGAGGTGAAATGTACTGTATAGACGTCAATCTAAAACGTTTTATGGAAGGTAATACAAATTAAACATTTTATATACACAATCAATACTTCATACTCACACATGATTTATTTACTATAAAATACAATAGGATTTAATCTAAAAACACACTATCAAAAACTACAAACCTATATGTACATATTTAAACATAAAAATATACACAAATTATTACAATTAACAATAATATATAAAATATTTACTACGAATCCTAAAGTTTATACCATAACAAATACCATCAAAATACAAAAGTAACAATCATAAACATAAAATTAATTAAAACCATTTTTATTCTAAAAAACTGAAAATATATTTTAATATAAAATTCTGAATTCAGAACAAATTTGTTTTAACTATTTGTATTTTTTAATGTAGACAAAGTGTAAAATTGTAAATGTTCATATAACAATAATGTCTAAGTACATTACTTTATCAAAATATATTTTTTGATATTATTAATTTTTAAATTATTTTAATAATTTACATTTTTTATATATTTAATTTCAGTTAATACTATTAATATATATGCTAGTGAACATTAAATTAACACTTATTAAAAATGCTAAAATAACAAAATACATGTAAATTATTTGTATTATTAAACATTATTTCCCAGAAAATGTATGACATTTTAAACTTTTATATAAAAGTAATTTCTAATTATTTTAATTTATTAAAATTAATTTAAAATATTTTTACTTTTAAAATTATTTAAATTTTTATATTTAAAAAATGTTTTACATGTAATACCATTTATATATGTTTTAATTAATATTACATTAAAATGTATTAAAACCATTAATGTAACAAAATAAATTAGGAAATTGTAAAATATTAATTTGCAGATCATTAAAAATATTAGCATAAAATTTACTTTAAAATATACACTTTAAAAAAATCGCTCGACCCTTATGCCCTGAGAACCCGATATCCTGCTACTAAAAAAGGGTAAAAAACCATTATTTATATACATTAATATAACTAAAAATACAAATTTCAACAATTTAATATCTAATAAATGATCTTACTAAAAAGACAAATAAAAAATTTATAAAAGTATACAAACACACTACAATAAATTGCATACTAATGAACACTCACAAACAATATTACATACAATATTTTCTATATCAATATTTTTTACAACAATAATAAAAAGAACACTAAAAACATTTTTTTTACCTTCAATCGTCCTGTGTCGATGTTATTTCTGACATCCCGATATTTTTGACACAATATTTTTGTTTCACATTATTTTTTCCCGATATTCTGTCCAAACACCGCATGCAACATGAAACAGATATACCCTTCAGTTGTCCATTACAATTTTATCAACAGCCTCCAACAACCAAAAATTCCACATTTTCACATTATACAGGCTTTATTATTTATAGCCAACACAATTTCTACAGGTTGTGCAGATAATTATCACTGAACTTCCAATAGGATTTGTCATCCAACAATGTATCGTAGTCAGTCCTAGCCACACACACACACACACATATATATATAGCTATCGCGTTGGGTATAAATCCTCGTTCTGAATATAATCGCACACACAAATAAACAAACGCGTTTCGGCGTAAGCCTTCGTCGGTGTCAGTGGACGCCATTCTGACAGCCTCATTTATATCTATTACATTTCATTGAAAGCAAAAACGGACACCTAAGAGTGCGAATCTTTTCAGACGCCATCTTGGAATGTGCAATTTCATATCGTTACACAACGTATTTTTTCATCATATGTGCTATTTTACACAATTGTCTTGGAGCGTGTTGATCATTATTATATCAATACTCAATAATTTCATTGCTCAACGTATTTTCTCTCCAAACTTCCTCTCCATAAATATTTATTTACATGATTATTTTGGAGCATACAATTCATTATTGTATCAATACTCAATTAATTCTCTGAGTACATTCTACGTGATTTTGACCTTAATGCCAAGGGTTATTAAGGTGCCATTATGTAAGCGTGCTCATAATTCCTACATCATTACCTAATGCATACTCTTGCCCTTTTAGAACATGCAATTGTTCATCTCAGTATATAGTCTGGCCCTGGATGGGCTAACCACATATGTACTTCAAAAATGACTTTGCACACGCTGCCTTTGTGTCATAACAAAACAATCGACTGCTCCAATTAATCAATACTGTGCAATTCTGTAAACAGTATATTTAGCTTCATTGCATTCTTATATATTCCACCACATTGAACCTCACAATTGAGCCCCGAATGGGCTAGCACTTTAAGGTGTCCTACGCTATGCTTTATTTATCTTCTTTCAGATTCCATTTTCCTGTATCCTTTTCTCATTACCACTTCCACTTCTACCTTTCACAAGTGTATTGCTAATTCCTCCCCACTGTTGAGGCCCTCTGGTGATATTGTCTGCATGTCTATTATGTAACGCGATTCTAATCGCCTCAGATTCTTTTCTCTGTCACCTCCCCTAATATCCCTTGGGACATGATCTAAGCAAAAATACTGGAGGAGGGCCCTGTTGCTATTGTGGTGACTCGCAAAATGACGTGCCACTGGATAGTTCATGTCATTATTGCTTATCGCCCTTTGGTGTTCCAATATGCATGTCTTTACGGGATGAATGGTGCTGCCCACGTAGCGTAGTCCACATGGACAGACGATACAGTAGACCACATGTGTAGTATTGCAGTTCATGAATTTCAATATTTTCTTCTCTTTTGCCAGGCCTTTGATTTTATATGAATTTACTTTTTTGCTGTTAGCGCAAGCCTTACATCTTCCACATGGGAAAGAGCCCTGGAGAAACTGTAGACCTGACTGTTGTTTCAAGGTCGATATATGACTTTCTACTAGCTGGTCTTTTATTGATCGGGACTTCCTAAATGTCATCTTCGGATACAATGGAAGATCTCGTCCTATTACTCCATCTGACTTCAAAATTCTCCAGTTTCTTTGCAGAATCATTCTTACCACGCTTGCTGCATTGGAATAACTGGTGATCATTCTGAAGTTATTTGTCACCTCTTCTCTATGTGGTTTCTGTTCTTCCTGTAGTAATTCTACCATGTCCTTCTCTTTCACTTTCTTCTGTGCTCTCTTTAAGATGCTTTGCGGATACCCTCTCACTTTGAACCTCTTAATACTCTCTTTTGCTGCTTGTTGGAAATCACTCTCCCTTGAGCTGTTTTTCTTGATTCATAACAGCTCCCAATAGGGAATACTCTTTATAAGATTTGGCGGGTGGCTGCTGCGTGCATGCAGCACCGAGTTACCTGCCGTTGTTTTCCTATAGAGAGCTGTATGGATCTTGTTTGAGCTTACAAACACTTTCAGATCAAGAAAATTCACCTGAGTGGTGCTCATCTCCCCGGTGAATTTCAGGTTCAAAGAGTTGTTGTTGAGGCAGGAGATATATTGGTTTGCTGACTCTTGTGACCCTCTCCAGATTATGAAGAGGTCATCGATATATCTCCTCCAACAAACAATCCTATCTACCCATTCATCTATAGTGGCATCCCAGGCCACCTGCTTCTCCCACCAGCCCACAAACAAGTTTGCGTAGCTTGGGGCGAATTAGGTTCCCAACTCCGTGCCCTGTATCTGTTTATATCTTTGATCCTGGAAAATGAAGATGTTGTTATTTAAACAGAAGGTGGCAAATTCTAACAGTATATCACTGTGTACCAGGTATTTTAGGGGCCGTCCTCTCAGATAATGTTTGACTGCTTTCAGTCCATCCTGATGCCTGATACTGGTGTACAGATTCGTTACATCTAAGGTGATCATCAAAAAGTCTTGTTTCCATTCTATCCCTTGAATTTGTCTCAAAAGATATTTTGTGCCTCGTGTGTATGAAGCCAATTGTGACACAAAGGCAAACAAGAAATGGTCCACATATCTGGACATGTTCTCAGTCAGACCTCCTATTGAGGAGACGACTGGTCATCCCGGTGGATTAGTTGTATCCTTATGGATTTTCGGTAGATGATAAAATGTGGGTATCCTTGGGTGTTTGTTTTGTAGGTAGTAAAATTCCTCCATGGAAAAGATGCCTTTGCTGTACCATTTTTGGATCAGTTCTCCAAATGCCTGTATACTATTCATGTAGTCTGCCTCTGCAGTGGGGACGTAATTATCTTTGTCATTCAACTGTCTATAGGCTTTCTTGCAATAATTTGCTCTTGTTTGCAATACTATATTCCCTCCTTTATTGGAGGATTTCACTACAATTAACTTGTCCTGCTGTAAGTCTGTTATTGCTTGTCTCTGAGCATACGTTAGATTCCACTTTTTCAGTCCTTTATCTCCTTGTGCCCTCAGTGTTAGGAGCTCTTTATTGACATTCTAAGCAAATACATCAATACCATCCATCGGTGTTTGTGGATAAAGCTTCGGGATGGCTTGAATGGACTCGGGGCACCTATCTGTGCTATCCCAAGGTCCTGAACTCTGTCCATATTGTCCCTTGTCATTTTCTCCTGTTAACTCCCTTCGTCTCCGAGTTCTTCAAGGACTGCTAGGGTATTCAGGTCTCCTATAGTAATGATGTCCATCTCCTGTTGTGATAAACCTATATTTCTTCGTGTTTGTCCAGGAGTTCTCAATTTAAAATACTTGTACAGCTTGATCTTTCTGACAAATTTGAATGTCAATCCGGGTTTGCGTGTATTTAAAGTTGCTTGTTGGGCAAAAGGTCAATCCCAGTCTCAGAACGGACTCTTCGTTCTTAGTTAGTGTCCTTGATGTTAAGTTGACAATAGTTAGATTGTCATTCATTGTTTGAAGTTCCTGCCCTTCTGGTTCTGCTGTTTCTGGGCTGCTCCGTCGGTCCCGCTGTTTCAAGGATCAGGAGACACAGTTTTAAGAGCCCTGAAGAAGCGCATTTTTGGCGCGAAACACGTGTTGGCTGTTTGCGGTTATGTACAAATTTAGAGGCTGTTTGCTGTTTTGAAAAAAACACTTAAAGAAAGAATAAAAGAAATCTTGGAGAAAGATACAAGAAGAAGTTACTGTTATTTATTTGATTCTCAGTGCACTGTTATTTCTATATATATATATATATATATATATATATATATATATATATATACACATATATCCTCACTTTCTTCTGGCTGGACGGCACAGAATAAACGGGAGCGCACTCTCAGGCAAATTCATTCACTATTTTTTATTTCATTTCAGCTTATGAGTATAAAAATAACGACCCAACGCGTTTCAGTCTGCCCTCAGACCTTGATATATATATCCTGTTCTACAACCAACAAAACATTACATAGGTCACCTGGCACCATCATCCGTACAACACGCCATTAAAGCCATATAGGAGGCAAATCACTGTCGCTTAAAAGCATATAAATTTTTTCCCAAAAACATACATTTTGAACCCATGCTGATAACAAGCTAGCTGAAACACACCACACCCACAAGCACATAATATTGTTTTTTTCACATAATATAATTGGCTCTGATGCCTCACAAAAGAATAATCTTCTACCTCTTTGCTATGTACAACTGTGAGCCCAAGTGGTACGACATAAAAGGCACAGGGGCACATGCATCATTGAAAATACAGATTCTGCCCCTTTGCGACCGGTATTTTTGCATTTGGGATGCATCAACCCAAATGCAATTTCGCAATTTAGGTAATCGCAATTTGCGAATGCATTTAGGGAATCGCAAATTGCGATTCCCTAAATGCAATGCATGATGCACTTCAAAATTGCGATTTTGCAATTTGGAATCGCAAATTACCATCAATTTCAAGTTGATGGTAATTTGCGAAAACTTGAAAAATGCACAAAGTTCATTTTTCAAAGTGCCATGTTGCTCACACACATGCCCATGTGTGTGTGCAACATGTGATCACATGCAAATTTCAGGGGTGCATCAGGGTGGCCTTTTGCCCCCTTGCACACTTGAAATTGCATGCGCAATTTGCGAGTACCTATTTGGTACTCGCAAATTGCGCATGCAATTCCCATTCATTCCTCTAGGCCTCTAGGCCCATAGGAATGAATGGGAAGCTCTTCCTTAATTGCGAATCGCAATTTGCAATTCGCAATTAGGGAATATGTAGGAATCGCTAATATTTTAGCGAAACCTACATGCATAGGCAATTGCGATTCCATAATTGCGATTCCTTAATAATTGCAATTATGGAATCGCAATTGCCTACATTGATGCATGTGCCCCAAAGTATCTTGGCAAAAACCCTAAAACATGAAAAGACTGTGACAGGATGAGACATACTTCGTTTGTACAATTAACCAGTAGGTACCCTTGTTAAAAAATACAGTGGAAAAACTGACCTTCACTAATCCAACACCACAATACAAAACCACCTTGACCAGAGCTGGCCTGTGCTGATATAGCGCCCTGGGTGAAATAAAATTTGGCACCCCATGCTACTTGTCATTTTCATTTTTAGCTGTCAGTGTATTGGGAAAAGGGGAGGGATAGATTTTCTTTAGATCCAGGTTAGAGGGAGACTGCTGTAAGCTGCTCCTGTGCCCCTCTGAAGGTGAGAGTCCCAGGTGTGGGCCCGTCTTGCCCATTCCAAAGGAGGCCCTGACCTTGACTCTGATCATTGACAACTCCAGAACCCTAAAGGTCATCAAGATTCCAAAAGTGCTATAGAATAATTGAATTGGTAGAAGTGAGCTATATAAATGCTGACGACATAACATAATGCTGCATGAACTGCTTACAGAAGCACATGAGTACGTATTGAAGAGCTTCCCAAACCAGCATAATGTGCAAAAGACAATTTGTTGCTCAAACATATTAATGTGATATGGAGTGACTGTTGTGGAGAAAGCATGCACAAAATTTCAAAATGTAAAGGTCATCATAATGCATGCTGTGAGAATAATAAAGTCTTGCAAGGTGTCATATTGTACTATAAGGTACAATCATAAGGAAGCACTTTTTCCTTTAATATACTGGTATAAAGAAATGTTATTTCTGTCATCAAAAAAAAGTATTTATGATTATTATAATGTGTAGCCAGGAAGCCAGATAATTCTCACATCATCCAAAGAGTAGGGTCTATCAGTAGCAAAGTCAGAGTGAGCATGTGTAGAGAAAGGATACTTTGTTGACAGAGGTTTAGTTCTAGAACTGCCTATTCCAAAGCCAAGTCAATTAAAAAAGCAATGCAAGTATATCACAAATAATTTAAATATCCTTGTGTTGGGACAGGAATATTCCTTGCATGGCAGACATGTGTGTACCCCTGCCCTGAGTGTCCAATTGTCTGTAAAACTAGTATCCTGGCTTTTTACCTGTTCTGTGACCTGAAGGGGATCACCAAGTGTGCCCCCATAGCTGGCATAGAACTACTGTGCATGTCCGGGACTATTCACATAAAGCGGGGGTAGCATGCTGAATTTGGGGAATCATTAATTATGAGTGAGAGTAAAGTCTATTGACTCCACTTTTGTAAAGTTCTGCTTTAGTGTGAATTCCAGACCCTTGTTGAGTGCTTTATATGCAGTGGATGTATAACACATATGCGGTAGTAGAACTCTGTGTATGTTGAGAGTCTGAGTACTGGGACTTAATTTGGATCCAATCTGTACCAACTCTGATTTAGCACTGCGCAACACAGAGGGTGGATAGTCCTTCCCCAGACAGTGGAAGTGTACTGACTGCCTCCCAGTGACTGCAGCAGGAGACCCTGATGCCAAAATGAGGCAGAATGGAGACAGAGACACCTTTAGAAATTCAATGAGGTCATTGCTAGCAAAAGGATACTGATTCGTTTTTGGTGATGGACAGGACAGCAGTTTCTGTTGCTCAAGATGATAAAGTTTCTCAGCAGAGCCTGCCCTTTTACCTGTCCCTTATTACTGCTCATACTTCATTGTGGTCTTATTGTGGATACTCCTGTTTGGAGTCAGCATCATTTCCACCTGCTGAGAGAGCCATCACCCTGCACAAAGGCTGTGTCTGGGAGACAGCCATAAAATTATTTTGAAAGAGAACTAACCCAAAATTGTTCCAAAGCCTTAGACTGTGGATCCACACCCCTTGCCTGGAAAATGTTTTAAAAAGTAACAATATTGGGACCCAAACCACCTGACTTTGTTCCAGTTGGGAGCTGTTCAGTGTCCAAGGAAGGGAATGCTCAGGAGAGTCCTAGCGGACTGCTACATGAGCAGAGCTGGTGTCTGCATGACAGCTAGCTTCCCAGAGGTTAGAGGACATCACCTGAAATCTGCACTTTTTGGTGGAGGAACTGAGGGTCTGCTTAGCACTTAGAAGCCTGCCTGCCTGCCTAGTCAGAAAGGGAAGAAAAGTGCTTGCCTTATCCAGGAGGAGAAGCCCAGCACTGGTGTGAGGTGTATCCAAAAGAATCCAATTGCCAATGTGAGAAAATACATGAGTGACCCATGTTTTGTGAGGGGTGGCCAGTCTCCCTGAGAGGTTCCAGTTGTAAACTGCCCAAAGCCATTCAAGTAAGAGCAACATTTTGTTGTCTGGTGCCCTGCTATATGCTCAAAAGACTGGGGCTGTCGCTGCCTAACATCGCAACTGCACCAAGAAGAACAGCTGTCGTCACTGATGCAGAAACCCTGATCTCGTCCAGGGGCCACAACTGGGAATGAGACCATACACTGAAGACCCAGGTAGGAGACTGCAAGTTCCATGACAGAACACGGGTCCACAACCAGCCTGGGAGGCCAGTACTGCTGAAGACATGCACCACTGTGCAGGCCTGCTAGGATGATACCTTTCCAGTTGTCCGTGACCCGAGTGAGGTTGCCACCACAGCTCCATACTACTAAAGCCATAGCTGCAGGAATGGGATTGCTGCGTGTACCTGTCAGTGCCAAAAGAGCCTCAGCCCCACTGAGCTACTACAGTGGGGTAATCCAGAGCAAAGTGACCCTGTGCTTGGTTAAGGCCAATGCCCATACACCATACTGGGAACCATAGATATTAGAATGAATATAGAGGAAAAGGCATAAGACGGATGTGTATCACGTTACTGAGGATCGAAGAACCGATATAACCCTATAACTGTACCTCTATTGATTTGCGTGGTATTTTGGTTTGCTGTGAGATGTAAGTACTTTCTTCTAACTAAAGATAAGCACTACGCTGGACATTACAGTATTGCGGCTGATGGTTGGCTGTTGAGTTCTGAGCTCTTTCCTTCCACACCACCTCCCTGAGACACCTTTGATGCTCATCCTCACTACCCTAAGACTCAAGGGTGGAAAGGGTGGACTTAGCCCAGTTTGCACAGCACAGTAGGATGCACACCAGGAGGAAACGGCCCCACTCATATAGTTGTGGCTCACTAGCCTCTGTCTACTGTGTGGCCCCGTGAAAGGGTCTCACACCTTGGCTAACTTCGGATGATAAGAATGAAACAAAACAGGTGCACCACCTTTTCGTGGTACACAGATGCCTGTGACAACTGGGGAGGTGAAATGTGTAAAGTTGACTTTTATCAACTGTGTGAACGTTTTTTTAAAATGTTGCCAACATCTCAAAGTTGGTAAAGTTGTTTCAGAAAACAAACATGGTCCAAGAAGTAAAAGCAAAATCACTGATTTTCTAAACATTGGTATTACAAGAATAGCGTTCATAAAATTCAATTCGCCAACATCATTCAAAACCACTTCCTACTTCGCGTGAAGGACTTGCTTAGCGCAACCTTTTGTAGACAAGTTCAATGAAAAAGACATTGTGAAGGGCTATGAACACAAAGCGAGTTATGACTTTGTGTATGTACATAACCTTCTTAAATCTACACTACTAACTGACAAAAACATGCCATTGTTGCAGATTGTGGCAGGTCCTATGTAGGCTTTGCAGTTAGAAAAATCAGAAAATCCAGCTTTACTAAATCAGGATTTGGGATTCTCTGTCACAGCAGTAAATGTTTTGTGAATTGGGACCTTTATGATTTTGCAGCCAAAATGTGCTACAGTAGGTGGTAATTTTGAGATTCCTGACCAAATGCCACCTCTAAAAAGAGGAAGAAAAGTATTTGATTAAAGTGAGAAAGGAGTGAGAATGCAGGTGGCTTCAACATTAGAAGAACATCCCCTGTTGCAGAATAAACAGATATGCAAAAATATCTGTTTTTCAACTCTCAGTAGTTTGAAAATGTTGAAAATTTGAAGAATATTTAACCTAATTGAGACCCAGATGTTGCTCTTCTATGTTATGTGTGTGCGGTGTGTTTTTTATCTTATTATTATTTTCACCTAAGCAAGCAGGCGTATACCCTCTTTCAGCTTCTCTACTCCGAGGCTAGTGATGCGCCCTTTTCGATGCAATCAGTGTAAACATTGGGTGCATATCCTGGCATCAGGCCCAGCTCCAGGATTTGGGATCTTGGAGGGCCTTGAATAAGCATGGGAGTGCCTTAAAGATGAGTGGGGTTGTGCAGAGTTTACCAGGTGTCTGAGAGCTGGGTCTCAGAATGATGGATGGTTTTGTAGGGTTGTGAGCTACATACCATACCTAAAGCTGGGTTCTGCCTATTAGTTTAAACTGTGTATTTCTAGTGCTTTAAACCTACGGGCTTGATCTTTTATGCTCTCGCCACCTCACCCTCCTTTCTCCCTCTCTCTCTCTCTCTCCTCTTTCCTAACTTCTTCCTCCTTTCTGTCCAGTTCACCCTGCTGTCCCGCTCACCTCTTCTAGTTCTACCCATCTCTCTTTCTTATCTCTTCACCTCAACCTACTCTCTCTCTACTTATCCACCAGTTTGTCTACTTCACCCTCATATTTCTCTCAGCTCACCCTCCTCCCTTTCCACTTTGTCCTAATTTCACTCTCTTCTGACCTCGTCATCCTCTCACTTTGTGTCAACTTACTCTCACTCCACTTCACCCTTCTCTCTCCACTTCACCCTTCTCTCTCCACCTCACCCTACTTCTCTCTTCCTTGCCCTTTTCAATGTTCCTAACCCTCCTCTCACTCTTGATCACCCTTCTGTCTTTCTGACTTGCCCTCCTTTTCTTCCCCTCACCAGCCTCCTTTATTTCTCCCTATCCTCCCTCCTGCCTCAATCTCCACCCTATTACCCTTCTGTCTCTCCGCTTCACCTTCCCCTCTCTTCACCTCACCCTTCTCTCTCTCCACTTCATCCTGTTCTGTCAGCCTCACCTTCACTGCCACTGTTTTTGGGGCAATGCTTTTGTGTATGTAAAGGAATGAGGGTGTGCATTTGCCTGTGTATGTCCATTGATGTGCATAGTCAGGCCTGGCACTTCTTTCTCCCTGGATCTGTTCTCCACACACTAAACCATAGTTTTCCAAACTCTGTCGCGACACAGTACTGTGTCACCTGCAAATGGTGGGTGTGTCGCGGGATGACTCCGGTACTGCGACGTTCATACGCCAGACGTACGTGGAGAAAGGAGGAGACCGTTAGGCGAGCATGTGCACGCCGCGCGCGGCACATGCGCAGTTTCAGGGACGAGGAGGAAACGGCGGGCCCGGAGAACAATCTGGTGGCCGCGGCGTAAGAAGGCCTTGACATTCTTGACCTTCTCACAAGTATGGGTGTTCAAGTTTCTGAGGTAGGGCATAGTGCGCGCCTTTCTGTCTGATGTGTTGAGAAAGCAATGATGGTATGGCTCTGTTTTTCCCAGCTGTGCTGTCTGGCACGTATACATTAACTCGAAGGAATTTTGCTTTAGAAAGTGCAATGGATAAATAAAAACAAGCACACAACAAACACACACCTGCATGATACAGTACGTCCGACGTGGTTTTAAAATAGAGTGCAAAATCTTCTAGGTAAAAACAATTAGCTGTCCACGTCCAATCAGCGAAGAGCTAAAAACGATTGTGTCAATCTTTAGAACGGTGCCAAGGTCTATATATAAGAAGCAGTGAAAAAAGAAAAAGGGTTTCCGTCACCAAAACAATTCTCTTTCTTGTCATCTTTTTCCACATTAAAAAATGCAGTGCTGCATTGGAAATTAACCCTGCAATCCCCAAAGCTTTGAAAGGCCCTGCTGGCAGCAGGACTCTTTCATGCGTTGGGCAAGTTTGTTGTCATCCTCAGCAATGCTCTGTTTGCTGGCTTGGCAAGCTGCCCAGGTATTGTTGTTCACGACTGAGCGTCGATGTCACAATACATGGGCGCAGAAAAACAACACTAAATTTAGAAGGCAGGGCCTGAGAGTTTGGTCTCCAATTAATCTGGCAACAACAAAACATTAGTTTCACCTCGTGTGACAGCACCTCAAAGGATTTTGCTAGAGCGCTTGTGAAACAGCACTTGTCACATATTTCTATAGATTTGTCTTTAAAATTGAACATTGTTACATTAAAGAATAGGTACATTGAAGTTACCTTTACAGTGGTGTGGCAGGGGGGGGGCGGGGCGGTCCGCCCCAGGCAGCACTCTTTTTGGGGGCAGCCACCTAAATGAAGCTCACAAAACTGTGGTTTACGCCTTGCGCCTATGCTTGCCTTTTAGACATAGGTTGTGCCATAGAAGTCCATGTTCATGCATTATTTTTTCATATATTTTATTTTTACTTGTGAAGTTTGCCATTGTCGTTATAAAAGGAGGCAGAAGTTGATGCACAATTTGAGTTTCTGATACAGATATGTGGTACCTCTGGCTATTTTATTGTTTGGTAATCAATTTTCACGGCCAGGCAGGTTGCGTTTGCCACTTCAATTCTGCATGATCCGCCGTCTCTCTTGATCTTAACGTGGAATAAAACCCAATCCAAGATTTGTTATTTTTAAGAGGAGGTCTTTCTTCAAATTCATAGTGGTCTTGCCCCAGCTATATCCCTTCTTCCAATGCAGACATTCAGAAAATGCCACTATTATAACTTGTTTTCCGTTTCAGACATTTACTGTTAGGATTTGGGAAGTTGATGCACAAACCTTTGTGATCTTTTTGACCCAGACTCATCACTTGCTCCGTATTTTTTTTGGGTTGGAGTTTTATATAGCCCAAACTAGACCTGAAGGTATCAGAGCGCTTTAAATGAGCACCAGTTACATGCAGTGGAACAGTCAGCTATGCTTAATACAAGTTTCCAGACGTAAGTGAGGCTGCAAGAGACCTCTTTGCTTCCTTATATTTAGGAACAAGAGGGATGTAATGTGCCTGGATTACATTACAATGCCCAAAGAGAAAATTACATCACAGAATAAGACTTTTTATTGGAAAGAAGCGCTATGACTTATGAAGAATGTGGTATTCAACTGTACATAATGCTGTTTAGTCGTATTACTCTGTCACTCACTGGACATTGTTACAGGTTTCCCACAAGAGAATGGCCCATGGTTAATCAGGAAAATTCATAGCACTTTATCCTGCTTCACTGAGAAATCTCACTACTAGGAACTTGGGGTGAAGTCAGGTTTTCAGGACATTCTTGGTGCAGTGTCTTTCTGTGACTGAAAACATAAGTCAGAATTACAGCAAGATTGACTCACCCTTCCATACTTCCAAAACATTGGTAACTATATGGCCTGTATTTTACAGCACTTAGAAACCTAACCTTACACCCAGTTTTGCCAGTCACTGTCTTTGTTAGAACAGATTCACAATTGCTTTGTTAAGCTTCCTGTTTTCTCAAATTTGCTTGAAAAAGCACCATTTGCCCACTATTTTTTCACAATTTTCGCGGGGGAGAACCCCCCCCAACCCCCCTTAGGTAGTTTGGCCTCACTCGCTACGCTCGCATTACCGTGTCACAAAATTATGAATGTATAAAAAGTGTGTCACCAACATGAAAAGTTTGGAAAGCTGTGCACTATACAGTGGCAGCACTACGCCTGGATTAAATAGAGCAAACTCATGAGCATACATATCTACAAAGACCTGCAGTTGTGCGTCTTTTAACTAAGTGAGGTAATAATTGGAGGAGCAAACAAAAGTGCCAACCTGGGCAAAAAAAACATACCAGACATTATATGTGGACCTGTTGCCACCTCTATCTGCCCACTGTTAGAAGAGTACATCTTTTGAGGTTGACGACTGGACTTGTAATTTGATTACTTGTTTCTCAACTATTTTGTTGTCATACATTAATTTTCTATGTGTCCTGCTCTCAAAGTACCATGCACCCTACCTTGTTGGCAAAAAGGCCCACATAGAGGTTACTTTTTCATATTTAAAATGGGGGGTCTTTGTCTCTCAAAAAGGGATATTTTAACAACTTACACTTCAAGTTTTACACTGCAGCAGTCAAGTTACGATGGTAGGCCTGAAGCCATGTTCTGCAGTCCCGCTTTGTGGATCACACAATAGGTGCTACAATCCAAAAGTGACATTTAACTTCCAGGCCCTAAGTTCATTTTCTGGACATATAGTAAAACCTTATATGCAAGTTTAATATGCCATTTAGGAATAAACCAATTTAACTATGTTTAAAGGGAAGCACAGGTACTTTACTCCTGCTTAATAGGTGTAAAGCGTACAGAGTTCAAAAACCAGCAAAAAAGTTTCCAGAAAAAGGCAAAAAATCTGGGGTGACCATGCAGAAAAGGCTGATTTCCTACACCGTCTTGCTCTTTTTTTTCTTTCTTAGAAATGGTAGGCTGAGTAGTAAGATTTGAACTTGTGAAGCCACAGATTGTAGGAAAACCTCTGCAGCAAGCGCATTAGCCCAGTATATTATCTTATTGGTTTCGGACCTGAGAAGTAACAACAGCACTATTATTATTAATAAAAAACTTACAAAGAGCAAACTGTCACCTGAGAAAGGTATCCTAATGCTAGCTATCAGAGACCAACTTCAATCACGTGCAGAAGCTTAGACATTATAAAGCAAGGTTGTCAAAGCTTTCATAAAGGCATAGAGTTTGCTGATGGAACAGAGTAAAAAGTGCAGACTATTCCAGAGAACGGCCTCTTTCACAGAAAACGCTTGTCCGCCTATGCAAGCTTTCTTAAATTTACGAATTTTTAGGAGGTTAGAATTAGTTGAGCATAAAGAACTCAGTGGATTATAGCGTTCTAATTTAAGGCAAAGTGGATAAGGCCCAAAGAAATAGAGAACTCAATGCATTATGCACAGCTACCTAACCAGAATTTGCTTGGTTGCCAGGAGTCAATTAAGAGAGTCAAGAGCAGCTGTAGTAGATGAGTATCATGGCAAGGAAAGGGCAAGCTTTGCTGCAGGAGTCTGTATATGATACGATCGCTGAACAAGGTAATATGGTGCACCAAAAAGCAAGGCATTGGCATAATCCAGTCTGCTCAGAATAATACTATAATAAGGCCACTGGAATTATTCAATGAAGAAGGACTAAATTATGCAGGCTTGGCTAAATTATGCAGTGTAAATGCTATTATTTTGCAATGCTTTACACATTAATGTGGTCTGGAAAATGTTTGATCTTATTAGTACCAGTTTAAAACACAACTACAGCAATAAGCAGCTGAAAGGTGACCAGTAAATGTTTGGGGAGAGCCTTCCACTATGCAGCAACATGTCACTGCGTGTTTAGTAACTTTTGATCTGTTTAATATCGCTTTTAGTTAAAATCTGCAAATTATGCAGCAGAAGATGGATTATGTGGCAAATGTGACAAAACCATAATTACGAATAAAATGCTGCATTTGCAGAATCGCATAATTCCATTGGCCCTGACTATAATCCATTTCTGTCTATTCATGTTACAAAATGAGAGAATTTGTTGGGAGAGAATAAAGGCAGAGTCACCGGTGCCCCAAAGTGGGTGTCTGTTCTTTAAGTTCCTTCCAAATATATTAAAGAGCTCTGCCTTCTGCAAGCACCTCAGGAGACTGACAGTAGGCAGGACAGCAGCTCATGGTGCCAGTGCTGCTATGGAATTGTTGCCATTGCTTTTCCTTATATAATAGGCACTTGCACTGATCCTCCCCATTCAGTATCTGTGTTGTATTTGTGAATCTTGACAAGTCTTTTTACTTAAGAAGAGTCAAAACTGTGACATTATCAGTGTTTTGTTTGCTTAATATAGTGCCATAAGCAGGGCCACTGGAATTATGCGATTCTACAACTGCAGCATATTCTGCATAATTATAGATTTTCCACATTTGTCACCTAATCCATTAATTGCTGCATATTTTGGCACATTTTACCAAAATAAAAAGTTGTTTCTAGCTCAAACGGATCGAATATTAGTAAAACGCAGCGACGTGTTGCTGCGTTTTGGAAGGCTGTTCGCAAACATTGACTGATCACCTTTCAGTTGCTTATTACTGTATTTCAGTGTCAAAGTGGTACTAAAAGGGTGCTACCTTTTCCAAGATAATGTTTATGTGTGAAAATAAGGGTTAGAAATGGGGTCTCTAGTTGGCAGAATAGGGACCCTTGCTTCTAGTCAGAGAAAGGGGGATACACACTTTAGATAACCCCTGCTCACCCCCTGGGTAGCTTGGCACGAGCAAACAGACTTATCCCAAAGGCAATGTGTAAATTATTTGTACTCAAAACACACAGTAATACAGTGATAACACCACAAATGGACACCACACCAGTTTAGAAAAATACAGTATCTTTATCTAAACTCATCAAACCAAAAACGACAAAAATCCAACATACATGTACTAAGAATATGACTTTTAAAAGGTTTTAAAAAACTTGGTCCATAGAAAAATATGGATGCGTGATTTCTCTCAAAGTACCTGTAGATGCATCAAAATTCACAAGGCCAAAGAGCTGCAGAGATGGGAAGAGTTGAGAAACAAAGAGATGCGTCAGTTCCTGAGACATGGGGAGGGGCTGCATGCAGGAGAAGTGATGCGCCGAATCCGGGATGTAGGGGGAGTGATGCGTCGACTCCAAGATGGTTCTGGTCCGTGGGTGATGTGTCGGGAAAACTTGCCCCACCGGTGTGATGCGTAGAAATCCGGAACGCGGCGGCAATTGATGCGGCCGCGTCGAGCGGCGCTGCATCAGTTTCTTCACCCACGATCCCTTGATGCGTAGGTTCTTGCTTCGGGTTCAGCAGCGGAGCGGCGATGCGTGGAGATTCTTCTCGCACAGAGGTGCTGCGTCGGAAAAACATCCACAAGAAGAGGAATGCATCAATTTCTTCAGTTCTTTAGGTTTCATCCTGCTCCCAGCAGCAAGCACAATCTCCAGAGGCCCAGAACTGGAACAGGCACCTCCTGGCAGGTCAGACCTCTCAGCAGCAGAGTTCAGGGGAACTGGGGGTGAAGTCTTTGTGTCCCTGAGACTTCACAACCGGAGGCCAACACACACAGGCCCTTGGAGATCTTCTTCAAGCAGGTTCAAAGCAAAGTTCCAGTCTTTGTCCTTTCCTTGGCAGAAACAGCAACTGCAGGCCAACCCCACAGAGCACACAGCAAAGGGGCAGTATTCCTCCTCACAGCTCTTCAGCTCTTCTCCTTGGCAAAGGTTCCTCTTGAGTCCCGAAGTAATCTAAAGTTCTGGGGTTTTAGGTCTAATACTTATACCCCAAAATGTCTTTGTTCTCTTTGTGCAAGGGTCTCTGAGCCCAGTCCAAATGAGTTCTGTCCTCACTGGTGCAGTATGACCACAGGGGGTGGAGACAGCATTGTAGAAAGGAGAAAGGCCCTATTCAGGTGCAAGGAAATCTCCTCCCACTACTCAAATTGCAGCCAGCTCTGGGTCATCCAGGAAGGGCCAGGTACACCTCAACCCCCCCAGTGGCTGTCTACAGTGAATGCACATCCCCAGCCCCTGACACTCCAAAACCAGACAGTCAATACACAAACAGGCAGATGCACACAGAATTGTTAAACAAGAAAATGCCCACTTTCTAAAAGTTTAATAGTAAGTAAAGGTGCCTTCAAGGGATTTCATTAGCTACTCTTAGTCAAATTTTATACAAGATAGTCACTTATACGTTAAGCCCCTATTGGTAGCTAACAATTGAAAAATCAAAAACATCAATGAGGTTATTCAAAACATAGGTATTCAACAGCAGAAAATTAACAAACACGGGTATATCTTTTTTCTTTTTTTCAAAGATATACAGATTTTAATGTAAACAAAATTTTAAAAGGGTACATTAGAATACAACAAAACACCACGATAGAGGCTATACAAAAAGACCTACAAATCATAGGTGTAAACATCTATTTCAAATGAAAATGCAAAGGAAATGAATCTGAAACAACAGAAAACAATTCCTAAAGAGCAACAGATGCTAAGAAAATAGATGTAACAGTCGAGGTTTCGGTCTGTTGTGGCAAATTTGTCCGTCAGACCATCTTCAGGACGTGAAGTCGATTGTTTAAAAGAGTCCCCTGTATAAATATAATATATAAAATTACATATATAGTCTACCATGACACAATTTTTGAAGAAAGAAAAGACAAACTCGTGTGAAAAGAAAAAAGAATGGCCTTGTTGTAAATCAGCCAATTGTGTACAGCTCACACCTTAACCCAAGAATGTAATCAAGATAGAAGTAGATCACATACTTTTACGAAAAAGAATGAATGATACACAAACTATCACCAGAAAAAGCTCAAAGAGAGTCTTTACAGCAATATATAACTTACTTCAATCTAGTTCAATGTTCAATTAGAACCAGACGAATCAGAGAAAACACCGAGAGGGCCTATGAATAGGCTCCTATGGGTATATAAACTGTAAATAGAAGAAATGTCTGTTCATAATCATGAAATATAGTAGAAGCAGCAATATTCCATTCACAGCTCTTAAATCATACCAAGGCCCATGGCTTTAATGAAATGAAAATGTCAATTGAAGACATGATCAAAACACATTTTAAGGCAATTATTTGAAGAAGATGAAGAGAACAGTTTCTTAAAAAGGAAACGCCCCTATCGTCTCAAGAAAAAATGACTGATGACTCTGTCAATAATGAGCAATCTATTCAAAATGCTGATTGGGATATTATCTCTCTAGAGGCATTGTTCTTGAATATAAAAGGGCTACAGGTTGTCAATACATCACTAATATTAAAAAAATGGCGACCATTAAACCGCGGATCGTGTTAAAAGTCCAAAACCTCGTTTTTAATGAGAGTGTATAAATACAAAATCGTGCGAGGTAATGTACAGCTGTGCTTTCACATAAATGTTTGTTTGCTGTACCTTAACGTTATATGACCACTAGTATATACGAACAAAGTAATGATTGGTCACATTAACGGCTGGGTTACATACATCCTGTCGCTTCATTTGGCTGCTGCACTTAGGCCAATCACATCAATATGTGTAAAAAATACTACTAAGTGATGTATCTTGAGAAACTGTACATCTAGAACAGCCTCATACTACCCTTGAGAGACTATACGTCTAAAGCAGCGTCATGCTTCATTTAACGCCACGAGACAGCCAAGCTTACCTAAAACGGAAGAGCAATTGTCTCTCTCCGATTTAAAATGTTGAGACAATCGCCAATCAAATGAAATCTGTTGGAGGAAGACACAGAAGAACACGCTTTTAAACTCGATAAATCAATTAAGCAAGACAGCCTAACATAGCCAGAAATTTTTATCCGCTTACCAATATCGGAAGAGCAATAGTATCTGTCCGAATTATAGAGTTAACAGGGCACCACTCAGTAAAATCTGTCAAAAACAGAAACATAACAAAACAAAGGAAGCACGTCATTACCCTAACCGCATCAGTTGTGCAGAATAAAGAGATATAGCAGAGCTCATTGCACAACTTACCGAGTGCGTAACAAGTGAGTCGTAATTTCATTTGTGCATCCCGCTTTCAAAACAGATGGCATACTCAGCGTTGAAAACAACAAGATTTTATACAATCCGGGAGGCTCAAACCAAAAGGTGTAGACAGCGGACTATCTTAGTTCCGTCTTGTGAAGCAAAACGCGGTGGCCATCTTTAAATGTCTGTATTCCTCATTATGTACAAAAGGCACAGCTGCCATCTTACAACGTACAGCTACAACTTGAAATGATGTTTCACAGATTAAATTCATACAACACGAAATGAACGTGTATACCTACAGCTTAGAAACATGATACACGTTGAACTTAGAGATGATATAAAGCAAGGTTGTCAAAGCTTTCCTAAGCTGGTGGGTGATGGAAGTGGTCCAACCATCAATTAGACAGACAAATGTAGATCGAATTCTAACTCTAAAAGAAAATCAATGGATATGCCGTACAGATAGCATTGTTAAGGGATTGAATTCAGAGACTGAATGGCACTCCCTTGCGTGCATCTGCTGAAAGTATTGCATTATGTACTGTTATTAGTTTTGATACTTCTGTAAATAATGGATACTGTTTATCATCTTTTTATTGTTTCTGAAATTTGCTCTATGTAAATCTTTTGCAGAGAACATCATGCAAGTATGAAAGTATTGCATTATATACTGCTATCAGTTTTGATACTTCTGTAAACAATGGATATTGTTTATCATCTTTTTTATTGTCTCTGGATTCTGTTCTATGTAAATTTTTTGCAGAGAATGTTATGCATGCTGTTGTATTCAATAATTAGAAAACTGTAGGAATCCATCATCTACTGTACATGCTATCTGTAAAAATGTTAATATTCACTTTGAAAGATCATATATATATTTGTA
Organism: Calotriton arnoldi; assembly: GCA_963921515.1. Classification (NCBI taxonomy): domain Eukaryota; kingdom Metazoa; phylum Chordata; class Amphibia; order Caudata; family Salamandridae; genus Calotriton; species Calotriton arnoldi. Next base: position 1,325,263 of record CAWUFW010001071.1, read on the forward strand.
GATTATATCCCTTGTTTACTAAGTTAGTCCTTGAATGGCATGTTATGTAAGGAATAGGATGGAGATATAATGGCTGTCCTGTTAATACCTTTGATTGTTGTAACTATCTGAGAAATGCATTGTGGTCAATGCTAACTGATATATTTGAAACGATGGTTTCATGAAAATGTCACCAGCATGTGGTATTATGAAAAAGAGGAGATTATAGATAATGTTTTGTTCTTATATATATATATATATATATATATATATTATTCTTCTATATATGCATTTCGATTTGAACATTCTATTTGCTATTTTTTCTCTCTTCTTTCACACTGTGGGTGGAATTACGACTCACTTGTTACGCACCGGTAAGTTGTGCAATGAGCTCTGCTATATCTCTTTATTCTGCACAACTGATGCGGTTAGGGTAAAGACGTGCTTCCTTTGTTTTGTTATGTTTCTGTTTTTGACAGATTTTACTGAGTGGTGCCCAGTTAACTCTATAATTCGGACAGATACTACTGCTCTTCCGATATAGGTAAGCGGATAAACATTTCTGGCTATGTTAGGCTGTCTTGCTTAATTGATTCATCTAGGTTAAAAGCGTGTTCTTCTGTGTCTGCCTCCAACAGATTTCATTTGATTGGCGCTTGTCTCAACATTTTAAATCGGAGCGAGACTATTGCTCTGCCATTATAGGTAAGGTTGGCTGTCTCGTGGCGTTAAATGAAGCATGAAGCTGCTTTAGACGTATAGTCTCTCAAGGGCAGTATGAGGCTGTTCTAGATGTACAGTTTCTCAAGATACATCACTTAGTAGTATTTTTTGCACATATTGATGTGATTGGCCTAAGTGCAGCAGCCAAACGAAGCTACAGGATGTATGCAATCCAGCCGTTAATGTGACCAATCATTACTTTCTTCGTATATACTAGTGGTCATATAACGTTAAGGTACAGCAAACAAACATTTATGTGAAAGCACAGCTGTACATTACCTCGCACGATTTTGTATTTATACACTCTCATTAAAAACGATTTTTTGGACTTTTAGCATGATACGCGGTTTAATGGTCGTAATTTTTTTAATATTAGGGATGTATTGACAACCTGTAGCCTTTTTATATTCAAGAACAATGCCTCTAGTGAGATAATATACCAATCGGCATTTTGAATAGATTGCTCATTATTGACAGAGTCATCAGTCATTTTTCTTGAGACGATAGGGCGTTTCCCCTTTTTAAGAAACTGTTCTCTTCGTTTTCTTCAAATAATTGCCATAAAATGTGTTTTGATCATGTCTTCAATTGACATTTTCATTTCATTAAAGCCATGTTCCTTGGTATGATTTAAGAGCTGTGAATGGAATATTGCTGCTTCTACTATATTTCATGATTATGAACAGACATTTCTTCTATTTACAGTTTATATACCCATAGGAGCCTATTCATAGGCCCTCTCAGTGTTTTCTCTGATTCGTCTGGTTCTAATTGAACATTGAACTAGATTGAAGTAAGTTATATATTGCTGTAAAGACTCTCTTTGAGCTTTTTCTGGTGATAGTTTGTGTATCACTCATTCTTTTTCGTAAAAGTATGTGATCAACTTCTATCTTGACTACATTCTTGGGTTAAGGTGTGAGCTGTACACAATTGGCTGATTTACAACAAGGCCATTCTTTTTTCTTTTCACACGGGTTTGCCTTTTCTTTCTTCAAAAATTGTGTCATGGTAGACTATATATGTAATTTTATATATTATATTTATACAGGGGACTCTTTTAAACAATCGACTTCACGTCCTGAAGATGGTCTGACGGACAAATTTGCCACGACAGACCGAAACGTCGACTGCTACATCTATTTTCTTCGCATCTGTTGCTCTTTAGGAATTGTTTTCTGTTGTTTCAGATTCATTTCCTTTTCATTTTCATTTGGAATAGATGTTTACACCTATGATTTGTAGGTCTTTTTATATAGCCTCTATCATGGTGTTTTGTTGTATTCTAATGTACCCTTATGAAATTTTGTTTACAATAAAAACTGTATACCTTTGAAAAAAAGAAAAAAGATATACCCGTGTTTGTTAATTTTCTGCTGTTGAATACCTATGTTTTGAATAACTTCATTGATGTTTTTGATTTTTCAATGGTTAGCTACCAATAGGGGCTTAACGTATAAGTGACTATCTTGTATAAAATTTGACTAAGAGTAGCTAATGAAATCCCTTGAAGGCACCTTTACTTACTATTAATCTACCTGCCCAAGCCTCCAAGGGTATATTGGGTTTCCCACTTGTCTGTTACTATATATTGCGCAGACTTATGTCTGTTGTGCGCCACTTTTTCTAAAGTGGTTTGTGTTAAGAGCTGAGGCTCTAGTTTAACTTTGTCCTACGGGCATATTTACCACACTTATGTCTGAAGCTGAGACATTATCCTACTCGGATGAATATATTTTGAAGATCGCTGCTGGCCCATCCCTATTAGGGAACAGGGGCCCTGTGTTACAACTTCCATATGAATCTGATCTGAACCAACTAGAGAGATTGAAAAAGAAACTAGTAAGGACAGAGTTACATGCCAAGTTTCTGACAGATTGTTTAAATGCAAATATAATTCCCACAGGCTTACAGATTAGAAATATACCCATTATTTTTACTGAAGATGAGGACTTTAAAGTAGGCTTTAGCTATTCAGCTAATAAGTGCTCACACACCTGAATGGTGCTGAGTATCGAAATGGCCCTTAAACACATTAAATCTCTTTCAAAAGAAATTGAGAATCTGGAAAGAAAGATCAATTCCGATTCTAGTATAACCAATTCCAAGTTACTTTTGGATAAGATTGCACTTACAATTAAAGAATTTGAAGAATTTAACTCCCATAAGAAAACAGATTATTACAAAAGGACATTAAGAGGTATAGCAAAGAAAGAATTTACCCTTATCTCCACAAAGATTTTTATTTACCTCAAGGCCCAAATCAATTTCAACATAAAGGGCAACGTTTTCGGACACAAACTCTGATACAGACAGTGATCAACCCTCCGATAATACGTATTGTCATCAGTACGATCAACAACCCTCAACATCCAGACAGGTTTTTTTAGGCCAGGACCGGAGAGGGTCAGGACAGCCTCAGAGACAACGAGCAGCGAAGAGAGGGTGGTTCCGGAACCAGTATAAACCAGGGTTCAGGCAGACCCGGAACCAGTACTACGAATGGTAAATCTCCAACAAACCATTTCAATCTTCAATCTGTCACAACATACATTATCAGAGTCAGAAATAGCGATCCTTTCTGCAGGTCTTTCATTTGTGCCAACCAACAAGAGTGATCTTTTTCAAACAAAATTCGAATTGTATAAGTTTTTCCGTTCCATAAGATTGAGAAATTTCTTCGCTCATAATATGGCAGTTCCCGTGGTAGATACCACGGGCTTAGGCAACCTTTCAACATTCTTTCCTACGAATGTAATGGTAGCGAAAGAGATCATTACATTTGAGAACACCACAATTACTGAGATTGAGAATTTATTTAAGAAAACACCTTTTGTTAAATACAATCTTACAAACGATGAACAGAATTCTCTCCAACATCTTCAGACCCTTTCTGGAACTATAATTAAGCCAGCAGACAAGGGTGGAGGTATTGTTCTCTGGGACAAAGAGGCTTACAGAGCGGAGCTGCTACAACAACTGTCTGTAGAGGCACATTATAAGAAGCTGACAGGCAATCCCACCAGTTGCCTGCTAATATTATTTCTATCCTTAGCTGTCAGGGATATGATAGTGGTTGGCTCAGCGAGAAGGAGGCTTCCTTCCTCATAAGTAAATCGCCAACTGTACCGGTAATATACATTCTACCGAAGGTACATAAGAATGCCACTACACCTCACGGTAGACCGATCGTCTCGGGATGCAACTCTATTCTCAAGCCATTAGCTCAAAATGCCGAATTTTTCATTCGCCCATTCGCTATAGGGTCAGTGACATATATCAGGGACACCACAGCAGTGATTAATGTGGTTGAAAATCACCCATTTGATCCTGCTTGTGAACTATTGGTATCTATGGACATCGAAAGCCTGAATACCAATATTTCACAGATAGAGGCTTTAAACATCATTGAACAACTTCTGGAGGGTCGTCCTAGACCACATAATGTTCCCACTGACTTTATCACTGAATGTGTCAGAGTTTCCCTGTGTGAGAACTTTTTCTTATTCGAGAACACGTTTTACCAACAACTAAAAGGTGTTGCGATGGGGGCTGTTTATGCCCCTGACATAGGCAATATCTATGTCTCAGATTTTGAGAAGAAGTTTGTCTACGATACCCTGAATCCTTTTAAGTCTAACATCACTTGTTGGCTAAGGTATATAGACGACGTGTTTCTTATCTGGAGAGGTAGTGAAGATCTACTACTTCAATTTCATGATTGGATTAATTCTAGGAATCCACATCTAAAATTGACATTAGAATCCGATAACAACAGTATGAATTTCCTAGATATTTCAATTAGAGTGGATAGTAATAACTTTCTCTACACCACTCTATACACAAAACCCACAGCAAGGAACACGTTGTTGAAATATAATAGCCACCATCCGCAAGCCCTCAAGGATGGTCTACCCTTCGGGCAGTTCCTGCATTTACGCAGAAATTGTTCACGAAGGGAGGACTACTTTCTGGAAGCAAGAAAACTGAAAGAAAAACTGCGAGCACGTGGTTATCCAGGCAAACTCCTGAAGAATTCCCTGAAACGCGCATGGTATAATAACCGTGATGCGTTATTGGAAATAAAAAGTAAATCGACCCAACCGCAGTTAGTCTGTGTAACTACATTTGTAACAGCAACCAACAGTATAAAGAAAATAGTTAACAAACATTGGACACGGCTGACTGGACTTCCAGAACTGATTGAGAAACCCTTGTTTTCTCATAAAAGGGGTTCTAACTTGAAAGATCGACTTGTGCATGCATATGATACATCTGACACTCACATTGTTGATAACATGAGACAGCTAGTCCCTGTAGTGGGACATTACAAATGTAATAAGTGCTCAGCATGCAGTACCACAAAGCCCACTAAGTTCTTTGAGCTAAATGGACAAAAGACCACCATTAAGCATTTTTCTAACTGCAACACAAGTAACGTGGTTTACTGTGTTCAATGTCCTTGTGGCCTTTATTATATAGGCAAAGCTACACAAATAGTCAAAAAACGTATCCTTCAACACCAATCAAGGATTTGCTGCAAGGTGGAAAATGCACCTTTAGTTGAACATTATTGTCAGGCAAAACATTCTGAGAAGGACATGCTTTGGTCAGTGATGGAAGTGGTCAGACCATCAATTAGACAGACAAATGTAGATCGAATTCTAACTCTAAAAGAAAATCAATGGATATGCCGTACAGATAGCATTGTTAAGGGATTGAATTCAGAGACTGAATGGCACTCCCTTGCGTGCATCTGCTGAAAGTATTGCATTATGTACTGTTATTAGTTTTGATACTTCTGTAAATAATGGATACTGTTTATCATCTTTTTATTGTTTCTGGAATTTGCTCTATGTAAATCTTTTGCAGAGAACATTATGCAAGTATGAAAGTATTGCATTATGTACTGCTATCAGTTTTGATACTTCTGTAAACAATGGATATTGTTTATCATCTTTTTATTGTCTCTGGATTCTGTTCTATGTAACTGTTTTGCACAGAACGTTATGCATGCTGTTGTATTCAATAATTAGAAAACTGTATGAATCCATCATCTACTGTACATGCTATCTGTAAAAATTTTAATATTCACTTTGAAAGATCATATATATATTCGTAGATTATATCCCTTGTTTACTAAGTTAGTCCTTGATTGGCATGTTACGTAAGGAATAGGATGGAGATATAATGGTTGTCCTGTTAATACCTTTGATTGTTGTAACTATCTGAGTAATGCATTGTGGTCAATGCTAACTGATATATTTGAAACGATGGTTTCATGAAAATGTCACCAGCATGTGGTATTATGAAAAAGAGGAGAGTATAGATAATGTTTTGTTCTCCTATATGTATATATTCTTCTATATAGGCATTTCGATTTGAACATTCTATTTGCTATTTTTTCTCTCTCTTCTTTCACACTGTGGGTGAAATTATTTATATCATCTCTAAGTTCAACGCGAATCATGTTTCTAAGCTGTAGGTATACACGTTCATTTCGTGTTGTATGAATTTAATCTGTGAAACATCATTTCAAGTTGTAGCTGTACGTTGTAAGATGGCAGCTGTGCCTTTTGTACATAATGAGGAATACAGACATTTAAAGATGGCCATCGCGTTTTGCTTCACAAGACGGAACTAAGATAGTCCGCTGTCTACACCTTTTGGTTTGAGCCTCCCGGATTGTATAAAATCTTGTTGTTTTCAACGCTGAGTATGCCATCTGTTTTGAAAGCGGGATGCGCGTGTGAGATTACGACTCACTTGTTACACACTCGGTAAGTTGTGCAATGAGCTCTGCTATATCTCTTTATTCTGCACAACTGATGCGGTTAGGGTAAAGACGTGCTTCCTTTGTTTTGTTATGTTTCTGTTTTTGACAGATTTTACTGAGTGGTGCCCAGTTAACTCTATAATTCGGACAGATACTACTGCTCTTCCGATATAGGTAAGCGGATAAAAATTTCTGGCTATGTTAGGCTGTCTTGCTTAATTGATTTATCTAGGTTAAAAGCGTGTTCTTCTGTGTCTGCCTCCAACAGATTTCATTTGATTGGCGCTTGTCTCAACATTTTAAATCGGAGAGAGACTATTGCTCTTCCGTTAAGCTTGGCTGTCTCGTGGCGTTAAATGAAGCATGACGCTGCTTTAGACGTATAGTCTCTCAAGGGTAGCATGAGGCTGTTCTAGATGTACAGTTTCTCAAGATACATCACTTAGTGGTATTTTTTACACATATTGATGTGATTGGCCTAAGTGCAGCAGCCAAACGAAGCGACAGGATGTATGCAACCCAGCCGTTAATGTGACCAATCATTACTTTCTTCGTATATACTAGTGGTCATATAACGTTAAGGTACAGCAAACAAACATTTATGTGAAAGCACAGCTGTACATTACCTCGCACGATTTTGTATTTATACACTCTCATTAAAAACGAGGTTTTGGACTTTTAGCATGATATGCGGTTTAATGGTCGTCATTTTTTGAATATTAGTGATGTATTGACAACCTGTAGCCCTTTTATATTCAAGAACAATGCCTCTAGAGAGATAATATCCCAATCGGCATTTTGAATAGATTGCTGATTATTGACAGAGTCATCAGTCATTTTTTCTTGAGACGATAGGGGCGTTTCCCCCTTTTTAAGAAACTGTTCTCTTAGTTTTCTTCAAATAATTGCCTTAAAATGTGTTTTGATCATGTCTTCAATTGACATTTTCATTTCATTAAAGCCATGGGCCTTGGTATGATTTAAGAGCTGTGAATGGAATATTGCTGCTTCTACTATATTTCATGATTATGAACAGACATTTCTTCTATTTACAGTTTAAAAACCCATAGGAGCCTATTTATAGGCCCTCTCGGTGTTTTCTCTGATTTGTCTGGTTCTAATTGAACATTGAACTAGATTGAAGTAAGTTATATATTGCTGTAAAGACTCTCTTTGAGCTTTTTCTGCTGATAGTTTGTGTATCACTCATTCTTTTTCGTAAAAGTATGTGATCTACTTCTATCTTGACTACATTCTTGGGTTAAGGTGTGAGCTGTACACAATTGGCTGATTTACAAGGCCATTCTTTTTTCTTTTCACACGGGTTTGTCTTTTCTTTCTTCAAAAATTGTGTCATGGTAGACTATTTATGTAATTTTATATATTATATTTAAACAGGGGACTCTTTTAAACAATTGACTTCACGTCCTGAAGATGGTCTGACGGACAAATTTGCCACAACAGACCGAAACGTCGACTGTTACATCTATTTTCTTAGCATCTGTTGCTCTTTAGGAATTGTTTTCTGTTGTTTCAGATTCATTTCCTTTTCATTTTCATTTGGAATAGATGTTTACACCTATGATTTGTAGGTCTTTTTGTATAGCCTCTATCATTGTGTTTTGTTGTATTCTAATGTACCCTTTTTAAATTTTGTTTACATTAAAAACTGTATACCTTTGAAAAAGAGAAAAAAAGATATACCCGTGTTTGTTAATTTTCTGCTGTTGAATACCTATGTTTGGAATAACCTCATTGATGTTTTTGATTTTTCAATGGTTAGCTACCAATAGGAGCTTAACGTATAAGTGACTATCTTGTATAAAATTTGACTAAGAGTAGCTAATGAAATCCCATGAAGGCACCTTTACTTACTATTAATCTACCTGCCCAAGCCTCCAAGGGTATATTGGGTTTCCCACTTTTCTGTTACTACCACTTTCTAAAAGTGGCATTTTCAAACACACAATTCAAAAACCATCTTCTAAAAGATGTATAATCAAATTCTGAGTTCAGAGAGCCTAAACTTTATTTCTCTATCTTGTCCCAATGGGACGTTATACTTGTAAGATGGTACAAAGCATTTCCCATTCTATCCTATTGGGCAAGGTAGCCTTTTAAAAGTGAAAAACTAAATTGGCAGCATTTCACTATCAGGAAATGTCACACACACCAGTACATGGCCTACCTTTCACATACACTGCACCCTGCCCATGGGGGTACCTTGGGCCTACCATAGGGGTCTCTTACATGTAAGAAAAGGGAAGGTTAGGGCCTGGCAAGTGGGTGCACTTGCCAGGTCCCCATGGCAGTTTACAAACTGCGCACAGACACTGCAGTGGCAGGTCTGAGATACCTTTTATGGGCTACTCATGTGGGTGGCATAATCAGTGCTGCAGGCCCACTAGTGGCATTTGATTTACAGGCCCTGGCACACTTCAGTGCACTTTACTATGGACTTATCAGTAAATCAAATAAGCCAATCAGGGAGAACCAATTGTAATAACAATTTACACAGGGAGCACTTGCACTTTGACACTGATCAGCAGGGGCAAAGTGCCCAAAGCATCTAAGCCAGCAAAAACGAAATCCAGCACAGCATCAAAAAGACAGGAGGTAGAGGCAAAAAGTCTTGAGAAACCACGCCAAAGATGCCAAGTCTAACAATAAGTATGTAATACTGTCAAGAAATGTGCCACGTTACACTGAGTAATGTATCTTCTTTTGGCAAATACTTCAGTCAACCCTGCCACATGATTTGGTTTTCCCAAGCCGCATAATTCCAGTGGCCTGGGGCATTAATTAGGAATGATGTCATATCAGAAAGAAAATGAAACTGTGGTAGTTTTATAGTTTTCTTTCACTACTAGGGTAAGTAGCTTGAGCAGCTGCACCCACTGCCTCCTGCTTGTTGGTAATAAGTTCGAGAATTGTTATTGTTCTCTTCTCTGGTTGCTCAAGAATTGTTATGGTTCAATGGCTGTGGCAGTGGGCTCCTGGTGGCTGTCATGCTGTCCTGCATGGTCACCACTCTGCTGCTGGGGACATTTATTTAGAATAAATGTTCCCACATGCAAATTGCTTCGTCCTCAATTCGCCACAATAACAAACCACCAGTAAGATATACATCCTGGTTCTATGTTCATTTCACACAGTTTCTCCCATAAAACTGTTTTCATCTCCTAATTACTGTGTATGATGGGAGCTTGCATTCTCAATAAAGTGTGGGGGGGATGTTGGATACCTCTTCTGTTTATGCGTGCACAATAATATCAATCCTCCCCTATGACCTCACCCCTGTCTCCAGGCACTTAAAGTAGCTCACGGCATTGACGTTACAGATGAAAGTTGCGAAAATAGGTTTGATTAGGAGCCTGCAGGTCTGTGTTATTTTTTCATTAAGAAAAAGAACAGAAGAAAGTGTTTTGCTTGTGAAAGGGCCTTGGGTGGCCCACGGGGGCTATCTTGGGTGATCCTGGCCCACCCTCTAGAACCGGGCCTGCCTAGCATCAGCAGTTTTTCGCACCATCGGGTTACTAGTTGTTTGAGGGAGAGAAATAGTCATTGCATTTGAAAGTGTATTTTACTAGACAATTATATCATCCCCTTAGCAACCCACAAGTAACATATACTTTGTGCAGGTGTATTAGTGAGAGCACATATTGATGCAATCTGTTTTGAAGGGGCAATTCAGTGAAAAGAAAAGAAAGTCTAGATCTCTTTGCACAATCAGGCAAAATAAATTTCAACTTTAGAACCTAGGAATCCAGGTACAAATCCGGGTTTCGGCACTTGTTTCAAACATTGTGTGATCAGTGGCGGCTGGCATGTAAGGAGGGTGATGGGGCGGAAGGGAAAAAAATAAAAGTTACTAAAAAAATTTTTTAACTTACCTTCAATCCTCGCTTGGGTCTTACCCAGGCAGGCTCCAACGCGAGACCAGGAAACTGCAGCAACCAATCCTGGTGCTGCTTTCATGCAGCATGAAAGAAGCGCCAGGATTGGAGGGAGCGGCCTCCTTTGGCGCTCCTTAGGACACTGAAGCCCTATGCTGTCTCGAACCCAGTTATCTTAGACAGCTGGGTTAGAGAGGTTTAAACTGTGCATGTCTGGCTGGCTGTCGCATGGTGGCCGGCCAAAGAGACATGCGCACTTTAAACTTAAAGTGCCCTGCCCATCACTGCTTTCTGCTGCTCCCTGACTGGCAGCAGCAGATATCAGAAAGCCCCAAGCCCCCATCCCCCAACCATCCTCCCACCCCCCACCCCCATCCTGACGCTTACTCGGGATGGAGTTTTGAAAAATAAAATGGTAATAAATTAACTTTATTACCATTTTATTTTTCCATATCTGGGGGCAATTTGGTTAGTGGGGCGACGCTCCTCTGCCTTAATGAAGGAGCAGCCTCTGCGTATGATTCTGGGCACATCATGTGTGCCTACAAAAGTGTGAAATGAATTTGTGTCATTCTCCTCTTGATGTTTGCGATCGACTGCCCCCCCCCCCCCAATGTAAAATACAGTTCTCCGTTGATTCCTACCCGAGTTTGCACTATAGAAATACATAAAAGGAGGCATTCTGAATGATTGTGTTGGGTCAATCTTTCAGGTGGCTTACACCTTTCCACTTATCAGGGTTTGTCAAGGCTGTCATTGGAAGTGAGCATCTGTTTAGAGTCATTTATGTATAGCTTAAAGATGTGTGTTAGCTGTCTATGTAAACAGCTGCTAAAACCACAAAACATTCTGCACCGACATTTCAAACTGATGGGCTGGTGGAAAACGTTACAGATTCACTGGCCATTTGGTGCAAAGCCCATCGTTGCACTTCACAGTTGGAACATATTTTGACGCAAACTTTCACCAGCACTTGTAGCTGTGTTTCGGACACTGCAGGCGAATTGTCACAGAAGTCAAATGAAAAGTCACAAAGGGTTTATTGCCCACAAACCGAGAGAAAGTCATTTTTTGAAGGGGGTTTGCAAAAATAGTCAAAAGAGGTATAGCTATCGTCAATGTTGCAGATGATGGACACAATATACCATAGTTATGGCTGTCTTTTACTAACAAACTAAAAGGAAGAGAACAGTATGCTTGTGGGGCTACTGTCTCCAAGAGTGGGCAGGAAAGAGTGAATAAATCATAGACTTTCATACGAATGCCACATTCTATAGATTTTCTCCGGAGGATTAGCTCCAGAGGGCAAAATTCACAGCACTAAGAACTGCGGACAGGTGCATTACCACATTGAACTTCCTTTTTTCCTGTTTGTCCCTAGCTGGAAAGTATGGGCAAGATGTACTATGGTTTTTACAATTACAAAGAATCTGATTCGCAAAATCGGGACATTTGTGCCTGCAAAAAGGTCTTTTGGGATGTGACAAACAGAAATTGCGATTCAGTAACATGTTTTTGAATCGCAATTTGTGTTTGCAAGTACATATCGAATCGGTATTTGGAGGGGGCATGCTTAGGGCATGCCTTCCAAAAACCAATGCAGAATGGAAAGTATTAATGTTTTGTGACTGAAATCCGGTATCACCGGCTACATAAAGGTAGTGTAACCCATTCACAAATGTGAAGGGGTCCCTAAAGGATCTCCTTCCTGTTTGAAAATGTTGACAAAAACATTTTTAGGAGCAGGTACTCACCCAAAAAATTAGTTAAACTCTTCTTTTTTTTTAACGCATCCTGTTTCCCTTTAAGGAAAACGGTCTGCAGTTTTTTTTTTAAATGCTTCGTTTAAAAGCAATCACAGACATGGTGGTCTGGTGACCCAAGCAGTCCACCTTCACTGTTATGGCTACGAATTGTACTGGGTCACAATTTGCAACCTAGCTCATTAATATTCATGAGGTAGGTCGAATTGTGACTCACTACAATTCAGTATTTTTCAAACCGACCTATTAGTACATAGGTCGGATCACAAACTACCACACTGGTCGCCAAAATACTGGTGGCAACTTACGACCAGTTCTTTGCACATCTGGCCCTATATTTCTATGCAGAGGAATCCCTTACTCTAAGCTCCAATTAAATATGGATTGTTTAGCTTTTCCAAATGTTCACCTCTTACCAATCCTGTTTAAAGGTCTTTGTTCCCAGCCTTCATTCTAGAATTACATTTGGGGAGACTCCCCAGTTGCAAGTGAAATTTGGCTGAAATAAGATTCAGGTTGATTCACTGAATCATGATTTGGGATATTCAAATATAGATTCAACTTTTTGCACACCTGACTGCTTCTTAGGCCCTTCATTATGAGTGGCCCGGTGAAATTCATGGATTTTCCAATCCTTGGAATCACCAATACCAGAGATCCAGGTAATTACTGTGGTAGTAGAAAAAGGGGATAAGATTTCGAGGAGTAACATGAACGGAGCAGTGTTTCCATGCTCATTCCTGTATGATTTTACTCGGTTATTCCACAAGGAGATTTCGGTATCTTTCAGCAGCTAAAATTTGTGTTAAAATACCACAAATTATATTTCCAATGGGTCCAGTAACTCCTGTTACCGGACCCATTGAAATTAATATTTAGATATGGGTGCACTGTCCTTGCCAGTGCTACAGAACATTCTTTATTGGGTGCAGCCAACGTACAAAGGGGCAGTGCACCTCTTTATGGAACTAATACACTTTACCAAGCGCTGACACAAATTCTGGCAGTTCACACCTGCACTAAGTAGAGGATATCAGTGAAAGACGGAACCATGCTTTGAAACCAGGGCACTGTCTTTCACTGCCAGTGGATCCCGTCACATTTAAAAGAGGAGGCAAGGATCTGCCCAGAGAATGGTGGAGTGAGTAGCTGCACCTACCTGCAACAGGGATCCTTGGGGGGTCATTGGCACCCCAGGCCCCATTCTCAAATGGCACTGCTGGGGCGCACTGGCTTTGCCCCATATGAAGCCCACAATCAGTGTGTCTGCTGATGGCTTATTCCCCCTTATGTCCATATCTATAATATGGGACCCACTTTGCTTGCGGCCACGTGCCCTTATAAACGAAGGACCGTCCCGTTATGCAGCACCTCCTGTAATATGGATCATACCAGTGGAATCCATATGGCTCTATCCATATTGAATAACGAGTCACACAAACATCTGACACCCCTTCTGTAATACCGAAGTGACCGGGATGCACAAAAAGCAGTTGCAGACGTCTGTTGCACCCGAAGTCGCTATGTGTAATATATCCCGTAGCTGCACAATCATTAAGTGAATAGGTCACAACATTCTAACATACCTTCATCGACCCCCCCTTCCCCGATCCCTCCTTATTCCACCTGTTTTTGTCTCCATTCTCCAGGCACACCACCACAATTATTCAATTCAGCCATCAGAGAACCAAGTTACTTCTTGAGAAGACTATTTATTTTCTTAATAAATATTATAATATTTATTAAAAGTAAAAACAACTTCTTTTGAAAGACACAGCCAGCAATCCGTCATTTCTGCTAATTTATCGCGTAATCTCAAAAGGAATCCATCTTGTCATGGCTGACAGGGCCCTACTCTATTCCTTTCTACTGAATCTGATGTTTGAAAATGTGTCATTAGTACTTCACCTTGTTTAATATGAAAATCATGTCAAATATAAATGTCAGGAGGCTATGAAATTGTTCTTCTTATCTGCCCTGCATTTATCTGTTGATAAATGGAAAGACAGTGCTGCCAAAATAACTGTGAATGAATAATTTATACATGACTGATGCCTCCTGTATGTTGTTTCAGGCACAACACAGTGGGGCATCAATAATCAAAAGAAGTTGGATTCATTTAGCTCTGTTTTGCAGTTGGTGTTATTTTATCTAAGTGCTGCAGTGAGGACAGGCGCAGGCGTCTCTGTGAAATTGTGTGCTACCCTTGAATTTCTCGCCCTCGGTGATTTGCATGTGGATTCCATTAGCTTTGTGTTTTGTGATCTGTTTACTACTTTACTTCTATAAAGAAAATATCGGCTTATAGACAGATTTGCCATTTTTATTAAAAACAGCTTATTTCTTTCCATTTGTCTACCTACCATTCAATCTGCCGACCCAATCAGATACAGCCTATTAAAAACATTTCTCTTGCATCCATCCATTGTCAAACCCACCAAAACCAATCCATCTAATCCCCACCCATCCATTTATCATTCACTCAACAATTCATCCATTTATCCACTGATCCGTTCTTTATATTGTATTGTAGATCTATATAGCTCTTACTCCCATGTTGAGACATTGATTCGTGTTGTGGACAGGTAGCAAGCTACTCCGTGGAGCCCAGATTTGATTTATACTGCTAAATGTAGGTGATGCAGTTAATAATATATTATGGAATTTTATTACAGTTGTTAATCTGCTTACTTCATTCATCCATCTGTAATTTTTGTCTACATATATTTATTTATATGGGATACTTGTTTCTGATTACCGCCCCTCTGAATTTACTATCCAAGCATATCCGGGCAACACAGAAAGATGGCACACGTAAGAATTTAAAGACATCCAACAGCAATTTTATTCTTTTTTCTATTCTTTCATAAGCAAAGTGCATGTGCGTCAGCTTGACAGACCTACGCGTTTCGGCCATAGCCTTCAACTGGGTCAATATATATATATATATATATATATATATATACTCTTTTCCCGTTCATCGTGCTATACGATGGAATCATTACATTTATCACTTGTACCACCACTTTATTACTAATACATAGATTTGTTCATCCAACAATTTATCTATTTATCTGTTCATCTATCCATTCATCCGTCTGATCACTTATCAATCGGCCATATGTATGTCTATCCATTATAAATACACATCTATTAATCATTCTTCCGCATTGTACTCTTTTTCTGAGTGCCATAGGTCAAGAAAGGTTGATGGTTATCGCTAGTACTCACACCCTCCAAGCAGTGGTGGCCTGTGCAGGTAAGCATGGTGGGTGGTGTGGCGGGATGGGGGGGTGAAAGTGACACATGACCGAGTCCGCGATGCGGCGAGCACAAGGTAAGTGGTTTTACTTATTAATTTATTTTATATTCTTTATCCCGTTGTATGCCACTTCACTCCCCACCCCTGCCCTGCCCCACTCCACAGTCCCACTGCACTTGCCTTCGTGGACCGCCACTGCCTCCATGATTTTATTTCTACTAAGAATTGTCTACTGGCTTTTATCTAACTTTTCAAATTTGTATGCTGCTTAGACACATTGCTGAACTCAAATTCACGGAGGAGGTTTTTTCTTCTGTCTTTCTCCCCAGCATATCAGTGAAGGTGTACAAAATACACTATCAAAGAAGCAGTTAAGTACACAACAGCGGCACAGATCAAAACACGAAGCAGCACCTGCACAATTCCACACTGCTACAAATTGACTACTATGCGGTGCATTCAGGGCTTGGCAGATGCGGGACATCTGCCAAAAAGTGGTGTTTGGTCCATTCGCGCTATTGAGAGCGCATAGAAATCAATAAATTCTAAAGAGGGCAGCCAAGACATCCGCCATTTTTGGGCAGAAGCTTGCATTCATCCACCTCTAGATCAAGCCACAAGTCATGCATTATGTCCCACTCAGCCTTTTAGGCAAATGCTGTGTAGTGTCCAACCTACCACTGAATAAACAAGAAACACAATGGGCACAATTTAATTAAAAACTAAACTGACAAGCATGGAATCAAAATGTATTGATATTCATAAAAAATAAGCAGAAAATTATGGCTATATTATGCTCATCAAATAATATTAATAGGGGCCGATTCACAAAGGGCCTTCACACTCGTGGCAGAGGCCACACAGTCATTGCAGGGGTCCTGCACTCGTGGCGGGACCTCCACACTGCAGCTATCCATTGTGGAGGCCCAGCCATAAGTGCGGCCCCCCCCGCCATGACTGCGCGGTCTCCACCATGAGTGTGGACGCCCTTTGTGAATCAGCACCCCAGTATCTAATTTTCCAGAAGATTAAAATGCACAAATGCTCCATACACTTGTACAGATACCCACACACAATGAGGAACAGTCATGGGCATGTTAAAACCTTGTTTATAAGGGCAGCAGTTTATAATGTCAGTACCAAGCTGTCGGATTGTGCTTGTTTGTAAAACACTCTTACAAAAAAAAGTAAACGAGAAAAACATTTCAAAATATTGGCTGAAAAGCAAACACAAATTTTTAAGGTATTCTAAAACTGTACATTGAAGTCGAAATTGTCAGTCTTTATAAATGGCAAAGTGTATTTTTCAGATACTTTTTATGCAAGAGATTTTTAAAAGAATCAAGAAGTATCAAAATGTATAGGAAAACATTTGCCAGGGCCTAGTTTACTTTCCAAATGAATCAGAACTGACACAAATGCTAGAGCTATTTGGTGCTCAGCAACAGCACAGGGATCAGATTTATGGGACACCAGGGATGAGACACCTTCTTTTCAGTCATGCTAAGTGCATCTTCTGCCTCAAATGCCATCTGAATGCAGCAGCCTGCCCCTTCCCCGTTTCCTTAAATGCTGTCTTTATGGTCCAAGAGCTGTGTTTTAAATGCAACATGTGGCATGCAGAAGATAAAACAAAACCATTTCAATAAAGTATGCTCTTTAGTTAAACCCAGGCAAAAATATACATGTTGCTGAACTTTTGCAGATGAGCCTGGAGGCCTGAGAGCCAATACGGACAGTTTTCAGTATGGGTTTGATGAGGGAAGCAGCAAATGGGGAGAGCAAGAAAACACATGAAATCCCATGGAGGGCTGAATGGAAAAGAAAAAATGGGGTTCCCTGAATGTGAGCAGTGGAAGGATACAAGTCATCCAATCAAAAGGATTGTATTGTAATTGTATTTATATAGCGCTTACTCCCCTGACGAGGCGTTAAAGCACTTTTCTGCGAGATCATAGTATTAAAATGAGGTTTGGGGAGAATCAAGGAGGAAAGAGTCTAGAAAGGGTTCTTTTGGAGATGTTAGTAGTAGAATGAGGTTTGGGACGAGTCAGAGAGTGGAGGTAGGCGATATCAATCAATCAATCAATCAGGGGAATTGTAAGCGCGCTACTCACCCGTGAGGGTCTCAAGGCGCTGGGGGTTGCGGGGGGTAAAGCAGCTCCGGTCAGTCGCAGAGCCAGGTCTTGAGTGTCTTCCTGAAGATGTTCAGGGAGGGGGCGCGTCTGATATCTATCGGGAGCTTGTTCCAGGTCTTGGCCGCGATGTAGGAGAAGGCTCTTCCACCTGTTCTGGCTCTGCGGATGCGTGAGGTTTCGGCGAGGGCGAGGTCGGCGGAATGGAGGTTTCGATATATTGAGAGAGGTATAGGGTACAATATAGGGTAAAGTAATAAATCTATAGATATATAAGTATATATTATTATACAAATGTATATCATGCAATACACATATTTAGATACATACATATAATAAAATGTAATGTTTATATACACAGGGATATGCTGTACATTTGTGTTTGAGTATGGTGGTTATTAGGAAAGAGCCAACTCTTGAGTAGTTTTCTGAAGGTAAGAATTATCTGTGGATCTTATGTTTGGGGCTAATGAATTCCATAGTATGGCTGCTTGAACAGAGAAAGATGTGCCACATATAGTTTTTTTCTTGCATAGTGGGTGATAACGATGCCAAAGAAGCTATGCTCCAGAGTAGGGACAAACACAATAAGGGAAAGGAAAGTCACTGAATAAGAGGCAAACAAATGAGAGTGACAAGAAAGCCAACCAATGGTAAGCAGTGGGCTGGCACAAAGCCCACTGTACTGTTGTACCGACTCAAGTCTATTCTAGTGTTTAGTCTTTTTAAAACCATTACACTAAAAAACAATCATAAAAACCGTCTGTGCACTTCTTTTTATAAAATTTTAAAAATAAATATAAATATAGGAAAAAATTAATAATATCATCTCATTAAAATATAGTATACTTCACACATCTCTCATGCAACAGAACATTAGCAAGAGATGTTTCTTTACAATCCGAGCCATTTATAAAAACGACTTCCGTTTTCTTTCAAGATTTGTGTATAGTATGGGATTCTTTTGTTCTGTCAAGATCATTGTTCGTTACTAATTCTAGTATTGTACTTGAACCCAATATTTCTTCTTAATAAGGTGCAGTCATCAATCATTTAGTTTGGGTTTACTAAACTCTTGGTTGATTTGTTAGGCAACTGCTCTTTACATATGTGCTTTTGTGTTATTAGTCCTTTATTTGATCTATTTCTTTCAGATTTAGTTTTAAAAATGTTACCCCTCTGCAGACAAGTGAGAGTGAGGTACCTCCCAACCAAGTTGTTACCGCTTGCCTGCAGGTATGGATTTTCAATGTTGTAAAATTTGTTTTCAATAGTTTTTCCTTTCTGATCCAAACTTTGGGCACACACAGAGAATGTGTGTTAAATATTCTTTTTTGTATTTACATAACCGACATTCTTGATTTTGAAACTGATATTTCCAATTGGGAGCGAGATCTTTAGTTTCCCACGTGCCGAAATGTAATTGGATGAACTGTTGTTTTATGTTCAGTGAGAAATGAGCTGAGAGGTATTCCTGAGGCTGCCACTTTTTGTATGAATTGGTCACTGTCCAGGCGTGGCGTCTATGTGTGATGATATTCTTCTCGGTTGTATGGGACAGATTTTTGACTGTGGCTTTAGGCCCACTGTAAATTTTTGGTATGATCCATCTGAGGTCTTTTAACAGCCGCAAGCTAAAATCTGTCAGGAGGCGAGGCCTAAAAAGAGGCAGATTAGGCCCCCACTGCAGTTGCTTAAGCCCTGTGCCCCACAGGGCTGCCAGCCCCTGCAACCAAAAAGTAACTTCTACTGTTGGCCGCTAGATTTTTTTAGTGCACTGAGCCTTTGTTCAATGATGGTTTCTCCCATACCACATTGCCTAATCTTCACTGTTTGAAGGTTTGGCAGCGCTCACAATTCCTCACTTTCATTGATTATCTTGCCAACATCAATCTAAAAGCCCATGTGCCTATTTTTGTAACCTATGTCCAGCATTTCTTGTTAAAATGATTGCTAGCGAAAAAAATAAAATGGATGTGTACTTTAAATTATTTTATGAACTGTGGTACATGAGGCGGCATATAAGTGTTTGCCTAAAATGAAATACTGCCAAAGGTGCTGGACAACTCACAACATCTGAACCCAAATCCAAATTACCAACTAGTGGTGGAAATATCACCGAAGAAGACTGGTACTTACAGCACATTACAGAAGTAAACATCAACACAGCGAAAAGATTAGCAGACGCCCTTCTTGTCAGGATACAAATAGCCGAGAGTAACCTTAAGACCACTATCGTGATGACAATATATAAGGGCAAGCTTACCGAAATGAACAACGAGATTGCTGAAAACAAAGAGTTTCTGATGAAACAAAAGATCAGTAAACTGCAAAAAGATATTCAAAGGTTTGACAGGGAAAAAGTCTACCCTTACCTAAAGGCTGACTTTACTTCCAACAAAACCAGTTACTCCTCAGATGAGGGTACTACGCAAACAAGGAGGGGATCCTCTTCGAGCAGCGACTCTAGCACAGGCAGTTGGGGTAACTACAATCCCAGACGTACAACACGACCGGGATACCCCCACTACCCCATGCAACCCTATCAAGGTCCTCCAATGTGGCAATTCCCAGGGTACCCGCAGAGACCACCATGTTACCCACAGGGGCCACCACAATTCTTCGCTGGCAACAACCAGCCTTTTTTAGGAAGAGGCTGGGGCAGAGGAAAAGGGCGAAGAAGAGGGAATGCCAAACAAGTACACTGGCAGGAACAGACCCAGAACTCCATAGAAACCAGGAGTATGACCAGGGGGAAGAAAAACTAGTAGTGAATCTCTCCCCTAGGAACCTCACGGAGACGGAATTAACAGTCCTACGCAAAGGTCTAGGCTATGTTCCCACTCCTCAAATGACCGTTTCAGAGATCAATGTGAAATACATAGCTTCTTCCGCAAGGTGAGGCTGAATGCATTTTTCAAAGACAGACCCACACCAACCAGTAATGACACGGGGTTACATAATCCCTCAACCTTTACACCTAACAACAGCATGGTGCCCAATGAAATTCTAACCTTTGAGCAGGCAGTGCTTAAAGACTTGACAGAGGACAGGTCCAATACCCCCTTTCACAATTTCTCCAATGAGGAATGGTCAGCAGCTAGATCTCTCGCTGATGACTCGAGCATAACCATCAAGCAGGCTGACAAAGGGGGTGCCACTGTAATCATGTCCACCAGTGACTACGAGACTGAATGTCTACGACAACTCAGTAAGGTAAAATACTACACCCCGATTTCTGTGAACCCAACCAAAAGACTGACCACCCTAATCTCTACCATGGTCTTCACAGCAGAAACAGAAGGCTGGATAAGCAAAAAAGAGGCTGAATTCCTGATCACAAAAGATCCCATAACGCCGTATTTTTATATCCTACCTAAAATACACAAGGACGTGAGACCAGTACCAGGGAGGCCCATCGTGTCAGGTATCGGCTCATTGCTGGAACCCCTGTCCAGGTTCTGCGATCATTTCCTACAGCCACTAGTTAAGGAGACACCATCATTCCTTCTAGATACCACTGATGTACTCCGCTTGATTGAGGGATTCCAACACCAGGATGAGATAAATATGTTGGTAACCCTGGACGTAGAGGCGTTGTATACCAACATCCCTCAACGTGCCACTCTGGAGGTGATTGAGGATGCTCTCAACTCCACCAATTGGAACTCACCTACACTGGTTCCCTTTATCATGGAATGTGCTACCCTTGCCCTCACCGAGAACTTTTTTGAGTATAACAACAAACTCTACCACCAAACACAGGGCACTTCCATGGGGAGCACATTCGCTCCAAGTGTGGCCTGCCTGTACGTGGCTGCCTTTGAGACTAGGCTCATCTTCGATGTTCGCAACCCTTACTTAAATAACCTTATACTGTGGAAGCGCTACATTGACGATATCCTGATCTTTTGGAAGGGAGATAGGACAACATGTGATGAATTTTGTGCATGGGTCAACACTCTAAACCCCTACCTTAAATTTACCCACACTATCTCAGATTGTATGGTCGCCTTCCTCGACCTCAACATCATTTTGACTGAGGGCCGCTTGAGTACCAAACTGTACAAAAAGCCCACAGACAGCAACAGCCTCCTCCTGTTTAGCAGCCACCATCCCAGGGCCCTCAAAGAGAACTTACCGTTTGGCCAATTCCTCCGCATCAGGAGGAATTGTAGCTCTACTGAGGACTACAAATCAGAAGCCAAGAATCTAGCGGCCAACTTGCATGCACGAGAATATCCACGACATAAGGTAGCACAAGCCATGAAGAGGGCGAGGCACAATAACAGAGAGGCCTTATTGGAAACCAATCACAAAGAACCCACGGAGACACTCACTTGCGTTACATCCTTCACTCCAGACTCAAACAGGATCAGAAACATCATTCGCAAGCACTGGGGTATCCTCAACACTGGTGACTTAAAACTCCCAACACCAAGGTTTGCGTTTAAAAGAACCAGCAACCTCAAAGACATATTGATCCATACCAGACCTAAAACCAAAACTGCACCTACACAGAGAGCTCTACGGGACCTTCCACCAGTCTCAGGACACTACCCGTGTGGGTCCTGTGTTGCATGCTCATTGACCAAACCCACCAAAGAAATAACTTTTTCTAACAACTTCACTTGGAAACTAACTAAACATACCAACTGCAACACCACTAATTGCATTTACTTGCTTTCATGCCCATGCCATCTCTGGTAAGTGGGTATGACCACCAGGACTGCAAAAACACGCATCGGCGAACACAAGAGCAACATACGATGCCGCAGAGTAACTACCAAACTCTACCCACATTTCGAGACTGCTGGACACACCTGCGACAACTTGAGTTGGGTGATTTTGGAAGCACATTCTGCCATCTCCCCAGGGGCACTCTTTAAGATTGAACAGAGATGGATTTTCCGTCTGGCCACTGATAAACACGGGCTCAACGAAGATATCCCCTGGAGTAGCCTTAACAGAACGTAGCTACACCCCTGTGTTCAAACCCACCCATGGCTAGTCGTCTTCTGCTACAGTCACGTCCTATTTTGCCCATTCAAAGATGGCGCCCAATGTGACTCTTGACATTCTTCCAAGATGTCCACCATACATTTCCACTCCTCTCCACCAGGGGCTAAGTACACGCTAGTCTCCGGCTCCCTGTAGGAGATGTTCCCGCCCTGCGCGCCATTTCCGCTATCATTTAAACCCCAGCCTGGTTGGGATCATTACCTCCCGGATCCGGCAGTGCAGGGTAGGTCACTCGTCACCTGGGCGCAGTTATTTGGTGAGTACATTTTTTCTCCGTAGGACTGGAGGAGCCCGGTTAGATTTCTACCTGTACGAGGATATTTCTAAGGTACAGGCTTGGACGCCGAGTCTCTGCGTCAGCAGCACACCCGCGATCCAGGGGGCGTACTCTACGATTCCATAACTCAGAAGGCAGTCTCCGGCGCACTGCCCGTTCGGCGGACGGAGCGGGTGCCTCTCCCATGAGGGGCGGCCGCCCGCCACGTCGGCGGATAGGGGCTGGGTGCTTTGCCTATCTGACCATGAGTAACGATCCTTGATGCGGGGTCCTGTCTTCTAGCCACCTCACTTCTGCCTCTCGCTACACCAGAGGCTACCAACCCCTATCTACCAGCAAACACGTGTCCACGCCAGACGCTCATACTACTTTTTACTTCTTTTGGGCCCCCCTCCCCAGGACACATATACCTTACCGTGTCCAACACTTGCCGTGATTTTATGGGGCTAATCGAAAGATAGTTTTAGGTGAGTTGCTTCTACCTCACCAAGTTGCTACTTCTTCTTTTTAATCACTCACCGCATGATTCGAACCCGATGTGCTTCACATTTATACATACAATGGTATCGACCACTGCGGGGCAAAATTGGTTGACAAGCGTGACCATTTTTAGCAATGCTCATCGCATTTGTTAGTGTGAACAATCTGGTGTCACTATTGAGGGATATAAGGGCAGGATTCTTACAGTACGATTGTTCTCTGATATGAATTGCTTTCATTTTGCTATTTTTCATTTCAGATTGGCTGCTGCTTCAACAGGTACTTTACCTCTTGGTGCCACTTTTGTTATTAATGGGCTAGAACATCACAGTTCCACCTTATTTCAGTGTAGAGTTACTATTTTCACTACGTCCTGAGGAATTGCTGCTAGATCCACCTGACTAAACAGGCAAGAAACATGTCGACCATATGAGACTGAGCACAACACCCTGCAGCATCATTGCAGTGAGTCGCCAACTCCATTTTTAATCAGGGGGAAGGCAGGATCATTAAAGTCTAATTTACCTGACTCTTCCATTTCCCTGTTTTAATTCACACACTTGCATTCCTACACTTTCAAGGCCCCTTACACCCACTGCACCATACGGCAAGGAATAAAAGATCTCCGCCAAAGAGCCCCTGCATAGGGTGCCCGTCTGGTATTGCAGCGCCGACCCGACGAGGAGCATGCCCGATGATGAAGCATGACATCCAGCAGGCTGGGTGTGTGAGGGCCCTCATTCCGAAAGGAAGGACTTCCCAGTCCCCCCTTTCCTATTAACACTACCATTTTGTAGTCAGGGACCTTGCCAGTCCCCTGTCCTGCCTCCTTATCCTTCCCACAACAGGAACTGCATACCTTTTTCTTTACAATCCGAGCCATTTATAAAAACGACTTCTGTTTCCTTTCAAGATTTGTGTATAGTATGGGATTCATTTGTTCTGTCAAGATCATTGTTCGTTACTAATTCTAGTATTGTACTTGAACCCAATATTTCTTCTTAATAAGGTGCAGTCATCAATCATTTAGTTTGGGTTTACTAAACTCTTGGTTGATTTGTTAGGCAACTGATCTTTACATATGTGCTTTTGTGTTATTAGTCCTTTATTTGATCTATTTCTTTCAGATTTAGTTTTAAAAATGTTACCCCTCTGCAGACAAGTGAGAGTGAGGTACCTCCCAACCAAGTTGTTACCGCTTGCCTGCAGGTATGGATTTTCAATGTTGTAAAATTTGTTTTCAACAGTTTTTCCTTTCTGATCCAAACTTTGGGCACACACAGAGAATGTGTGTTAAATATTCTTTTTTGTATTTACACAACCGACATTCTTGATTTTGAAACTGATATTTCCAATTGGGAACGAGATCTTTAGTTTCCCACGTGCCGAAACGTAATTGGATGAACTGTTGTTTTATGTTCAGTGAGAAATGAGCTGAGAGGTATTCCTGAGGCTGCCACTTTTTGTATGAATTGGTCACTGTCCAGGCGTGGCGTCTAAGTGTGATGATGTTCTTCTCGGTTGTATGGGACAGATTTTTGACTGTGGCTTTAGGCCCACTGTAAATTTTTGGTATGATCCATCCGAGGTCTTTTAACAGCCGCAAGCTAAAATCTGTCAGGAGGCGAGGCCTAAAAAGAGGCAGATTAGGCCCCCACTGCAGTTGCTTAAGCCCTGTGCCCCACAGGGCTGCCAGCCCCTGCAACCAAAAAGTAACTTCTACTGTTGGCCGCTAGATTTTTTAGTGCACTGAGCCTTTGTTCAATGATGGTTTCTCCCATACCACATTGCCTAATCTTCACTGTTTGAAGGTTTGGCAGCGCTCACAATTCCTCACTTTCATTGATTATCTTGCCACCATCAATCTAAAAGCCCATGTGCCTATTTTTGTAACCTATGCCCAGCATTTCTTGTTAAAATGATTGCTAGCGAAAAAAATAAAATGGATGTGTACTTTAAATTATTTTATGAACTGTGGTACATGAGGCGGCATATAAGTGTTTGCCTAAAATGAAATACTGCCAAAGGTGCTGGACAACTCACAACATCTGAACCCAAATCCAAATTACCAACTAGTGGTGGAAATATCACCGAAGAAGACTGGTACTTACAGCACATTACAGAAGTAAACAATATTGCCCACAAGCAAAATCTATTATGCCAAGTTGCAGTTGAAAGTACACCACTGCTGATGGTAAGTGCATTGCTTTCGGAAATCCCCATTATAGGCAAGGCCACTGGAATTATGCAGCAAGGGAGGGTCAAATTACGCAGCAGGGTTGAGTAAATTATGTGGCAAGAAAAGGCAATTTATGTGGCATTATGCGGCACAATTTGTGACAGTATTAATCCATTGTTTTTACATTTTTACACTTGTTAACACTGTCTGGGCATTGGTTGCACCTCATTAGTACCAGTTTAACACACAAATATAGCAATAAGCTTCAGAAAGATGATCAGTCAACCTTTGTACTGGACCCTCCACCACGCAGCAACACGTGTCGCTGAGTTTTTACTAACTTTTGAACCTTTTGAGCTAGAAACAACATTTTTGTTTGCTAAAATCTGCCGATTATGCAGCAGATGATGGGTTATATGGCAAATGTGGCAAATCTACAATTATGCAAAAATCACCACGGTCACACAATCGCATAACTCAAGTGGTCCTGATTATAGGATAAAAAAATATATATCAACCAAAACTAACAGTATGTACTAGCCAAAATATGATCAGGTCTCAAAGGCACTGAAAACAGTCATGTTATAATCAGCCTCTGTAACAGGAAGTGTTGTTTATGTGTTGTTTGCTAAACACACGTATTCATGAGTGCTTAACTGTAACATATCCAGGTTTACTTGATGCCAGGGCGGAAATTTTTACATAATGAAGGCCAGATCAGGAACCGGTTCTAGCAAAATGTGCTTCTTCCTATAAACAGATCTGAGTACCAGGCCAGGAAACATCAAGAGCCCGATTCGAAAAGATTTTGCTGTGCCTTAGTCTTGCACTACCTCTGAATTCTGAAGTAATCCAAAAGTGAGCGCCGTTGTACTACTGAATGTCAAGACCAAGAATATCGACATTCAAGAATATTGTGGACAGAATATCCAGGGGCAAAATATCGAAAGTTAAGTGCATACAGGGACATAGGTTTTCACTATTCCTAACTCCAGATCATCATACCATGAAGGTACAACCAAGGCACATATTTGCAGAGTTAGGTATAGAAAATCTATACGACCCTTCCAATATTTTGGATTCAATATTTTGTACTTGATATTTGCATGCCTCGACATTTTGGACTCAATACTCAGGATGCACACCAGACAGCGCTACAAGAGTAAGCCACACCTACTCATTGTAAAATCTTTGTGATCAGGTGCAAAGTGAAATAGTGTAGAGAAGTTGATTCTGACAGGTCTGACGTCAGATTTGGGCCTCAATCAAAAGATAATTCTTCATGCACCAATTCGTCTGTAATTTAACGACTACAATCAGAGACGTGTCTATGTGCTCTGGGTTTTTTTTCTAAGTTTTTTTTAGGGGGGGGCGGGTTGCAAACTATGCCAGTCTGTGTGAAATCATGAATTGGCATGTGTTTGCTTAAGAGATGATTTACCAGGAGATAATGTTTTGATGCTGTGCGAATAGATCGAATCAGGGAACCACCTGCTTTCATAATGCAAGAGAAAGATGTGTATGAAAAAAGGTGGCTTAAATCATCCAATCAATGGCAAATTATGCAAATAACAATAAGGTAAACATGGACCAATGTATTATTATTATTTAAGTGCATAGTCACCAAATGGCATCTTGGCGCTAGGAGGCACAAAAACAACAGAAGTGAGCTAAGAGAAATGGGGTGTTTTTTTAAAATGTAGGGTTCCATAAGGCACCTGCCAAAGAAGAAAAAAAAGAAGCCTTGCAAAGCACTACAATGGAGCTGGAAGATAATTTTTAGCAGCCTGTGACAAGCATGTCGAAATTAGCAGCTCGATGGGCTGCAGTACATGAAGAGCGAAAGTCCTGAAAGGGTTATCCTTAGAGAGGACAGGGCTGCTCATTTACCAGCTACATATTGTTCTCATCCACCGTATTTCAATATAAAAAGTGGTCAAAGCTGGTGGAAGAAGTTCAGGGGCCTGTCTGGAAGTAGCAGTGATCCCCAGATCACACAGCGAGGAGTCCAACAAAATAATTGGCTTGGCTCGGCCGACCAGGCCTAGCGCTTCCTGCAGGTCCACGCGGTGTGAAGAGAAATCCCAGGGCTCCACGGGGCTCGGGGCTCCAACGCCGCGCTGTGTTATCAGCGGCTCCACGGCCAGCTAACTGCTGTGACTAAATGGAGATTGGGAAGGCCCGGGGGCGGCGGATGAAACGCCAGGCCCTCCCGGAGCAGCGGGCTGAGAGGCGGGATTGGCCGACGCGCCGCAGCTTCACAGACAGCGCGGCAGAAGGCACCGGCTCATCCCGCCTGGCCGTGTGTTACCTGCGGCACAATGTGCGGGGGTGGAGGGGGCGATAATGAAGCACCGAGCTAAATCAGTGCGGCCTGCTGACTGAGCCCGAGGGGGCGCAGAGCAGGGAAAGCCAATGCTGTCCAGATCCGCGGAGTCAAAACAAAGACTGCGAGTGGAAAAAAAAATACCACTATTCAATACACAAATAAAAAAAAACAGCTTTGCCGTTATCTCTTCCGCTGATTTTATGAAGCTAATATGCTCTTAGCCTACATTTTATAACAGCAGCAATGTCTCTTTATAAGGCAACTGCACTGAGCAGCAGACACCACTTACGGCCCCCATCCCCCGGGATATTAAATAAGCTTAATTGCTTAATGTATTTACCAATCAGACCTGCAAACGCGGAGGGCAACACAAACCTCGTCACTGCCCCGCCCCTCCACCGTGTTCCAATCTATCTGAACTCCGAGCGGCTCGCGCTGCTGCTGTAGTCACAGTTGAGGCTCGTGGCTCCCGAGACCGCAATGAGAAAAGGCACTCGACTGAGAAGTCATTTTCCACT
Source organism: Calotriton arnoldi (assembly GCA_963921515.1). Taxonomy (NCBI): domain Eukaryota; kingdom Metazoa; phylum Chordata; class Amphibia; order Caudata; family Salamandridae; genus Calotriton; species Calotriton arnoldi. The sequence goes on from CAWUFW010001071.1 coordinate 1,353,602, forward strand.
TGCCGTGCTTTCGACTATTTCCCACTGACTCGCCCCATTTATATCCACCTCTCAGCCCTCCCTAGCTCTCTCCATCCTCGCCCCTCTCTTGCTGGCTCCATCTTTGTCCTCTTTATTTCTCCCACGCTCTCTTTACCTATTTTCTCCCTACCCCTCTAGGTTACTCTACTTTATCGTTCTCTTGTTCCTCTCATCCCCTCTTCTCTGTCACTCTTCCAGCTCATAATCGTCCCACCTTTCTCTCCGTCTCTCTTTGTTATTTATTGGTTGCTCTGTCTCCCTCCCACCCGACTCGTTTCTTCCTTTGCACTCACGCTTCTCACTCCCTTTTCCTACTCACACCCTTGTTTCTATTTTTTGCCTTTATTCCCTCTCTTCTTCTGTCTCTCCTCTTTCTCCCTCACTCTCGCTTTCCTTCTTTATCCCTTCTCAGAGGGTGTGCTCACCTTATCTTAACTTCGCCCTCATCTCTCTCGCTTGTTATGAGTGCCTAGAAAATGGCACAATTCATTTGAAGGGGTGGGGTCATTTTCTGCTGCTTCAAAGTTTTCAAGAACTATTTGTATCTCTCTCTTTCCCTCTTTCTCATTCTATTCCCTTTCAGTCACTTTCTCCTACGAACTCATCTTCTCTCTCTCTCTCAAATCAATTCCTAATCTCTCATTCGCTCCTTTTCCTTCCTAATGTTTCTCGCACCCTATTTGCCCATCTGTATTTTCTCTCCCCTTACCGCCCTCTGTGTCTGTCTTCTATACACTCTACTTACTCATCCTCTCTTCTGAAATGTTTTCCTCCCTCTCTATGTGAGGTATTTGCTTCGTTCTCCCTTTTGTTTTGCTCGTTCACATCTCTTTTTCCCATATTTTTCTCTCTTCCCCTCTCCCCCTCTTAACCACTCACTTCCACTTAGACAATGGCGCTACCGCCGCCCCTAAACCCTAGAACCACACCACGAGGAGGTCTCCTCCACAAGAGCAGTTTGCTCGTAAACCTGTACATAAAGGACCGGAAGTGGGAGAAGCCCCACTCACAAGGCGGATGTGAAAGGAATATTGTGGTTGGAACAGCTTCCAGAGGCTGAATCATCGGTATCCTGCAGCGGCCGCCTCGGTGCGCTCTGTCCCTGCCAAACACACGCTATGCATCATCCAGAAAGAAAGATGACGAATGGGCTCTGGCGGGGGGAGGGGCGGGCGAAGCAGATCGACCGGTGCCGACTGTCAGCATGTCTCCGCTGCCAATCACTCCATGGCTACATCACAAAATCAGCTTCATTAAAATAGTACCTTCGTCCTATCGTCACGAGTTTCTGGCCAATGATAATGTCGATAGATATTTAAGACAACAGTACCTATATTTGCCTCAATTTTTAATATGCTTCGATGCATCAAGCCTTTATATGAGAGGAAAACCTGGTTCACTTCTACATAGCTGAACTAGGCTCTACGTAGCTGAACAAGGCGAAAACTCGGGTGTTTACGACACTATTGTTTGGCGCAAACCTCAAAGAAACTGGGCTTGTCAACAGGTGCACATAGTCCTAAAATACTTTTATGACTGGCAGTCTGGGGCCTAGCTGTCAACAGTGCAGAAGGTGCAGTGGCACCAGTGCCGGATATGTTTAGGGGCACACTAGATTCCAGTTTTTGGTGCCTGTACCAGCAAACCAGGCGAATGTGGATCATTTCTTTGCTTGGACCCATGACAGCCTTGCTACGTCACTACTGACAGTTGGGGTAAACTGAAACACCCTTCAGATATCTAGTTTAACTTGAACTTAACACATTCAAGTCCAAGGCAAGGATACTTAGGGGCTTATACACAAAGGCTTTTCGAAGTATGTAAAGTAGTACGCTTTTACTCCTTTGTTTACTCTTTCATGCCTGTTTCCATGAACAATTACTATACGTCTAAAGGACTATGGCCTCTTTGCACTACTCTTGTTTGGCGTTTCACAGCAGGTTCACAAAGGCCTATATAAGGACTTAAAAGAGTGCTCCTGCGGGGCTTTAAGTGGGCCGGGTCTTGCCGATGCTCAGCACCAGCAATTCTAAATAGCAGGTGCTGAGGCGGGTCTCTATCGGGCTCCACATTATTGCCCTCACCATCAGTGTGAAAAATAAATCCGAACTCTGTATCAGTACCCCCCTTCACTGCCTTTGATGTACATTTAAAGAGACTCGTTATAGTACTTTCACAGTGTCATCATTTCAGATCAGGAGCATTTTGAATATTATATAGGACGAAGCCATAGTTGTTGTTTATCTTATGCAACTAACAACCATTGACAAAGCCAATAGTCCTGGCTTGTTGTAGGTGTAATGTTACTTGTTGTATTATATATCTGGATGCAATGACAGAAGCAGCACAATACCAGTAGAGGAACACAATATGCTAAGCACAGATTTTTAGTTTGCGTTTAAGCCACGCCCTTAATTTCACCGACCACGCCCATTTGAGAGACCCCACAGGTTTTTCATCCCATTGAAAGCCCTGTGCTCCTGGATTACTGCTTCTCATACTCATAAACACTTGTGTGAACCAGTGCCCTCACGAGCTGAGTGCAAGAAGCCTAAGATGCGGCCTTAATGTACCTTTACTGATAAAATGGACTCTACACTGTCCCTTTTGACTTAGTCAAAAGAATGCTAACATTTAGCATAAGTGTGAGCACAGTGAGAGAGATTGAGAGTATTCTGAGCAATAAGGACCAGAAAATGGCACATGAGCACGCACACAGTCATTTCAGCAGTTGGTCACTTCAGTTTTATTCCCAAAGAATTAAAGTTAGGTGCTATTTTTAAAGAGAGAACTATACCATTAGCAATGCCTCTTACTGATGTGCATGTCCTTGTGCCAGTGGTCTTCCTATGTGTGCGGTCTCCTAGAGTGGATAGCCCTGCATCGATCTGTGACCTAATCTTCATTTCCCTGTGTTAGCATCCTATTGTCAATGTGTGGCAGTGTGAGTCATCGCATGATTGTTCCTGTCTCCATGCCTTGCTGTCATTGTCCCATTATATGTCTTACTGTTACTGTCCTGCTCCCTGTCCCCATGTGCATGTACCCACCAGCCTCTGTGTCATTGTCCCTGTGCTCTAGTGTCTCAGAGTTCACTGTGGCCATAATACCATCAGTTCTTTGTCAGTGTCGCCATGTCAGTGTCCAATAACCTGCGTAGTATCCTCCTCTTAGGGGTGGCAGTATGGTAAGGAAGGAAAATAAGTTACACCTCCGCTCCACCACTCTCAGTGGCAGGAAAAAGGAAACCCTCACCCACTCTAGTAGTGGCATGCTTCATCATCGGGTTCACCATGACTCCTAAAGGTCAGTGTGGGCTTGACCGTATTCCGTGAGCTGTTTGAAGAATTTTTGCTTTTTTGTTTTGGTCAGTATTGCCTTGTGTAATTGACACATGCCATCTCAGTGTCCTTGTGCCGAGCGCCAATGTTCCATTTTCAATACCCCTTGTCTGTACCCTCATGTACCTCTGTCTCCATTTCTGTGAATCAAGCAGTTTATTAAAACATGTGTCAGCCAAAAAACTTCCATAGATTTGAAAATAATATACCATGCCCATGTCCCTGTGTCAAAGGTAAAGTCGTTCCGCCATCCATCTTCGGGCTGTCAGTTTAGGAGTGTCAGTTCAGGTGCCCATTTGCCAGTGTGGTTGTGCCATTGTACCAACCACTGCCTCCCTGTCAATGTCCCTATCTAGTGTCAGTAATTCCAGTACCAATGTCTCACTGTGACTACCACAATGCCTCTGTTGCAGGTCTGATGCTGCTGTTTTGCCGCAGTGCTTGCATATATCATACTCATATACCCTCGTAGGCTGCTTTAATGCGCTATGATGTAAAAGGACAAAGAGCTAAGGATCTGAATGGAAGCGTAACCTGAAAGTGACAACGAAACATGGACCAAACCACGTTACGAGATTCTGTAGGAAAGATAGAGCAATAAGATGCGAAATTACAATTCTGTTTAAGGAATAATGACACTTGCTTAAAAAGGTGTCGCCGGCAAGTCACACCTATACAGTTCACTTGATGTATCAATTGCACTTCACCGGCATTATTATTGTTCTTCCAGTTCCAGATCTTCCTCTGGCACTGCTTTTAATAGATAACCATGTAGCAGCAATTTTCTTGATGTTTTCACAAAAAAGTGTGTATTGCAACTAAAGAAACGTCATCGAAACAAGATTTTTCATATAGAGATATGTTGCACCATTTTATTTCTATTTTAAAATAATTGTTGTACAAAAACGAAAGGGATGTTTGCTAGTTTTGTTAGTGCAGTTAAGGTTTTGCACTGTATCTCACCTACCGTCCATACATTCAGGTCAAATTGCAAAGGAGGCAATCACGTCTTTTTGAACGTCCTGCTTTTTAACCTGCCAGGTCTTCTTTGGTGCCAGGAGCATTTAGTAGGGCCAGACGTTATTAAGAAAGGAATCCACCCACTTACGGCCCTCCGTGGCCACAGCCCTGGATTCGTTTCTTAAATGCAAAATATTTTTAATTAAAAAGATAATTCTTACATATGCCTATTAGGATAAATTGGTGAGACTGCGTTAAGACTGGCCTGAGCAATCTCTCCGGGTGTACAGAAATCAAGTCTTTACTTCATGCATTGGAGGTGAAACAGTAGGTCTGTGCTAGCCCTTTCATACCATTTCCATAACAACCATTATCCCAGATTGATTTGACACCGGATTTATTTAAATCACTTGTTGCATACATCTCAAGTAAAGCCAAACAATATAGTTATCATTAATGATGCAATCTTCGGGCCCATTCTTTGTATCAGATATTAGCATCTTGACTTTTTAAGCCTCCCCAGATCCCCATTCAGCAGAAAGGTTCTTATTAGATTGGACCTAGTTCACTCATCACAAGCAAAATCCTCGCAGTTCTGTAATCAAGGCCACTGGATTTATGAGTCAGCAGAGCACCAAATTATGTGGCACAGGATAATCAGGTTATGCAGCATATTGTGTGATTCAAGGCAATTTATGCAATAATTCTGTGGCATTATTTTGCGGCTGTTTTGACATAGTATAGCACATGAAATCAAAAGGGACCCCAATTTTACGTACTCCCTAAGAAAGAAAAGTATACACATTGACCAGATGCCATTCAAAATACTATTCACCATCAATCGGTGATTTGCCTTTATGGGCAGGACAGAGAAATCATTTAAATAACACTGACACCATCTATCTCCCAGAATAAAACCTTTTGCTTAAAATCATACAACATTGCACATAGCCGAAAACACAACTACATTCACAGAATTCTTGTAACAAAATGTGTACCTTTTTGATTTGTGCATCTATTTTTATGTGTTAGTTCTAGTCTTCAGTTTCAGATCTACCCTGTTTCACAATACATTGTCTCAGGCAGCACCAATATTTTTGTTGAGAAAGAGAGCAGCAGAGCAGTGTTATGCATTACATATTTACTATCTGTGGAAAAACTAAGAGGCACATAAGGATTAAATATATTAGACCTTACAGAGAGGTGCACCACGTGTGGGAATCTTATAAACTACGAATGCTCTCTAGAAATAACTGCTTCTTTGAAAACAGTGTTGGTGAGGTAAACAGAAATTTGCACAAATAGTGAAACAAAATAGTTTCATAACAAAAGGAAAAATTCTTTCCGAATGATTTGATTTACATAATATTAATGTTATTGTTTCCTTTTGCAGATAATAGTCCTTACCCCACTGAAAGCTAAATGGTGGACAGTTAACTCTTGCAGTGTTGCATCTTGCAAACAGCCATTTTTAGTAATTTTTCATCCGTTTGTGCTAGAAACTACATTTTTGTTAAAATCTGAAAAATTAAGCACAAGATAATGGACTGTGTGGCAAACGCGGAACATCTGAATTGGAATAGAAAACTCTGCTTCTAAATAATAGCACGTTTTCAGTGACTTTGTCTACAATGCAGTGAGCTGCCTAGAGAGCAGTTAATCTTATCCCGTCTAAACTAACAAATTGTAAATATTTTCATTTGTGAAATTCATTTTTTTTTTAACAGTAGTGGGATTCTGGGGCCAGATGTATCAAAAGAATGGTCCGAAAAAGTGTTCGCAAATTGGGCAGCTACTTTTTGCAACCAGTCATTAATTTTGAGATTTGACCTTGTGTACTAATAGGTTGAATCTCAAAATGTCCGATTACACAGGGTTGATGTTTTAGCTGCCTAACGAATATTAATTAGCTAGCTCACTATTTGCAACCACTTGTGATTGGCTACTGTTGCACCTGGACATCTCTTTTGGGTCACCCCAGCTTTCTGCCTTCTTTTGCCTTTCCTTGCTGAATCCGTTTTCATTGGCTTTTGAGACTATGTGCATTGTTTTCCTGCTAATCAGTGTTAAAGTGCTACTGCTTTCCCTCGAAAACATTGGAAAAATTGGCCTACACCTGATTGAGTTATTTAATTTACTAATAAGCCCATAGTAAATGGTACTACATGTATCAAGGGCCTGTAAATTAAAAGCTACTAATAGGCTGCAGCACTCATTGTGCCACCAACTAAAGTAACCTTGTAAAACATATCTCAGGCCTACCACTGCAGTCTGTAGTGCAGTTTTAAATTACCATTTCGACCTGGCAAAATAGATCTTATGCCAGGCCTAAGCCTTCCTTGTTAATAGCTATAAGTCACCATTAGGGGAGGCTCCAAAGTCTCATAGGGTAGGGTGCATGGAGTTTTATAGGTTGGACATGTAGGTTTAAGTTTAACATTTCCTAGCAGTGAAAAACTCCTAAAGTCATTTTTCATTGCTTTAAGGCTATCTCTCCATTAGACTAACACTAGGTTACCTTATTACACTTAATACGTGCTAACTGCAGATTGGGAACAAGTAGAGATATGCTGTTCACACCCATATGAAATGTAATTTGAAACCCTCTTTAATGGTAAAGTCAGATTTTAAGTTACTATTCTGAAAATGCCACTTTTAGGAAGCTGGCATTTTCTTGTCCAAACCAAATGTGCCTTTCTGTCTGTGTTCAAGGTCACATGACTGTGACTGGCTCTCCTCTTTTTTTGTGTATTGGTTCCAGACATGAGAACAAACAGGCCTAGATGGGGAGGGAGAGGGCCTTCCTGACAGGATGGCTGGGGAGGAGCAATACACTGCCATGATTACACTTCAATGGGACCTGCCTGCAGCACACAAAAGTTAACCAGACACCAGGGCTGCCCTTGCTTTTGTCTCACTAGACAATTTTGAGCCAAACCCAGTGGAAGGGGAAGAACTTACCAGAACCATTTCTAGGGGTAGGCCATGGAATTTCCCCAAACAAAGGCAGGCACCAGGTGTAAATGTGGCATCTTCAGAACCTATCATCAGAACACTCCTGGACCTGTGGAAGATTCAGAAGAAGGACTGCCCTGCTGTCTGAGGCAGAGCGACTGCCCTGCTGACTGGAAAAGGAAGACTGGACCTGTTTGCCATGAACCCAGGCTGCCCGGAGTGACTCCAAGTGTCTGCTGGGTGACCTCCTGCATGAGCTCACGGACACACAACATTCCAGAGGCCTTCCTGCAAATGCCCAGTTGACCATCGCCAACTGGACCTGCCTGGAGCTGCCTGGTCTCTGCAGCTGGCCTCTGCTGAAGTGAGTCCTGATCCCCAAGAGGTGTCCCTCAGGTCCTGGACCCTTGACTGGCATCAGTGAGAACTCCTCCTGAAGAATAGGTAAAGATACTGAATTTTGTGAATTGACCTCTTTGTACCGAGAATCAACTAGCCACGATGACTGCCAATGCGAAACTCCCATGGGACCTGCTTGCCAACAGCGACTGTCCACGGTGACTGTCAATGGAAAACTTAGACTTCGCTTGTGGCGACGCAAACACGAAGCTCCTGCAGTCCACAATGATCATCAACATGAAGCTTCAGGGATGACCTGCTCTTCATTCTGAAGCAACTACCATCCGCGACGCTCAACTTGCTCCTCTCTCCGACAGCCTCTGCCTCGTGGTGCCTGCCAACATGAACGAAACTCTTCGCTCAGGACTTGAGAAGGTAACTCTTCAGATGGACTAACCTGCTCACTGTATCAAACCGCAGTCCATTGTGGTCTGCCTGAGCTTGTGACTTTCCCCAGTCAAGTACAACCAGATAACCACGAGTGGAGCTTTGTGCTTCTTGGTGTTATTTTCACCTAAAACTTAAAAAAATCATTATTATGGTTCTACTGATTGGAGTTTTGTTGTTTTGGTTCTATTTTATTGCTTAAAATGTACTCTATTTTTCTAAATTGGTTTGGGATTTTTTTGTATTGTGTTTTTGCTTTATTACTGTTCTTGGGGGAGCACACAGAATCTGGTGCTTAAGGCACCAAAATCCTCATAGTAGGGTAGTTTCTGTCCACTTTTCCTGTGCTAAATTCTGGCAGGGTTGACCTGCCAAAATTTAACAAAAGGTGAGGTAGTTATCGCACCCGGTAATTATCAGGTGCAGTAAATACCAACCGATTTAGAATTACAAACCCAGCACAAAAAGGGGTTTGTGCATGGATCGTAAACTATGACTTACTGGGAATAAGGGGCTAAGAACGTTGGCCTGCAAGTAACAGCAGACCACAATCCCTGTGTTTGCATTCCCTAACAGGAAACCTTTTTTTAAAGCTTGAAAGCAGCCCATGTTGGTAAAGGACCTGGTGCTGCTTTTGATAAAAAAAAATCCTGTTTGAGAAAAAATTGGGGGCACCAGGCAGTGGTCATTTGTACTGAGGCTGCGAACACAATTTGCCAAGTGGAAGGAGTTCCAAAATGAGGCACTTCATAGAAAAAAGACCTTTTACAGACGCTGACCCTGTGACTTTATGAATTGCAGGATTGCAAAAGCAATATGACTTTTTACATCTCCCCCAGATCTTTACTTATTGCCATGTGAAAATTAGGGTTGAAAAACTCAAATATTTCACCTGGAAAGTTCAAATTTCTGCATGAACAAAAGGCACACATTATTGGCCCTTGTTTCGCAGGAAGGAGACATTTTTCAAGTGCTTGGCCTATGGTACAGAATTTTTTTACTTCCGGAATAAATGGTTAGACTTGCGAATGTGTAGGTTTGGAGAGCAATGGAAGGAGTTTGAGATAAAATAAGCATTTGGGAGACAATGGGAGAAGAGAGATACCTGTGCAAGCAACAGTAGCAGTGTTCAAATGTGTTCCAGACAAATTAGGCAGTAAACAGAAATCAGGCAGTAAGACCAGCACTAACAACATCTTTAAAAAAGCCATATGACAGAAACTTGTTTCTCTACACATGGAGGAAAATAACAATTTGTTGCGTGCTCCAAACTTGTATTACCACTGTTTAGAGCAAACATGCAGTATATCATTTATAGGACAACCTGGGATTACTGGACTTGAGGAAATCTTTCATACAACAACACTACACATGTCCATTTCCGCTAAAACCAATAACCTAAACTCGATTTTACAGTATGTATGTTCTGTTCCGGGACAAAACCACAGTGTTCTGTGTGATGTAGTCTCATAGTACAGTGGGTGGGAGAGGCAGGGCTTTAAGTGGGATGCAAAAAGTGGGGGGGGTCTAAAAGTGGTGTGGCATATGTAATTAAGGGTGTGGCTTAAACCAGTAAGCTGCATCACAATATTATATCTTCATCTTCGAGAAGTTCAAACTACGATTCCCAGAATGCAGTATGGCTGATATACACACTTCGTTAAACCCAATGCATTTCGGCTGTTAAGCCTTCATCTGGGGATAATCGGTGACTCAGGGTGAAAAAGGCTTAAGAATGATCGCCATTCCTACTCGATTCATCCGTAACGGAATGGCGATCATTCTTAAGCCTTTTTCACCCTGAGACACCGATTATCCCCAGATGAAGGCTTAACAGCCGAAATGCATTGGGATTAACGAAGTGTGTATATCAGCCATACTGCATTCTGGGAATCGAAGTTTGAATTTCCCGAAGATGAAGATATAATATTGTGATGCAACAATAATCATTAAAAATTGAATTCAACGGATGTTGAGTGTTTCTTTGAACAAGGAAACGAAAAATTGAAACCTTTTTTAAGGACCCTCCAGCCAGTGCCCGGGAGACATACCCCACTTGTATGGGGATGCAACCAGTTTGATACTGCTACACTCCGGTTCAGAGAGTGATACCCTGGAGCACGGTACACCCTCACAACAACAGTTTGAACTAGAGGCAGTGTGCATACTGATTTCTCTATATTTAAACCAGTAAGCTACATTTCTGTGATTCAAATAGTGTGCCACCCGAACGGTATTTTGGCTTCTCTCTGTGCTTTCTGTTATTGCATTGCTGGTGTGGAAATACTTCTTATTAAAACAGTTCAACCCGTGGCTTACAAAGGTGGTCTCCAACTCTGCGCCTTGTTCTTATTCAGGTCAACTGGATCTTTGCCACCGCTTTAGAATGGAGCATAAGCCAACAACATCTCTAGAAACACTATTTGTTATGTTCAGTCCATAATGAAAGTTTTAATTTAGTTCAAAAACCTTTATTCGTCATTAAGAGTTTACTATTTTGCTTTTAGTATCTTTATTCAATTTAGCAATTAGATATATCCATTCACAGAAATATCAAGAACATTATGGTTAGAGACAATCAAGAAAATTACAGCGTGGTCCATAAAGGAAATATTAGCTACATCCTTATTCTACTCTTGCAGATCCTAACCTACCAGAACCCATAAAGAGTCCCCTCAGAAAACAGCGAGATTCAAAGGAGCATTGAAATAGAATCAGATTTTAGTTGAACTCCTCATGAAGAGTAGTTCTGGAAACTCCTCTCTCAAACAACATCAAAAAACAGTCGAGGTATCAACTGTTGAAAGTTAAGCTAGGAAAATAATCTCAGCAGTAGATATAGCTATTAACCCCTTCGCTGCTAGGCCTTTCCCCCACTGTGCTAAGCCTTTTTTTGGCTATTTGGGGTAGTTCGCGCTTAGGCCCCTGTAACTTTTTGACCACATAAGGCATCCACACCAAATTTGCGTCCTTTTCTTCCAACATCATGGGAATTCTGAAAGTACCCAGAGTTTGTGGATTCCCCTGGAGGGGACCCAGAAATTAGCCAAAATACAGCTAAATGTTTTTTGTTTTTTTTTTAAATGGGAAAAAAGTGCTGCAAATGAAAGCGTCTGTTTTTTTCCCTGCAAATGGTATCAACAAAGGGTTTGTGAGCCGAAATCACCATTTTCCCAGCTTTCAGGGACTGACAGACTTTTGTCAGAAAAACAAAATTTTTTACACAGTTTTGGCATTTTACTGGGACATAGCCTATTTTTGCTATTTTTTGTGCTTTCAACCTTCTTCCAGTTAATGGTAGAAATGGGTATAAAAACAATAATGGATCCTGGAAAGCTATACATTTTAGAAAAGTAGACACAATTTTAAATTCAGCAAGGCATCATTTGTGTAGATCCTTCAAGGTTTCTTTATAGAAACTAACAGTTGAAAATAGGAAAAATTGAAAATGAGTTAAAAAAAAACAGCCATTTGTGCCAACGTTTCCACTTGTAACTTCTTCTAATCATGACAGATGTTTCAAATCAATATACTGTTACATCCACTAGACCTTTCTGGTTGTGGGGATATATAGGACTTGTAGGTTCACCAAGAACCTGACGAACCCAGAGCCAATAACTGAGCAGCGTCTTTCAATGGTTTTTTATTATGTACCGGGTAAATAGCAATTAATTTGGGGAAATATATACAGTGAAAAATCGGGATGAAAGACACCTATGTATTCCTGAAATTGGAACAAAATATAGAGTTTAGAAACAGTAGCTATTTGCACATTTCCGAAATTCTGAGTACCCATACTAGCATGAGAATTATAGGACATTTTTCAAAGTGACTTCTTTTTTACACATTGTCTTTCATTTGGAAGGGAGAAATGCATCGAAAGTCAATAAGTAATAACAGTTGCTCTATAATTCTGTGTTACCCTAAGTCTCCCGATAAAAATGGTACCTCACTTGTGTGGATAGGCCTAGTGCCCGAAACAGGAAATGGCAAAAAATAAAACGTGGACACACCACATTTTCACAGTGAAAACTGACCCTTTTCTTGCAAAGTGACTAGCTGTAGATTTTGAACCCTAGCTCTGCCGGCACCTAGGGAAACCTAACAAACCTATACATTTTTGAAAACTAGATACCCAGGGAAATCCAGGATGGGGTGACTTGTCTGGCTCTCACCAGGTTCTGTTATGCAGAATCCCTTGCAAACCTCAAACTTTGTAAAAAAAAACACATTTTCCTCGCATTTCTGTGGTGGAAAATTCTGGAATCTGCGTGGATCCACAAAATTCCACCCACCCCGCATTCCAAAAAGTCTTCTGAGAAAAATGGTACCTCACTGTGTGGGTTGGCCTGGTGCCCGCGACAGGAAACGGCCCAAAACTCAACCTGGACACACCACATTTTCACAGTGAAAACTGACCCTTTTTTTGCAAAGTGCCTAGCTGTTGATTTTCAACCCCAGTTCTGCCGCCACCTAGGGAAACCTAGCAAACCTATACATTTTTGAAAACTAGACTCCCAGGGGAATCCAGGATGGGGTGACTTGTCTGGCTCTCACCAGGTTCTGTTACCCAGAATCCCTTGCAAACCTCAAACTTTGTAAAAAAAACCAAATTTTCCTCACATTTATGTGGTGGAAAGTTCTGGAATCTGCGTGGATCCACAAAATTCCACACACCCCGCAATCCCCAAAGTCTTCCGAGAAAAATGGTACCTTACTTGTGTGGGTAGGCCTAGTGCCCGCGACAGGAAACGGCCTAAAACACAACATGGACACACCACATTTTCACAGTGAAAACTGACCCTTTTTTTGCAAAGTGCATAGCTGTAGATTTTGAACCCTAGCTCTGCTGGCACCTAGGGAAACCTAGCAAATCTATACATTTTTGAAAACTAGACACCTAGGGTAATGCAAGATGGGGTGACTTGTCTGGCTCTCACCAGGTTCTGTTACCCAGAATCCCTTGCAAACTTCAAACTTTGTCAAAAATAACACATTTTCCTCACATTTCTGTGGTGGAAAGTTCTGGAATCTGCGTGGATCCACAAAATTCCACCCACCCCGCATTCCCCAAAGTCTTTCGAGAAAAATGGTAGCTCACTTGTGTGGGTAGGCCTAGTGCTGGTGACAGGAAACGGCCCAAAACGCAATGTGGACACGCCACATTTTCACAGTGAAAACAGACCCTTTTTTTCCAAAGTGCCTAGCGGTAGATTTTGAACCCTAGCTCTGCCGGCACCTAGGAAAAACTAGCAAACCTATACATTTTTGAAAACTAGACACCCAGGGGATTCCAGGATGGGGTAACCTGTCTGGCTCTCACCAGATTCTGTTACCCAGAATCCCTTGCAAACCTCAAACTTTGTAAAAAAAAAAAACACATTTTCCTCATATTTCTGTGGTGAAAAGTTCTGGGGATTCTGGGTAGGAAAACTTTGGGGGGTCCACGCAAGCCATAACTCGCTGGACTCCCCCTGGTGTCTAGTTTTTAGAAATGTGTGTCTCCTCAATACGTTTTGGGCCCTTGCCTGTCGCTGGTACTTGACCCACCCACGCGAGTGAGGTACCATTTTTATCGCAAGACCTGGGGGAACGATGGGTGGTAGGAAATTTATGGATCCATGCAGATTCCAGAACTTTCCCACACAGAAATTTGAGAAAAATTTGATTTTTTCAGCTTAATTTGAGGTTTGCAGGGGATTCTGGGTAGGAAAGCATTGTGGGTCCCATGCAAGCCATACCTCCTTAGACTCCCTCAGGTGTCTAGTTTTCAGAAATGTGTGGGTTTGGTAGGTTTCCCAAGATGGCTGACGAGCCCGGGGCCAAAAACCCAGGTGACCCCCCTGTCAAAACCAGGTTGTTTTGTGATAGGTAATTTTGATGTCTCTTCAATACGTTTTGAGCCCTTGCCTGTCGTGGGTATTTGACCCACCCACGCGAGTGAGGTACCACTTTTTATCGTGAGACCTGGGGGAATGCTGGGTGGTAGGAAATTTGTGTCAGCCCAGTGATCCCACAACTTTCCCACACAGAAATTTGAGAAAAATGTGATTTTTTCAGCTAAATTTGAGGTTTGCAGGGGATTCTGGGTAGGAAAACGTTGGGGGGCCCACGCAAGCCATACCTTGCTGGACTCCCCCGGGTGTCTAGTTTTCAGAAATGTGTGGGTTTGGTAGGTTTCTCAAGATGGCCGCCTAGCAGGGGTCCGAAAACCCAGGTGACCCCCTTCCAAAATCAGGTTGTTTTGTGATAGGTAATTTTGATGTCTCCTCAATACGTTTTGGGCCCTTGCCTGTCGCGGGTACGTGATCCACCCACAAGAGTGAGGTACAATTTTTATCAGGAGACCTGGGGGAACGCTGGGTGGTAGGAAATTTGTGGATCCACGCAGATTCCAGAACTTTCCATCACAGAAATGTGAGGAAAATGTGTTTCTTTTTACAAAGTTTGAGGTTTGCAAGGGATTGTGGGTAAGAGAACCTGGTGAGAGCCAGACAAGTCACCTCATCCTGGATTTCCCTAGGTGTCTAGTTTTCAAAAATGTATAGGTTTGCTAGGTTTCGCTAGGTGCCGGCAGAGCTAGGGTTCAAAATCTACAGCTAGGCACTTTGCAAAAAAAGGGTCAGTTTTCACTGTGAAAATATGGTGTGTCCACATTGCGTTTTGGGCCGTTTCTTGTCACGGGCACTAGGCCTACTCACACAACTGAGGTACCATTTTTCTTGGAAGACTTTGGGGAATGAAGGGTGGGTGGAATTTTGTGAATCCACTCAGATTCCAGAACTTTCCAGCTCAGAAATGTGAGGAAAATGTGGTTTTTTTTGACAAAGTTTGAGGTTTGCAAGGGATTCTGGGTAACAGAAACTGGTGAGAGCCAGACAAGTCACCCCATCCTGGATTCCCCCGTGTGTCTAGTTTTAAAAAATGTATAGGTTTGCTAGGTTTCCCTGGGTGCCGGCAGAGCTAGGGTTCAAAATCTACAGCTAGGCACTTTGCAAAAAAGGGGTCAGTTTTCACTGTAAAAATGTGGTGTGTCCATGTCGTGTTATGGGCCGTTTTCTGTCGGGGGCACTAGGCCTACCAATACAAGTGAGGTATCATTTTTATTGGAAGACTTTGGAGAATGTGGGGTGGGTGGAATTTTGTGGATCAATGCAGATTCCAGAACTTTCCATCACAGAAATGTGAGGAAAATGTGTTTTTTTGGACAAAGTTTGAGGTTTGCAACTGATTCTGGGTAAGAGAACCTGGTGAGAGCCAGACAAGTCACCACGTCCTGGATTCCCCTGGGTGTCTAGTTTTCAAAAATGTATAGGTTTGCTAGGTTTCCGTAGGTGCTGGCAGAGCTAGGGTTCAAAATGTACAGCTAGGCACTTTGCAAAAAAAGGGTCAGTTTTCAGTTTAAAAATGTGGTGTGTCCACGTTGCGTTTTGGGCCGTTTCCTGTCGCTAGTAGTAAGCCTGCCCAAACAAGTGATGTACCATTTTCTATCGGGAGACTTTGGGGAGTGCTGGGTGGGTGGAAGTTTGTGGATCTGCACAGATTCCAGAACTTTCCATCACTGAAATGTGAGGAAAATATGTTTTTTTTTTACAATGTTTGAGGTTTGCAAGGGATTCTGGGTAACAGAACCTAGTGAGAGTCTCACAAGTCACCCCATCCCGGATTCCCCTTGGTGTCTAGTTTTTAAAAGTATACAGGTTTGCTATGTTTCCCTAGGTGCCGGCTGCGCTAGGACCCAAAATCCACAGGTAGGCACATTCCGAAAAAAAGTCAGTGCCAGGTGGGCTTTCTGCCGCTCTGGGGAGGGGGGAAATCAGGGGCTATTGCCCCGATATGCCCCCAAGGGGGGCAGAAAGACTGTGGCTATCCTTTTGGGGGTGGGGGTATTGGGATGCCCATTGTGGGCAGCCCCAACCCCTACGTATAAAAAAGCCAGCATAATCGTGGCCCCTGGTGGACTTTCTGCCCCCCCTAGGGGGCAGATCAGGGGCCTCCTGGGGGGGCATAAAGGCTGTGGCATCTTTTTGGGGGGGGTGGGGAGCATTGGCATGCCCATTCTGGGCAGCCCCCACCCGAACTTTGGAAAACAAAAAATCCCTGGTGGCTAGTGGGCTTTCTGCTCCCCTGGGGGGGGGTAGATAAGGGGCTATTGCCCCATCTGCCTCCCAGGGGGGGCAGAAACACTGTAGCATTTGTTTTGGGGGTGGGGGCATTGACATGCCCATTCTGGGCAGCCCCCACCCCTACCTATATAAAAAATAAAAAATCCCTGGCGCTTAGTGGGCTTTCTTCCCCCCCCCCGGAGGGGCAGATCAGGGGCTATTGCCCCCATCTGCCTCCTGGAGGGGCAGAAAGTCTTTTGTTTTCTTTGGGGGGGTAGGGTGGGGACATTTGAATGCCCATTCTGGGCAGCCCCCACCCTGGGCCAATAAAAAAAATAATCCCTGGCGTCTAGGGTGCTTTCTGCCCCCCCGGGGGGGGGAAGATTGTGGGCTACTGCCCCTATCCACCCCCCAGGGGGGCAGAAAGACTGGAATTTTGTGGGGGAGGGGTGGGGCATTGGCATGCCCATCTTGGGCAGCCCCCACCCCCAAATTAATCGTTAAAAAAAACCCTGGTGTCTAGTGGGTTTTCTGCCCCCCCGGGGGGGCAGATTGGGGGCTACTGACCCCCAGGGGGGGAGAAAGACTGTAATTGTGCAGGGGAAGCATTGGCATGCCCATATTGGGCAGCGCCCACCCCTAATTCACTTTAAAAACAAATCCCTGGTTTCTAGTGGCCTACTGCCCCATCTGCCCCCCAGGGGCTGCAGAAAGTCTGAATTTACCACAAATATTATGGGGGAGCAAAGGCCCTTGCCCAAGGGGCCGCTCCCCCATCCCTGGTGCCTAGTGGGTGGATCCCTGCTTGGGGATTGCCCTCCTGCGGCAATACCCAAGTGGGGATCCACTAGGGAGGGGTACCATTGGAAAGGGAAGATTCTCCCCTTTTTATTGATACCTCTCCCGTCTTTCTATGTGCTCGGGGGGCTGAGATAGTACCCTGAGCATGTAGAAAGTGAAATTGAAATGAGCCTCAAGGCTCATTTCAGTTTCGGTTTCACTAAATGACGTCAGCACGACGTGCGCCCTGATCGTCATTTCAGGGAAACCATCTACACAGCCTCGGGAGCTGGGGAAGCTCTTCCCCAGCTCCCGGGGCTGTTGTGGGTGGAAAGAAATCCCTCTGGTGCCCGCACCAGAGGGATTTCTAGTGCCATGTGATCGGACGGCCGGGGGCCGTCCTACACACATGAGTACTGGTGCGTCGGATGGCCCCCGGCCGTCCGACACACCGAAGGTGTTAAAGAAATTAGACACCCACAAAGTAGAAGGTGACAGAAATCACTGTCAGCAGTAGCTGACAGCAAATAGGGCAAAAGGCTAAAGAAAAGGATGGTCACAGAACAAATAGCCTGGACCAGTCTAGGCAGCAGAAAGCTTTTTAGAGCGTGCTCTAAGGAAGGAGTATTGTGTAGAGTCCATGCACATCTAACTAGAACCACGTATATTTAGCACAAAAGTACATGTATCCATCCACGCCAGTTAGGTTATCTCGAACCAATGGAAAAGGATTGTCCGATAGGCTGCTGCTTCTTTCTCCATTCCCATGGTAAACGTACGAAGTCGGCAATGTATTCTCTGCAGAATGTCTACTTAGTTGCTAACATCATGTGCTTTAGATTCACTCTGAGATCCCACGAGAACCGTAAAGTCTATACTATTAGCTATTCAGAACTCACTGTTTGACAATGAACTATTCTAAAGCAGAAACATTTTAGTTGTAACTTTACTGAATTAAGTCATGAGATCCATATTTTTGTGTATGCACCATTGTTTTAATTTACTGTTTAACATTCATTATTGCATATATGTGACAGCTAAACTCTAACTAAATACGATGAGAACATGTAGCTTAGGAAGGAAAAGAATACATTCTTTAAAGTCTGAAAATTCTACAAAGATGACATGTCTTATGAAGTCAAACATTATTTATTTATTTCATGCAGCACAGTCCAGCATCTGCTAAAGCACTTATTTATTTAAGAAGAAAGTTAACGGAAAAGAAAGAGTTAGAGAAATAAAGGAGGCCCAGTCTGACTTGACAATGTAATTATGATAGAAATGAGTGCTTACTTCAACCAAAAAAAAAATCATCATGCTACACGTTAATTTGCACGTTTAAGAAAAGGCACGTTTTCTTTTATTTCATTCTTTAAGCATTTTCTTCTTAATATATTGCACAGTTTAAGACATTTATTTTAAGCTTACTTTTCCTGCTCTATCAGCATCCAGATATATTACACAACTGACATACACCTAAAACCAACCAGGACAATTGGCTTTGTCAGTCATTGCTAGGTGTTGAAATAAATGAGTAACAACAATGATTTTGTTGTAAATAACTGAATTTGTGAGACTGAATTAAATATTACTTAGGCCTGGGTAATGGTCTTTTGAGTGTCTGCCCTCTTTCTATCCACATCTATTTGCTCTGCATATCTTACACCTCATCTCTTTCGTCTTTAGCACGCACTTTTTATTCTCTCCTGAGTGCAAGTTCTTGCATCTCCTTCAGCTCACTACCCCCAAACATACAAAGCATTCACTCTCCTGTAAGCACTGCATTTTATTTTACTCTTGCCTTGTCAATAGTTTGAAAAACTGTGTACCTCCTTCACAAACACATTTGCACAGAATCACAACTGTAACTGGCACACATGATCATTGTTCTGTATGCTTTGTGGAGAGGCCAAGTATATCATGTATTTCGAATGGTTTAATGACCCATTGACAGCACTGTGAGAACCTCGCACTGCCTTCAGACTCCACTCCCAAACCGTGGCCCATGGTGAACATCTGGAGTTGACTCAGTTCAAAGTATGCACTATACAAGAGCAGTATGCTACACAAAAAAATACAGAAACGCGACATCCTGAAAGGTGCTAACACTCTTAGGGAATGCAAGATTAAGACATGAAATATAAACAAAACTAAATCTCTGGCTTTATAACTCTGAGGCACTTTACCTCTGCTAACCAGTGCGTGCATGTGCTATCTCCCTAAAACATGGTAACATTGGCACATACCTAACTGGCATATTTAATTTACATATAAGTCACTAGTAAAGTGCACTACATGTACTCAGGGCCTGTAAATTAAATGCTACTAGTAGGCATGCCTTATGAACACGGAAGGCTTGGGTCTGTGCTCTATCTGGACTAGACCACTCTTAAATTGTACTAACAAACACAGTGTCCAGATAGACTGTTTCTTAATTAATCATACGAGACTTCAGTGCTTTGTTCTAAAGCCCATGTGTTTTTTATTTTACTTCTTTTTGTACTTTCTTCAAACAAGATAAGACCATTATTCTCATGTCATCTTGTCGGGCCACACATATTTTTCAAAGAAATATTAAACATTCAAAACGATAACCAGTAATGTAACACCACAAAATGCAAAACAAAATTCGCAAGCACATTACATAGAACATTACATAAACAGTACAAGTGCAAGTAACCAGTCCGTGATTTTCAAATACACCTGGCGGACCCTCAAAGATAATTGTAAAGGCTCCTGCCTTTTGTCCTGCCTGTGTGTAACGCTCAGGGAATACTTTTTTCAAAGGGTGTTGTCTATAGGGAGAGAAAAAGATGTATGCATTCCCTCGTGGCACACCCAACTGTTTATCCCGTGAGCACAAGCCAACGCGTTTCGAACCCTGTCCTGCTTAGGGGCTCTCCTCAGGACTCGGACTTGGTGGTCTTGGTAAACTAAAAATTAAAACCAAAGAATGTGTCTTTTAGTATTGTGTCACTAAACTCCACCCATACTTAGCCACCCTGTATGTATTAAAAATAGAACCTACTTTTGGTCCCCGAGCCCTGATGAAATTGACGCAAATAATTGGCAATGAAACATGTTGGCCTTTCCTAACTTAAATGGTCTAACACTTGCGGTTCTTTTTATTTGAGTGTGCTCACGGCGTTCAATAAAGTAGGTATATTTGCAAGTGAGTCACAACTCATTTTAGCTTGGAGAAGCAATCTTTTTCTTCTTTCTCACTACGGGGTCGGATTGGCGAAGAATGACACAAGTATTTACATTGCATTCTTTCACATTTTACTCTTTTCTTCACCTCTAAAATCAGAACACTGTTTTTCGTTTTTCACGATCATGAAGGTCACCAATGATGATAGCGTGAGCAAACTGGTGAGTACCAACCAGCAGCTCCCTTGGTGATGCTTACGTGAGGTACCTTCTGACCTTTCACACATTTTTTCCTTTTGGATTATTCTTACAAGACGAAATGCTATTTGGTGTATTGACAAACAGTTAAAATTGAACACTGGGAACCTGGTGTGACTGGCATTTTTATGAAGCCAGCTCCTGGGCAGGGATAGAGTCAGACTGCCCCTGGTGTCCTTGAAGAGATATAGTGTTCTTTCATAATCAGGTCTTTTATATTACGGTTCAGTGACTGGAGGGCGACGTGATTGGAATTTTCCATCTTTTGCTTCCTTTTGTGTATGAAGTAAATCCTCTTGCCAGGTCTAAACCTTCTTTTTTAATACATATGTCACCACTAAAGAAGGCCCTGAACAACCCTAAAGGCAGGGCACAGTGCATTTAAAAAGTATGACATGTACATTTAAGTTTTACATGTCCTGGTAGTGAAAGACTATTACATTTGTTTTTCACTACTGCATGGGGTATGTATCACACAGGTTAGCATTGGAATTGCCTTATTACATCTTATAAGTGTAATTTCCAATTGAGACAAGATAGAGATTTCATGTTTGGTGTCTCTGGACTCTTACTTTAAAATCACAACTTATGGTGAAGTCGGATTTTAAATTGCAAGTCTGACAATGCTACTTTCAGAAAGTTGGCATTTTCTTACGTTAACCATTTTGTGCCTATGCCTGTCTCTTAATACACGTCTAGGTGGATGACAGCTAGGCTTTGTGCATTTCCTCTAGACAGCCATACACAAAGGGAGCGTAGGTGTGCCTGATGCGCCAGTCACAACCTGATGGCCCATCACCTGGCTGATGGGTCTTCCTGAGCTAGATGGGAGGGAAGAGTTGACACTTGCACCTGAATAGAGCTGTGCCTGTCTCCACACAAAGAGCAGCAAGCCCCTTTGTAGTGAGTCTGGAGCCAGGGCAGGAAGCGCAGGGACCCTGTGCACTTCAAAACGTTTCTTTGAAGTCTCTCCCAATTCAAAGGCACAACTGGGTATAAGTACTGGACCTGTGACACCACCAACTCAGTACATTTCTGGACATGTGACTACTCTGCCAGGAATAAGAACTGCTGTTTTGCTGAAAGGACTGCTACTCTGCTGACCTGCTGCTTTGCTGGACTCTGCCTTTCTGTGTTCTTGCCTTGCTGAGCTGCCCTGCTGCCTGCTGTTCCCCTTCCTGGGTGAAAAGAACTGGACCTGCATCACTTGAATGCAGAGTGTATCCAAGGGCTTGCATCTTGTTGCCTAAGTCTCAGGGACACAGAAGACATAGAACCCACCTGTTCTAACCCATGGGCTCATCTGCTTCTGAGTCCTACCAAGTGTTGCCTTCCCAGTCCTGGAACCTTGGAAGAGGACCTAGGGGTTTGTTCCAGTGGAACCAACACATCCTCTGCTGCGAGAGCAGAATCGAAGCATCGCTGCTGTTGCGGGAACCGGATCAGTGCATCGCACTCTGAACCACTGCTCCGGAACCGACGCATCGGCACCAGAGTGTGGAGAAGTTTGACGCATCACCTGTACAGCGGGAACAAACCCAGTGGATTGCATTCGGAACTGCCACAATTTGGAACCGGTGCTTACCTCATGGACCCAACGCATTGCTGCAGTTGAGTGGAGAACTTCGGCGCAACACCTCACCTGCATGGGGATCAACAACGCATTTCGTTGTTGCGACCAGGATTAACATACTTTTGATCAGTGGGCCCCACGTGGGTCCTGTAGCTGGCCTGCATTCTATCACAAGCAGCCTGACCATGAAAATGTCGTGGTAAGGGACAGTGAAAATGTTCAACTGACCCCATTGCCATGGGAGACTGCTCCCATGGCAAGAGGTTCAATGTTTTGGATTTTCTTTTTGGAAATTAAAAAAAAGGTGCAAGTTTTATGTACAATATCTGTATTATATTGCATTGCAACATTTATATAGTGCTTACTATGCCTATGTGGGGTGCTGAAGCGCTTGTCTACATGGGTCACACACTACACCGTACAGGGTGTTTGGGTGGAATTGTGTTGTCTTTGTTTTGATCCTGTGTAGTAAGTGTTTCCATGTTGTGCATGAGGACTACCGAGGTGCAGTCATTATGTTATGGGATGCAGCACTTAGCATTGTGATGGATGAAGAGGTGTGAGAGATAGGCATGCAGTTTGTGGTTATCAGTAAGCTGGTAGCTTTGAGCAGCTCTGCAGGGCCTTTTTGGTATTTTGCATGCTCATAGACTACTTTGCTGCTTACTTTACTGGGTCGTCCATTCTGAGATTTTGCATTTAAAGTTTATGGGCCTGAGCCAGCAAAGGTTAAAGGGAGAAGTGGTGGAGAGATCTACTGGGATGGACTCTGTTAATATCATCCCAAATCCAGCTGGTGGCTGGCATCAACGGTAGGCGGGCGCGGGCGCGTGCTCAAATAAAATAAAATAAATATCAAAATAAATGGCCGCGCGCACACAAATATAAACTTAAAATATATTAAAAGAAACATGTACCTGACAACATGACCTCCTGCTCCGGACATCGCCATGCTGCAGCCCGGCCACTAAGAAGTTTCCTTGACCAATCAGGGCGCTGCTCTGACCAGCATGAGATAGATAGATAGAGCAGCGCCCTGATTGGAGGGAGTGTCCTGTCCCAGCACTCCACAGTGCTACGGAGACCTGCAGTTGCTTCTAACCTAGCTGTCTTAAGACAGCTGGGTTAGAGGATTCAAAGTGTGCATGTCTGACTGGCTGTCGCAAGATGGCTGGCCAAAAAGGCATGAGCACTTTGAAAAGTACACATACAACCTACCCTCCTCCCAGTCCCTGATGATGTCATTCAGCAGCAGGCCTCCACCATCCTGACTCTCGTTCAGGACGGGAGGATGTAAAATAAAATGGTAATGATGAATTACCATTTTATTTTTAATCTTGGGAGCATTTAAGTGGGCGACGCTCCTCCACTCTAACGGAGGAGCCGCCCCTGCCCAAATATGATTGTGATCATGAGATGCCAAGAAGTGGCCGTAGTATGTTGCTAGTCGGGACCTGCAGTGTTGAACTAAATTCCTCTGTTGGCCAATGGTATGTGACGGATCTCTTCAGTTATTCTGTGCCTGTTCAGTTGGAGATGGGTTGTTTATTTTCTGTGTACTGATACAGCCTTGGGTGATGGATATGACCCTTAGCTATTTTGTCTTATGTGAGTGTAAGAGTGTCAAGCAGTAAAAGGGAAATTATTAAGCAGCCTGTATGAGCTACAATTCACGGTCTGACTGCTGAGTGTTATGGTATAAGGTTTAGTGTGGGTTATATATCCTTTGACACCAATTACATCACAGGAAGTGATGTCTTATGACCTTTGACCTGCTATCACCACCCCCTCTGCTGTCTCTTTTCTCAACTGTCTGTTTTTTATTAACCCCCTTACCTGTCTCTCTCACCTGTTGCTGTCTCTTATTCGCCCTGTGTCCTCCTATATCTCAACTGAGTCTTTTGCAATTGTCTTCTTATCATATTTCACCCGTATTCAGTTGACTTTCTCACCTGTTTCTTTTACACCTCTCTGTCACCTATCTCCCACCTCTCTTACTCTAGCTGCCTCTTTCTCAGCTGTCTCAGTGTCAATATCACATTTATATCTCTCACCTTTCGCCTTCAACACCTCTTCCTCAGCTGTCTTTTTTTAATCTGCTGGTCTCCTTTGTCTCACTCTACAACAGGCATAAGCTCTCTATCTCCCATTCTGCTTTAACACTTTATCACCACTTTCTCAACTGTCTCCATACTTTTAGCTGTCACTTTCTCATCTGCCTACCTCCCAATCTCCCATCTATCCTTCCAACATGTCTCTTTATTGCGCGTCTCCCTCACACCTGTCTCTTCTCTGCTGTTTCTCAATATTTTCTCTATCACCTCTCTCATGACTTCGTTCCCCCTCTCGATTTCATTCTCTCTGAACATTCTCTCACTAGCCTCTCACCTCTCTCTCACATGTCCCTCCCCCTTTCAGCCTCTTCTTTCTTATTTGTCTCCTACCTGTCCCTCTGAACTGTATCTTTCTAATAAGTCACATCTATCTCCCTCTGCCTCCCAGTTGTTTATCACCCCTTTAACTTTTCTCAAACCTGCCTCTTCCCCTCTCTCTGTCTCCCATAACTACCTCTTTTTCATTTGTCTCTATCTATATCACATTTCTGTTACTATGATCGCCTCTCACTAGTAGTTACCGCAAACTTTTAACTGTCTCTTTGTCACATGCCTATGTGTTTATCACCTCTTCCTTTCAAATGTGTCACACTCTTTCACATCTGTCTATAGCTCTCTCACATCTCTCTGTCTCTCTTTCACACCTTTGTCCTTGTCTCTGTTTCTTACCTGTCTCTATACAGTGTCCTCTTTCTCTATTCCTTGCATTATTTTCTTGTCATAGTCTTTCCACTCTAACCTTTCTCTCTCCTGTAATTCTTGCCATCTTCACTTTCTCAGGAGCAGTAGGAGGCACATGGATGCCTTTTGTAGGGGCAGGCTCCACTTGTAAACTAAATAATTGTTTTTCAAGTGTCCGTACTTAGATCTTGCTTCTGCTTAGACTTTTCATGCTTCCTCATCACATAGTGTAGCTGAGGGGCACGGAAAGCATACAAGGCGCAGTAGAGCCTTGGTTAACTTTGTTTGTGACACTGCCCTTAACAAACACTGTGTCTTTTTAATCAGCCCAAAATGTTCAGAGGGCACTCTTCTTTCTATTTGTCCTAATTGCATAAGAACATTCTCTGAAAATTCCGAATTTATTGCCATTTCATATGTTTTGGGACCAATTCACAAAGACACAAATACATTGCAAGAGTACATAATAGAGTAATAAAGAAGTACTACTGCACATAGTTCAAAACCAAACACATTTGTTAGTTGACTCATTTGCATACTCTATGGACAGATGCCTTGGAAAGACTTTGTTCCCAAAATAGAATCACATATGCACAAGTTATTTTAAAAATATTCAATGTATTTGTATTATTTATGTAAAATATTAAAAATATTACATTAAGAATCTTAGCAGTACCTTCAATATATTAGCTCATTATCTCAAAAGCATAGCTGTGCCCAGGCGACCCAGTTTGTGGAAACTTTAGAGGGCCTTAACCTCACACAATTGGTTACCACACCCACTCATAGGGCATGCCACATGCTAGCTCTGATTTTTTCCAACACTCAGAACCTTAGAGTGGGAGTCTCTCTATGTTTGACTTGGACTGATCACTTTTTGGTATCGTTTACTTTTAATTCAGAATCGAGGCCATCATTATCTAGAACAACAGAAGTAACGAAAAGAGACTGGAGGTTAGTCACTAAAGAAGCCTTCGGGCCGGTACTCTCTGAAACCTTGCCACAGATGTCAGGTAACCCGCACAATGACTCAACTCGCTTTAATGCATGGGTCACGACCGCCCTAGATATAGTTGCCCCGCTCACATCAGCCACTTCGAAAAGATCTAAAGCTTCTGCCCCTTGGTTTTCTGAGGAAATAAGAAGAGTCTTTGTAAGAGGCTGGAATGGACTTGGAGACAGTTCTACAATTTAGAAGATAAAGGCCTCTACAAAGAAGCCTTGAAAAAATTCTATAGGCTGAAGCGATGCAAGATGAGAGAATATTTTACTAATTGTATTCAGACCTCAGACAGTTCCACCAAAGAAATCTTTAAGATCGTGAAATATTTTACTAAATCCTACAGCGTTAGACAGCCCATTTCTCCCATCTCTTGCTCTATTCTCGAGCCTATCGGACTTTTTTGAGGAAAAGATCTTGAAGATCTATGCCACTTTTCCACCAGTAGTGGAACCCTCCATTCACCAGCAGATCCCTGACTTACACACATCATTGTCAAATTTTCTCCCTCTGTCTATGGAGGAGTCACTGCAGGAACTTCTGAAATGTAAATCAGGCTCCCTGGGTGATCCTTGCCCGGCCCACCTTTTTAATATGCTGGCACACTGGCTAAATCCTCCTCTAAATCAGATCTGAAACGCCTCCCTGAAAGCAGGCATTTATCCTGTGGTATGGAAGCAAGAGTTCCTACTTCTTTTATTAGAGAAACCTGAGGCCGATCCTGGGGTGCTCAGCAATTTTCGACTTATCTCCCTGCTGCCAGCCCCTGCTAAAATTTTGGAGAAGGTTGTCCATAAGCAACTGACTGGCTTCATTGAAACTAATGGACTCCTACACGATTCCCAGTTGGGTTTCAGAGCTGGTTACAGCTCAGAAACCGCTCTTTTGGAAGTCTCTGAATCTGTTCGAGAGTCTGTAGACCAAGGGGACTCTGCTATGCTGGTGCTTTTAGACTTATCGGCAGCATTTGATACTGTGGCACATCCCATTCTGCTCTGGAGCCTGAATCAGGTGTGTGTGTGTAGCACAGTACTGTCCTGGATACGCTCATTCTTGGAGAAATGCTCTCAACAGGTGTTTCTTCACCCTTTTCTATCGGCACAGAAAATTTGGTGTGCGGGGTACCACAGGGCTCGGCACTAAACCCTCTGCTCTTAAACATCTACCTTGCCCCATTGGCTGCACTTATTGAATCTTGGGGTGTAAAGGTTGTTTCTTATGCGGATGTTACGCAGCTAGTGTT
This sequence comes from Calotriton arnoldi, assembly GCA_963921515.1. Taxonomy (NCBI): domain Eukaryota; kingdom Metazoa; phylum Chordata; class Amphibia; order Caudata; family Salamandridae; genus Calotriton; species Calotriton arnoldi. Next base: position 1,380,569 of record CAWUFW010001071.1, read on the forward strand.
GTTCTCTTTTAAAGAACACTCAGTGGCAGCCTTTCTCAATTTTAAGGAATGTTTAAAAAACATCTTGGAATGGATAAATGAGAACTGCCTGAAATTGAATGCGGATAAGACGGAAGTTCTGTTCTTTTGCCAAGCTAATCCCCCTCCGTCGAATCTCTGGTGGCTGCCAGAGATGAATCCACCGCCAACTCTGTCAGAGAAGATCAGAAACTTGGGTATTAGGCTGGATAAGGACCTATCTTTCAACGCACAGGTATGACAAATTTCCTCTTCGTGTTTCTGGAACTTGAGATCTATTCGGAAATTGATACGCTTTTTGCCGGAGGAACACTGGAAAGCAATGGTGCATGCTTTGGTGACCTCACAGTTGGACTATGCTAATAGCTTGTACTTGGGGTTGCCTGCAGACTTGTTCCGCAGGCTACAAATCATCCAGAACTCCGTGGCAAGATTGATTAGGCGGATACCTTTCCGCCACCATATCTCCCCTCACTTGAGACAGCTGTATTAGCTTCAATAATTAGAAGGATGGAGTTCAAGTCGTTGATCCTGGCATTTAGAGCCACTAGGGATCTGGGTCCTAGGTACTTTAGGCAGAGGTTGCATCCATATCATCAAGATTGTGTCTTGAGATCTAACCACTTGCGGCTCTTACAGGTTCCAAGATTCTGCAAAGCCCGAATAGGTGGCAGACCTTTTGCGGTAAAAACAGCAAAACTCTGGAACTCTTTGCCGGTCCACCTTTGCAGGATGGAATCAGAATTAGAATTCAGGAAAGCACTATAAAAATGGCTCTTCAATCAGACGTAATTGACAAATGACCCTCACTTGAGCCGTCCGCGAGCGCAGGGACACCTCCGTAGAGGTAGCTGTGCGCTTTAGAAATGGTTATTTCATTACATTACAGTACATATGTTACTCAGTGAATGCCCAGAACTTTAACTACCCAATAACCAAGGCAGCAGTTACAATTGTGTCCCATTTAACATCCTGTCACTTAAAATACACAGGGTAGTTTTTCCTATTTGTACTTTATTGAAATATTTGACCTAAAGTTGTTGCGTTAAATCTATTCTCAAGTGGTAGGCAGTCACAGTTTCAACCGACAATAGATTCATAGTTTTCATACATCAGGTATGTAATTTTTTTAACTCATTCACTTGGGATATAACACACTACACAAATGCAATAAAACACAAGTAATATAACTAAATAGAAGAACATCAGTATAGTGGAAGATACATCTAGAAGTAAATGCAAATTATCATGCCATTCACCTGCAGTTCACATTCTTATTATGTGATGCAGGGGAAACAAACAAAAATGTCATCCAACCAGTTTTATCTAACCAGTAAAACCTTATATTCAAATGAATGGGTTTTTTATAAAGGAGCTACTTGGATGGTAATTTTTGTGGAGCATGGCGTGATGCTCTTTATTTCTGAATAGGGTTCTTTAAACCAGTGGTTCTTAACCTTATGATTTCCGTGGACCTCACTGAATCATTACTGGAAGCCAGGCACTCCAGCCTCAGCAATTTCTATGATTTGAACCTCAAAACATATATAAAAATACAGAAAGAAGTATAAAATTAACCAATACACACATTATAAAAATATTTTATTAACTTCGCAAACAAAAAAACAAAAATTTTAATTTTAATTTTGATGGAAAGTTTTGGGCGTTGCAAAAATTGATTTTATTTTAAAAAGATGAAGCAATATATTAGACTCTACTATATGGTGTGGACCCCGAATATCTAAGGGCCTGATTATGACTACGGCCGTAGCCACTGTGACGGTGCGGGCACTGCCGCACGGGTGGTCTCACCACCCTATTAGAAGTTGGGCGGTCTGACCGCCATAGGACCACTGCTAGCGCCAGGGATCAGAGATCCCTGCTGGTGTTGAGGTGGTCTTGAGGCCGCAATATGCTTGGCAGTGCCACTGCAGCACCGCCAACCATATTACGAGTTTCCTCTCTGCCATGGTTTTTATGGTGGTGAGCCCACCATGAAAACTGTGGCGGAAAGGAAACAAAGGGGGCCATACATGGCACTCAGTTGCCTCAGGGCCATGGGGTGCATGGACGGGGGCACATGTTGTGCCGCCCTGTGTGCATGCACCCCAGTTCCTGCACAGCATGGACTGCAGAGTCCATGCTGTGCAGGAACCGCCTTTGACGCTCCCATTGCGGTGCCTTTTTTCAGAGGCATCACCATAGGACCGCCAAAGAAACACCCGCCAGAGACGAAAAAAGTAATAATATTGCGGGCGATGTCAGTACGGCTTTGGCGGTGTGGCAGTGAAGCGGCGGCATGGCGGCCCCGCTCCCACACCACCCAAGTCGTAATCAGGTCCTAAGTCAGAATACCAGCGGTACTAAATATCGGAGCTAGAATATGGTGAGTATAATTATATTGAGGTAAATAATGTCATTTTAATTATATCGTACTTTTATTTTTTATAACACTATCAAAATAGAAAATATTGGTATTGTGCAATTGTAAAATGTTTTTACTACTTATGTATTTATTTATGCTTATATTGTTAATATTTTTAAATATTCTTATGCTAATTTTGTTTTTGCCTTCACATTGTTTTTTTAGTAAATTGGTAATCCTGATTTTTTTTCAGGATATTGGGTATTTTGGGGGATTTGGGCAGGTAGTGTTCTAAATATAATGTTGTTAAATTATAATAATTTTTGAGTACTTTTTAAAAAAACATTTTGAAAAATAATTGTTTTATGAAAATATTTTTGATTAATTCAAATGTTAATATATTATATCCAAAGGAGATTTTTTCGGGTTGCTGGAATACAAAAGGGTCTAGGGTGGATAGAGTTTTAAAATAATATGTATTGTACATGACAGCCTTTGGTGTGGTCTTCCCCCAAACATTTTTCCTTCTCTTATCGTATTGGCTGAAATTCTCTCTTGTTAGCCTTAGGACTCTCTGGGGCATATTCTCAAGAACGTGTGATAACCACCGCAAGTTTAGCTTAACGCAACTTTGCATATCGCAGTCTATCGCGGGAAAACAACGCCGTGTTAACGTAGTATTCCCAACCTGGCGGCACCATGCGATAGTCCCATGATAACGTGTCAAATGACCGCGTTAAAATTAGCGCGACGCCCCTAAAATGCGAAACACGAACGCGAATAAAGTTGCGATGAGGCCAACCGCGATACAAAAATCAGCGATAACCAGCGACAGGCCTCCAATTCCCATGCGTCATGCGGGAAAATGCACCATAAAAGCTGAACAAGAAAAACACACCATAAACAAAATAAACTGCGTAGCAACATGGATGCACCCGGAACGAGTGCCCAGGTCAATGCGAACCCCACAAGCCCCACAGACCACCAGCAAGGAACCTCGGGGTCGGGGAAGGCCAAGGAGAAGAGGAAGAGGAACACTGGGTACAGTCCGCATGACAACTGGATCATCATCACGGAGGTGACAGAGCACTAACAACGGTAAATATCAAAAGGAGAGGGAGGAATAAAGTAGACTAGTTCATTTCCCCAAGGGATATGATAATAATCAAAAGGAGCTAGCTAAACGAATAAACAAATACTCTGGAGATGTATGTCTGGAAAAACAATTTTGTTTTGTATGAAGGCCCTCACCCACCAACCTGGTTGGTGGCATGCTTCATCATCGGGCCCCACCCGATGGTACCGAATGTACCCCGGGTGTGCTGCGACGTCTGCTTGCAGCGGAGCGGATTTTGTAAAGTGAGTGTGCAGTAATAGCTGTGGTGAGTGTGAAAATAAAAACTGTCCAATGAGTCCCAAAGTCCACCAGGGAATTTTATTCATGGGCTCATGGCAGTATTAAAAAGCAAGGCTATGGATATTGTCTGGGGTGATTATTGCCCCTTATATCCAGTGAGGTCAACTAGTTTCAGCCAGGCCTTGTGGTAAAAACTGGCTTTCATCAGGACCGGTATGTGTATTGTGAATTAAAAGAGGGGTCTATAGAATGTACAGGCTCCTATGTGCCGCACACGCTATGGTGCGAGAAATGTAAGAGGATGGTTTCCTCTAAAGTCGTGCCTAAAAGAGACGAACAAACATAAAAGACAAACAAACATCCAGGGTAAGGCATATGATAGAGCACCGTAAACATCACAGTGACTTGATATCATCGTGCCTTAAATCGGAATAAAGCGATCCGTGTCGGTATGTGAAGCTCAATGATCGTAGTTGAATTTATGCGTTATTGTGCTAGTCAATTTCAACAAATAGTGGCATTGAAAACATGCAGGCACGGAAAACTAAGCGGCTTACTCTTATAGTCTAAGAGACTGACTCCATGAGTCCCCGGCGGGGGTTCGACTTTCAGTCACACTCTAGTTGAAGTTAGAAAGAGGAAAATAATCAGGGGGGGGGGGGGGCCCTTAGCGGTCACGCATATATGTTAAAACAGCAGTTTCTCGCGTTATCTTACTTACTTCGTCACAGTCTAGAACCCACAGTACCACCTACTTGGCCGTTACGGGAACTCCGTCGATGTTTGCACTAGTTTCTGCGGAGTTTAAATACGCGTCGGGTGCTGCAGCTGTGTACGCTTTCCCGCCCGCTGCGCTGAACGTCATTCATAGACCGCAGCTGATGTCGATGATGCGAGTAGCGTCTGAGAAGAAAAAAGAAAACAACGGACTACACAAAAACTGCCCAGCGTGACTAGCGTCTGGGGAAAAGAAGTAGAAACAAACAACAGACTACACTCGTATGTGGTCTCCACTAGGATGCTATATACATAGGTGATTCTATTTCACAGGAAACTCGCATCATCGACGGAGTTCCCGTCCCGAGTGTGACTGAAAGTCGAACCCCCGCCGGGGACTCATGGAGTCAGTCTCTTAGACTATAAGAGTAAGCCGCTTAGTTTTCCGTGCCTGCATGTTTTCAATGCCACTATTTGTTGAAATTGACTAGCACAATAACGCATAAATTCAACTACGATCATTGAGCTTCACATACCGACACGGATCGCTTTATTCCGATTTAAGGCACGATGATATCAAGTCACTGTGATGTTTACGGTGCTCTATCATATGCCTTACCCTGGATGTTTGTTTGTCTTTTATGTTTGTTCGTCTCTTTTTTAGGGCACGACTTTAGAGGAAACCATCCTCTTACATTTCTCGCACCATAGCGTGTGCGGCACATAGGAGCCTGTACATTCTATAGACCCCTCTTTTAATTCACAATACACATACCGGTCCTGATGAAAGCCAGTTTTTACCACAAGGCCTGGCTGAAACTAGTTGACCTCACTGGATATAAGGGGCAATAATCACCCCAGACAATATCCATAGCCTTGCTTTTAATACTGCCATGAGCCCATGAATAAAATTCCCCTGGTGGACTTTGGGACTCATTGGACAGTTTTTATTTTCACACTCACCACAGCTATTACTGCACACTCACTTTACAAAATCCGCTCCGCTGCAAGCAGACGTCGCAGCACACCCGGGGTACATTCGGTACCATCGGGTGGGGCCCGATGATGAAGCATGCCACCAACCAGGTTGGTGGGTGAGGGCCTTCATACAAAACAAAATTGTTTTTCCAGACATACATCTCCAGAGTATTTGTTTATTCGTTTAGCTAGCTCCTTTTGATTATTATCAGAGCACTAACAACACCTGTCCCTCACCTCCACCGTGTCATTGGCAACACAGACGGAAAAATGGCATTCCATCGTGAATGCAGCCGGAGTGTCGAGGAGGCCAATATGCGCTGGCACGATGTGAAAAGCCAAACCAAGCAGAAACCCTCTGCCAACAGGAAGGCAGCAACGGCGAATGGAGGTGGGAGCCCTGCGCCATAGGAGGAGCTGGAGCAAATGGTGGCCACAGTCATCAGTGTGGAGACGGTGCAAGGAGTCGGGAGTCCGGACACTGCTCAACATGACCTGACACAACATCAACAGGGTGAGTAATGAACAGGGACTGTGGGGACGGGGAGACAGGCACAATGGCACACATGCACAACGACGTGTAGCACACCGCACACCCACAATGACCCTGGGTCATGTCCCTGATCCCCGTGGCACACTGCAGCACACATACAAACATCAAGTAGGCCCCCGTCCACCATGTGCTCAAAGGGGTCCCACCCCACACATCACCAATTACACAACATACACATGCACCTGTGCGAAACACAGCAAAGATGCGTATGTGAGAGCCACACTGACAATGCAAGTGACACCACATGACGAGCAGCATGGCTGGAGTACAATCACCATGACATTGTGCACACCACGAGACTGAGGTGGCTGAGTGTGGACCACATCCGGAAAGGAGCAGGTCACACTCTGACACATCCACAAACAACCACTGACATCAACAATACATCTGCAGACAAACAATGCACAAGAGTACAAAAACCGTCCAAGAGCACAAATGACCCAAGTCGCCAACATCACAGCACCTTAAAAGCACAAAAGCCAAAGGCACACCGCCTCCAAGGGATAAGGGGCAGCAAAATCACAGCTGCAGGTGCGACTCTCACACAATGCAGCACACACACATAGCAATGACAGCACATCCACATGGACAACAATGTGGTACACAGTGCAACACTTACACTGCAGAACAGAGGACACAACTGGGTCCGCCTGTGAGTAGAAAATGGCCAATCACATCTGACATAGCAGGAAACTGGGAAATGCAAATGTACGTGTACAACCTCACCTACGTCATGTAGTCCAAATGTCTACTGTCCCGCATCAAATAGTCCGCCCCTCCCAAACAGTCACAATGTACATTGTCATGCAGTCTGTATGTAAACTTGAACAATGCGGCAACATACATGCCAACACAATGTCAACAAGCATCTCCCCTTCATATTGCAGAGGGACAAACAACACCTCCAGCAGAGCAGACCAGACAACTCTACAATGATGCTGAAGAGGACCTCCACACTTCCGACACCGACGCCCTACAACAGTCCATGGACATCTTAGGCAATCGACCTCCAGGAGCAGGGCAGCACCGCTGCATCGAGGATACCCCACCCCCTGCACAGACAACACAGCTAGACGCACCCACCACCCCAGCTGGCTCCCAGCAGCCCACCGAAGCACACGTCACATTCCAAGGCCAGGTGTCAGACTGCCAGAAGGGGGTGGCCGAACATGTGCGGGTGGGGTACTACCTCATGGAAGCCCAATTAGATCACATACGTGGGTGTCTAAGTCCCATCAGGGACCACCTACACACCCCAACAGAGACCCACACTGTGACAGAGACACATGCCTTTGCACATTTCCAGTACTGAACCACACCCAGAGCCACGGGATAAGCGTCCACACCCCTACGCTGGACTGGCGTACGCCGGCCCAGTTCACTCCTCTTACGTATTGAGTGGGGGACGACAAGGCTACATGTGCAATGTCTCACCCGCTGCCTGCGGTGACATGGCTGCGTCCTCTGTACATGGCACACTGTAATGTTGTAGGGCCCGGGGCCCTAATGCATACATCATGAGCACACGGACACACTCAGATAGTTCGTTGAACTGGCTACGGGCACGTGCGCTCGACACCTTTATTGGCATGGTCAGATGTACAGTGACGCATGTGCTCGATGTGTGTGGGGTGAGTGTAAGCCAGCCCTCATGGAGTCGTTGGTGCTGGCAACAACTTGAACAGTGATCACAATTAAAGCAGAAACAGAAAACACCAGCATAACAGGAACAACTGTGAAGCATCATGGTGGTAGCCGGAGAAAGTACAGTGTTCACCCAACATGCAAGCAGAATGGTCCATGATTTGTGGTGCACTGAGTTAGTGGCACCTGAAGAGCTGAGCAGGGTATCAAGCTGATGATGGCCCCCACAACAGGTGTGAGCAACTCTCATAGTCTGGCAGTAAGACACTTCCGACTCTGACACCTGTTGTTTGGAGTTGGTCCTGGTGGTGGTGGCGTGTGCATCCTGCGGTGATGCGACGTCCGGGCAGGTCAGTACTCGATTTGATGTGTGAGCCCAGGTGGACCGCAGTTGAGGCAGGAGGCAGCGGACAGCGCAGGGCCAAAGACACATGGCCTTGATGACCCCCAGTCCATCGACCCAGAGGCCATCCAATATGCTATCAGACAGGGGCCATAACTTGAGCTGCACAGAGTTAGTGGCCCCGGATGCACTGTGGCCGGCACAGGCACACCGCCACGGGACGGTGACTTGCGGTGCAGTGAGATAGGGCCACGCGAGGTGAGCGGGTCCTCGTCAATGTCGAAGGTGAATGTAGTGGAGGTTTGCGGAGGACAGTGGAAGGTGTCCTCCAGGGCATGATGCAGAGGGCAGAAGCCGGCCGGAAGCGGCAAATGGAGGAGTGGAATGCTACAGCCTCTTTTTTGCCACAAATTCAGTATCACCAACATGATGATGAAGACAACCCCCAGTCCATAGACTCAGTCGCCACCAAAGTCCAACCAGAAAGTGTCCATGGATGTCGGGGAACAGACTTAGTGGCACCGGAGCTGAAAGGGGATGCAGTCTGCGATGAGGCCAGTACAATGATATCAAGTCTGCCATTAATGAATCATGACTGAATTCCCAATGTGTGACCTACTCGACTGCAGTGTAGGCCGAAGGCGTAGTCATCAAGGGCCCACAGACACATGTAGTTGGGATGCCATGCACATACTTTGTGTCACCACATCGAAGGGAGTATAGTGATTTGAACTCTGCATTGATAGGTGTACTCAGCCATTGTATAATCAAGACTCAGTTCCAAATGTGTGACCTACTTGACCGCAGTGTAGGCCGGAGGCAGCGGTCAGCATGGGCCCACAGCCACGTGTCGTTGGCCCGCGATGCACAGAGTTAGTGACACCAGAGCAGTTGTTGGCAGTGTCCGATCACCTCCGTAACGATGATCCTTTTCTCCTCCGGACTGAACCGCGTCTTCCTCTTACTCGTCTACTTCCGTACAATGATATGAACTCCGCCATGCAGAAATCAAGACTCAGTTCCACATGTGTGACCTACTCGACCGCAGTGTAGGCCGAAGGCAGTAGTCAGCAAGGGACCACAGACAGGTGTAGTTCGAATGCTATGCACAGAGTTGGTGGCACCACATCGAAGGGAGTACAGTGATATAAACTCAGCCATGAAGTGTGTACTCTGCCATTGCATAATCAAGACTCAGTTCCAAATGTGTGACCTACTTGACCGTAGTGTAGGCCGGAGGCAGAGGTGGAGTACGTCAACGAGAAAGGAGTAAAGCGGGCCTGTGTCGCGGAGGCCGTGATGGTCTGAGGAGGCTGCCAAGGTCGTGGGCTTCAGGCTTGGAGCTTGCGCCGGCACGTGGTGGGCCCTCTTTGACACACGCCGGTGTCGGCAGGTGAGCAGTGAGGCCTGGCTGCGCCGGGGCGGGCATGATGGGTTCGGGGACCAGCGGCCCAGGGTGCAGCAGGCGCACAGGATCGCAGGCCACACCACTCCCGGCGACGGCATCGGCCTCGTGGCGGGGTGGGAGGCACCACCCTGGCAGACACATTGGGCATTCCGGAAGAGAACCACGCCCAGAGCTACGTGCTTTTTATTCACACCCCTACGCTGGTGTACGCCGGGCCAGCCCACTCCGCACACGCTTACAGGGGGGGACGTCACAAGCAACATTTCCGCGATCTTCCCCACTGGCTGGGGTGACATGGTTGCGTCCACTGTCCCCTACTCTCCAAACACCAGAAGTGCATGTAGACATGGATATGTCTGTGGTCTGCACACTGCAGTCTGTCCAGCACATCTCCGCCCCACTTGGCATTGTGTACATTCTCATTCATGGGTCACTTGCCTCCTTCGCACATGCCTGGTTCCCACCTCTCCCCACATTCCGCTATTGTGTGGCTGAGGTGCCATGCAGTTGATGGCTCATGTACATGGCTAATCAAGGTTGCCACAGTAAGTTGTGCTGTCGTGTCTGGTGGTTGGGCATGTTGTTTGGCATGTTGTATGTGATTTTGTGACGTGTGCAGTGCCAGAGTTGTGGGTTGCATGATTGTGGAGTTGAGGTGTGTGGTTTGTTCATTCGGTACTTGCCAACGAGCAGTGCATTCCCATAGGTGCCATCCTGGAAGCGCTGGTTGATGTTGGTCTGTCGGAAGATGAAGGAATCATTCACACTGCCTGGGTAGTTGGCTACGACATTGGTGAAGAGTCCCCTGTGGTCCACTATTGCCTGCACATTGATGGAATGCGTGTGCTTCCTGTTGCGGTAATTGGGCCTGATTCACAGAACTAACTTACGTCAAAAACGTAAAGTTAGTACTTTTTGGTATTCACAGAATACACTTACTCATTTTGGTATTCACAGAATGAACTTACTCATTTCGGTATTCACAGAAGTTAGTAGTCCTAACTTTAGGACTCCTAAATGCCTTCTGTGAATACCGAAAATCTTAAAGTTAGGATTTTTCACAGTTTAGGAGTAGTAAAGTTAGGACTCCTAACTTTAGGACTCCTAAATGCCTTCTGTGAATACCAAAAGTCTTAAAGTTAGGATTTTCTCAGTTTAGGAGTAGTAAAGTTAGGACTACTAACTCTACTGCTCTAAACTGAGAAAAATCCTAACTTAAGACTTTGGTATTCACAGAAGGCATTTAGGAGTCCTAAAGTTAGGAGTCCTAACTTTACTACTCCTAAACTGAGAAAATCCTAACTAAGACTTTCGGCATTCACAGAAGGCATTTAGGAGTCCTAAAGTTGGGACTACTAACTTCTGTGAATACCGAAATGAGTAAGTTCATTCTGTGAATACCAAAATGAGTAAGTGTATTCTGTGAATACCAAAAGTACTAACTTTACGTTTTTGACGTAAGTTAGTTCTGTGAATCAGGCCCATTGTGTGCAGTGTCGGCAGGGGGCACAAGTAGGACATGTGTGCAGTCGATTGCCCCCAACACGTGCGGGAATCCAGCTATGGCGTATAGTCCTTGCTTGGTCTCCAGCTGTTCCTGCGCATTGTGGGGGATGCATAGGTACTGGGGTACCTAGCTGATGATGGCATCCAGGACAGGTGTGAGGAACTTGGATGGGGCTGGCTGTGAGACTCCTCCGACTCTGGCGGTTGTTGGTTGGGAGGTACCAGAGGCCAACAGGTGCAGCACAGCCAGCAGCTTTGTCTGCGGGAGGGATGTTGGTTGTCCGCTGTGTTGGTACCGTCAGCCTGTGGGCAATGATGTTCAGGATGCGGAGGATGGTTGTCCTTTTGAGCCTGTAGTGGGCATTGACATTGTCTGGTGTTAGGTCTGTGAGGCTGGTGCATTTCCTGAAGGTCCGCTGTCTTTGTCTGCGCTGCCTCTGTGGTGGTCCGGGGGGGAGGTGCATCACCGGTCAGCCTGACTTTCTGGTAGCTCCCACCACTTTCTTATCTGCTGCAGCAAATCCTGTTCAGTACCTCCTTTCAGGAAGGGTATCCTGCCTCATGGAGCCCTTATCAGTTACAGTATGCAGCTTCACCCCTCTAGAGAATTTCAACTGCCAAAAAAAGAGACAAAGTCCAAATGTAGACATCTTCACTATGACTCCATCCTGCAGCTCCCCAATAACGACACCTTCTCCTCGAACACCTCCAGCTGCCTTGCCCTGCTGAACTTTACCTGAGCAGATATTTTTCTTCAAAAAATCTTCTACGTCCGAAGGTAAGGTGAGACCGAGTCCAATCCACCTTGTATGTCCGAACCGCGCTCCATTGTGGTTGGCCAGAACGTTTAGCTTTGCCCAGGTCTCCCACAACAACATGCTCATGGTTGGCGCTTTGACCTTTTGAGTGCTATTTTTCACTAAAAACTTTAAAAATTCATACCTCCTGTTCTACTAATTGGATATAATTTATTTTGGTATCAAATTATTTACTAAGTTGTACTCTATTTTTCTAAATTGGTGCAGGATTTTTCTTGTGTTGTGTGTTTACTTTATTACTGTTTGTGTGCTTCACAAATACTTAGAACATTGCCTCTAAGTTAAGCCTGGCTGCTTTTTTACCAAGTGTGAGGGATGGGTGATAAACAAATCTTGGAGGTCGGTTGTGCTTCTCAATTTTGGCGTTTATTTTAAGGAAAGACTGGAGAAACAAGTATAAGTAAAAAAAAATCAAGGGGAAAAATAAGGCAAACTGAAATATTGGAGGTTGTTTATATGGTGTTTAAGTCTTTCTACTTTCAGCGGTATGTTTCTCCTTCTTCTCTTTCAGGTCCGAGCTCCCATGGCGAGTCGTCCCCGGTTTGCATACAAAACAAAAACAGGGAGAGCAAGGTAAGTAAAGAGGTCTATGACAAATTGTCTATGAGGGATAGAGACCATCACCACACCCAGGGGTGTTTAGGGAAGAGCTCCTTCATTTTGGTGATTGGGAGCAGTTACCCCTTTTCCATTTGGTGATTTATTTGCTTATTTGTTGGATTAAATGCTCGGTTTATTTGGTTGTGGGGAGGGAAAAGTGCACAGAGAAAACACGTAACCTGGTGCTCAGTCCTATTGCTTCTTCAGGGTTGGGATCGTCTGTGCCCCCTCTTACTGTCTCTTCTTACAAACACTCTTCCTATCTTCTTGTTCGAATGACTAGCCCTCTAACCCAGTCTCAGGCTTTCCACTCGCCTGGGATTGTTATCCCTTTCTCCTTTATGCCCGCTTTTATCCAAACTTAGGCAAAAGAAAAAAAAAACAAAGCGCAAAATGATAATAGCCAAAAGGAGAGAAAAGAAAGAAAATCCAATAAGTACTATCCCCGTGGTTGGAGCAGTGCCTCCCTTTGACCCCTAAATCCCCACCTTTCTTGGTTCAACCCTTAAGCCCCCCGCCCTTCCCTGTACCAGGAAAAGCCGCAGCTCTCCTGAGCTGCGGCAGGGGAGTCATGCTTCCCGGGGCGACCACCACTCTTCGCTCCAGGTTTCTGGAGCCTCGTCGTCGTCGTACGCTGCTTTCTGCTCCTGTACGGCGAGAGGCGGGCTTCTTCCTTCCTTTTCCCATGCAACGCTTTTGCTCTCCTCTATCCTGGTAGAACGGGACTCGCTCTCCTCTCCCCGGCTGCGGCTTGAGTTCACGCTGTTCTTCCCAGCGTCTTCCGGGTACTCCCCTCTTGTACTCTCCTCCAATCCGTTTGTGTTCCCTTGACCCTCCACCCCTCTTTGCAATTGGTTACCAGCTCGGAGAGACCTGCCTCCTCCTTTCGTTAGGGGATCGTCGTCGGCACCGTTAACCCTTTCCTCTTCTGGTTTACAGGGAAGGAGCTGCTGGAGTTGCTCCCCATGCTGGGACGAAAGAGGTAAGTAAGGGCTGAATATAGGGATTGGGTTGGGATCCCTTAGGGGTAATAAGGCGTTTTCAAGGGGCAGGGCCTGGCCTTCCTCACAGCAAGCTACCAGAAGGTTAAGCACAGGCTAATTTAGTAACTTTTGTGGTGCACCCTGACAGGGATTGTGGTTGTTGCTGGAGAAGGGTCTCCACCCCCCAAATCAAAAACCCAATCTCCTATAATATATATGAATGTAAATATACATTTTGAACTGTAACTTTGTTGTAATTATTTATATTCAAACAATAAATATTGCTTTACATTTGTAGATTTTATTTTTTTAAATGTAATACTTCTACATTTATTTTGAAAATGTTTGTTTGATGTAGTACAAGTTTAGAAATTATAATTGTTTTATTGATTATTTTTTAATACATTTAGGGCCATATGTATCAAAAAAGAGTTTTGCGATTCTCAAATTGCGATTTTTAGCGAATCGCAATTAGAGAATCGCAAAATGCAATGTATGTAGGATTTGCTAAAAATTTTGCAAATCCTACATATTCCTTATTTGCGATTCGCAAATTGAGATTCGCAAATAAGGAATACCTTCCCATTCATTCCTATGGGCTAGGAGGCCCATAGGAGTGAATGGGAAGACATTCTCAATTTGCGATTACCAATTAGAGAATCGGAAAATTGAGAATGCAATTTCAAGGTTGCAAGGGTGCCAAAAGGACACCCTGTTGCACCCCTGAAATATGCATGTGTGCACATTTTGAGCACATACATGCCCTAAGGGCATGTATGTGCGACATATGGCATTTTTAAAAAATCAAAAAGTGCTTTTTAAAGAAAATCCCAAATTACCACCAACTTGAAGTTGGTGGTAATTTCTAATTCCTAAGGCCAAATAGCAAATTTCTGGTGCTTCCAGAATTACATTTAAGGAATCGCAATTTGCAATTCCTTAATTGCATTTGCAAAATAGAGAATCGCAAATTTTGCAATTCTCTATGATGCGATGGCCTTTTGGGATGATACATCCCAAAAGGCTTTTTCCAATTCGCAAACGGGCCGATTCTGAGAATCAGCCCGTTTGCAAACGGGAAAAAGGCTTGATACATATGGCCCTTACTTTTTAATATTTTTCATTTTAATCTAATATATTTTGAAATATAAATAATTTTTTTCAGAAAGTTGTTTATAACATTTTTTATTTTAAGAAAGGATCTATTTTCATTATCATGTATGACTGCGTATTTTCAGCATATTTAATATTTTTACTCTGAACTTAGTTACCAATTATAATTCATTTATGTAATTAACATTTTACATTAAATTTACATTGTGTTTTTTATTTTAAAAATGTAATTGTTCAAATATTTAAAAAATGTTTTTTTGTTTGAACAAACATTCTAAAATAATTATAAATGTATAACAGCTGCAGAGAAGGGAAACATCGGAAAAACAGAGCAATGCGTAAGTTCCTGATTCCTTGCGGAGGCGATGCGACAGTTCTGCTGCACGCAGGAGAAATGATGCTTAGAAACCGGTCTGTAGGGGGAAGTGATGTGTCGATTTCCCAGGCAATTCTGGTCTGTGGGTGCTGCGTCGGAAAACTTGCCGCACAGCTGCGATGTGTGGAAATCCGGGAATGCTGGAGGTCGATGCAGTGGCGGCAAACAGGCGCTCTGTCTCACCCACGGTCCCATGATGCGTTGTTTCTTTTAGCCGCACAGCAGGGCCTGTGTCGGAGTCAGTGCGGCGATCTTGGACTTCGGAGGCCGGTGCACTGGACTCGGCGTGTGTTGATTCTTCGGGCCACTGTCAGGCGCTGTGTGGATTTCTTCTGCCGCACGGGGCTGTGCTTTGTGAATTTCTCCCAAACAGCGGTGCTGCGTAGGAAAATCCAGCCACAAGAAGGTGATGCGTCGATTTTGCAGGTTTCTTCTGTTCTTCACAGCTTTCTGTAGCAGGAACAACCTCCAGAGGCCCAAAACTTGAATAGGCACCCCAGGCAGCTCAGAACTTTCAGCAGTGGAGTTCAAGAAGGCTGTAGGTGAAGTCTTTGTGTCCCTGAGACTTCAGAACAGGAGGCAAGCACACACAAGCCCATGGAGATTCTTCTCAAGCAGGTTTCTCAGCAAAGTTCAGCCTTTGTCCTCTCTTTGGCAGAAGCAGCAACTGTAGGCCAACCCAGCAAAGCAACACACAGCAAAGGGGCAGTACTCCTCCTCACAGCTCTTCTTCCAAAGGCTCCTCTTGATTCCAGAAGTAATTTAAAATTCTAGGGTTTTAGGTCCAATACTTATAGCCCTTTTTCCCTTTGAAGTCTTTGTTCAGAAAGTCTCTGTTGCTCAGTAAAACCAGTTCTGTCCTCCCTGGTCCAGTTTCACTACAGGAGGTGGAGATAGCCTTGTGCAGAGCAGCCACAGCCTATTCAGGTGTCAGCGACAACTCCTCTCACCACTCTTAGCCCAGGATGGTCCATCAGCATATGCAGGGCACACCTCAGCTCCATTTGTGTGAGTGTCTGGAGTCAATCCACAAACAACCCCTGTCAGTCTAAAACCAGACAGTGAATCCACAAGCAGGCAGAGGCACACAGAATGAGGCTCACTTTCTCTGAATCTTCATACTCTAGTGGTGGGGATAGTGATTACGAACAAGCTAGTTCAAATTCCACCAGACAACAAGTTTATCAGGGACCTAATTATCAAGGGACAAATTATCATGGTCCTAACTACCAAGACCTAACCTCGGGACCTTTTTTAGGGGACGCCCGATGGGCGACCCCCAGGGGTGGGGCACCTCCTCAGGGCTGGCAGGAAGACAGAGGCCAGAACAGAGGATGGAACAGGGGCAGGGGCAGAGGCAGGAAAGCGGCGAGATTTTACCCACAGGTGACACACAGGGAAATACAAACGAGACAACAAACTTACAGATGGTAACTGAGGTAACAGAGGTTCCAAATACCACAGGGACAGTCGAGACACCTAATGTTATAACAACTCAGTTGAACAATCAATCTACGGTACTGGCCATTGCGAAAGACACTGAGTTAGGCAACCCTATTATTAACCTTTCCAGTCACCGGTTGTCTCCCACAGAAATGTCAGTCCTCTCGAAGGGGTTGAGTTTTGTACCCACGGCTCCAACAAACAGTTTCAACACAAAGATTGAATTACACCGTTTTTTCAGAAAAATACGCTTGCGACACTACTTTCATAAAAACCCTAGTCCCACAGATAGGATTAGGAGCTCTGCTACATCGCTCCGCACACCGTCTACGTTTACTCCTCCTTTACATCTAATGTCGAGTAAAATCCTTGCTTTTGAACAAGTCGTTCTGAGAGACGTTCTGAAGCTCTTTGAAGAGAAAAAGTATATTAAACACAACATTAGCAAGGACGAGAAGGTCAGCCTTGAATCTCTAAGGCAGAATGATGACTTAGTAATTAAGCCAGCAGATAAAGGGGGTTAAATTGTGGTTCAAAATAGAGAAGACTACGTTACAGAATTCCTAACACAACTTCATGTTGTAGAGAATTACAAAAAGACACAAGGAGACCCTACCAATGATGTGGCTAAATTGATACATGAACTTACAACCAAAGGTCTCGAGGAGGGTTACCTGAGTGAGCTGAAATTTGCTTACCTTAATCAAAAGGAGCCTCGTATTCCCACCATTTACACTCTCCCGAAGGTACATAAAAACAGGGATAAGCCACTGGGTAGGCCGATAGTATTGGGTTGTGGCTCTGTTTTAGAGCCCTTATGTCGCTATGTAGACATATCTCTTCAGCCCTGGGTATCCAAAACGAAATCCTACATATGTGACTCGATGGAAGTCATCAATTTGATAGAGGATTTCCCTTTTGACAAGAAAGACAGCTGTTAGTCACTTTGAATGTGTCCTCCCTATACACCAGCATTCCACAACAAGAGGCCTTAGTGGTAGCCCATTCAATTCTGGAACAAAGGGACAGACCCCACTTTGTACCCACTGACTTTATTGTAAATCTCCTGGAAATAGCAATGACCAAAAATGTCTTATGTTTCAAAAAGACTTCTTTTTTCAAACTAAGGGAGTTGCCATGGGGGCAGGCTTTGCGCCAGACATAGCAAATCTCTACATGGATAACTATGAGGACAAGTTCATTTATAGTGCAGATAATCCTTTCATAGAGAACATATCTCTATGGAAGCGATATATCGATGATGTCCTTATGGTCTGGACAGGTGATTCACAACTATTACAAGACTTTTATGCATGGCTTAATAACAGACTAAGCGACATACAGTTCACCATGACTTTTTAGCCCAGATCAAATTGATTTCCTTGACTTAACAATCAAAACTGAGGCAAATTACTTATATACCACATTATTCAGGAAACCTCTGGGGCACAATACTCTATTGGGATATTCTAGTCACCATCCAAGGAACCTGAAAGATAATCTTTCCTACGGGCAGTTTCTCAGGCTACATAGAAATTGTGCCCATAGGGAAGATTTCTTCATGGAATCGGATTCACTCATAATCAGATTAAGTAACCGTGGATACCCCAGGGGCCTTTTGAGGAAAGCGAGCAAGAGGGCCTGGTATTGCCACAGAGAAACACTTTTACAGGTTAGCGAAGAAAGAAAAACAGCTCATGATCGAGTTGTTTGTGTCTCAACATTCGGGAACAGGAGCAATGAAATTAAGAAAATCATCAGTCGTAATTGGTCACTTATATCAGATGAGATAGGTACCACTGAACCACCACTTTTTGCATTCAAAAGAGGAAAGAACATCAGAGACCACATGGTTGGCTCATATCTTAGGGCGAAACCCTCTGCCAATGTACGTACACAATTGATGTTACCACCTCTGCAGGGCCATTTCAAATGTGGGCACTGCAAAGAGTGTGACATGGCGGTAGAGCAGAAGCATTTCATGTATGCTGGGAAACAATTTCTCCTCCAGCATCACACAAACTGTAACACCAAAGACGTGATTTACATCATCATGTGCCTGTGTAGTAAGGTATATGTAGGCCAAACTAAACAAAAGGTCAATACCAGAATCCTTCAGCACTGTTCAAGGATACACTGTCGAGTGCAGGGGGCACCGTTGGTCGACCATTTCCCGGAAATGCAGCATCCGATTGATAGCCTGAAATGGTAGGCTCTCAAGAGAATTCTACCGAATCCCCGAGGTGATGATCTAGCAGCCACATTAAACTTACGTGAATGTAAGTGGATACATCTCCTCAATTTGGTTAACAATGGTCTTAATGAATCTGAGGA
Source organism: Calotriton arnoldi (assembly GCA_963921515.1). NCBI lineage: Eukaryota > Metazoa > Chordata > Amphibia > Caudata > Salamandridae > Calotriton > Calotriton arnoldi. The sequence goes on from CAWUFW010001071.1 coordinate 1,399,125, forward strand.
GATCTCCAGGCAAATCTCCTTACTGTGCACAGGGTGAGTACAATCATGGACCAGAGATATTTCAGTATAATACCCTAGATAGGTTTTTTTGCAGTTTAGAACCATGAATGTTGTGGGTGAATCATCACACAGGTTTTACATACAATGGTGTTATTGTACCTAATGCTAATGATGAGTGGAATTGTATAATGACATGTCCTTTTAAAGACGGGTCCTTTTTATATTTTCAATGGGTATGAACCTGCAACAGAACTGTTTCCAATGTGACAAAAATGACAGATATGTGGACTTGTACTTATCCTTTGTACATACCCAATGAGTTTTGTATATATCCAATGATCTTTGTATATATCATATAATATGTTTATGTACACTAACACGCCGCATATATATGCTCATATAAACCTGCCTCCAATAGTAGTTTCCAAATATGACCAAAATGACTGAAATGTGGCCTAGTACATACCTGTTGTATATATTTAATGATTTTTGTATATATGGAGTAATCTGTTGATGGACACCAACATGCGCACTTGGGACCTGTGTATACATTTATACATCAGTACATAACATAGTGCTTTGTTCCATCCGATGCCTGAATAGGTTCACAGTGGTAAGGGCTGCTTGTACCATCATGCGTCCTAGTTACCTTTGACTTGACCTTGACACTATATACATAACTAAATTAGCTATTCCCTCAGAGTCTAGCAGCAGTAACTTCTACCGATCTTATCGGTTTCGCTGCACATGCATTCTTTTGAATCACCCCGTTTTATCGGAATAACCTGATCCAGCATTAATTTTTTGAAGAATTTTTGTTATGTATGTGTCTCACAATACAAGTGGGTTTTAACATTATGCCCGCAAATAGAATAGGTTGGTTGGAAATAACCATGATGCATGCGTGGGATCACCATAACGCCATACGGAACTCCATCGGCGGTCCTTCTCCTACTATTAGGCTTCTAAGTTATAGCGGAGAGCCTACAACTGTCCGCTTATCTGAATTACCAGATCCAATTTTGTGTTACAAGATCTCACACAATACAAGTGAGGTTTTAATAATATCCCCGTGATTTGAACAGTTTGTTTGAATACTATTATGATGCACCCGTTGGATCACTATACTGGTTCCATCGGCGGTCCTTCTACTAACTTTAGGCTTCCAAAGTCATTGCGGAGAGGCTAGAATTGACAGCTCGGCCATCCGCATACTTCAGCATCCTGCGTCTCTGTTTCCTGGACAACATGTACCGGCTCCTCATTCCGTATGTGCCTGCGTGCACGTGGATGCCGGTAACGCTTAGATGTCTATTTCTTTGTGAAGATGCACCAGGCAGCGTGCTTGCATTATTGACTTCGAGCACAGACGCCGGAGGTAAGTTTCCTCACCAGTCCTTGGAACTCTCAGCACACTGATATCGGAGTGGTATGGGTGCAACAATTTGTTTTTAGTTTATTTAATTTAATACAATACAATATTTTTTATGTTTATGCAGAATTGAACATTTAACCTTGAAGTTGTCGGTTATACACAGACACTGGCATCGACCATGTCTGGGTGAATTCAACATTGCAGGCATAATTAGCCTTTACCGCTCTCCGAGCGTGTCACGCCGGAGATGAGTGATTTTAACCCTTCACAACCCATGGTTTCACACAGTGGTGGGTTGGTCACGTAGGAATTACCCTAACAGCTCTTTGCTTTGAATTATGTCTTGAAAACAGATTTACGGGGAGCAGGTGTGCCCCTGATACTTCTTGAATATTGAAAACTTTATTGATACCATGAGATATTTGACACTACAGGTAGGACCCTGGACTCAATTATCCTCAATTATCCTCACTTTTCAGGACCGCTTTATGTACTGATTCACTAATGGGTCCTTATGATTTATGATAGGAGGAAAATCCGTTCACCTCCATCACACTTTGAAATCCTGGTTAGCCCGGCGGGCTCCCTGACCAAATAAGCCATCCATTCTATTGACCTACCTGAGTCACTTCAGAAGGTGAGCTCATTCTCTTGGCTTCACCTTTTAATATTTTTCATGCACACACTGATTTCTAAAATAGACCTATTTCTCTCTCTGAACAGGCCATGCACAACTATTTCTTTGTCCTGATGAAGACCCTACAGTGATGTCATTGATATGCACACGTAATTAAGGGTCGAAACGTCGATGTTCATGATCTAGCAGTGTTGCCCAACAAGACCCATACAATAAAGGAGGTCTTGCTAGGGTTTTGTGTTGCTAGTAATACAACGATATTGAAAGGATAAATTGATGTTCTATGTTTTCTATGTAAATTTTGTAGTGTTGTGATGTGTACAGTCACAATCTATCACTCTTTTGTGTCACTAATGTAGATAATCACCTATGTTTGTTGTGTATGTTGGATATGTGTCTTTTTGTGTTATTTTCTCTAAAATACACGATTTTTTCAATACATTTACATATTTTTTCAAATTGATTGTCTTTCTGTTTCAGTGTCATGCTTCTAAGTCATTTGTTGATAGTCCCACCCTTAGGAGGTGGGACTAAAAAAATAAAACACAAAAAAGGAAATGTTTTAAGGTGGCAGATCCACAGTTCATATAACGTACCTATACCCAGGTTCTGCGCATTACTGGGTTACCCCATTGAGATTATCAATCACTTTTTAAAAGTGGCATTTTCAAACACACAATTTAAAAACCACCTTTACTAAAAGGTGTGTTATTAAACTCTGAGTTCATAGAGCCCAAAGTCCAAATCTCTAGCTGTTCCCAATTAAAAGTTACACTTGTAAAATGTTACAAGGCAGCTCCCATGATAGCTTATGGGAGAGTTAACCTTTCAATAGTGAAAAAGGAAATACACAGTATTTCACTATTAAGACCTGTAATACACTCAAGCACATGCCCTACCTTTCACATACACTGCACCCTGCCCATTGAGCTGCCTTGGGCCTACCTTAGGGGTGACTTACGTGTAGTAAAAGGGAAGATTAGGGCATGGCAAGTGTGTGCACTTGCCAAGTCGACATGGCAGTTTTAAGCTGCACTCACAGACACTGCAATGGCAGGCCTGAGACAAGTTTACAGGGCTACTCATGTGGGTGGCACAACCAGTGCTGCAGGCCCACTAGTGGCATTTGATTTATAGGCCGCGGCCACACGCAGTGCAGAGTTACAATTTACCCAGGGAGCACTTTCACTTTAGCACTTATCAGCAGTGCCAAAGTCCCAAGAGCACCTAAACAAGCAAAAACACAGTCCAGCATACAGGAACAAATACAGGAGGTAGGGGCAAAAAGTGAGGGGGGAACCACGCCAAGGATGCCAGGCCTAACACATGTCCCCTCCAGCTGAAAGTAGGGAGAACTACCCAACCTCTTGGGAGTTCTCATCACTAAGGCGGAAGAATCTGGACAGACCATCAGGATTGGTGTGTTCTATACCAGGGTGGTGTTCTACCGTAAAGTCCATCCCCTTTAGGGAAATTGACCACCTCAACAGTTTTGGGTTCTCACCCCTCATTTGCATCAACCATCTGAGGGGCCTGTGGTCTGTCTTAACCCAGAAGTGAGTCCCAAACAAGTAGGACCTTAGCTTCTTCAGTGCCCAGACCACAGCAAAAACTTCTCGCTCAATTGTGCTCCACCTCTGTTCCCGGGGAAGTAACCTCCTATTAATGAAGGCTATTGGTTGGTGTAGGCCCTCATCGTTTAGCTGTGCTAGAACTGCCCCCACACCATGCTCTGAAGCATCTTTCTACATGACAAATTTCTTGGAGAAGTCGGGCGCCTTCAGCACGGGCACCGTGCACATGGCAGCCTTCAGGGCATCAAAAGCGGTCTGGCAAGCCTCAGTCCAGATCACTTTCCTGGGCTGCTTCCTAGAAGTCATCTCAGTCAAGGGAGCAACAATGGTGCCATACCCCTTGAAAAGGCTCTCAATTCAGTCCGGGTCTTGGGGGTCTCTCAAGCCAGAATGGTGTCAATATTAGGTTGTAGAGGCACCACCTGGCCACTTCCTACCAGGTGCCCTGAGTACACCACAGACCCCTACCCAGTATAGCACTTACTGGCCTTGATAGTGAGGCCTGCCTTCTGCAGCGCCTACAACACTTCCTAGAGGTGTCGCAAGCGCTCTTCACAGCTGGAACTGAACACTGCAATGTCATCCAGGTAGACTGCACTGAAATTCTCTAGCCCAGCCAACACCTGGTTGACCAACCTCTGAAAGGTGGCAGGGACATTTTTCAACCCAAAGGGCATCACCCGGAACAAGGAGTGGCCCTCTGGCATTGAGAACGCAGACCTCTCTCTTTGGCCCCATTAGTCAGGGCAATCTGCCAGAACCCAGATGTTAAATCAAACGTACTGAAGAACTTGGCGGCTTCCAACCGATGGGGAGGTAGGGTGGGGTGCGTGTCAGTCCTGGTGACGGCATTGAGAATACGGTAGTCCACACAGAACCGCAGTTCAGGGGTGGCCCTGGGTGCAGCAGACATTTGGAACCAAGAACACTGGGCTGGCGCCAAGGGCTGTTGGAGGGCTCATTCACCCCAAACAGACATAGTAATACAAAATGCAATGAGTAGAACAGGAAGTGGAGTAAGAACAAAAAACTAGTGGAAGCAACATACAAAATGCATCAGCAATTAAACAATGGTGATCAAGACAATACCAAAGTAAATCAAAATGAGAAGAATAATTTACAATCAAATAACATATTAAAATCCATACATCAGAGTAGGTTTAGCCACCATATATATTAATAACGCAATGGAATAGTCTCTCAATTAGAATCTGTTTTAGATGCTTCCATCCATTTTGGTATATATTCCCTCAATATTACTGGATCTTTATATGTAGTTGTTCAGCCTGCACTGGGTGGGCATTATTGACTTTGAAGCAGGCTTTAATTTTAGAAACCTGTTCCTTCTATTTGCTGTGAACCTTCAAACATTCTAATACAAAAACACATTGTTACCTGACTATAATAACAATTTTTAGGTCTGATTTTACCAAATCCCTTTTAATTTTAGTATAATTATACGTAAAATAGACTTACTTATAAAGGCTTTCAGGCTTTCAGACAGTCCTAATCCTTGATTGGTCTGTTGTTCTGTCATTTGTATTTTTCTTCTGCCCTCTACAGCATAGGGCAGGGGCCAGATGGTCGGCCTAATGCAGTCTTTGGCTAACTTCACTATGAGTGACAGCATTCTTCTCTTTCACATGAGCACCTCCAGACACAAAGAAGTTTCTTTCAGTGCCAGGGATTACTACGGCAGTGTGTGCTTTTTGACTGAGGGTCTGGCAGCTCTACAACAAAATACGGTTTTACAAAAACCCTGACAAAGCAAAACAGTAATTGGCAAAGCCAAAAGGCTGGCAACCAATGCCAAACCTATTGGCTTTGCAATTGCTTGTTTTCCCTTGCAGCAGAAACAACTTGTATATATAAAAAAAAAAAGAATAATTATTCTGCTGGGCTTTGAGCCTTTGCTGCAAATGATGAGCCCTCTGAATAGTGAAACTTGAAGATTCAGTTATACCCACAACTTTAGGAATTAACTTAAAAAAAAAAAGCCATTACCCTCTGATCCCTCTGGCATTCCAGAAAGTCTTAGATTATGTTATTCTTACTCTTGCCATACCAATATGAGCATCACAGTTTTGTCAACTTCTGAGATTTTTTGTCTAGGTTGGGTTGTTTTAAAATCTCAGCTACTTCCAGCCACAAGCTGTCTGTTAACAGGCCTTTGTTTATGATATATAGCATTTATTTAGGGTGAGCTTTGGGTCAGCCCCTTGCTTATTATTAGTTCTCTTTATTGTCTGTCTCAATTGTCTGCCCCCAACTCTTTTCTCCCTATTCTTATGTTTGTTACCACTGGAGCATTTCGGTCTCACAGATTACAGATTAAATGAGCGCTATCCTTCCACTGCATACTTGAGGGGACTCTTTTATTTACTATTGATTCTCGTGCACTCCATGGGAGCACAGGTGTTTATTTGCTCTGTACCCCTTTACCCTCTCCCTTTTCCCTCCCTTCCTCGTAATGCTCCCCACTCTGCATCCCCCTCCCTATGTTTATTTTTTCATTTTAAAAAACATGTTTGTGGTGTGCTTCCTTTATTATGCTTTGTGCGCTCTTCATTTTATTTTTTCAACATTTTAATTTCACTGTTTTAACGTGGTTGTCTGCATAGTTAGAACAATAAATTAAAAATGACCTGCTATGTATGTGGATGCATTTTGAAGTATGCGCAATTGGGAAAAAAAGCATTGCCAAAGCCCATAGCACTGCCTTTTACAGTCAAGACCTATTATCTTTGCAAATGCTTGGTATCTATTCTTTGTAAAATCTTTTATTTTGCAATCATGAATTGTTTTTGAATTCCTATTTCTTTTAAAGGGTCTTCCAGAGTCAAAGCAAGTGGTAACTGCCTAGACCATAAGGGATATTTATGTGTTTTATTGGAATCTGTAGTTTAAATATTTTGATAAGTGGATGTGGAATTTGGCAAAATACTAGGCATTGAATATCTTCTCATAACGTGAGATCATTTTTGAGATTTGTAGAATTAGAGTGCTCTATTCCCACCTTAAGTTTAGCTGAATTTTTAATCAGTGGGGAAGCATAGAGCTTATTATAGAAGGACAAATTCTTATATAAAGATTTATTGCATCACTTTACTTCACAACTGATAGAGACAAAAGACGTGGCCAGTCGTACTCATGCTTCGTCCATTCGTGCACTTTGTGGCTGTTGTTTCTACCTATTCCTGCTGCCTGCAGCCTACTCTGACCTGCCTCAAAGGATCCATCTTGCAGACTGTGCCAGGCTATGGGGAACTACAGACTGGGTGCTCCACACACTGCATTGGTGACGGAGCAGAAGGGAGTTTGAGTGGAGAACATAGCAGGCAGTGCAAGCAGCTATATTTGCTTCTGCAGCTGTTAAGTAGGAGCCAAGTGAATCAAGAGAGGGTTAGATCACCAATTTGACTGTCTCACCTGAAATAAATGCCGGTCTACTCCACCTGAACCAGTCTATCAACATTACGACCCAAAGCCCACTTCCTACCCACAGTGTCCCACCTGCTACCCAATACCTACACTCACACAAGCCTGAAGGCTAAGAAGTAAGAAGGGCAAAAAGAAAATCCCAGCAGTAGGCAATTAATTTGATAAATTACAAAGTGCAGCCTAAGTCTGTTATCAGTAAGGACAGCCCTGTGGGGTATCTGGTTTAGTTAATGCAGCCATAGCATTAGCCTTCACAAACTCTTTACACGTGTGCATCTATGTGTTATGACCCACATCCCATGCTCACTAGCCATATGCAGTTTCTCACATGTTCATTAACCTATTCTTTTGCCTGGTGGCCAGCTTGCAAGTCGCTTTCTTTGGGTGTCAGCGGCCAGCTGCTAACTTGTCCCACTCATCACTCGTTAAGCTAAAGCATTAAAATAAGATCCAGAAACCTGACTCAACTTACTATAGATTAGAAATGTTACTATTTTGGAGCTATGCTCCCCATTAAATTTCAACCAAACTCTTATGCTACACTTTCCTTACCGTGCCTTCTCTCCTTTTTTGTGTAACCACTTATGGTCTCTATTTAACAGTGCAAAACCAAACCTTGGCATAACAAAATCATGCCATCAGTTCGGTAAAGAACAGACACAGGACACAGAGATTGAAAACCCATATAACTAGTATTAGTGGAACTAATGGAATCAAGGAAGCCAATCAAAACAGGCTCACTCGGTCCTAAGAAGGACCCAAACAAGAATTTCAAAATAATTCCAAGAATGGAGAACAACCACCACCCACAAATATTTATGTTTCACTTCATACATAAGGAAACTCCCACAAAGGTGAGTACTAAAGTCTACACCTACGATGAGAACAGCACAGCAAAACAACGATAGAATCTAAATCTAATGCCCACATTAATAACATTATGGAAAAATGGGAAAGTAACATCTTGGCTGGTAAGATGATGCAAAACCGGAAGCATCCACCATTGATCTCCAAAGACTAGGAAATTCAAATAATAAAACAAAACTATAAGACTGAACTAGCAAACATAAAATGGGGAAATATTAACGAAAGATTGTTAGAGCTGCACATTGCATTGAAATCCGCGGAAAATAGGACCTTTTGCAGCTTGCTCAATAGTCGGAGTGGAGAAATGAAAAAGGTACCAGACTACCAAATGTGAAGAGCAAAATGGGAAGCTCATATTACATCTGTCTATAAGATATTCGATGTTGAAGAATTTAAAGCTATGCCCTTGTGGAAGCTGAAATAGAAATATAGAAATAATACCACAAATTCAACTCTCTGTCAGCACATAAGATATACAGAATTTATTGGAGATCAACAGATAATGCAAATACGTGCAGCACGGAGACAGTCATCATAGCCACTGAGTGTCCAAAGAGATGACGCCCTTGACTGTTTTTATTGTCGCAAAACCACATAGGAAACATCGTCATAATACACGTAACACAAGTTAGGCAGTGCGTGTCTGTCCAATCAAACAAAAGGGCCCAGACTGTGTTATACCATCTATGGTCCGAAATATACTGTTGCTGCCCACGTGTCTTAAGTACGTGACAGTTTGGGGACTTTCACTGTAATGCATTGTATTAGCCTTGGTACTTTTCCACTGAAATGATTGCAATATTATAGCACGTACAAGAAATATTTCTAAATGTGATATGCTGAAATACTTGCGGCAAAGCTAGCATCCTGCTCTGTTCTCGTATGTTTCTTAAGCAAGCCTTGCGTTACAACAGCATATTTGTCTAAATAGAACGGAAAAGTACAAGCATCTATATGTTGGTTCTCATGCCAATTTAACAGGGCCTGAAGCTTCAAGCATTTGGTATCACATATTAAAGATGGCTTCTACATTTCCCCATCTGATACCAAATCACTAATTCGCATTCCTCCTGTACACCATCTCCTGTCCTTCATCGCTTTGGTCAGAGTCATGATTGTGACGGTCGTGCCTCATGTGTCTTGGCACACGGCGTGCACAGCTGGAAGCAAAAGCTGCGCAGCATGCGGGACAAATCTGGTTCATTATGCACAGGGTGACCAATGCTGTTATAGCTATAATGATCACCTCCAATATCCATGTGCCCCAGCTTCCTAGCCATAGCATCAAATTTTCTCACATGCTTCCTGTGTGTATTCCGTGTGCCTCATCCTTAATTTTATTTATTTTATGGATCGCATTGTCTATATTGCAGCTGTTGTCAGGTATATAAGAACGACAATAAGAAACAATGGGGTGACCCAGTTAAGAGCAGAACCTGGGGATTAATACATTAAGTGAACAGTGGTTCTGCCACCTAGCATGCTTTCAGAAAGCGAAAAACGTTTTATGTACTATCTTCCTGTTAAGATGAGATTTTCATTTAATAATAAACAAAAGAGCAACTCCTGACTAGAGAAACTCTACCATAAACTACTCATACAATTCTTGTTAATTAATTAATTGTTTAGGATTTTTATGACAAAATCATAAAAAATAATCAAGGAAACAGGACATTTATATACACACAGATATATAGTGTACAATTACACTTATTCACAAATATGCGATGTGAAGTGAAAACAAACAATGTGTTTACATGTATATCACAACACAATTAAGACATAACCAATACATATATATAAAAAACAATACATTTAGACACAGCGTGGGAAATATGAAAAATATGATTCAACACAACCAGGAATTAATCCACTTATTCTCTATTGGTCTAGTTGATCAATAACACTTGTAAATATGCGTCGACGTTTCAACCCCTGGGGATCAGTGTGATTATGAAAACATCTGTTCGGGGTCTTCCTCAGGACTAAATAAAATGTCTGCGTGTTGCCTTTTGGATAGGGTTCCACCTGGATACCAAGGAAATAAATAATCTATACAGCATGACAGCTTGTATAAGAGAGGAAGTTGACCTTATTTGGAATGATTTCTTCTTAGTGGTAGTTGATCAGGAGTTGAATGGCACAGCGTGCTTTCTTAATCTGATAGGTTCAAGCGAATGATATCTGGTTATTAATAGTCAAACCATGGAGACCAAAGGGTTCTGTAGGGCAAATTGAATGTACTAACCTCCGGCGTCATGCGCTCAGGGTCGTCTGATACTAGAAACACTTGTAAGCATTGACTGTCGGGGCCGGCCGCCTACGTACAGTACTTCCACAAAGGTCAGGATACTAATTGATGCCTTAGACCTCTCGCATTCAATGCTGACGAATGAACTCGGGGAAGAAGCCTGTACACCATCTCCTGTCCTTCATCGCTTTGGTCAGAGTCATGATTGTGACGGTCGTGCCTCATGTGTCTTGGCACACAGCGTGCCCAGCTGGAAGCAAAAGCTGCGCAGCATGCGGGACAAACCTGGATCATTATGCACAGGGTGACCAATGCTGTTATAACTATAATGATCACCTCCAATATCCATGTGCCCCAGCTTCCTAGCCATAGCATCAAATTTTCCCACATGCTTCCTGTGTGTATTCCGTGTGCCTCATCCTCAGTTATATTTATTTTATGGATCGCATTGTCTATATTGCAGCTGTTGTCAGGTATATAAGAACAGCACATCTGGTGATGAAGTGGCATACTCCACCCTCCTTTGCTAGGATGATGTCTAACGCAACCCTGTTCTGTATCACTACAGCCCTCATGGCAGTTAGCTCTTCAGTAATATTTCCTAGGGCTGCTGCTGTTGAATCTGCTAGATCCTCAATCATCCTTGCTAACTGGTGTAACCTTACTAAGGTGTATATTATTCCTGCTCCAGGCACTATGGCCCCTAATCCTGTCATCAGGTCATCTTCCCATTCTGCTGTCCTCCTAAGTCTTCCTGGACGATGCCCTTGGCGCTCAACCTGTACTAGGTCAGTGAAATGGGTCATTCGGGGCAGGATGGAGGCCAGGTAACAACTACCATACCATCCCAGGGGCAAATAGAAGTATGCCCATTGACCACAGACAAAGAACAGTCCCTTGTAACCCACTAGTCCAGGCGAGGACCGCTGATCACTTTTCCTAATCCGTGATAGTCTTGTTATATGAGTGCAGTTACTTTCACCAACGAAAATTGGTGTGTTTTCTGAACTTCCTCCTTCGTATGAAAGTCCTAGGAATTCATCATTCTTTTTCTCACATTCCCTTACTCCTTTCTCACCCTTTGCTAAGTCCTCAATGGTACATCCGAGGCTGCATTTCTTCCATTCTTCCCTTCCTTTTATTAGTTGAAGAAATGTGCATGGTGGTTTAAGCATCTGCACTGCTGGCTGTTTAGGGGCCGTCTCTTTATCATTCTGAATGCAGGATGGTGCGGTAAGCTGTTGTCTTATCCTAAATCTTGGTACTTTTACCTCACTTCCTTTTGTCTTTCCTCCTTTGTCCCAACCAGCCCTGTCTTTCCAGTCCTTATTCCTAGAGGTTTTGTCAAATGAGTCGAGCATTGCCTGATCCCTTTTTGTTGGTTGCATATTCATGCATGGCACTCTCTGTGTCTTAGGCATTGCTGTTGCCTGCCCTGTAACTATCTGCCCGTTCTTAGGAAGTGCAACAGCTATGGACATGTTATGCTGCCTGAAGAGCATGTCTCGCATTAGGACACATCCCACATATTTGGAAAATGGTATCACATTGTAGCTCATGCTCTGTTCAGTATCTGTTGGCAAGTGTGTGCAAACATAACATCCGGATATGTTCATAATGCGTACATACATTTTTAGCATTTCAACATATTTTGTTCCCTGGTACTCATCCCATAGTTCCCGCTCTCCTTCTCCTGTAATGTCAACCTCCCTCAGAATGTCTTGCTCGGTCATGTTCATTTTTCTCTCCCCGTAATTTACATTTGAATCGCTCCCATCCCCCACCTTGCCATTAAGGAACGGTATTTCGAGATCTTTTGCATATACTATTATCAATGCAGTCACTATGATTCCTGGAAATGGCGATAATACTGCCAGTAGCACCGCTGGCCATTTTCTTTCCTCTTTCCTTGTTCTTGGCATGGTCCTGGATATTGTATAGGTGTTCTATATGTCACAGAATACTTCCCTAACTCTGTTCTCTTCTTCTTGGGAATGGTCCCTAATTTTATTCTTCTTCCACTTGGACCTATGCTACCTTCTTCTTAAAGTCCTGCATGCATTTCACTGTTCAGTTGACATCCCTTATAATGCCAGACCCAATGTCCTCTATTGCGTAAATCACACACTCTAAAATGTCAAGGCGTGTTGCCGCAATGTTTTGTGCTGGTGACTGATATCCAAAAGTGGGGAATGAAAGGTCTTGCAAAATCAGGCTTCTTAAGCCACTCAATAGCGGTGGGTTTGGCACAGTTAATTGCAGTACTCCATTTATTTCCAACCCAGGGACCAATAGTTCTACACAAATCACTAGTTCTGACTCTCCTTCTGCCACTTCTAGAGATCTGAGCCTTCCAGATCTTATTACTGGCATTTGTGATCCGATGAGTCTACTGATGTTGTGGGCGTAGCCCTGCCAATGTTCATTTGAGAGTTAGATATTTGGTAGTCTCTGTGCCGAAATGTTTTGTTTCATGTATCTAACTAGCAGGTCCTGCACCCCTATTGATGTATTGGTGCAGGCGCCAGCAACACTTTTAAAAGGAGCCGTTGGTGCCTTTATTGTGTACCGTCAGAGGTTTACCAGCACATGACGGCACTGGCACATTTGAAGAAAACGTAGGTGTCCTTGGAAAGATGAGATCCGGAGGCCTGGCCTGCTGTGTGCAGAAGGGAGTTGCCTTTTGAAGATGTGTTTTCCGTTGAAGGCCTGGCCTGCTACTAGCAGGGGTCTGCCTCTTCTTTAACGCTTGTCTGTTGTTGCTTGTCTGGTGGAGTGAAGGTTGTAACTGCCGGGTGCCTCAGATGCCACTGGTGGTGTTGGTGGAACTTGCTGTCCTTGGTCCGGCCCTGTTGCTTTCTTGGTGTGGGAGCTGTGGATCCAGGATGTCAGCCCCTCACACTTGATGGCTGTTGCTGTTGTCAGGAGGACCTGGAAAGGGCCCTTCCACCTCGGCTGGAGGCAGTGTCGTCTGGTGTGAGCTTTGACCCACACCCAGTCACCTGGCTGCAGGTCATGTGATGGCGGAGTTGCTGCTTCCGGAAGAGCCTGCAGTACCTGGCGATGAAGATAACGCAATGTCTCTGTTAGTTTCTTACAATAGCACAAAAGCAAATCGTCTGTTATTGACAGTAGAGCGGTAAACATATGGCCTGCAATGTTCATGGGGCGGCCAAACAGAATTTCATGAGGGCTTAGTTTGGTCACCCTGTCTGGTTTGCTTCTCATTGCCAACAGGGCCAGTGGCAGTGCGTCTACCCATGATAGTTCAGTTGATGCACAAAAATGTTGCCAATTTTGTTCTTCAACACCCCATTCTTCCTCTCCACAGCACCAGCTGCTGGTGGGTGATAGGTGCAGTGCAGTTTTTGTGTGACCCCAAGCCCCTTACATATTCCCCTATGACATGGGAAATAAACGCAGGTCCATTGTCTGAGCTCAGAAGTGTTGGAATTCCATAGTGCGGTATAAGTTCTTTCAAAAGGCATTTAGCAACAGTGTGTGCATCACAGTTCTTTGTTGGATAAGCATCAGTCTATTTGCTAAACATGCACACAATTACCAATACGTGTTTGTACTTCTGGGTGGGGGCATGTCAATGAAGTCCAATTGGCAGCTTTCAAAAGGTCCGTGGGGCGGTGGAAAGTGGCCAGGTGCAGTTGGTGTACCCTTCCCAGTGTTATATTTCTCACAAACAGTGCATTGTCTACAAAGTCTCTCTGCTATTTGACGGAACTTGCAGTTGTACCAACATTGTGAGAACAGTCTGATCATGCCGTTGTGCCAAACATGTGATGGACCAAGAAAGAGAGGTGCCATAGAAAAAAGCATTGATGACGGTAAACATATCTTTCCATTCAGCCCTGTCCATAACCCCTCCTTTGTTTGCACACACCCTCCTTTCACCCACTCCTCCTTTTCATGTTCCTCAACCTTTTCCTGAATATGCAGAGGGTCAAAATGTCGCGAGTCATTGTTAACATGAATGTCCTTGTTCTGGCTAATCATTTGCACCATTGCTAACTGGCAGCCTGTTAACGCTATTCTCTCTGCTTCACAATCGATAAAACATTGCCTTTCGACACATAATCTTTTAATGAGGTGTGTGCTGCACATTTTATTATGGCTACTTTTAGTGGTAGTAACAATGCTTGGAGAAGGTCACTTATCAATTCTGCATGTTGTATTTGCTGACCTGCTGATGTGAGGAATCCCCTCATTACCCATAATAGGCCGAAGTCATGGACCACTCCAAAGGCATATTGGCTGTCTGTGTATATGTTTGCTCTTTTTCCTTTTTCCTTTAGCCAATGTGCATGGCCTCGTCAGTGCTACGAGTTCAGCCGCCTGTGCGCTTTTGGCGGCTGACAGCCTTTCCCCTTCCAGCAATTTGTTTGCTGTGCCCACTGCATAGTAGGCCTGCAGTGTCCCTTTGTCATCCCTGAGACATGACCCATCTACAAACAAATCTCCTTGGGCATCTGGCAGTGGTTTGTCTTTTAGGTCGGGGCGCACCTTTGTATGCCTGTCTATAGCCAGTGCACAGTCGTAGAATGCATTATCTGAGGGCAAATCATCTAGGTCATGCTCTGTTGGTAAAAAGCATGCTGGGTCTAAGGTGGTGCATCTTTTGATGACAATTTCTGGTGCTAATAGTGTCAGCTCATACCTGGTGAGGCGTGCATTCGTCAGGTGTTGGGTCTTAGTGGATGTGAGAAATGTATACACTGCATGGGGAACGTGCAAGACCATAGTGTGTGCTAGCACTATATTTTCTGATTGTTCTACTGCCAGTGCTGCTGCTGCTACTGCTCAGAGACAAGGCAGGAGCGCTGATGCTACTGGGTCCAATGTTGCGGAGTAGTATGCCTCTGGGCGGTAGAAGGATCCGTGCTTTTGTGTTAACACCCCCAGTGAGCATCCCCCCTTCTTGTGGCAGAACAGGTGGAAATCCTTGCTGTAATCTGGGAGGCCTAACGCTGGTGTCCCACTGAGTCCATTTTTTAATTTGTGGAACGCCTTGTTACAGTCCTGTGACCAGGGCACAATGTCTGGGATGTCTTTGTGTGTTAAGGCCTGCAAGGGTTTGGCAATCAGGGAGAAATGTGGGATCCAGTGCCGACAGTATCCCGCCACCCCCAGGAAGGCCCGAACCTCTTATTGTGTGCGTGGTCGGGGAAAATGGGTGATGGTGGATATCCTGTCAGGCAGTAATTTTCTTGTCCCTTCGGACAATTCATGGCCCAAATATTTCACAGCGGGGAGGCAAAACTGTAATTTCTTTGGGGAGACCTTGTAGCCCTTTAGTGCTAGGTGGCGCAGGAGAGTAACAGTGTCCTTTGTGCAGGCGTCCCTTGAAGGTGAGACCAGTAGCAAGTCGTCTATGTACTGGATAAGTGTGGAACCTTCTTTTAGTACTAGGGAATCCAAATCTGTCTTTAATGCATTTGTGAAGATGGAGGGGGACTCTGTATACCCTTGAGGGAGACGACACCAAGAAAATCGCTTGGACCTAAAGGAGAAGGCAAAGAGGTACTGGCTGTCAGGGTGCAGGGGAATAGTAAAGAAGGCGGAGCTAAGATCCAGCACTGTGAAGTGTGCGGCTGTTACTGGGATATTGGACAATATTGTTGCTGGGTTTGGGACCACTGGAAAGGAAGGCCCCACTATTTTGTTCAATTCTCTTAGGTCTTGGGTAAAACGATATACAGGGGCCCCATCCGGGCCATAGAGGCTTTCTTTACAGGGAGTATCGGGTTGTTACATTGGCTAGAGTGTATCTCCTTTATAATTCCTTGCTTTAGGAGGTCTTTTATGTCTGGTGCTATGCCTTCCTCCCCTTCTTTTGAAATCTTGTACTGTGGCACTCTTGGGAGGGGGGCTCCTGGCTGGAGTTTAATCTGCACTGGTGGGTACTTTAACACCTGTCCTACGTCATTGGCACTCCGAGCCCAGACCTGAGGTGGCACGCAATCGCGCAGTTCTGGAGGTATGACGGGGTCTGTGCATGTCATAAAGGCCTGCAGCATCAAACCGTTTGGTCTGCTTTCTAGGAAAACCCCTGTTGGTGAGCAGTGTATGGTGCATTGTAATTTACAGAGCAGGTCCCTTCCTAGCAGATTCACGGGGCAGAACCTGCTAAGGATCAACTGATGGTTGACAGCGATGGTGCCTACTACTAATTTTAGTGGCTGTGTGAGATATTCATCTATTGGTTGTCCTGTCATTCCGACTGCCGTTACTTGTGTTCCCGAAAGTGGCGCCTCTGGCATCTGAGATGCCCTTAGCATTGATCTTTGAGCTCCTGTGTCTACTAAGAATGGTATAGTTTTGCCCAAAACTGTTCCTTCCACATATGGGCCGGATTGGTCCACTGCTATTGCTGGAGCTATTAGGCAGTCTTCCACTCTCAGGCATCCCTAGAATGTGCCTTGAGGGGGTGGTGGGAATGCACCGTCCTCTTGCACCCACTCGTCCCTTCCCATCCACTCATCCATGTTCCTCCTATTTTGTTGCGGGGGCGGAGGTAGAGGCATGTCATTTGGGGCATACCCTTGCTGATCATTATTACTGTAGTCTGTACGCTGGGTGTTATATTGGTATTGTTGTTGGCCCTGTCCTCTATTCTGTGTTGGCCTATTTTCCTTATTTTTTAATATTGGGCAGTCAGCCTTCCAGTGGTTGGGGTCTTTGCAGTAAAAGCATGCTGTTCCTGGTGGTGGTAGAGAAGCTGACCTACCGTTTTGTTGCCTTCCTTTACCCTTTCCTCTCCCCCTACCCCTGGCTCTTCCTTGCTGGTTTGTGTAAACTCTCTTGGGCTACCATCAATTTTACTTTCTCCTTTTTCATTTTGTCTGCCTCCATTGTATGCACATTGTGCTGGTAGCCAACGCAGTATCTGGCTGCTGCCAATACCTTTTCAACTGGTTCCTGTTGCCAGCAAACAAATTAGGTTTGTAGGTGTGCTTTAATAGGTGGCCTCAGCCCTTGAACAAATGTCATTACAAATGCTGGCATAGCATCACCCATGTTTTTTTTTAGCCCACTGTTCTGCTGATAGACTTGCAGGAGGCGGTCAAAATATGAGTTCACACTCTCTTCTTTTTCCTGCTTTGTATGTGTTATCTTGTTCCAGTCTACTTTGTCTTCCTCAACTTTCTCTTTCAAGTATTTCACTACTGCCTGGTATTTTTCATCTACCTCTTTTCCTGGAATTCCTCCCTTTCCCCTGTCTGGCTCCCTTTTTGGCCATTCTACTTTTCTTTTGCAGTCTTCCCAGAGGTCCTTCAGCACTATTATATTGAATAGTACTTCAAAGTCCTTCCATAACAGCCCCCCCAGGGCTTCCATTCTGTCTAACTCAGTGTACCACTTCCTTGGTTCTTCCCTCAGTTTGGGAAAATCTTTAGTGAAGCACATAATGTCTTGCCTGGCCCATGGGATATGGACATATGCTAATTTGTCGTCTTTACTGCCTGGTGGAGGGGGTACTTCTCGCAGGGGCATAATTAATGTTGGTGCTGTGGTTGTAGGGGCTGTGTGCCTGGTGCAGGGGGTAAGGGTCTGTACTACTTCTATCACTGCAAATGTGCTTATTAGGTTCTTCCATTGCTGTAATTTCTCTACTGCATATTTCAGCGTTTCCTTTAGTTTGGCCTCATCCCATGTTGGCAGGTCCGAGTCCGTGAAACAAAATTTTGATACGTCCTAGACATACTGTGTGGGCAGCAATGGAGGGTCACTTGTGTTACCTTGGCATTGATTTTTGGCTTGTTGCATATATGTGTTATGCGCTTGTGGTCCTTTATCCATCATTTCCGCTCTGGCAGTGACAACACTTTATCCTGATATTGCTTACACTGTTGTGCTGTAAATGTGTCTACCTGTAGTGTCCCTTCCACCATCTGGTCTAAGAAATTCTGGCATTTAGTGGTGTCTGCATTCAGCATTTTCCTGTCCATTACTGCTGATGCATGTGGGAACGGAGTGGCACTATGTATGATAATAAGACTGCTTCGTCTAGCCTGTGAAGAAGCGGGCTTTGCTCCTTCTAAAGCTTATTTTTATTAAGAGGATTGCCCATTGTGTGGTGGTGTGAGGTGCAAGCACTAACCCTTGTTGCGTTGCGATGACAGTTCAGATATACCAGACACGGGGAGGGTGGGGCGTCGCACTATAATGCAAACAGACAAAACAATGGGTGAACGAACGTTATCATGCGCTTTCAGCCAGCCTCCAGCCTTCGCAGCAGCAGAGGAAGCCGTTTGTCAATCAAGAGACAGTTCAATCAGTACTAGTTCACCAAAGCATTCACAAGTGGGAAGGGAAAGAGAACGTCCTGGGTGCTGGTAGCGTTACTGGCGCTCCATGGACAGAAAAGAAGATGACAGGGAAGTATTTGGAAGAAAGAGTAGTAGTTCCGCCTCCTTGCGTTCTCCCAGTATTCCCAAAAGGGCAGGAGGTGCAGCTAGACAGAATTGAAGACCCTTTTGGGCTGTGCCGTGAGGGTTCAGGCATCCAGATAAACAGAGCAGAAGTGGTGAACTCTTCACACAGTTGATGCACACACATAAAACATAGAAGCAATCATTGGCAACCCTGCGCTGCAGCGCTGTGTTATGAGATGTGCTGTGAATCGGTGCGGTGTGGCTATGCTAATCCCAGAATAATAATAGGGGAAATAGGAACAATATTATTGGTACTTCAAGGGTGATAAGAAATAGCAGGCAAATGGGAGGTAACATACAGTATGGGCAGATATTAAGAGGTCAGCCAGCCAGCTCATTGTGGATGGGCTGGAATATTAAGAGACATTGTATTAGGGCTGTAATAACTATTAAAGTGTTGTTCAGTTCGTTGTCAGAGAGGTAGCAGTGTATTAATGTCAGTCGCGTAGTGTCTACAATACCCAAGTAAATGATAGCCTGACAACTACAGAGAACACCCTACAACAATAGGAATGGCAGGTGCAACCCTAACAGTATTTGACCACAATATATGAGAGGCATATCACCATAACACAATAAAAAAATGCAATAAAACCCAAAATGATAGAAAAGAACACAACTGATACTCCCTCCCCGTTGTGCCTAGGTGGACCCCTAGGCACAGCTGGAGACCACCTCTGGAGTCCAGCAGGAGGCAGCGCCCCCGCTGGGTACCGGTAGCCAGTGGCGCTGAGGTGAGTTAGCTGCACCCAAACCTGAGTTCATGGAAACTTATAAATCGGCTTCCCGAAAACCTGTTGCAACTAAAGGAGGAGCCCACCTGGCTACCACTCCCACGAATTTGTGTCCGCACAACAACTGTGTCCAATCCCAGGGGAGCCTACACTGTTGCCACCTGTGCCTGGGGAGCAAAAACTGCTGCAACTCTAAAACGAGGGGCTACCTGCTACAACCCAACCCGGAGGACGGAGATCCCCCAACAAAACTCACAGATGGGTGCTGATTCTGGCAATGCCTACCGACCTCAGCTCCAGTCACTGGGATGTAGCTGTAAATGTCCTCCACCCCCATAGGCTGGGGACTCTCCGCAGGGAAGACAAGGGACTGCAGAAGTTCGCCCTCCTTGGTACAGCATTAGGCAAGTGCTGCTTAGCACCAGGGAGTCACTGTGTGCAGGGAAGGTGCAGATGGTCGCAGTCACCGGCCTGGCGGGGTGGGTATTTTGGCCAGAACCTGAAATGGAGATCAAAAATGCACATTAGAGAAATTTGCAGAGGTCGGCAGCAGTGCCAGAGGTCAAATACTGCGAACGGTGCAGGAAGCAAACCACTGTCAGCACCACGAAGCAAGTGCTAACCTTAGACAGAGGCACAGTCTTCAACAGAATGATGACAGACCAAGATATATATTATTAAAGCCACAAAGAGGAAGCAGAAGAAAGTTATCAAAATAGCTGCCATGATAGCCATGTAATTTGGAAGGCAAGAGACAAATACTTCTGCGGGACACAAACACACCGGCATTAGCGGCGCAAAACAGAAGGAAATAGAGGCGAGAAAGAGCTCATTAAGGAATGTCCACACAAATGTGCTGAGAGGTAGATAAAGCAGGAGCCAGAGATATGACACAAACCAACTCACGGCAGGCAGAGTCCCTCAGCCATGGAGCGGAAGGAGAGAGAAGAGACAAAGATCAAGAGTCATCAAACCTCAGGCCCCCGAACTCCGAATGAAGCTGAAGTCCAGCTGCCCGGTGGCCGGTGAAGTCAGTGATCCTGGGGCCGCATTCTCACACCAAATGTGGAAGCTGAAATAGAAATAGAGAAATAATACCACAAATCCAACTCTCTGTCAGCACATAAGATAAACAGAATTTATTGGAGATCAACAGATAATGCAAATACGTGCAGCACGGAGACAGTCAGCATAGCCACTGAGTGTCCAAATAAGTGACGTCCTAGACAGTTTTTATTGTCGCAAAACCACATAGGAAACATCGTCATAATACACGTAACACAAGTTAGGCAGTGCGTCTCTGTCCAATCAAACAAGGGCCCAGACTGTGTTATACCATGTATGGTCCGAACTATACTGTTGCTGACCACGTGTCTTAAGTATGTGACAGTTTTGGGACTTTCCACTGTAATGCATTGTATTAGACTTGGAACTTTTCCACTGAAATGATTGCAATATTATAGCATATACAAGAAATATTTCTAAATGTGATATGCTGAAATACTTGTGGCTAATCTAGCATCCTGCTCTGTTCTCGTATGTTTCTTAAGCAAGCCTTGCGTTACAACAGCATATTTGTCTAAATAGAACGGAAAAGTACAAGCATCTATATGTTGGTTCTCATGCGAATTTAGCAGGGCCTGAAGCTCCAAGCATTTGGTATCACATATTAAAGATGGCTTCTACACCCTGTAATTCAATGAAGGACATTTCATTAGTTAAGGATATTTCAACTTTAAGATCCACATACAGGCTTAATAATAAAAAATAAAAAAAGAGAAAAAAAAAAGATCCACATACAGTGCCTCAGAATCTCCTGTTCAAAGTGGGATGCCAGTAGACATCTTAAAGATAAACCCATTGGAGTTGGCTAAAGTGTTGCAACTATCATACACTAATATGTTTACTTTCCTCTTTTTTGAAAAGGCTCAGTCACCCAGCTGATCTAGAAAAAATGAAATAAACAGTACCTAATCAATTATAGGCTAATTGCCTTACTGGACTCGGGAGGCAACATCTTTGCCAAACGTCTACTACCGAGATATTAGTATGATGGAAAGAGACTAAAATATTGAGCTTTACAAAAAAGGTTTGCAACCTGGCTGCTCCATTCTTGGCAACCTATTAACCTTAGAACCAGTGGACAACAAAGCCTTGAGCCCCCAAAGGCAACATGTTGGCATGCTATGTGGACTATAGGGCAGCATTTCATTGGGTCAATTGAGCATGGTTTTGGACCAAAGAAAAGTACTGGAGTATCAAAAGTGTTGTATTGAATCTAATAATATAATAATTCTGCATTGGAGCTTGGGGTGGGTGAAATTATAGACAAATGGCAGCTTGTCACTGAAAATAATAGCAACTAGCGATTTAAAGGAAGTGTGCATTTTTGCATCTCTGTTTTTCTGTCTTTATCAGATTTATCAGGATATATGAGGTAAAACACCATCTTCTCTCCAAATTAGACATTCACTCCATCTGAAGCCTGTATGCTGTCGATCGCATGTCATCTATACAACATCAACCATGAGAGAGTAAAATAGTATAATTATGTGGATATGGCTTTAGATCATGAATTAAAAGGCCAAGAACATTTAAAAACTCAGTCATCTAAATGACAAAGTGAGATTGCAGGATTAAAATAATTTATAAAACATCACACAGGTCTATCTTGCAAGCTGTAGCAGCCTTTTCCACTTAAAAAGACTGTACATATGTCTGTGTTCGCTGGATGTCTAAACTACATCATAGATACTCTGCACATGAACTGTGTATAGCAGATAGTAATCCTCCAGTAATCTACTTCACCACACAAACTGCTGTTACAACTAACTGTAGCAGCCATGTCAGTGACTATTGAAAGATGTCACCTGACCTACTTTTAATTGTACGCCACATGTGTACTGGACATCCTTAATGTTGGCAACATCCAAACGCTACCCCTTTTCAGTGGTGTAGGTTAGTCAATGAGAGTTGGAGGGTGTGAATCTCAAATTTCCCAAATAAAAAAGCAGTGGGATGCAGGGTGGAGGGATGAGATAACAAAGGTTCAGAATGGACTGTTTCCTTGATGAACAAGGACAGTACTGATTTGCATTAGGCGGGCTTCTGTCTAGAGTGGCACAGTGGATGAAAAACAATGGATTGGAACGCTACCATGAGCAATTGCCACTGGCTAGAATATTTGCAAGCATTCTTCCGATCACCTTCTGGCTGTTTGATTGCCTTGAGACCTGGAAACGTGAGAGTGGCACAGCTTTCCAAGTCTACTATTGCCAATATTTGTGTATTCCCAAAAAGTAGTCAATTTGCAGCCATTCAAGGAGGTCTTCTAAGGGTTCAGATTTACTACTTTTTTGGTAAACCAGTAACTATTAATATTTAAGTACCCCAAAAAATCTAAACAAGAACACATTAAAAACCTCTTAGTGAAATGAGAACATTGAGAAAAACTGACACAGACATAGCAGACCCAGGCCAGAGCACCCAGTCCTACCTGCCAAAGTAAGAATGCATTTGAGGGGTGTCACAACCAAAACATCCCCACTTAAGCTATGCCCCTGCCTGTCCCACCTTGGCTTGGTAGTTTTCCTGGGAACACATGACTACGGTTATGTACAACACAGCAGCCTGGAGGCCCTGCTCTGGGGTCACTTATTTAAAAAATATTTTGCTTGCACACACTCTTCTTCGTCTCCGCTACAAGAAGCCTTGATGGAAGAGTTGTCAACTCAATGCGTGTGGGCAGGGCTCTATGTTTCTAGTCCTCACGTTTTACAAATCATTTTATCAAGTGACTGACATCCCAGTAAACTGAGCCCGAAACTCAAATAGAGGAGGATGTGCAGGCAGATTAATAGAGCGAGACATGCCAGAGTAGAGCCATGGGTGTGGCTTGGCTCTAAGAGACTGTGCATGAACTGAGTCATGAAAATGTAAATATAATTAAACAATATGATACAATCTTTACAAAATTTTAAAAAGTGTATTTCTTTAACAAGCAGAAGCACTTCACCTTGTTACATCAGATTATATCACTACCTGATGTTTCCGTCCCATTTCACACTTGTATTCCAAATCCCTTAGCATAAGAGCCAAAGTGTCTTAATGGCCTCACAACATTAGGAGAAACCCATTGTGGTACCACACAAAATCCATCTGGCCAGTGGATTATCTCACCTACTCCAGCACAGCTAGACTATCTCTTTGAACCAACAATATCTTTGGCATGAACCATCTTATGCATCCTGTCGCAGCATGATAGAGTTCCTTCTATGCAGCAATGTGATGCATACAGTGACCAAATTACCAGTTTTATTTCTTTCTTCTGATAATAGTCTTGTTTTGGGTGTATTGACCAATGCATATCTGTGCCTGACCCTTGATTGTTGTCCTGTGCTTCATCCCACCCACTGATGCACTATTTCTGCTATTACGACCTGGTGTATTGATATGCTTTCTCCAGCCATGTCTGTCTCATTATGTTCCCTCTCTAGTAATATCTGCTCTGGTATTTAATCAAATTGAACCTAACTCCAGGTGACCAATCATCACTCACATCCTCTTATTTGATGAGTTATCAATCTGGCCTGTACATGTCACTCCCGCATATGCAGTCTAGAAAACCCATAGGATCTTTCTGATTGTAATGTTAAGGAAGAACTAATTTTTCTGTGTCCTGAAGGAAATGTATTACGATAGCTGTTACTTAGGTATATTTGTATTCCAATATGGAAAAACAGATTAACATAAGCTCCAAATTGGTTATTGTGATTTACACGTGCTTCTATAACTAACATTCCATACACTCATGGAATCCACTGGAGCTCATTTGAAACTGGTCAGGTTGGCGATGTGGGGTAGGAAGACTCTCATGGTATAAGAAGTGAATGGGCTATAAGTAAATGAGATGATATCACTGTTGACATCATCAGTGCAACCTCTGCCAATACAGTGGGCAAAATAAAACTTGCACTTCCTCTCCACCCAGTAGCCACAGGTGCAATGCATGCCCAAATACCATGCCATGTCGGTATTGAGGAGAATGGTTTTGAGTGCACAAATAGCCACAGACCATACCACGCCTCTAATAGATATTGGCATGGTCACTTGGCATGCCCTGTGAGTATTACTGAAAGTGAACAACGAGTAAATACAAGGAGTATGCAGTTCCTAACTGAAAGGGGGAGGGGGACACGTGTATTATGGTCAAGGACAACAATGGAAACGGGGGTTCCTCCTGTTGGAATATAGGGCCCTCACACACCCGGCTGGGTGTCATGCTTCATCATAGGGCGTGCTCCTCGTCAAGTCGGCGCTGCAATACCTGACGGGCACCCTATGAAGGGGCTCTTTGGCGGAGATCTTTTATTCCAAATTGCCGTAAGGTGCCGGGGGGGTGGGGGGCCTATGCCGTGTAGATGCAGTGAGTGGAGATTAGTGACCTAAAGAAAGATTAAAACAGGAAATGTAAGTACCAAAGAAAACAATTTTAATCAATCGGTTTCCAACCTGATTAAAAAGATGAAAGGCGCAGTGCTGAGATAATGTCTCAGGTAGGCACTATATTTATTGGGTCAACATGTTTCTCGCCTAATAGTCTTCTGATCTGGCGGCGATTCGGCAGGACCTATTAAAAAACAATGCTATCTACACAAAGGTGGTTGTCTGGTGGTATTACCCTGCTTAACAAACCTGAACTGTACTCTTAATGTAGTAGCTGGTAGAACATGACCAACCCTAGTCGGGTCTTTTAATTACTGCATCAGTACCCGGCAGGAAAAGACACAAAGTGAAGTACCAGTGTCGTTTTGCTCGTTGGCAGGGTATGCCCAGACGTGGGTCCCTTGCTCACTTTGCCACTGGATTCAAGCTAGCCTGGCTGATGAGGGCTGTTAGCCTGAAACCGGTCCCAGGATGCTTGTTTCCAGACCAGGGAAGACATGGCTTGGCAGTTCGGGCTGGACTGTTCCCATGAGGCACAGGGTCAAGACTGATTTGCATATAGCTTTGTCTGAACTGGGGTGGCGAAGTGAGCTAAAGAACGATGATGGATTCAACCCAGATCTGTGACTGGGGGTGAGCGTCTGAAAAGTATCAGTGCTCCGTCCATCATCTCTTTGTGTTTGCTTTGACAAGCTATGTTGTTCCTTTGTGGATTTCCGAGCCGCCATTGACCGAGTAGATTGAGAGTTCCTATGGAAAAACTACAGTGTTTTAAAATCCTGCAGGCCCTTTTAAATATGATACAACAGCTGTACTCAAATAACTGGGTACAGGGAGATCTCTAACGGTATGGAAACCTGTCTGAAACAATTCCAGTAGGTTATGGATTGCGAAAAAGTTGTATGTTAGCACATCTGTTATTTAGTCTTTTTATCTCTGATCTCCCCGTGATGTTAGCTAAGACAAATTAGTGCTTCCCAAAAATCTGTAAATCACACATCCCATGTCTTCTATACTTGAATGACTTAGTTTCAATGGACTACATACCAATTGGCCTATAACAGAAAGTTAAAGCACTAGGTGAAAATTGTGAGTCCAGTGGTCTAACAGTGAATATTTATAAATCAAGATCCTGATTTTCTCCAAGAGACCCAATAAGTTGGTTTGATTTTTAAATAATATACCACTAGAACAGATAAGGGTCTATCAATATCTAGGGCGTAAAAGTGCTAATAATCTGAAATGGGATAGGCATGTTGAGGTCCTAAAATCTCTCTAATGACCACAGCAAATGCCCTCAAGATTTGACGGAGAGTATGGGGTTATCAGTTGAACCATTAAAGAAAGTAAAATGTGAAAATTACTCTCACACTCTCTTTATGGATCTGAGCTGCTGGTACAGTGTATTTTGACCCTACCTTTACACATCACAAATACATGCTATAAACATGCACTTAGCACTTGTTTGCTGTGTGATCTAACGACATTAATATGAAATGTTGCACTTAACATCATTATTGAAGGGCATTCGCTGCAGACTTAGAGAATTCATACATAACACTGTGTGCCTTAACCATATTAAATGAGATAATCTTCAAAGACTTGATGAATAAACCATCCTTACATATTTAGAATGCGTTTACTCTAGAAACGAAAATGGATTTATGTAATGTGTGTACTAATGTTTCATGTATAGTTCATATCAAATGTAGTTCTTAGCCATACTTACACATATGCATTAAAGCTTTATTGTATGCCACATGCAATATGAATCTAATGTACTGACAAGTTACATATATTTGTGTTTAAAAGTGCACACAAATATTAAATGTGCACCATTGATTTAATATTCTAAAGTTGCCTTAAGTAGGCCTCTTTTCCATTCTGCATAAAACACTGCTTTCCATTTCTGCTTCCATTACTTTTCCTTTGCAGGTGCGTTCACACACATTGATAGTTTGAGAATAGATACAATACTGTATTAGCCAAAGAGAGAGAGCCTGGGAAGAACACCTTGGCGAAGAAACATGGAGAGCCAGAGCGTTAACTGAAGAGTCCTATTCAGCAATGTTACAACATGGCTTGGTTGTGCAAGGACGAAGTCGTTCCCATGTTCATTGTGGGACATTTCGTAAATGTTACAGCTTACAACGCGAGAATGGAACAGGACAATGGAACCCCTGTTTATGCAAACAGAGCGGTGGTACCCGAGTGATTTTAGTGTGAATAACTGGAGTCTAAACTGTCTAGAGCCACTTTGCTTTGGACTTTGAGAGGTTAGACCTCTATGCTTATTCCCTTAGATTTTTGCTGAGTGGGGCCTAGGCTAACACTCTAAATTTCCCTTACCCAAGAAGACCTAGCTTCTGCAATGCTGACACCAGTGGCGGCTCATCCGCTAAGGCGGAGGAGTGTTGCCCCACTGCGCAAAAAGGAAAAATAAAATGACAATAACAATACGTTATTGTCATTTTATTTTTCCTACTGCATTCAGCCTATGTGCAGTGTGGGGCGGGGCTGGCCAGAGAACGGGAGGAGTGGTTTGCACTCCCAAAGTGCGCATAAACTGTTTGGCTGGCCATCTTGGGCCGACCAAACAGTTTATGCGCACTTTGCATGTTCCTACCAGGCTGCATTACACAGCCTGGTCAGGAACATGCACAGGCTCCCTGTTCGAGTCTGAGCACTGATCCACGGTGCTCAGACCAATCACAACGCTGCATTGCAGCGTTGTGATTGGCTGAGGGGAGCCTGTGTGCTGGGTGCTTCCTGCTGCCAGCCAGACTGCAGAGAAAGACGGAAGAGGACGCAGGGGAGGCGGCGGCCAGCCATCCGTTGTAAGGTAAGTGTTTTTTTTATTTATTAATCACCCCCCTGCCCCACCACCCCCATCCATTAGCAGCCGCTACTGGCTGACACCTTCCTTTACTTCCTGTTCTTTCTCGTATTTTCCTATTTTTCTGCAGTTCTCTGAATTTTGAGATTCCTTAGACTAATGAACCATCCTCTTAGTTTAAACTTGAACTTAGACGATTCTAGATTTACTCATGTATAGAAGAGAGGACCAGAAACTCTTCTCTGAGCACCAGATTTTATTGCTGATATTTTGTATTGCTGTGACTGAACTTCTTGTTTGCTTAATACTAGTATGCCTAAACTTCTTTAGGAGGATGGGTTTCACAGTTGTTATTCTGTATCTTAATAGCATGGTGCTAAGATTCGTGTACCTTAACTTGATTGCTAATTTGTAATAAACCTTCTTAACTCTAGTCACTGATTCATGGTCCTTGTTGTATAGCCGAATGGGGTACACTGTTAATTAAAATTGAATTGATGTAATGTTAATCCCCTCACCTTTCAGAAAGAAAGGTCTATTGGAGGACGAATGGTAAGAGGTTTGGCCCAATACGCAGCGTCACTGCTATCCCTAGATTGTAGGGAAAGTTGGGAAAACACAGAACGTTTAGTGCTAAAGAGACTATTTAATACTCAAATCAAATCAATGATCAAGGACTTGAGAATGTAAATGGGCCTCTATCCTTGGGTGTAAGAAATCAAGGTATTATTTAAGAGGGGCGGAAGAACCACTCAAATAATAAAGACGATCCTTGTCAGCATGAACCACAAAAAGTCACTAAACTAACATGTGCTTAACCCTCTGGTAGCTTAGCACAAATGCAGTCAGGCTTAACTTAGAGGCAATGTGTAAAGTATTTATGCAGCCCACAAACAGTAATAAAGTGAAAACATGAAATCCCTTATCAATGTAGAAAAATAGTGTACATTTTTAATAAATAAAATGATACGAAAACAAATTAAATCCAATCAGTAGACTTGAAGTTATGAGTTTTACATTTTTTGTGAAAAATAGCACATAAAAGATCAGATCCAACCGTGGGTATCTGGTTGCATGTGGCCGGTTCAATGTCAAAGTTAAGGTTGACAGTGATGGAGCATGGGTCAGATACAAAGTTCATACTAAGAAGAAATTCCTGAAAAAGTTCTTGAGAAGGTAGAACCTCAAAGGTGTAAGGCTCCAGGCTGTATCTGAGGAGGAGTTGTCTATGATGGGGAGTCACTGGATGAGGTCTTGTTGAAGCCATCAACAAGGGTAGGAAAAGCTCTGAGTGGGAGAAGCTGGATTCTCAGGCTGAGGAGGTCATTGTCATTGATGGGGTGCTGGTCGTCGTCGAGCCCTGTGAAGATTTCTGCCTTCTGACTTAAAAGTTTTTCTGGAGCTTGGAATCACCCAGAAGGATGAGGCTGCAGACTGTAGCCCATGAGGATGTCCTGCTGAAGATAATTTGCTGCTGTGGAGAACGTAGAGGGATCTGGGGTGAGGCCAATCCCACCAGTAATGCATTTTCATCAGATGAGCTTGCAGGTAGGTCCCGATCTCTTGACGGTTCTCAGACCAGTTTTTTCTGTAAATTTTTCTAATTCTCAGGTTTTGGATTTTGGTAGAAGGAGGACACTTTAACAATACACCAAGGGTACAGGATCGGGGGGGGCACCACTTGGGGGCTAGGATTCATTCTAGCAAGGACCATCAGGAGTTTTTTGTGTCCCTGTAGCTTACACAGGTGGCCAGCCAGCTAGCCTTTGGAGTCACTCTGGTGGTCTCCACCAGAGTGCCTCCAAAGTCACTCTTTGTGTGAGTAGGGCCAACCTTCCTTCTTCAGGCAGCAGAGCAGTCATTCCAGCAGCAAGAGGGCAGTCCTTCAAGCAGCAGGGCAGCAGGGCAGCAGAGCAGTCCTTCATTTGAGTCTTCCACAGGTCCAGAAGTGATCTGAAGAGTGGTTCTGAGGATCCAATATTTATACCTAGAGCCAGCCTATGTGTGCAGCAGGATTCCCTGTCCTAACCCCATATCTGGTTCTGGAAAGTTCTTCCTTTTGTCTGTAAAGGCTCCAAACTGTGGTGATAAAAGGCTGGTATCAGGGCCCTTTGTGTGCAAAGGCAAAGCTCATTGAAGTGTAAATGGGGCAGGGCACAGCTCCGCCCCCAGCCATCATGGGAGGTTGACCTATCCTGTCAACACCTAGCCCCCTTTGTGTCACTGTCTAGGAGGAATACACAAAACCTACCAGTAGAGCCATTCACAGACGTGTGACCCAGAAAACTGGTAGGAGGCACAAATGGCTGATACAATGAAATGCCAAATTCCTACAAGTGGCATTTTTAGAATTGACTTAAAATCTGACTTTACTTGTAAGGAGGATTGTAAATTACAATTCATTTGAATCTAAACAGCAAATCTCTATCTGCTCCCAATCAAAACTTAGCACTTATTAAATGTAATAAGGTAACCCAGTGTTAGGCAATGGGAGAAATAGGCCCTTACCACAGTGAAAAATGACTTTAGGACTTTTTCACTGCCTGGACATGCAAAACTTAACTACAAATGTCCTCCTTTTTAAATACCACTCACTCCGCCCTATGAGCTGTTAGAATCTACTTTAGGGGTGATATATAAGTATCAAAAAGGAAGATTTCGACCTGGCAAAACGTTTATTTTAACATGTCAAAATGGCAGTTTACAACTGCACAACAGGCTGTAGTGGCAGGCCTGAGACATGTTTTAAAGTGCTACTTTAGTGGGGGATGCAATGAGTGCTGCAGGCCCACTAGTAGCATTTAGTTTACAGACCCTGGCTTCATGAAGTACTATTTACTAGGGGCATACAATACATTAAATGTTCCAACTACTTATAGGCCAATTTTACAATGTTTTAAGGAGGGGCACAAGGTCTTTAGCCCCGGTTGGAAGTGCTAAAGTGCACAAACGCCTAAACCCCACAAAAAACGAATTCAGCAAAATAGGAGCAGCGAAGGCAAAACGTTTGTAGGACTACCACCCGAGAGTGTTAGTTCTAATATTGTGTTTTGATAGTGCATTCACATGCTTTATGAATTTTATTTTCTCTAAGAAAGAGTGTGCATAGTGACAAACTTTCTACCCAAATGTTAGAGGAAATTGAAAGCTGTATTGGTACTTCTCTACCCCAATTCGTATCTTTATGTGTAATTCCACTCGTGGTATAGACATAGCTAAAATGGAAAGTAAGGTCTCTGTGGTTAAGCTGAAGGGGCTTTTAAATTAAAGGGTAAGCGATATAACCCAAAATTAAGACACAACCTATTAAACAACGATAAAATCTGTTATGCACTCTAATATTTGAGCAAATCAAGGAATTTCCCTACCTGACAAAAATTCCCAATAAGGGGATGCAGGAAAGAATCCTATTTATTCATGCAGGAGTTGGCCCAATATGGAGAATCTCATTCTAAAAGCAAGGATTCGATCAAATAACGATTGTTGTATTTGTGAATTGGAGGTCAATTGAATCACAACGCACTTTCTTTTATACTGTCTGTTATTCTTGGAAGAGAGAAATAAAATACTTTGCCCTCTATTTAAGACTAATGGTATAACCACTCGCAAGGAAGCCCTAGCTTCTTTATTCTCCATGGAAAACTTTGATACAGTCCTGGCTATTGCTAGATTTATAGGAAAGTCTTTTAGCGCGCAACTGTGAAATGAAGACTAATTGTGTTCCCCTGGATGCATTTTTATGCTTAATTAAGACTGTAATTGTGATTTTTAGGAAACCCTTTTTAAGCTTAATGATTATTTTCCTTTTGATATTTTGTATTCGATTTAGGATGATGTCAGATACCGTGACTAGAGGAATTAATTTGCTCCTTGATACCCTTATTGTAATTAATGATTTGTCCCAGTCTGTGTATTTGTCACAATTAATTTACAATTATTTTTTTACCTTGTATTTCTATAGACTAATTTCTTAGAAATAAATAATTTACTGAAACTACTAATAATGCTTATGTCTTGTGCAAACTATCATGAACCAATAGCTTTTTATATTATTTAAGCACCTTGATTTGATTTGATTCTAAGATTCATTTATTTACAAAGACACACTCTCTGCTATCGACTGGTGGCAAAGATTGCTTATGTTACATTATGACTATTACCAGCAATACTGCATTCAATATATTCAGCTGGTTACTCCATTAGAAAGTGAGCTTCTGGTCACATAGTGAAGGTTGCTGCTTCACATCAGTCAAGATCCGGAGAGCTGTCAATGGAACTGCAGCTTTTGTTTCCATGGTATCTCTGTGAGGGTAAATGTTAGTCATCAGTAAACCTTTAACCCTCCATCCATACATGTACTCTCATGAGTACATCTGTTGGCTGTCAGCCTTAATACAGCAATTTATCTGTATTTAATGTTTTACTGAGGCCACATCAGTGATGCCACTAATACAGTCATTGGTGAGGTAATATGCGATTGAATATCTAATATATCCAATATATCCAATGTATCCAATATCCAATATTCCATATATCAAATATATCCAATATCCAATAGCAATGTCATTGATAAAACATTTTTATTTTATGGTATTGTGTGTAAGGTCATGAGCAGTGCATGGAGGTATTGTGGCTTTATAGCTTGGCATAAATGGTGAATTTCACTGTTCTTAACTATAATGTTACATCAGCTTGCGTTATTTGTTCATGGAACTAAATAATTGAAGAGAGGGTTAGCGAAAAAGAGGGAAGCATTTCTTTATTATTGATGCAATCATGATTTAAAATGATCCTGTATTTGAATCTAACATAACACTCAATAGCTGGCAACCACAGTGATGAAGCTAACTTAGAGTCTGATTTAAAGTTTGGCGGATGGGCTACTCCGTCACAAACGTGACGAGTACCATGCCGGCCACATTACAAGTGGAATTGGAAATAATGCGCTAGTAATAGAGTTGACAGGATATCAGTCATGTTTGTGATAGAGTAACCTGACAGCAGAACTCTAAATCAGGCCCTTAGTGACAGTTATTTCAGGGACCACAATGCCATTTGCTCAGTGATAGCTGTACTAGTCCATTACTGAACAGTTCCATCACTAACAAATGCTGTGGGAAAGGTGCTCTATTCCTTCTCACATTCCCCTAGAGCATGTGTACTTGCAAATAGTTTTCCAAGGGCCACAAAGCATGGTCTATGAAGTGACTGAGGGCTGCACCGATGCCAACACAGTGTAGGTCGGGGTGAGGAATGTGTGTAATGTGGATGTAGGGGAAGCGAAGCATGTACATCTAGTGGCTGAATTGCACAATGGTAAATCAGAAAACCTGGGATCAATCCGACTTCCCCACTTGACCAACTTGTGTGATCCTTGGCAATTATATTTTCCACTTTGCCTCCTTTTTCTTCATTATCACATATAAGAGAACCTCAAAGTACATGAGTTCAAGACTTGTGCAGTACAAAACCTTCTCTTGAGTTTTATCCCCATATTTGCCCATATTTAATAGCACCCCAAGCCACCCATAGGATGCACATGACAGTGCTGTGCAGCTCTTTATGTTTATGGCTTTGGAAGTACTATGATTATGTATAGCATCTGCTTGGCTGGATCCCTCCCCATCTTCTTTTCAGGAATGGGTGGTGCGACTCCTTGCGATTCATAATTTAGAAACATCATTATATGCTT
Source organism: Calotriton arnoldi (assembly GCA_963921515.1). Taxonomy (NCBI): domain Eukaryota; kingdom Metazoa; phylum Chordata; class Amphibia; order Caudata; family Salamandridae; genus Calotriton; species Calotriton arnoldi. The sequence goes on from CAWUFW010001071.1 coordinate 1,432,424, forward strand.
GTTAAGGGGAAAAAGGTAGGAAGATAGGGAAGCAAATATGGGCTCCTCTCTCCAAATGTGAAGCGAAACATCAATAAATATGCAGGAGTCATATTCCAGTGGGCTGTTATTAGAGGGTCGTAGATGTTAGAGTGAATGAGCTAGGGATGTTTAAAGGCTGAAGCTACATTTTGTTTTTGGTATCTGGATAGCAAAAATGGCTTCCCTTGTGGGTGTTTTTGTTGTTTTTGTAATAGTTTGCATTTGCTGTATATATTTCATGGTTTGACTGTTTACTACTGAAAAATACATATTTCTCTGTAAATTAGGGGGAGGGGAGATCTGGGGGGGGGGGCATTTTCAAAATTTCAATAAAAAAGGTTAAATAAACAAAAAGGATGCACATGACAACTGACTTGCCTCTTAGTTCACTATTGGCATTGTTGCCTGGGTGGGTGGAAGCAAGAATGTATATGAATAAGTTTGAAAACTATCTTTTAAAAAAAAACTCTCAATGCAGCAATCTGATCTGATTTACTAAGGTGAAACGCTTCTACATGTTAATGAAATACACTTTTTAAATTTTTTTAGAGACTTTATTGTATTTTAACTCATTTATTCTAAGATGTCTTTAAAAATTAAGATTTTTCAAAAGTTAAGCGGTTCTGGACACCTTAGTTACTCTTCATTCTTTAACTGCAGGTAACACGTAAATAAATGCTTGCCAGTTTATTTAACATCATTATGAATATTAGTGCTCAGCAAATTAAACACCAGCCCAGTGCTGCTTTTGACCAGGGTGTCGCATGTAAGTGTCAGGAGAGCTGCAAGTGGCCCCTGGGATGTACTTTGAGTATCACTGCCCTTAAGCATAGGCAAGTATATGAGCAGCCAGATAGTCTGAAAACGTGTCAGGACTACACTCATTTCACCCAACTCTTTCCACAGATAATATGCCACAACCACACATTTTTCCAATCAAACAGTTCCACAGGTAACTGCTCCGGGAATTTTGAGAGTAACTTTGCCACCTTAGTGGCAGTAAAGTTCTACACAAATGCTAGAAACCATAGCCCAAGTGCCCCTCTATACCAAGCACCTGGGCTCCTTACAATAAAATATGCAACAAGGCCAACCACAACATCCCGGCCCAGATTTACTAACATCTTGCATCGGGTTGTTTCACTTTTTTGATGCAGCCCTGACGCAAAATGTACTTTGGGATTTACCAAACCACGCAAAGCGTGATTTGCGTGGCTTTGTGTTCTTAGTGGGAAAAAGCAACTAAATGTGCTGCATATCACTGCCTGTCGTTACATTAGTTTGGGGATGCGCTTCGTGGGTGGAGCATGGGCGTTCCCGTGCATCCACTCATGGACTTGGAAGCAAACTCAGATTTACTAGAGTCTGTTAACCTGGGTTTGCTCCAAAATGATGGGTCTATCCGAGACTTGCGTAACGAGGAGAGATATCTTTATTTATCCTCTGTACTTCAGTTTACATCTGTGCTGCATTCAGCAGCACAAATAGAAAGAGAAATAAGCTTGCAAGAAAAGTTTTTCTGCAGGAAGGTGTCCCTTCCTGTTCTGACCACAACGCAGGCACCCTTGCATCGTGGTGGCACAAGGATGCTTGTGTGGGCGCTCTACTGCCACATGTGTGCCAGGGTAAGAAAAAAGCAGAAGTGCACCATATCCTTGTAAATATGGCACATTTCTGCACTCTTCCTTGCATTGCATTAAACTTTAGTAAATCCTGCAGGTATTTTGCAGCCAGGTTCCATTTACAAATCACCCTAGGAAATCAACAACCAATTCGAGCTTCTTGGAAGCGCTACGATGATTGTGAATTTGTTTTACGCGCACTTGAATTCTGAGCTCTTGCTCTCACAGATTGTTGGTAATTTTAAATCTGTTTGTTTACTGCTAACACATCAAAGAAAATATGTCGCTTTTGGTTTATTCAAAGCACAGATTGTGATATGGAAATCGCGCTTAGCATGTCCTTTTAGATGCGATAATAACTCTCAACGGAATAAAATAGGAAGACGGGACTGTGTTGCGGGGAATCTACCTTTAGGGCCCCGAGCTATTGACACGTTGGGGTCTGCGGTACTTAAACAACAGCTGCTCAGATTTAAGACAATACTCTTTAAAGGGATCCCCTGAAGATAGCACCTCTTGGGGTAGCGGCGCCATTTAACTAAGTGCATCTGTTAGTAGCAGACAGTCACAGACACAAGGAAGGAAGGCTGCTCGCGAGACACTTTATTTGGTATTTTAGCCTCCGCGTCAGTGCTCTGTTTGATTTCTCCGAGAGTAAATCACTCAGTCGGAAATAGAAATCTGTGCCAGCGGTCCCATAAAACTGCCTCTCGAGCAGGTCTTTTAGTTTGTGAAGGGCAAAGCACCTGCCCCAGTTGCAAAATGACCACAGGTGGGAGCTGGCTCGGTTCCCACTGCACTTGTGACTAAGCGGAATAAAGCGCAGCTAGAAAATTAAATTGCTCCTCTTAAAAAAAAAACAGAAAGAGGAAAACAGTGGGACTTGCACATTTTCGGAAAGGGAGCCCAACACTCAAACTCTGCAGCGTGCCTGCTCTTCGTGCACAGCAGTGTTTTAAGAGCTTTACACCCAATAAAATGTTATGTTTTCGGTGCCTTTCATTTCTAGCACAGGGGTTTTATAGGAGACATGTTGTAACAAACCACCCATATTGAATGTCGGGAAGTGGCCTAAGCAATTCAAGCCTATCCATTCTGCACTTCGAATTGCTGACTTCTGGAATTGTCTTTCTTATGTGTTTTTTTATGTTATCTAATGGCTGGTTGCTCTGTGTCTCTGATAATTAGTTATAAATAAGAAGCAGGCGCAGGACTGAAACATCGAAAACAAGCATTGGCATTACCAATCGTTTTCGCTTTCTACAGTGAAAAACTGCACGATTAAGTAGCTAGAGCAATAGTGGTGGATGGTTAAGAGCTTTGTAGGTGAAGAAGCAGAGGATGGGAGAGTTTGAGCAGCAAAGGTGTAGAGGTACGGTGGATGGAGCAGTATATGGTGTGAGGAGATGGTGCATCCCAGGATGCGGTGGTAGGTGGAAAAGCACAAGACCAGCTGTGCAACAGCACAGGGCCTTGTGGCTAGTGCAGGGCAGGAACTGGGTGGTTGGGGAGCACTTCAGGTTCCAGGGGAGGAGCAGTGCAGGGTCAGGGTGTAAGGAACGCGGGTCTGGAGGTGTCGAGAAGCAAAGTATGCACATGTCAAGAGATAGAGATTATTGTAGGTTCTGAGAGGAGTAAAGAGACAGAGGACTACATGATTGGAGGGCATGGGTAGGGCTCAGAAAGTGGTGCAACGCAGGGACAAGGCTTTGCAGCGCAAGATACAGGGAGGGAGCATGTGTAGTTTCTAGGGTGAGCAGAGCCGTACAGGTCTTCTGTGACTCAGCAGTATTTCTGGAGAAATATCAAACCTTACCACACACCATTACCACGCAGTATGTTACAATTCGGTATTTACAACACTCTGTACCATTACAACGTATTGTTCTACCATATTGTACTTTATGTACAACATGTACATATATACCACTTTTCCATAGTAGAAGCATTTTTGGTTTGCTAATAACTTTGGCAGTGTTTGATGAATCTTCATAAAACTTTCCAAAAAAAGTCTCATCCGCCTCAGCTCCACCCTGGAATGTCTTAGCGTGATCCACCAAGAGGGTGCTGAGAAAAAGGGGATCCAAAACATGTTTTCCCCATTCATTTTTCCATAGGGAAATCGAACAGTAATAACGCAAAAACTGCTGAATAGAATTACACTGATTTTGTCAGAAAGCTAGATATTGGTCCAAAAAGCACTCTTTTTTGTGATTTGGTGTAAATTTGTTCAGTAGTTTAAAAAAAAATTAAGGTTAAAGAACTTTGTATGTTTCACATGCAGAGGATCAGTGGAGCCAATAGATCTTGTGATAAGAACTGATTGGCTGTCACCACATCAACAAATATGTGGTGGCAGCCATTTTAGACTTGAGGACTCAGTCCCTTTTCCTTCAAAAAAGTAAACAAAGACATATAGGGGGCAGGGTAGTGATGAACCAGTGCCTGGAGGAGCGAAGTGTTTTTGATTTGTTGGGGAGGGGGTGTGTGACCCCCCATCCATGAACATTCATGAGGCGCTGGGACCCCACATCCCAGGACCAAACATAAATATTATGGGAGGGGGCGTGCAGCCTTCCTCCCCAAGAACAATAATCGCCCCAGAGACACCATCCCCGGGGCCCCGTACATTGCAGTGTCTCGGGGATCCCATCCCCCAGGGAACTTGTAGGTCCCTGCCCAGCAGGCTGCAGGCATACCCTGCCTGCGCTCTGCAGAACTTTGCTCCCACTCAGGGGGGAACAGCTGAAAAATGCTGCTCCTGCCCAGGTGGAAGCAAAATATGCAGCCGGCTCTCACAAGCAAACAGCATGATGTTGGCCGGGGCGACTTTAGGGGCTGTGTGAGCCTTTAGACTCCCCCTGTGGCTGCCAATGTGGAGCTGATTGGGGGTGGCCCGGGTGGACACCTGGGCTCTTACCAATAATGACTCCTGCCAGGGGGGTCAGTAGTGACCCTGGGCCCCCATGAGGCCCCCAACATAAAAAATGATGTGGGGTGCCCCGAGCTGGCAAGAGGGCACCCCAATAAAAAAAAACCAACATCTTGCCTGCTCCTGTGCGGCCCATGGGGACGCTTGCAGGAAGCCAGCTGGGGCCACAGGAGTCCTGGGGCTCTTCCCGCGGCCCTCAACAGAAAATAAACATGTGGGTGTCCCGAGTGGGCACCAGGACACCCCAAAAAACATAATAAATGAATAATAAATGATTGGCAGGACCTGCTCATTTATTATTCACAGCTCTGGCATGGAGTGACCCATAATGCCCTGCAAAGGCTCGTTATTTAATTTTTTTTTTATCCTGGTAGTGCCCCCAAGAAGGAGCAGGGGCACCACCAATCATTCTTATAATATTGTGGGGGTGGCAAAAGGTGCAGCAGCTCCCCAGCAACATTTAAAAAAAAAAAAAACAGTAAATCTATGAGCTTACCACAATTCTTTAAGGCACTCCTAGCAGGAGCATTTTGTTCTTCAGCTAGAGTGCAGGGCCCTCTTGTGGTAGTTTTTATGATTGCATTTTGTGGACTGAACAGAGATTGACATCTTACTTTACATTAAAAAAATACAAATCTACTGAAAAAAGCAAAGACTAAAGCGACATTATAGTTAGGAATTGTAAGAATATGTTACTTCACATTTTTAAAGAAACCTTAGAAATTCACTGAAAAAATTAAAGGTTAAAGGGATATAATAGTTAGGTGAAAATACCAGTGAAATTAATACTGCTGAAATTCCCCAGTTATAGTTATCTCAAGTAAGCCACACGCTCACCAAGCACTACTAATTACCTTACATATTCCATCACTCATTAAATGTTCTATTACATTATTGATAACATCACTACAACATCTGAAATGACATCGTTCATGACAGCACTGTGCAAAGCAGGGGAGCGGGTTATAGTTACTTCAAGGCACGAGGGTGTACCAGGCGTCGCCAGGGACTAGGGCTGGAGAATGTTTAATTTTTAATATTTATGGGGAGGGGCTTGTGTAGAGCTCACATCCCTGAGCTAACTTTTAGCCCCAATAATGCCACCCCCCGGGGCCAGATGCAATGCTTTCCAGGGGACCCAATCAACCAGTACAAGGCCAAAGAACCTGAGGGTGGACTTAGGGGCTCCTCACCAGGCCCCCTTCCTGTGACTCTGGGGGGCAGTTGCACTATAATGTAGGCTTCCTTAGTTTCAACCTCCTGCCTGCAGTGCAGGCAAGAGTGACTTTGGATGCTGTTCGCAATCGCTGCTGCCAGAGCAGGTGGGAGTAGAGAAGATGTTGGCTCCACAGCGTGGAGCCAGCTGAGATCACGGGGGCTTTGAGACTCCCCCCCCCACACCCCTCAATGACCCTTCAAGCTCTGGGTCTGAGGCACTCACCAAAATTATTACTGTTCATACCTGTTGCTGCCAGCATGGGTGTAAGCAGAGAAGAAGCTGGGGCCTCCTGTTGTTTCCTTGTGGCCTCCAATGACTCATGAAGCTGTGGGTGTCCCAGGTGGGACCACATCACCCAATTCATGATGGAGCTCTGTGGGCGAGATGATGGCAAGGCACCAAATCCAAATCAGATGCTCACAGTTTTGGCTCAGCATTCTATGCATTACCAAGTAGGCGACACGCACCCCACAGCTTTGTTTTGCATTTTCAGCTATGATACATGTGGGTGTAGTGCAATAGAGCCATTGAAATGCATGAACAGTTCGTACATGACAAGACAACGAATTACATTTCCAACCCTCAATTAGACTAGGAATGTAGTCTTATTCTCCACTGCTCATTGCATGAATGAGGGATTATGGGTCTGTGATGCAGAGAAGGTACATTTATGTCTTCTGCCTACATTGCAGCTGCTCTTTGGTAGGTCAGGACTGCAGCAGAAAGATTGAAGGTGTTCCAAGAAAAGGCTTTAGTGCATCCTTCTGTGAATGAAGGAGGTGCCACAATCTGGCACAATCAATCCCTATTTTTTTTAATTAGATGTCTGTGTGCAAGTCAATTTTCACCAACCCATCCTATTTTGCACACCTGTATATTCTTCTTAAGAATTAGTGCAGGTGCACAATAGCATGACCCACCAGCGAGTAGCCACGATCAAAATCGTCAAAAGACACAATTGCAATTTTTTGCATCTCTGTGATCACTTCCTTTTCTGCTCCACTCATTCGCCAAAGGATCCACTGATCCACCAGTAATAGATCCGAAATACTGCTTTTGCTAAATCATTTAGAGAATAGCGTACTGGTGCCTTCTTTTACATTTGTGCAACCTCTAATTCCATAAAGGAAACTTCTATGTGAAAAATCAGCAGTTCTATAAGGGCAGTTAGTTGTCTTTCTAAAGGTCAGTCCTTTCAAATATGTTCTGAAACCATTTCCTAACTTTTCATGTTTCCTAGACAACAAATGGCTTTTTAATTAGCTTAGGACTTACTTAGCAAGAAGTGTTGGCTTTCACTTGAGTAATTATTTTTGAGGAACTACCAGGTTTTGTTAGACTGGACCGAAATACAGGGCATTCGAAGTAGAAAGAGGTATGCGGGAAAAATAACTAACGGGTTTATAAATTAACAGAAACATTGGAGGCATCAGGCCATACAGCACTGAGGGCCACATGTATCAATATTGGAAATAGCGATTACCTAATTACGATTTTCTGCGAATCGCAATTGAGTAATTGCTATTCCTGATGTATGAAACTCCATGAGTTTCATTAAGCGATTCCTAGTGGGTGTAAATCGACCTACCTCATGAATATTAATGAGGTAGGTCACAATTTGCTACGCATTGGTAATCGCTAAAATCACAGGGATGGTGGCCTGCTGGGGTCAGCAGACCACCATGTCCATGATTGCTTTAAATAAAGCAATCATTATTTTTTTTAATGCAGCCCATTTTTCTTAAAGAAAAATAGGTTGCGTTAAAAAAATAAAAGGTTTTTGCTACCATTCCCAAAGGAGAAGGGGTGCCCTGGGGACCCCTTCCCATTTGCGAATGGGTTACCACCTACTTGAAGTAGGTGGGAAAATGGCAATGTTTTGTGACCTCATTTCGTTCACAAAACATTCCTACATACCACTTTGATTCGGTATTAGGAAGGGATGCCTTGAACACACCCCTTCCTAATACCGAATCAGTATGCATTTGCATTTGCAAATTGCGATTCGGTAACATGTTACCAAATCACAAATTGGAATTCATACATATCAAAATGCATTTTACCGGTCGTAAATGGCCCGATTGTGGGAATCGGGCCAATTGCGACCACTAAAATTGATGATACATGTGGCCCTTAGGGCCTGATGTACAAAAAAAGAAAAATAACAACTCTTAATTTTGGAAAAATATTGATTTGCAAAGTACGATTTGTTATTGTTGATATATTACGAAGTCCCGGGATGAGTCAACAAATCATTATGATTCACATTCACAATTTACAGAATCATAAAAATGCCAGTTTAGTAAAAATTGCAAATTAAGAACGTTGTACCATCAGTCAATGTTTTTCACCGTTCTAGCATTTTCCTTCTCCCTAAAAGATTTCAAGTCAGATATCACATGATGATGGGGAAAAGGAAATTCAGCAATGCAAAACTGCTGAACTTTGCATCCTTGCAGAGGAATCTGTCAATAAATAACAAGGTTTTTTGGAAAATCTTCTCTTAATGTACCCGAAACTACAAGAATTTAATATGGGCGAGAATAAGTGATCATATTATTGCTGTTGGGGTTGCGAAAAGGACCGCTGATGAATGTTGGAAAAGATGGTATGACCTGCAGCTGAAGACCAAGGAAACTTTGGCAGCCAGAAGGTTTGATGCAAATTGCACTGGAGGCGGTAACAGCGCAGAATCTCACCTTCAATGCTGAAGGAAATGACAGCTTTTACTTTTGAGCCAGAATCCATTGGTGGTGCCTGTTCTATTGACACTTCAGCCCCAGTGGCAAGAGCTTCTAGTAAGGTTTAAAAAAAAAAAAATGGTATCAAATAAATAGATTGTAAATAGTCATATTTACTTAAATTTTAATGATTACAAACATAATTACATTTTTGTTTAAAAATCAATTTCTAACTATAACATAAACATAAAAAGTGTATTATGAGAGTTATTGTAATTAGGCCTGGGCGAAATTTAAACTATGTGCTCCTAATTCACATAATTTTGTGACTTCTGCATTACACTTGTTACAGAAAATTACTAAAATTTTGCGATTATGCCGCCACCTATAATTATTCACCATTTGCTGTAAAAAATGACAGCGAATGTGCCATTTGTGGTAAACAATTTACTGCGAAAGCATGGGAACAACAGAATATGAAACAAATAAAACATTGCACTGGTTTGCATCATTTTTGTGACGCAAATCCAGCGCAAAGAGTTTGTTAATTTTCCACTGTGCCTGCAAGTCTGGCATGCATGCCTGTGGACATTGAGAGTGAAAATAAAATAGGGCAACTGTTAGAAATGGGGGTCTCTAGTTGGCAAGGGTTTGCACCTTTGTCCAAGTAGGGACCCTTCCTTCTAGTCAGGATAAGGAAGTTACACTCCTAAAATAACCCCTGCTCACCCCCTTGGTAGCTTGGCACGAGCAGTCAGGCTTATCTTAGAGGCAGTGTGTAAAGCCTTTGCACATAACCAACAGTAACACAGTGAAAGCACTACAAAAGGACACCACACCAGTTTAGAAAAATATCCAATATTTTTATATACTTAAGACAAGACCAAAAATGATAAAAATCCACAATACAGTACTTAGAAATCTTCAGTTATCAAAATAGACGTGAAATAAAGTTCCTTGAAGTCGATAGCTCCATCTGGGGCTATCACGGCATCGTGAACAACAAATCCAAACAGTTCAGGCTGACCGTGGCGTCGCGGGCCAGCTACGGTATCGGCAAGATCCACAAAACAGTACCTTTAGAAATACAGGGTGCCGGTGACCTCTCGATGAGCCCCGAAAGGCCGGCGTCCACAGCCATCGGTTCCAGAGGTCGGTGCACGAGTCATCGGGCCCTTGAAGTCACATGCGTTGCAGATCGAACTCCTCACGGTTGAAGTCGGGAGCGCTGGCGTCGGCAGGTATCGGGGCTGCGGTGCGAAGTGCAGCGGTGCAGCGTGTGGTGCCCTCAGGTCGCAGTGCAGGCAGTGGCTCGGTGACTGTCGTTCAGCGGCGTCGGTGAGACCAGGGCTGTGGTGCGAAGTGATGCGGTGCTCGTCGCGGTGCTGGCAGGTCATGTGCAAGCAGCATCGTGGTCATTGCTGAAGCGCTGTCGTTGGCTGACAAACTGGAGTCGATGGTGCCGGTGTCGGTAGGCCAAGGCCGCGGTGCGGGATGAGGACGGTGCATCGTGTAACTTACGAGCGGTGCCATCGAACCACGGTGCAAGTAGCGGCGTCGATGTCGGCATGGTGCGGCGTCGTCGGGGATACCAGGGCGAAAGCGTGAAGTGAGGCGGTGCGGAGTGCGGTGCCCACAGGTCGCGGTGCAAGAAGCGGCTCGGTGGCGGCATCAGGTGGCGTCATCGGTGAGACCAGGGTTGCGGTGCGGCGTTGCAGCGGTGCCCTCTGCGGTGCCTTCAGGGCACGGCGTCGACAGCAGCGTCGTAGACGGTGTCGTGTTGCTTTTCTTCTGTTGCAGCATAAAACACACAGTTCCCAGTGCTGATGGCAGAAGAACTTGAAGTCTTTGCTGTTCCTGAGACTTCTTGAACAGGGGGCAAACTCTACCTCAAGCCCTTGGAGAAACTCACAAAAAGGAAGTTGCAGAAAGTTCAGTCCAGTCCTTTCACTGCCCAAGACAGAAGCAGCCACTGCAGGCCAACACAGCAAAGCACACAGCAAAGTGGCAGTCTCTCCTCACAGCTTCTCCAGCTCTTCTTCTTGGAAATCCTCTTGGTTCCACAAGAGCTCTAAAGTTTAGGGGTTTGTGCCTGTGAGATGTTGGCCTGGCATATGCTGTCCACTAATTATAGTGGGCACCTTGCACCAGTCCAAACAACCCCTTATTGGAGATAGGTTAAAGACAACCTTTATTGAAAGCTATCCTAGTGGTAGCTATGGAGAGCAGCCTTCAGGCTAAGTCTTGAAGGAATGTAAAGCAGCTTGTTTTACCAGTCTATAATCTCTTGAGTGACCAAATGAAAGAGCACCACACCAGGTATATATTCAAAATATATGTATTTATTGCTAAACACACCCCTCTAGTCTCTTTATGAGGCTAGAGTTCGAAGTACACAAGTTATAAGTTATTTAAACACAGTAATAGCACAAATACACGTTTGTGCCCTAGGGGCGTACCAAACCATATACCAATAAAGTGGTATAAGAACCACGACTGAACTAGACACTAGGCCTAGAGCCTCTAGAAGTGCTTGGACCACAAGGAACCACCCAAGGTAGTGACACAGGGGACCCACGGGGGACGCGTGCAGTGTAAATACACAGCCACGAAATGCCGTTAACTTCTATGGAGAAAGTCGCGGTTTGGAAATTAAAGAAAAGGGACACTTAAAGGAGGACTTGGAGCAAACCCTTTGAGAACTAGGTCATTCTAGAGTCTCTACCCACGGGAGCACCGGAGTACTCTTGTTACCTCACCCAGGGAAGCCGGGTGCATAGGTGCCTTTCGGGGTCGGGTTTCGTCGTCGATTTGAATGGCGATCTGCGGCAAAGTGCTGCTGGCGACCAAGTGGAAAATGTCCGGGTGGATCCAAGAGTGGATCGGAGATCTGAAGAACCTGAAAGCAGAGGGGACAGAGTCTGGGTCACTAGCCAGTGACCAGGAAGGCGATGAGCAGATGCCCACCGATGTCGAGTGCTTCAGCTAGGTTGACGGTTGTCTTGACTCTTCAGCCACGAGGTCCAGGAGGTGTTGTCGGCAACCAGGAGCAGGATTCCGGCTGGTACACAATGTCTGTCGAGTGCTGAGGTGTCAGCGACTGGATTGGACCCAACAAGCCTTGGCAACGGCAAGTCTCGATGTAGAGGAAGAATGACGATGATGCAGACCAGCAAGGTCTGAGGAACTCACCCAGCAAGGGTAAGTGAGGGCAAGCCTGGAGCAACCAGGGAGCCCAAGAAGAAAAAGATTGGCCTTCGTGAAGGGCTACTAGCCAACGGGCTAGCGACCGCGAAGGAGCCTCGAGACGGTGCACGTGGAGCTGGCTCACAGGACACTCGTGGAGTGGAGGCCAGTGATCTTCGGTGCAGTTGGTGCTGGAGGTTAGGCTACTCGGAGCCCAAAGCACGACTTCGTGGGAGACCCAGAAGAGGATGCACTTGCAAATGTGTGCGGTGTCCAGGGGTCACGGTTCCACGTTACCCACGACAGCTACAGGCCTCAGCTTTGCTGGGGACTCAGGGCAGCCTCGGGGAAGTCTGGAAATCCACCTCTGGTGATGCAAAGACTTCGGCATCCGACGGGAGCTTCGGCGGTGCAGACCGGACAATTGCTTCTTTGGTGCCTGCCAAGCAGGGGAGTCACTCCTTGACCCCAAGGGAGATTCTTCTGTCCTCTAGTCTTTAGTAGAGCGTCGAAGGTCCAGGATTCTGTGTCAGAGTTTCGTCCAGGGATAATCTAAAAACCTAAGGACTGGGTTCCTATACTTATACCAAGTTTAGGGGTTGGACTACTCTGTGGCCCCACCTATGGGTGGGTCAGGGCAGAGGGGTGGCTACACCCCTTTCCCTTGGTCCAGTTCGCGCCAAAGCAGGGGCTGCAAGCCCCTGATCCGGTTTGAACTGGGGTATGCACAGGGACACCAAGTGTGCCCCCAGTGCAGGACTTCAAAGCACCAGAAAGTGCTCCCGCCCAGCCCCAATACACACTATCCTGTCTGGGGAGGTGGTCACACCTCCCTGGGACAGGAAACCTATTGTCCAGGCCTCCCTGCCGGAGTTTCGGTCAGCAGCAGGAGGCCAGACTTGTGTCTGTGGCAGCAGCATCCATTTTGTGATGCCAGGGCTTTAGAAAGAAGTTACCGGCCAGGCCAGGGTTAACATGTCTCTCCCTCTAGAAGGGTGGAATGCTACCCCCGCCGCCAGAATTGGCGGGGGGTAGTATTCCAAGATGTTTGACACCAAACACGACATGTTTCGGTGCAGCCATTCCAAAGTTAGCATTTAACGCGAGGTTATAATGCGCTTAAGAGTATATGGTCAGGCTGCACTACAAACAGCATCAGAGAAGGGTCTCCGAACGCTGCAGAGGGGCCCTGCTCATGCAGGGGCACCCTCTCACATAGGAACCACGCACTCTGCCTTCAGGATTGATAAGGCCTGCCATAGGAGTGACTTATAGGTTTATATGTGTGTATGTATATAGTGATATAGGTAACCTATATCACAGTAAGGGGTGCATGCACCACCTTACCCAGGCTGCAGTAGCAGACCTGTGGTGTCAGTTTGGATGGCCTTCCAGGGGTGGCACAATACATGCTGCAGCCCCTGGCAGGCCTCTGAGGTACCTATGCCCTGGGTACATAGTATACCATATACTAGGGACTTATAAAGGCACTCCAGATTCCAATCAGAGATGTGCCTAAGGCACATGGAAACCATTTTAGAGAGGAAGCAGATAGACTGGGGCCCTGAATAGCAGGATCCCAGTCCAACTAAGTCATAAACCAGCAAAACACCATAAAAAAGTGGGGGCAACCATATAGTCAGATTCCACCTTCCTACATAACCCCCCCAAACGAAAGGAGATAAGGCTAACCTTGGCCAGTTGAGCCTTTATTGACTAAGTGGCCATATAAGGAAGCACCTGCACTAGCATGGTTGCCCCCTGTCTTATGGTCCACTAAGCAATCCCTCACCCTAAGGGTATGAGAGGGTCTCCACCATGGGGAATCGCTACCTGTGGTGTGCTTAGGTAAAGCACAAGGCTGGTGAGGTGTCTGAGTAGGGAAGTGAGGCCCTAGGAATGTTGGCCTCAGCTTCCTCAGATCACTGGTCACCATGTATGCCTGTCTTTCCATGACTGAGTTGCACTTTGCTCTAAGGGTCAACCTTTGGCTGCCTACAGCTGGGGGTTGGGTCCCTTTGGATGGACTACTGGAGGGACATGGCAGGTTTGGAACCTTCTGGTTCCAGGTTTGCTCTTGCCTACCAGAGTCCTGCTGGGGGAGGTCCCTACATAAAAGTATGGGGGATCCCTCAGTGTGTAGACGAATTTTCACCTGGCTAGGGCTACTAGACTGGGTGCCCCTAATCTGCTGATGGGGGGGTTCCTCTGGACAGGGGGCCCTGGGGGGTCCACTGACCTCTGCAGCCCTGGGCTGGCTGAGGCAGGGTAGAGAGGGGCAGGTTACCTGCTCCAGACTGGGTACCACCTTGGAAGGGTCCTCTGCCATCAGGGGTGTGGTCAGGCCAGGCCTGACTACCTCTGGGGCAGTTCCTTCACTAGGGGTAGGGTCAGTTCCCTGAGGAGGCTGACCCTTACCTACTGTCTGGAGGGAAGAAGACTTTTCTTCAACCCTTGTGCTCTCTTTGGGGGAGAGTGGGCCATTCTTCCAGGCTCCATCTCTCCAAAATCTTGGGCTGGGGCTGTGGCCATCACAGCCCCACTAACCTTTACAGGGACGCCCAGCATCCTTAGATGGGTTTGGTGTTCAACTTCAGCCCAGGCTGAAATTTCCAGATCATTGCCCATCAGGCAATCTACAGGTAGGGTTGGGGACACAGCCACTCTTTTTGGGCCTGTGACCCCCTCCCAGCTGAGATTGACTATGGCCATGGGGTGACCTGTTCTGACACCATCAATGTTGGTCACCTGGTATTTAAACTCAGGTAAAAGCTGGTGAGGGGGGACTAGTTTCCCTGCCACCATGGTGACACTAGCCCCTGTGTCCTTAAATGCCACAGCTTTCTGACCATTAATTATTGGCTCCAATCTGTACCTGCCCAATGCTGTGGGACCCATGGTAAAGGTGGCAAACCTATACCACCATCAGAGTCAGAGGAGTCTGTTGAGGGGTCCCTGTCTAAACTAGGGGCCCACCTCTGTTCCTCTTGCAAAAGCACCTAACTTTTTGGGTGCACTACTCCCAACTGGAGGATTACTACTGGTAGTACCAGGAGGGGTGGTAGTAGTTGTGGGAGGAACATTTTCTTTATTGCCAATCCTGGGGCAACTGGGATCAGTTTTCCAGTGCCCAGGCTTTTTACAGACATGGCAATATGGTTTCTTTTCAGGAGAAGAAGGAGTTTGGGACCCACCCCCAGAAGAGGAATTTTGGGGCCCTGTAGTGGACTTATCCTTAGATTTGTCCCCACCTTTCTCTTGGGACTTATTAGAATCTTTCTTCTGGTCACCACCCTGACTTTTAGTTTTTACTCTGGTTCTGACCCATTTGTCTGCCTTCTTTCCCAATTCTTGGGGAGAGGTCAGATCAGAGTCCACCAGATACTGGTGCAAAAGCTGGTTTTGACAATTATTAAGGATCTGCTCCCTCATAATCAAATTGTACAATCCTAAAAAGTCATGCACTTTGTTGCCATGTATCCAACCTTCCAGAGCCTTAGTAGCACAGTCTACAAAATCAACCCAGTCTTGAGTCTGAGCTTTTGGGTGTCTCTGAACTTCAACCTATACTGTTCAGTGGTTAGGCCAAACCCATCTATCAGAGCACTCTTCAAGACTGTGTAATTGTCAGCATCCTCTTCTCTTACAGTGAGGAGCTTGTCTCTACCTTTGTCTGCAAAGGAGAGCCACAAGATTGCTGCCCACTGCCTCTGGGGGACCTTCTGAACTTTACAGGCCCTCTCCAGTGCAGTTATCCATTTGTGGATGTCATCCCCACTCTGGTAGGGAGGGACAATCTTGCTTAGGTTTCTATGGTCATAAGACCTTTCCCTATCTGTAGGGATATTGCTGCCACCATGGGACTCTAGTCCCAACTTTTTTCTCTCTTTGTAGAGACCTAGGGACTCCCTGTCTATAGCCAGTTGCTGCTTTCTGAGTTCAAGCTGAGCTTCCTCATATTGAATCAGCCTCTTTCTTCTCTCATGAGAGGATTCCCTCCTATGAGAGGAGACAGAGGTCCCTATTGAGGTGCCATAGTGGTTAGACTCCTGAGAAGGAGACCTAGACCTTCTGGGCACACTCATAATCCTTCCTGGGGGGACAAAGTGGGGATCATTCTGATCTTCCTCCTCATCTTCCACAGGAGGGATTGGGTTATCCAGGTCAGGGTCATTGTCACCCTCCTGGTCAGTTCCAGAGGGGGGGCTGGGGGTACTGCTACCCCTGGCCCCATCCTCATCTTCTGCCCCACCCTCTGCTCCTGCCCCTTCAGTCCCTAAGGGCCTGCTGAGATCATAAGCCACCAACATCTCTCTAAGGTGTTGGGTGGTGGGACTTTGGCCTGTCCTCAATTTCCTCAAGTTACATAATGCTCTCAATTCCAAGAATGGGAGTGTATCATACTTGGAGGGAAGAAGCCCAGTGGCTTCTGGCAAGGATTCTTTAGGTCCTGCCTTTAAAGACATTACTAGTGTGGTGTGGTGTATGCACTACCTACTCTAGTGTGGCCTACTAAACTCTCTTGAGTTGTAGAAAGGGTGTGCTATCCCTTAACACACAACTCTAAGTTCAGTAGAACTTACTGTATAGTAAACTTAATTTATATGTCCCTTAGGTACCTTTAGTGGTTTTCAGTTGATCAATTCAATTGAGATTATCTGGTAAAACAATAGCAAGCTGGAATCCCACACGCTGCACACCAATGTGAGATGTTGGCCTGGCATATGCTGTCCACTAATTATAGTGGGCACCTTGCACCAGTCCAAACAACCCCTTATTGGAGATAGGTTAAAGACAACCTTTATTGAAAGCTATCCTAGTGGTAGCTATGGAGAGCAGCCTTCAGGCTAAGTCTTGAAGGAATGTAAAGCAGCTTGTTTTACCAGTCTATAATCTCTTGAGTGACCAAATGAAAGAGCACCACACCAGGTATATATTCAAAATATATGTATTTATTGCTAAACACACCCCTCTAGTCTCTTTATGAGGCTAGAGTTCGAAGTACACAAGTTATAAGTTATTTAAACACAGTAATAGCACAAATACACGTTTGGGCCCTAGGGGCGTACCAAACCATATACCAATAAAGTGGTATAAGAACCACGACTTAACTAGACACTAGGCCTAGAGCCTCTAGAAGTGCTTGGACCATAAGGAACCACCCAAGGTAGTGACACAGGGGACACACGGGGGACGCGTGCAGTGTAAATACACAGCCGCGAAACGCCGTTAACTTCTATGGAGAAAGTCGCGGTTTGGAAATTAAAGAAAAGGGACACTTAAAGGAGGACTTGGAGCAAACCCTTTGAGAACTAGGTCGTTCTAGAGTCTCTACCCACGGGAGTACCGGAGTACTCTTGTTACCTCACCCAGGGAAGCCGGGTGCATGGGTGCCTTTCTGGGTCGGGTTTCGTCGTCGATTTGAATGGCGATCTGCGGCAAAGTGCTGCTGGCGACCAAGTGGAAAATGTCCGGGTGGATCCAAGAGTGGATCGGAGATCTGAAGAACCTGAAAGCAGAGGGGACAGAGTCTGGGTCACTAGCCAGTGACCAGGAAGGCGATGAGCAGATGCCCACCGATGTTGAGTGCTTCAGGTAGGTTGACGGTCGTCTTGACTCTTCAGCCACGAGGTCCAGGAGGCGTTGTCGGCGACCAGGAGCAGGATTCGGGCTGGTACACGATGTCTGTCGAGTGCTGAGGTGTCGGCGACCGGATTGGACCCAACAAGCCTTGGCAACGGCAAGTCTCAATGTAGAGGAAGAATGACGATGATGCAGACCAGCAAGGTCTGAGGAACTCACCCAGCATGGGTAAGTGAGGGCAACCCTGGAGCAACCAGGGAGCCCAAGAAGAAAAAGATTGGCCTTCGTGAAGGGCTACTAGCCAACGGGCTAGCGACCGCGAAGGAGCCTCGAGACGGTGCACGTGGAGCTGGCTCACAGGACACTCGTGGAGTGGAGGCCAGTGATCTTCGGTGCAGTTGGTGCTGGAGGTTAGGCTACTCGGAGCCCAAAGCACGACTTCGTGGGAGACCCAGAAGAGGATGCACTTGCAAATGTGTTTGGTGTCCAGGGGTCACGGTTCCACGTTACCCACGACAGCTACGGGCCTCAGCTTTGCTGGGGACTCAGGGCAGCCTCGGAGAAGTCTGGAAATCCACCTCTGGTGATGCAAAGACTTCGGCGTCCGTCGGGAGCTTCGGCGATGCAGACCGGACAATTGCTTCTTTGGTGCCTGCCAAGCAGGGGAGTCACTCCTTGACCCCAAGGGAGATTCTTCTGTCCTCTAGTCTTTAGTAGAGCGTCGAAGGTCCAGGATTCTGTGTCAGAGTTTCGTCCAGGGATAATCTAAAAACCTAAGGACTGGGTTCCTATACTTATACCAAGTTTAGGGTTGGACTACTCTGTGGCCCCACCTATGGGTGGGTCAGGGCAGAGGGGTGGCTACACCCCTTTCCCTTGGTCCAGTTCGCGCCAAAGCAGGGGCTGCAAGCCCCTGATCCGGTTTGAACTGGGGTATGCACAGGGACACCAAGTGTGCCCCCAGTGCAGGACTTCAAAGCACCAGAAAGTGCTCCCGCCCAGCCCCAATACACACTATCCTGTCTGGGGAGGTGGTCACACCTCCCTGGGACAGGAAACCTATTGTCCAGACCTCCCTGCCGGAGTTTCGGTCAGCAGCAGGAGGCCAGACTTGTGTCTGTGGCAGCAGCATCCATTTTGTGATGCCAGGGCTTTAGAAAGAAGTTACCGGCCAGGCCAGGGTTAACATGTCTCTCCCTCTAGAAGGGTGGAATGCTACCCCCGCCGCCAGAATTGGCGGGGGGTAGTATTCCAAGATGTTTGACACCAAACACGACATGTTTCGGTGCAGCCATTCCAAAGTTAGCATTTAACGCGAGGTTATAATGCGCTTAAGAGTATATGGTCAGGCTGCACTACAAACAGCATCAGAGAAGGGTCTCCGAACGCTGCAGAGGGGCCCTGCTCATGCAGGGGCACCCTCTCACATAGGAACCACGCACTCTGCCTTCAGGATTGATAAGGCCTGCCATAGGAGTGACTTATAGGTTTATATGTGTGTATGTATATAGTGATATAGGTAACCTATATCACAGTAAGGGTGCATGCACCACCTTACCCAGGCTGCAGTAGCAGACCTGTGGTGTCAGTTTGGATGGCCTTCCAGGGGTGGCACAATACATGCTGCAGCCCCTGGCAGGCCTCTGAGGTACCTATGCCCTGGGTACATAGTATACCATATACTACGGACTTATAAGGGCACTCCAGATTCCAATCAGAGATGTGCCTAAGGCACATGGAAACCATTTTAGAGAGGAAGCAGATAGACTGGGGCCCTGAATAGCAGGATCCCAGTCCAACTAAGTCATAAACCAGCAAAACACCATAAAAAAAGTGGGGGCAACCATATAGTCAGATTCCACCTTCCTACAGTGCCCCACTTTTTATAGCCCAAAATCCTTTGTTCTCTGGGGGCAGAGAGTGTCTGTGCCCAGCCAGAACCAGTTCTGTCCTGTCTGGTGCAGCTTCCTGGCAAGAGGTGGAGACAGCATTGTCAGAGGCAGACCAGGCCCATTCAGGTGAAAGGAAATCTCCTCCCCCTACTCTAAATGCAGCCCAGGTCTATTCAGCCCATCCCTGACCCATCTAGACTCTCTGGAGCCACTGCTCCTCCCCAGCCCCTGTCATCCCAAAGCCAGACAGTCAATACACATCCTAGCAAAGGCACACTGGATGGCTAAGCAAGAAAAGACCTACTTTCTAAAAGTGGTATTTTCAAACACAGAATGTAAAAATCACCTTTACTAAAAGATGCATCTTTAGGTTCTGAGTTCAAGCATACTAAACTTTATTTTTCTACCTTGATACTTGGGGTAGTTATGTTTATAAAATGTTATAAGCAAACTCCCCATTCTATCCTATGGGAACAGGTAGCCTTGCAATAGTGAAAAACGAAATTGGCAGTAGTTCACTATCAGGACATGCAACACACCCCAGGGCATGTCCTACCTTTCACATACACTGCACCCTGCCCACAGGGGTACCTTGGGCCTACCTTAGGGGTGACTGACATGTAAGAAAAGGGAAGGTTAGGGCCTGGCAAGTGAGTGCACTTGCCAAGTTGACATGGCAGTTACAAACTGCACGCAGACTCTGCAGTGTCAGGTCTGAGTTACCTTTTCAGGGCTACTCATGTGGGTGGCTCAATCAGTGCTGGAGGCCCACTAGTAGCATTTGATTTACAGGCACTGGCACACTCAGTGCACTTTACTAGGGACTGACAAGTAAATCAAATATGCCAATCATGGACACATCAATCCATATCACAATTTACCCAGAGAGCATATGCACTTTAGCACTGATCAGCAGTGATAAAGTGCCCAGAGTCCTAAAACCAACAAAGACAGGTCAGAAAAAAAAGGAGGAAGAAGCAAAAAGTTTGGGGAGAACCCTGCAAAAAGGGCCATTTCCAACAGCAACCAACATTTTCTGGTGAGACTTCTGATGCAATCTGCAGATAAGGTCGTAGGCTGACTGACTGGGTCCTTCCAGTCAGTAAGGAGCAGATCTGAGTAGATACCAAAGCACTCTTAGGGAGTCCAATAAAATTGTATCATATCCATTAAAGTAAGGATTCTTGTAGAATGAGTCCAATTCGATTTTTATTGTGATGTAAAGTGTTCAGCATGAATACAGTATAAACGTCGTCACAATAACTGCTGACACGTGTTTCGCCACATAGGTGACTTCTCCAAGGCTACAAGTACTAATGATTAGGTCCAGAAAAACATCTGAGGATTTCAAATTTTCAAGTTGGAGACCAGAGAGTATAAATGTCAAAACGTTGTGAAACGGTCCCAGGAGCCAAATGTGATTGATGGCTGTTAGAAATGGGTTTTCTGGTTGGCTAGAATATACACCTAAGACAGGCAGAACCCACCACTCTAGTCAGGGCAAGTAAGTTACACACCAAAGATAACCTGTGCTCACCCTCTGGTAGCTTGGCGCAGAGCAGGCAGGCTTATCATCAGAGGCAATGTGTAAAGCGTTTGTGCAACACACTCACACCAGTAACACAATGAATACACTACAAAAGAGACTCCACACAGGATTATATAAAAATATTGTATATTTTGTACATACCACATAGACCAAAAACGACATGAATCATAATTATTGTGACAACTAGGCAATTGTCAAACATTACAATGAGTGCAATGAGAGAAAGACTTATATGTTGCAAATATCATGAAACACCATTACTGTGCATATTAAGTAGTCACTTTATATAGTGCTCGGTATTCTGAACAAAGCAAGGCAAAATGACATACATAACTATATGTGTGCGGGAAATGCAGCAGAAATGAAAAAAAACACACCAATCGGGAATGCTGTGCATACTATGCCACTTCTAAAGACAGTGGTCCCTAGACAGACAGAATACTGTAAAATAAATATAGACTAAATCAGTACTATATTCTTTGTCCAGCCGGACAGATTTTTAATATACAATAAATGTATGACATAAAGTAAGAAAAAAATCCAAGTGGGACACAACCTGCGTCCTAATGACAATAACAAACAAACAACATTTAAGGAAGGGTTCAGGCAAGGGGGACGTGTCTGCATAAAAATGTAAGAATATATCAGACGTAGTAACGTGAAAACACCATTACATATTTGGCATCACAATTTAGTATATGCATATGGTGTACATTACGTCGACGGCGTTTCGATCCCTTAAACAAATAGTGGGATCATCATCAGGACATTTCAAGTTAGCATGCCTGTGTACATATTGCAGTTATTACTGTAATTGCGCAAACCATAAAATTAATAAAAATTAGGGAGAAAGAAAGGGAGAAAGGGACATGAGCTAACAGAGGGCATTTACTGATCCATACAGTAAGTGTAAAAGTTAATACTGTAAGTGTAGTGAAACCTTGCGAACGGCCGAGTGGGTAATTAGGCCGTGCCAAGAATTAGAATACGGAAAAAGGAATTTGATGGGGACAGGAAAGAGCCAAGGAGCAGGAAGTTTGCCGTGGCAAAGAGTGGGTAGAAAGTGAATACAAGTGAAGAAAAAGAAAAGAATTGGTCATGCTGCATATATTACGATCGATGAAACTGTTTAGTGTAGCCAGGCTCTATCAATAATGACTGAAAGGGGAGCTAGCTTACCCGATTTGAGCCCGGAATTCAAGGGCGCAGATCATTCTCTTGTCATTGACAAGAGTGCGTAAGGCGGATTTGGCGGTCAGCCCGAGTTAACTCGAGAACCTCAAAAGGATTCAGGCGGGATTACTGGTGCAATAGGCGAATGCCTGAATAAGGAAGATAAAATAGGTGACCCTACCGCTAAAGTATGAGAGCCTACCAATAGTGTGAACCATGCTGTCAGCTTACCGTAGGATAGCGAGTAAGGTTGGAGTGGGTGCCAGGATCGCTGGCAGGGGATTTAATAATCTGGGGAGGAATGCTCAAAATTAGGGGGAGTAAAACAACCGAGGCCTGCCGTGAAAAAGAACAAGGTGAGGGCGCGAGCTTACCCCGATTAGGCACAATGCGGCAATCCAATTGGCGTCATGGTCGTGATCATAAGGTGGGAGAATTCCTAAAAGATAAAGATAGGGGCTATGGTTATTAGGGAGAACCAGGGCAGGTGCGGGGATCCGAACCGGCAGGGCTAACATGTGAACTTACTGAGGGGTTCTAGGCTCCTAGCAATAATAAGCGATCCCGGCGGCAAACAACCGGAGTCAATACTCGTTGCTGTCTAAAAACGCGCAAGGTGGGCGCGTACAATTCAGCTCAGAAGAAGTCATGTGATCAAGGTCATATGACATATCCAGACTCAGCACTTGTTGCTTAGATCAGTCAGTAAAATTCGGCGGCCATATTGGAAGGCGCACCCTGTGTAGTGAGTGAGCTAATAGTGCCATAGATAGAAAATGAAACAGCAGTTAAGGCCAATAAAGAACAAGGAAAGACATTTTTGGTGCAAGAAAAAACCTTATTGGTACATTATAAATAATGAACATTTCACAGTTAAGTGAGAACCTTATTTCTATGGGGAGCAAGAAACAATCAAAGTAAAGAAGTCCAATCCTCAAGGCGGTTCAAGCCATTGTGGATACTGCCAGTTTTCAGTATCCATTTTAATTCCTCTTTGTTGAGCAGCTGGTGGATATCAGCACCCCTTGGGGGAGGTTTAATCACATTGATGATTGTCCATTTTATGTCTTTTTCAGTGTGTCCAGTCGCGTTGAAGTGATCTACCAGTGGTGCATTAGGGGTATTGCAGCGTATCCTGCTACGGTGTTGACAAATCCTAATACGTGCCTTCTGTATCGTCTGACCAATATATATCTTGTTACATGGACAAAAAATTGGGTATATAACATTGCAGCTGTTACAATTTGTAAAATTTTTCCTTTCAAACTTTATTTTGTCATATACAAAGTCTTTTCCCTCAATTGTGGTCTCACATACAATACATTCTCCACATTTTGCATGGCCAGTAAGGCGCGGTAGTTCCCAGAAATCATTCAAGGTACCTTTAGCATCCGTAGGGGGTAGTGCTGCACGAACCAGGTGGTCTTTAATGTTTTTAGCCTTTCGAAAGGCAAACAAGGGGCGTTCGAGATTAAGTACTCCAGCATTCAGTACTTTCCAGTGTTTGATGACACTTTTTCTTATAGCATGCGATGACGGTGAAAAGGTTGTTACACAGACCAGCCGGTTCTGTGTATTTTTAGTTTTGGGCTCTAGGAGCACGTCTCTGGGACAATACCAAGCCCTTTTAAGGGAACTACGGATTAGTCTTCGAGGGTAACCTCGAGTGCAGAGTTTATCACTTAGGATCTGTGCTTCATTAAAGTAATCTTCTTTCCGGTAACAGTTTCTCCTAATACCGAGGAACTGAGAATAGGGGAGTGAATCCCTAAGGGCCCGGGGGTGATGGCTATCATAACGGAGCAGCGTGTTACGCTCCGTAGGTTTTCTGAATAAGCTTGTTATCAGTTGTCCCTCTTGATGCTGGATGTTTAAGTCAAGGAATGGAATAGTCTGTTTGTTGTGTGAAAGAGTAAAAGTCAATCCGCCACAATTATTGTTCATCCAGTGGAGGAATTGTTCCAAGGAGTCATGGGAATCATGCCAGATCATGAATATGTCATCTATATACCGCTTCCACAGGGCGATGCCACTGTGGAAGGGGTTTGTAGGTGTGAGAATGCGCCCTGTTTCTAGGTCATCCATGTACAGGATCGCTAAATTTGGGGCAAAGACTGCTCCCATAGATGTACCTCTGACTTGTCCATAATAATGGTCATTAAAAAGGAAGAAGTTTTTAGTGAGACAGATCTCTAGGAGCTGCAGTATAAAAATGGTTGGGACTGCATGTGGGCGTGGACGTTTGTTCAACACTCGTTCAATAACGAGCATGGAGTCAATTTGGGGAATATTGGTGTAAAGTGACTCTACATCTAACGTACACAATGTGTCAGATGCAGGGTCAAAAGGGTATTCCTCTATAAGGTTTATCATGGCCATACTGTCGCGTATGTAGCATTCCGTTTCTGGTACGAAGTTTTTGATAAAGTGATTGACGTACTGGCCCAGAGGTTCCAGAATGGACCCACACCCTGAAACTATAGGGCGGCCAGGCGGTCTGGCTTGATTTTTATGAATTTTAGGAAGGGTATATATCACTGGTGTTCTTGGTGATTTAGTATTTAAGAATAGATGTTCTTTCTTGCTGAGGAACCCTGCTTCTAAACCCTCATTGGTGACTTGGACAATGAGTTTCTGTATCTCTGTAGTCGGATTGGTTGGAAGTCTACAATAATGATCAGTATTGCCCAGTTGTCTTAAGATTTCCTTTTTATACTCTTCCTTTTCTTGTAGCACAATTCCACTGCCCTTGTCAGCAGGTTTTATGACAAGTGATGGGTTCATTTTTAAAGCAGAAAGTGCCTTTCTTTCATCAAGAGATATGTTGTAAGGTACAAATGCCCTTTGGTTTTCCAACCGTGTCACATCGTTAAGGACCAATTTCTCAAAGGTCAGGATTTCTCCTGGAACCATATTGGAAGAGGGCGAGAAGGTTGAGGAAGGTCTAAATGGAGTATTGGTGTTGTAGCTGGGTTTAGGATTGAGGAGGAAATAGCTATGCAACCTTATTGTCCTGAAGAATCTAAGTAGTTCTGTTTGTAAATCCAGGAAGTTGGGCCTAACAGTGGGCACAAACGAGAGGCCTTTACTTAATAAGGATTGTTCACACATAGATAGTTGATGGGTGGAGAGGTTAAAAATAGGTAATATGGAACTAGACGAAGGTTCTACATTGTGTGCTACCATTGGTAGTGCTGGCGGCGTGTGTATCGTTCGCCCGGGGGATTGGGCCATCGTTGCTGCTGCTTTACTTTTCCTCTCTTCGAAGGTTCTGTTTGACCCCGCCCTAAAAAAGGAATCCTATTGGATGTGTTGGGGCCTTCACCTTGGTCTGAACTATCCGAAGATTCAGCCGATGTGTCGGAGAATCCAACTAAATGTTGGCGTTTGTTAAAACGACCCCAGGGTCTCTGGTTTTGGGGAGTATTATAAGACCTATTAGTGTAAAAGTCTTTAACCAAATAGGGGTATGCCCGTTCCTGGGAAAATGCTTTAATGTCCTTCCTCACTTTGTTAGATTTTTTGTTTTGTTCCAATCTATGGAACTCGTCTATAGTCTTCTGTACCTCTTCTAGAATCTTTTTGCCCTCACTGGTCGGACTATTGTCCTTAATCTGTTTTTCCAAGTCAGTGATTTCATCAGTTAGTTTTTTAAGTTCTTCAGTAGCTATATCGATACCAAGCACCATCCAATGTCTGGAGCAAGTGGTACCGATATAGCTAAAACCAGTAATGTACTTAGGGATGTCTGTAAATACCCCAGGGATATTACGGACTTGCAGTCCTACTGGGATTGTGTTAGCCTTTAAATATTCCGTCAGCATGCGTGTCATCAACTGTAGGCGGACACATTTCTTTTTACTTTTATCTAACTGTTCCCCTAAGGATGTGCTCTGGTCCCCAGGTGTGTCAGTAGATTCAGAGAGCAGGGAGGGGCCCTCTAGAATCTTTTTAATATAGTCATCGGAGTAAAGGGGTGTATGGTCAGACATGCCCTGTCAAGGAGAAGAATTGTGAACGAAAAATAGGGGGTGAGTGAAGTAAATAGGTGGGGCGAGGGGTGGGGCGAGGGGTGTACCCACTTGCAAAGAAGGGGATGAGAATGCGAGACCCTTGCAATCGAGAGATTGCGCTACATAATGTTGAAAAAAACACAAGGGAACCCAATATGCAATTGGTCAGGGACCTTGGGTACGTTTGTAACTTCTAAAGACAGTGGTCCCTAGACAGACAGAATATTGTAAAATAAATATAGACTAAATCAGTACTATATTCTTTGTCCAGCCGGACAGATTTTTAATATACAATAAATGTATGACATAAAGTAAGAAAAAAATCCAAGTGGGACACAACCTGCGTCTTAATGACAATAACAAACAAACAACATTTAAGGAAGGGTTCAGCCAACCTGTGGTAGTACTTGTTATCCTGTCAATGCAAGGCATAAAAACAACATATAACAGGGAACACTGAAGCATAAAATGCAGCAGACATGGACTAATCATCTAAGTTACCATGACCTTATACGGAACTGAGCCACTGTGTTCCTACTAAATATTATACAGTAATTTGAACATGAGGCACCAGAGCATCTGCACTCTCATTACACGTCATGCGGAATTTAGGGCAAGTTCCTAAAAAGACCACTTCTCTGCGGAGGACCTGCTCAATTCTGGCACTGTGGCCCTGGGGAGTAACTGGTAGTTCTGTTTAGGCCTAGGACGACGATGTGGCAAATGCACAGAGAAAGGGGTAAGTGGATGGTGGCCCCCTTTGGGCAGATGAGGCAAAGGTGGATTGACACCCACCAGCCAGCCCGAGCTGCAGTGCAGCCCTTGCCAGGAACACACATATTTGAGGACGAGCAACCCGCTTCCTTCCTTACATGTTCCTCCTCGGTGTCGGGCTAACCACGGGGCCTGTACACCACAGCCCCCCCAAACCTGCAGCACAGGGTGGAACCTTCCTCAGCAGCAAGTCCTTGTGTAACACAAAGTGAAATCTCTGTCAAACTCCGCTCTCGTCATTGGGGTCTTCCCTGGTGGCTGGGCACCACCCATGGGTGACCTTGGCATTGCTAGGCAAAGTGGGGACTCCGGAGCCAGGATTTCCTTTGGCGTGGCAGAGGAGCGGTGTGCACAAAACACGCACCGGTTGCAAGTGGAAGGGAGAGTGCTTCCACACGTGCTGATCGAACCAACTTCTCTTTGCAAAGGAATGTGCCCCTTCATGCACTTCCCAACAGAAAGCTCTCTACACATACTGCTCTGTCAGGACAAGTGGGGGAGCATAAATGTTCAGCATTTGCTGATTTAGAGCCCCAGAGAGGGACCACTCACAATCCCAGGTGCCGGGGAAGTAGAGCGCTCACCATGCTGATGCAGGAAAAGCTGAAAGTACACACTGTTCTTTAACCAAAGGCAGCTGTGTCCTTGAATCCAGGAGAGATCCTAAACTGTGCAGGGAGGGCGCCAGCTCACCTGTCCCTGGAGAGCACTGGGGGGGATGAAGAGCATGCAGGCAGACAACAGGCCAGCACACTGGGTTCCTCAGCAAAGTGGCAGTCTGTCTAGCAGCCAAGCAGGCCAGCACAACCAAGCAAGGTAGTCCAAGTGGTGATCTTCCTGGTAGCACCGCAAGCCTCTGATGCAATATGTAGAGCCAGCAGCGTCTGGTTACAAGTCCACGCAGTGTCTAAAATTATGGGGTCAGAGCCCCTGTACTTATACTCCAAATGTCTTTGATGTAGAGGTGACTTCAAAAAAAACTTTAGAAGTGCACAGCACCCCCTTTCAACACCAGCCCTGGCTCCAGACATTAGTAGGGGGTAAATCAGCCATTTGAGTGAGGGCAGGACACAACCTATACAAATGTAAGTGCACCCCGCCTCCCTCTTTCCTAGCCCAGGAAAACCATCAGTATGCAGATGTAACCCTGTCACACCCAACCCTTCTTGTGTGATGGCATTCTGGAAAGTATGCACAAAGTGTATTTGTCAACCAGGCCCAGGCATGGATTGAAGTCAGGCTGCAAAGCACAAAGTTTCATAAGCACAGAGAAATGCCCACTTTCTAAAAGTGGCATTTCTAAAATAGTAATAAAAAATCCAACTACACCAGTAAGCAGAATTTATCAAAACTATTGCAAACATACCAAACATGTCAACGTTACTCCTTTCGGACTAGGAATTACCACTCGAACACATATAACGGAATTCTCAATGTTAACCTATGAGAGGAGTAGGCCTCGCAGTAGTGAGAAACCAAATAGGCTGTTTGTCACAACCATGACATGCCACACAATAAAGGCACGTCTTACCTTTTACTTTTACAGCACCTTGCCCATAGGGTTACCTAGGGCCTACCTTAGGGGTGACCTATATGTAGTAAAAGGGGAGTTTAATACTTGGCAAGTAGTTTTGAATGCCAAGCCAATGTGGCAGTAAACTGCACAGGCCTGAGACAGGTTTGACCGGCTCCTACTGTGGGTGGCGCAATAAGCGCTGCAGGCCCACTGGTAGCATTTAATTTACAGGCCCTGGGTATATGGGATACCACTGATAAGGGACTTGCAAGTAAATTAAGTATGCCAAACAGTTGTAAACCAATCATACCATGTTTAAAGGAGAGAGCAGATGCACTTTAGCACTGGTTAACAGTGACAAAGTGCCCAGAGTCCTAAAGCCAACAAAATAGGGTCAGAAATGTAGGAGGAAGAAGGCAAAAAGATTGGGGATAACCTTGCAAAGAGGGATAGGTTTAACAATGGCTAAGATTGAGACCATGTATATTATACAAGAGCCACACCGTAAAGAAACCCGGTATTCGATTGTAGTTCAGGGACCCTGTCACGTAAAATCTTGAGAATTAAGTAATGGCCCGAGCTGTGATGGCACTCCAAGTAGAGGGTATCTCTGGACGAATGTTCAGTGGGCTCCTTACTTAGGACTTTGTTTTCTTTCAAGCTCTCGAGAAGATTATCAGGTGTCCTTTACTACTTGGTCGACATATCGGGCAAGGGGACCACTGCATTTCTCATACAGTCTCACGGGGTACTCTGTTTTTGATTTGCTTCTCTACCATGGACAATTGACATTACTCTGACCTGAACCCACCAAACATTCGTCCAGAGATATCTTCTACTTGGAGTGCCACCACAGCTTGGGCCATTACTTATTTCTTAAGATCTGTATGGTTCTTGTATAATATACAAAGTCTCCATCTTTGCCATCTATCGCATTTGGCTCCTGGGACTGTTTCACAGCGTTTTGTCATTTATGTTCTCTGGCCTCCACATTGAAAATCTGAAATCCTCAGATGTTTTTCTGGACCTAATCAATAGCACTAGTAGCGGTGAAGAAGTCACCTATGTGATGAAACACGTGTCGGCTGTTATTGTGATGAAGTTTATACTGTATTCATGCTGAACACTTTACATCAAAATAAAGATCGAATTGGACTCAAACTACAAGAATCCTTACTTTAATGGATATGATACAATTTTCTTGGACTGCCTAAGACTACTCATTTCTATTTTGTGCAGTGCAGTGTGCCTTTAACACCCCTGGAAGTAGGGTGTTTGATATCTTGATAGCACCAATCACTAAAAGACTTATAATATTGTATGCTTACCCACTTAACTGTGTATTATAGGAGATGTAATATGCTAATACCACTACTAGCCCATTGTGCCTATAGTAAGGAGCAGATCCATTGGAGTGTGTTTCATTGGATTCCGATGCTGTGAAGGCGTTGGATGACGATGGGGTGGGAGAACCCAGAAGGATAAGGGCCGCCGAGTCTCCTTTGTCCAGTATCATGGAGATTTCACCTAGGGGGGCTATGAGAGCAGTTTCTGTGCTGTGTTTGGGTCTGAAACAGACTGAGTGGCGTAGAGGAGGCGCTGTTCTTTGAGGTATTCAGTGAGGTGTTTGTTGATGATCTTGGCCTGGAATGGTAGAAGGGATTTTGGTCTGTAGTTGTGAGTTTTGAAAGCTCAGTGGAGGGTTTCTTCAGCAATGGGAAACAGTTGCGTGCTTTCAAGTGTCTGGGAAGGTCTTGGAAGAGATGGAGGTGTTTAGAATGGGTGTGAGCATGTCACTGAAGGTTTGCAGTCCACTGGAGTATACGTGGTGGGCAGGGGTCTGATGGGGCCCCTGAGAGGATGGTCTTCCTGTAGTGGCCGTTCCTTCTGGTGTGATGACGGGTCATGTAGTTAGCCATGGTTCTTTGGAAAAGAAAGGGAGGAGTTTAGTGAGGTCTGTCGGGTCTGGTTGAGGGTTAAAGTTGCTGCAAATGGCAGTGATCTTGTTGCTGAAGAATTGAGAGTGATTGTTGTCCTAACTCCTAAATGGCATATTTAACTTTCCAATAAGGGCATAGTATAAAGTGTAGTAAAATACACCAATGGCACTGAAAATTTAAAAGTCACCTGTGGACTGCAGCATATGTTGTGCCTTCCACTAGAATGAAAAGAAAACATGACCCAAAGCCGAACTCCGTATCCTGACTGCTAGAGCTTTTAAGCCTTCAGGTACATCTTTCAGAATAACACTTTTGATGATAAAGAACCCTAATTTCAAATATTAAATAAGTCACCCCAAAGTATGCCTTGTAGATCACAAGGTCTGGTGCATAGGATTTAAAAATGATAGATGCAATAATTTAGTGTTGGTATGTGCCTACATTGACTAGCCCCCAAAGATATTGTCACTGTAAAAGATCTGTAGTTGTACTATGAGAAAAACGAAAGTTCCGAATAAAATTATAACTCAGTTTATATTTGGTTTGGGACAAGCTACCAGAATGATTCAACCACTATTTTTAATGTTGATTGAAAACCCAATTCACTTGTGAAGTCATATTTTTAATAAATACTTAGGAAAAGAAACTTTCATACAGTTACACTTTGATTAAACCTCCACTAGCCTTTCAGTAGCTGTGCCCTGTCAGTGCTTCCCCTTAATGAGGTGTAAAAATGATCCAAGAGCAGAAGCAATGGTTTAGGCCTTTTGGCAGAAAGCCCTGGGTGTGAGGTGTGTACCTTCTATTAGCTTTGAAAGTACAGCTGGGAAGGGTAAAAGAACTTCATTAACTTGAAAGGGACACAGGTGAGGCCTGCCCAGTCATAGTAAAATATAACAGGATGCCTGGGGAAGGGAATTCTTTGGTACTTGGGCCATCTGTACCCAGCTTGGCACTACTTCAGTGGGAGGAGGAACTAGTCCCAGAACCAGTTTGGTGTAGTTGGGGAGGTGGGGACTGCTTATTTCGTTAAACAGACCACTGGCTGCCACACCAGCAGCCTCCAGTGGAAGACGGGTGCTGACATGTAAGATTTGCCCCTGTGAGGTGCACTGTGGGCTAAATTGCAGGATGGCAAGCAGATGGCAAACAGGATGTGCTGTAAAAAAGAGAATGGTTGTTCTTGGGAACTATTTTCTAATTGGTTAGGGAGTGTTCAGGAGTCACCTCGCCCACTGGCTGGAGAATTCTACTAAAGTGCTTCAGAAACAGCTCATCAGAACACATCTGGACCTGAGGAAGTACAAAAGAGGACTTCCAAGACCTCCAGAGCATCAGTGGGATCTCCAGCAAAGGTATTAGATTTTGAGAGCACTTCATCAGACACAGCATCAGGCTTGCCCTGCTGGACGATTCTGAGCTTCATGCAAAAGACTGAGTTCAAAGGTAGAACTCTTGAACCGGACGAAGGTACGGAAAATATCTGCCCAACGACAGGAATTTGCTGACTGTAAAATTTGAATTTCTCCCTGTTGCAGATTCAACCTTCATCCAAAGGTTACCTGACTTCAAGGGGGCTTCACTGGATATAGCCTGTAACCTTGCACTGCTGGAGAATTTCAACTTCTATGCCACAGATTAAGTTAGAAGATAAAATCTTTGACTAGGTCAATCTGCTTAGGGTATTTAACGTCTACTCCATCGCAGTCAGGCAGAAATCACTCATAGGTCACGGTCAACTGGGATAAGTTTTTCTTTGTGCTTTTTGCCATAAAACTTTAGAGATTCATATCTCTGGTTCCCCATACTGGATGTTAGTCGTTTTGGTGTCATTTTTTTATTACATTTTTCTCTATTTTGAGAAGCTGGATTTGAGATTTCTATTGTATTGTGTTTTGACATTCAAATTGTTTTGTGCTTCTAAATACTTTACATGCTTTTCTTTAAATGGAGTGTCTGTTCTATGCCATAACTAGCAGAGGTTCGACCTTAAATGATTTTAGACTTATTACCTGCAAGGGAGTTCCATTCTCCCAACTATTAGCCTATATTCTTAGAGCAATGCAGTTCAAGGCTAATGCACATCACCAGTTTAACCCTGCCCATGTGTCGGACGCGCGGGAGCCATCCGACGCATCAGTGCTCATGTGCGCCGGACGGCTCCCTTTCCCCCAACAGCCTCGGGAGCTGGGGAAGAGCTTCCCCAGCTCCTGAGGCTGTAGCTTTGGTTTCTGTGAAATGACGATCAGCGCGCACGTCGCACTGACGTCATTTCATAGAAATCGCAACTGAAATGAGCCGATAAGCTCATTTCAGTTTCACTTTCTACGTGCTCAGGGTAATATCTCAGCCCCCTGAGCACGTAGAAAGTAAGGAGAGGTATCGTTGGAAAGGGGAGAATCTCCCCTTTCCAATGGTACCCCTCCCTAGTGGATCCCTGCTTGGGGATCACCCCAGGAGAGCGATCCCCAAGCAGGGATCCACCCACTAGGCACCAGGGAGGAGAAGCGGCCCTTTGGGCAAGGGCCTTTGCTCCCAACAAAATTAATTGGGGAAAATCAGTCTTTCTGCCCCCCTAGGGGGGCAGAAAGCCTACTAGATGCCAGGGATTTTTTTTTCATTCAATTTAGGAATGGGGCTGCTCAAGATGGGCATGCCAATGCCCCCACCCCCGCAAAATTACAGTCTTTTTGCCCCCCCGGGGGGGGGGGCAGAAAGCCCACTAGAAACCAAGGATTTTTTTAAATTTGATTTAGGGGTGGGGGCTGCCCAAGATGGGCATGCCAATGCCCCAACCCCGCCCCCAGCAAAATTCCAGTCACTCTGCCCCTGGGGGGCAGATGGGGCAGTATCCCCCAATCTGCCCCCCGGGGGGGCAGAAAGCACACTAGGCACCAGGGATTTTTTTAAATGTATATAGGGGTGGGGCTCCACAAAATGGGAATGCCAATGCCCCCACCCCCAAAGAATTCCACAGTCTTTATGCCTCCCCGGAGGCAGATGGGGGCAATAGCCCCTGATCTGCCTCTGGGGTGGTGGAAAGCCCACTAGGCACCCGGGATTGTTTTCTTTATATGTAGGGGTGGGGGCTGCCCAAAATGGGCATGCCAATGCCCCCACCTCCCAAAAAATTCCACAGCCTTTCTGCCTCCCCTGGAAGGCAGATGAGGGCAATAGCCCCCGATCTGCCCCAGGGGGGGCAGAAAGCACACTAGGCCACAGGGATATTTTTATGTATATAGGGGTGGGGGCTTCCCAAATGGGCATGCCAATGCCCCCACTTCCCCCCAAAAAATCCCACAGTCTTTCTGCCCCCCAAGGAGGCAGATGGGGCAATAGCCCCTGATCTGCCCCGGGGGGGGCAGAAAGCCCACTAGGCTCCAGGGATTGGGTTTTATTTATATGTAGAGGTGGGGGCTGCCCAAAAGGGGCATGCCATTGCCCCCCCCACCCAAAAAAGAATGACCACAGCCTTTCTGGAGACAGATGGGGCAATAGTCCCTAATCTGCCCTCCGGGGGCAGAAAGCCCACTAGGTACCAGGGATTTATTTATTTTTTTAAACATGGGGGTGGGGTCTGCCGAGAATGGGCATGGTAATGCCCCTACTGCCAAAAAAGGCTTTCTGCCTCCCCCCCCAGAAGGCAGATCTGGGCAATAGCCCCTTATCTGCCCCCCACGGGGGGGCAGAAAGCCCACTAGGCACCAGGGTTATGTTTATGGGCATGCCAGTGAGAAGCTTCATAGGCAAGGGTCGCTCCCTTTTTTTTAGGCACACATTTTGGCTGTTTCAGTGATATTTTTACTCTCTTCTGCACCCAAGCGGGGGCAGAAAATCTCTAGAAACCAGGGAGAGTTTGTGTGTGTGTAAATTGGAGTTTGGCTGACGGTCTGCGTGTACTGACCTTTGGCAGGCATTTTGCTGGTGGTGTGTGTGGACCTGCACTTGACTAATGGTGTGGGTGACTCTCGCTTGATGATGGTGTGTGTAGACTGGTGCTTGCCTGGTGGTGTGCGTGGAGTGGTGCTTGGCTTGCGGTGTACATGGACTGGGCTTGGCTGGCTGTGTGCATGGATTGTGCATGGCTGCAGGTCCGGACTGGCCGTAGTGGGCACCGGACGTTTACCCGGTGGGCTGGAGGGGTGGGGGCCGGTTTTCTGCCCGTAGAGGGAGGTTTTGTCACTGGGAGCCGGTTTTATAGCA
This sequence comes from Calotriton arnoldi, assembly GCA_963921515.1. Taxonomy (NCBI): domain Eukaryota; kingdom Metazoa; phylum Chordata; class Amphibia; order Caudata; family Salamandridae; genus Calotriton; species Calotriton arnoldi. Next base: position 1,466,728 of record CAWUFW010001071.1, read on the forward strand.
GTGCTGCACTATCAGGCCCCAGTAACGAAAGCAGGAGCAGTGCTTTTTACTAGCACGCCCCCCCTCCCAGGGCCGGTCGAGCAGCAATCTGCCAGGGCTAATTGCTGTTCCCTGTCCGGCCCTGCTTGGCTGGCGGTGTGCGGGAATGGCACTTGGCAGGCGGAGTGCATGGGTGACGCTTGGCTGGCGGTGTGCGTGGATATTGCTTGGCTGACTGTGTGCATTGATAGCATTTGGCTGGCGGTGTACGTGGATAGCGCTTGGCTGGTGGTGTGCATGGGTGACGCTTGGCTGGCGGTGTGCGTGGATATTGCTTGGCTGACTGTGTGCATTGATAGCATTTGGCTGGCGGTGTACGTGGATAGCGCTTGGCTGGTGGTGTGCATGGATGGCGCTTGGCTGGCAGTGTGTGTGTATGGTGCTTGGCTGGAGGTTTTATTTATTTATTTATTTTTAGTGTTTTCTATAGTGCAAACAAGACCCTGAATAGGGTATCTGAGCGCTTCACATTACAGGGCAACAAATTCAAGACAGTTTAGTGGGGTCCTACAGATAAATAACTGGCATATATGAAGTTCGGAAAAGTACAAATCGATAATGACATACTAAGTAGAAATAGGTTGTTCAGTTCGGTGCCGTAGGAACAAGTTCAAGTACAAACAAATCATATTCAGTGAGGCTGTCATCACGGGTATCATAGATACGCGTTTAGAATAGCAGATTGGTTCATTGCAAGCAGGAGAGATATCGTAAGTAGAGCTTCCTTCGGAGTTGGATCTAGTGATCGCCAAAGTGGGGAGAGTTACTCCAAGGGAGGGCAAGTCGAAAGGTTATCTGTTGGAGTTTATAGAGCCCAGCTGAGTGAAGATTGCTAAGGAGTTAAGGGAGGAATTTGCTCATCAGGAAGGTCTTAGCTTCCCTTTTAAATAATGTCGATGAAGAGATTTTTCTGATGCTCGGAGGGAGAAAGTTCCAGATTCTTGGTACAGCTCCAAAAAATGCTCTATCATATGTTTTTTTCTTGCTGAAGCATGAAGGTTTCAGGAGAAGATTGTCGGAGCTCCTAGAGTGTCTGTTTCTTCCAGATATAGTAAGTTTCTGGGCTAGATATTAGGGGGTTTTGTGGTGTAATGCTTTATGTGTGATGCAGGCCATCTTTAGGAGTATTCTCGCTTTGTAGGGCAGCCAGTTGAGCGCCTTCAGGTGCGGCGAGATATGGTCAAATTTTCTAGATCCTGTTAAGAGTCTTGCGGCTGCGTTAAGACAGGCTTTTAGAGGGGCTGTTGAGATGTTGGGAAGACCCGATAGAGTAGTACATCCGTATTCCAACCTCGAGATGACTAATGCCTGAACTGCAGTTTTGAGGTCCGGATTCTCAATGAATGGTTTTATTTTTCTGAGATAGCTGAGGTGAAAGCGGGCATTTTTAGCCAGCATGTTGATGTGTGTTTGCATATTTAGGTTCTTATCCAGCGTGATTCCAAGCGATTAGGTGGAGTCCACTAGGAGCGGCCTGGATGGTCTTTTCTAGAGCTTGAATCATCATCTTGATCTCTTCAATAGAAGTGATCTTGATATACAACTGTGTGTCATCCACGTACATGTGGAAGGAGATATTCGCCTGCTGTAATAGTTCAGTTAGGGGTTCGACATAGAGGTTGAATAGCGCAGGGGATAAAGCCGAGCCTTGTGGTACTCCTAATAGATTAGGGGATGGAGGAGAAAGATTTTTATTCACCATAAACCTTTGCGTTCTGTTTTCTAGGAAGGATTTGAACCATTGAAGGACTGTGCCTGATAGTCCCATCCTGTTTTCTAGCCTCTCCAAGATTTCGCCGTGATTAACAGTGTCGGAAGCGGACGAGAGGTCAAGCAGCACTAGCAGACAGGCTTCATTACGGTCGAGAGCACGTAGGGCGTCATCAACTATATGTAGAGTTGCTGTTTCGGTGCTATGCCCGGGTCTGAATCCTGATTGGCAGTCGTCCAGTAGCTTGAAATCCATGATGTGTTGGTTTAATTGTTGTTGAACACATTTTTCCAAAACCTTGGCTAGCATGGGATTGTTGGTCGGAAGTTATTGGGGTCCGTGGATGGCGCTTGGCTGGTGGTGTGTGTGGATGGTGGTGTGCATGGGATTCTGGGTAACAGAACCTGGTGAGAGCCACACAAGTCACCCCATCCTGGATTCCCCTTGGTGTCTGGTTTTCAAAAATGTATAGGTTTGCTAGGTTTCCCTAGGTGCCAGCAGAGCTAGGGTTCAAAATCCACAGCTAGGCACTTTGCAAAAAAAGGGTCAGTTTTCCCTGTAAAAATGTGGTGTATCCATGTTGCGTTTTGGACCGTTTCCTGTCGCAGGCACTTGGCCTACCCACACAAGTGAGGTACGACTTTATCGGGAGACTTAGGGGAACACAGAATTGTAGAGCAACTGTTATTACCTATTGACTTTCTATGCATTTCTGCCTTCCAAATGTAAGACAATGTGTAAAAAAGAAGTCACTTTGAAAAATGTCCTATAATTCACATGCTAGTATGGGTACCCACAATTTCGGAGATGTGCAAATAGCTACTGCTGCTAAACTCTATATTTTGTTCCCATTTCGAAAATACACAGGTGTTCTTGATACCTATTTTTCACTCTTTATATTTTACCAAATGATTTGCTATATACCCGGTACACAATGAAAAATCATTGCAAGACGCAGCTCAGTTATTGGCTCTGGGTTCGTCGGGTTCTTCGTGAACCTACAAGTCCTATATATCCCCACAACCAGAAGTGTCCAGCGGATGTAATGGTGTATGGCTTTAAAAAATCTGTCATACTTAGAAGAAGTTACAAGTGAAAACATTGGCACAAATGGCTGTTTTTTTCAACTCATTTTCAATTGCTCTTACTTTCAACTGTTAGTTTCTATAAAAAAAACCTTGAAGGATCTACACAAAGGACCCCTTGCTGAATTCAAAATGTTGTCTACTTTTCAGAAATGTATAGCTTTCCGGGATCCATTATTGCTTTCACACTCATTTCTACCACTAACTGGAAGGAGGTTGAAAGCGCAAAAAGTAGCAAAAATAGGCTGTCCCAGTAAAATGCAAAACTTACAAAACATTTTTGGTTTTCTGACAAAAGTCTGCCTGTCCCTGAAAGCTAGGAAGATGGTGATTTCAGCACCACAAACCCTTTGTTGATACCATTTCCAGGGGAAAAAACAGACGCTTTCTTCTGCAGCACTTTTTCCCCATTTTTCCCTAAAAAACTAAATGTAGCTGTATTTTGGCTAATTTCTGGGTCCCCTCCAGGGGAATACACAAACCCAGGGTACCTTTAGAATTCTCAGGATGGTGGAAGAAAAGGACGCAAATTTGGCGTGGATACCTTATGTGGACAAAAAGTTACAGGGGCCTAATCATGAACCAAAAAAGGCTTAACAGGGAAGCAAAAGGCCTAGCAGCGAAAGGGTTAATTGGTACTTGACAGAAGAAAAAAATTATAATTGAAGTGTTCAGAAAAGATACTTTAAATAATGTAGCATTCATTTCATTTAGAAAATGTTTAAAAATTGATTATAAAAAAATATTGAAGTTGTAAAGTTCATGTGCAGTAACAGAAGATCAAATATAAAATTGCATTTTATTTTTTATTGTTAATCTTTAAGCAAAACATAATACTTCAAAAATAAATGTTTGAAATTTGTGTTGTGTGTGTTCTTCTATCAAGAGAACACAAGAGTGTCCAGTTCATTTGCTCAATGATTTGTTTGTAGTTCATCATATGACCGGAAGAATTTTCGATAGCTTACTCTGGAAATCCTCTGAGCATTGCCATGTAGTGCTGTATAGCATATACAACTATAATTTTACATGTCCTCTCAGGGAAGTATTCTAATGCTGCAACACTTTTATGCAAACATCTAAAGCTCCCATTTTAAATTCCATACACACTTTCAATAACTCTTCTAGTCTGTCTGTGTGCTGCATTGTAACAACGCTCACTCGGAAGTTAAGAATTAAGGTATGGAGTGAGAGAATCCATGAGTGAATGGCAGACTGACTATCACTTGTAACAAACAAAAATATGTATAAATCCATTGTTTTAATATTAATGGTATATAACATTGCATTGAGGCACTATTCAGGTAAGGCTCTATCTCTCATGTCTCCCAGACAAGTGTTAAGTCCTGAGAGGTGAAAAATGAATGAGTGAGGAGTCTCCCTGGGTAAGGTGCATATCCCCTATGCATTTAATGAGGTGATGTTATCACCTAGCACCCTCACTCTAAAAATTGTTCCTGCACAACTATTTTGGGTTTGTCCTATATTTTTGAATAAACTCTGTAGCAGAGGGACAACATTTCAGTACATTGTAATTGTAATTGCATTTATATAGTGCTTACTACCCCTGACGAGGCGCCGAAGCGCTTTTTTGGCGAGTAGCACGCTACTCCGGAACCCATAAAGGATTAGTGTTGAATTAGTATAGTGAAATATGAAAGTAATTTGACTGGTGGATAGGTTAGTCAGTTATTTGGATTCAGAAGGATAGCGGAGGGATAGAAGAGGGAAAAAGGTTTGCATTTAGATAGCGCTTGTTACCCCTGATAGGGTGTTGAAGCGCTTTTTTCGGTGAGTAGCACGCTACTCGGGAACCCATGTGTCCCACCTACACACTCTGGCTGAAATTCCGTATAACTTGATTTGTGTATTCTATCATTCATTAGGCATCTTAAGGATTTTTTGGGCCTGGGGAAAGTCATTTGGGGCCCCTTGTTCTGATATTTTTAAATCCAAGTCATCATTATGGCAAATAATATTGAATTATACGTTAAACTTTCAAAAACAGGGGCAGACAAAAACAGGCAGAACCTCAGGAACCATGGCACCTTCCAGTCACATAATTCAAAAAGAAAGCTTGAACAAGCATTGCCCAGACCAATTACTTTTTGTGCTTGAATCTTAATCTTTTTGCCCTGCAGCTGTAATATCTTACCTGATATTCAAAGTCTAACCCATCTATTAAATATAAAAAATTCCCCACAATGTGGGACAGGCTCTGCACGGGTGACTTAGATGGATTAGCGCATACTGTTAAAAGAAGACATTTGCCCATTGTGCTTGGAATTATAACTTTAATTACCATATAGTCATAATTACAAATATATTCCCCTTCATAACTGGCAATCCTGCAGGATTGGTCCCTCCTGGTTTCAGGCACGTCTGCTTGCATGGGGCTCAACCCGTCGGGTTCAGGCCCCCTGTGCGGGGACGTGGCACTGCTCCGGCCAGCCGGACCGAACGGCGACTTTCACAGATCCGACGCCTACTCCCTCCTGGTACAGGCCCTCTGTGCGGGAACGAGGCGCTACGCCAGCCAACTGGACCAATGGCGACTTCTGCAGATCTGACGCCTACTTTCTGCTCCTTTCCGGTGTACGGGCCCTCCAGGACTGAGCCCTCTAAACCGGGACATCGAGGACTTTTCTCCCCTTTGCTCACTCCCAGGATCGGGCTCTCCAAACCGACCAGGCCCTAGTCCCCCGGACTCAAGGTGGGCTACCACTGGGTGGGCCTGCGGTGTCATCCTGCCTGGTCCCTCTCTTTCTCGAGGGTGTGAACCCCTTCTAGCTTCTCTCGCTGGGGGTCTCTTAAAAGCTCGGCCTACATCCGCGGCCTCTCCGGCTTTTCCGGCGCGCTTCTGACTCGACCTCACCAGCCTCCAGGTCAGACGTGTGGCAGCGCCCCCTCCCCCAGCGCTCCGACTCGGGAGCGGTTTGCCGACTGACTCTCCGCTTCCCTTGGGATCCGGCGCTCCTCTCCCCTGTTCTCCTCTTCTGGTGTTGACACTGGGAGAGCCTATGATGGCGTTTGCCCTGGTCCCTCATTCCAGGAGCTCCTGGTCTCCTGTTACATCCCGCTCTCATTGTTGTCCCTTATTGAGTAGGGCGGTGAACCTTTCTCCAGTTCCCCTGAGTCCGGATCAGCGCTCTTTCCCTGCGCAGCCCACACCTTTCCCGGACCTCCCACTGCCCTGCTGCCTCTTCTGTCCGTCCTCTTGACCTCCCTACTTCCTCCCGATTCTCCGCCGGTTCATCCAGACCGAAGAAGCCTCTGTCCTGATCATCTGCCCGACTGTGCTGCGGCCATTTCCTACCTGATGGCTGCTTCCACTCCCCAAGATGGTGATGGCACGCCCCACAAGATGGCGAACGACGTTGCTGGTGTATTGATATCAGGGTGAGTCGCCCCCTGCTAGGCCCACCCGCGTTGGCTATATTCTGACCCCCCCAGTGAGACCGTCCCCCTAACTCCTCCCACTTTGGCCCAGCTGAACGTTATTTCTCCCGTGTTTAGAGGCTTCTCTGAACTAACCCCAGGATACTCAGGGTTGAATCTTGTCCACACGCCCTCCCGACCTGCCTACCCAGGGAACTCACTAATTTCTTTGATTGTTTTTCCACTCTTGCAATTCTTGGGCCCCCAGTAAGGCCGCCACCGAACGCGTATATCTGACATTTTGGGCCTCTGCTGAACGTTGTTGCCCCAGTGCTGTGTGACCTCTCTTGGCTTCTCTCGTTTCCCCTCCTGAGCAGTCACAGACTTTCTGAACTGAATCCACTGCCAAAATCACCTGCCGCCGCACTGACCGCGTCCTCACCGGACCTGACTATCCAAAGAACCCTCAGTTGAATGTATATTCTTTCCTGACTTTAATCTTTTGCCCTTCGTAACCTCCTCGCAATAACCTTAATGTTGTGAAGTTTTAGATGGTAACCTCTGTCTCATACTTTGAATGTGCTTCCTCTAGAATCAGATATTGGGTTTGTGTAATTGACCAAGGTTCGCACTAATGTTCTACCTCCACCAATACTCAAGTGTTCTAACACATTGCTCAATGTGAACTTATCTGGGTGTTTCAATTCTGCAACTTGTGCATTGGCCTCTCCTGATAACCTATCCTCTTGTGTCTGCTCTAATTGGTAATCTTTCCTCTGTTGTTTTGCAGACCTCCCTCTCTCACCTTTTTTGCCTCCAAGTGCTTCCCTCCCCTTCGCTTCAACTCTCTTTACTCCTACGCTGACCTTTTATTCATTTCCATATTGCCCTATTTTACTTTCATACCTCACCTGCATTGGAATTTCCCGATTTTCTTTATCTTACTTTCCTCTCTACCTTCTACTTCATTACGCTCATATTTTTTCCTGGATCCCCTAGTTCCCTCAACTGCTCATCACTCCGCAACTACCAGCGTTTAAGCTTGTCTTGGTTTTACTATTTTTTGTAATTTTCACTCAGGATAACCTATCCTCCTGTGTATGCTCTAATTTGGCAATTCTTCTTCCGTGTTCTACTGACCTCCCCCTCTCACTTTTCCCCCCAATTGGTGCTCGTCCCTTTGCTTTAGCTCACTATATCACCCCCCTATCACCGACCTCCCTCTCTCACCTTCTTCCCCCCTGATTCTCTACTTGCTTTACTACTCTTTTCATCCATTCCCCTCTCCCCCTTTCCCCCCACCTCAACTCAGTGACCTATCATGTACCCCCTCAACCACACCCTCACCCCTCAAGACTCAACCCTCATCAGACATGGCCCCACCTCATGGACCATTACTTACCCTCCTAATCTCTCAAAAAACGCCAAGAAAAATGTTAAACATAAATTACTGATTCGGCATCCTGAAACATTAATTGTCGATAACTACCTTAGCCTATCCTCCCCTGTGAGAAGTTGGCCTGGCATATGCTGTCCACTAATTATAGTGGGCACCTTGCACCAGTCCAAATCGACTCTTATGGTAGGTAGGTTAAAGACAACCTTATTGAAAGCTATCCTAGTGGTAGCTGTGGAGAGCAGCCTTCAGGCTAAGTCTTGAAGGAATGTAAAGCAGCTTGTTTTACCAGTCTATAATCTCTTGAGTGACCAAATGAAAGAGCACCACACCAGGTATATATTCAAAATATATGTATTTATTACTAAACACACCCCTCTAGTCTCTTTATGAGGCTAGAGTTCGAAGTACATAGGTTATAAGATCTTAAATCACAGTAATAGCACAAATACACGTTTGGGCCCTAGGGGCGTACCAAACCATATACCAATAAAGTGGTATGCGAACCACGACTGAACTAGACACTAGGCCTAGAGCCTCTAGAAGTGCTTGGACCACAAGGAACCACCCAAGGTAGTGACACAGGGGACCCACGGGAGACGCGTGCAGTGTAAATACACAACCGCGATACGCCGTTAACTTCTATGGAGAAAGTCGGGATCGGGAAAATAGAGGAAAGGGACACTTAGAAGAGGACTAGGACAAAACCCTTTGAGATCTAGGACTTTGAAGAGTCTCTACCCACGGGAGCACCGGAGTACTCGTGTTACCTCACCCAGGGAAGCCGGGTGCATAGGTGCCTTTCGGGGTCGGGTTTCGTCGTCGTTTCTTATGGCGATCTGCTGCAAAGTGCTGCTGGCGACCAGGAGAAAAGTGTCCGGGTGGATCCAAGAGTGGATCGGAGTTCTGAAGAACCTGAAAGCAGAGGGGACAGAGTCTGGGTCACTAGCCAGTGACCAGGAAGGCGATGGACAGATGCCCACCGATGTCGAGTGCTTCAGATTCGATGACGGTCGTCTTGACTCTTCAGCCACGAGGTCCGAGAGGCGTTGTCGGCGACCAGGAGCAGGATTCGGGCTGTTGCTCGATGTCTGTCGAGTGCAGAGGTGTCGGCGACCAGATTGGACCCAACAAGCCTTGGCAACGGCAAGTCTTGAGTAAGATGTAGATCGTCGATGATGCAGACCAGCAAGGTCTGGGGAACTCACCCAGCAAGGGTAAGTGAGGGCAGGCCTGGAGCAACCAGACTGCCAAGTAAAGAAAAGATTGGCCTTCGTTAAGGGCTACTAGCCAACGGGCTAGCGACCGCGAAGGAGCCTCGTGACGCCGCACGTGGAGCTGGCTTACAGGACACTCGTGGAGTGGGGGCCAGTGATCTTCGGTGCAGGTGGTGCTGGAGGCTAGGGCTACTCGGAGCCCAAAGCACGACTTCTTAGGAGACCCAGAAGATGGTGCACTTGCAAATGTGCTCGGTGTCCAGGGGTCACGGTCTCAAGTCACCCACGATAGCCACGGGCCTCAGCTTTGCTGGGGACTCAGGGTAGCCTCGGGGAAGTCTGAGAATCCACCTCTGGTGATGCGATGACTTCGGCGTCCGACGGGAGCTTCAGTGATGCGAACCGGACAGATGCTTCTTTGGTGCCTGCCAAGCAGGGGAGTCACTCCTTGACCCCAAGGGAGATTCTTCAGTCCTCTAATCGTGAGTAGAGTGTCGAAGGTCCAGGATTGTGTTTCAGAGTTTCGTCCAGGTATAATCTAATCTTGCTGTGGCAAGGGTTCCCCATTTTAACCAGTAAAACAGGGAGGGACTAACTCTATGACCCCACCTATGGGAGGGTCAAGGGAGGGGTGGCTACACCCACTTCCCTTTGTCCAGTTTCGCGCCAGAGCAGGGGCAGGTAGCCCCTGAGCTGGTTTGAACTGGCATATGCACAGAGGAGCCTTTGCTCCCCCAGTGCAGGACTTCAAAGCACTCTAAGAGTGCACCCACCCAGCCCCAATACACATTATCCTGTCTGGGGAGGTGGTCACACCTCCCTGCAACAGGAAACCTATTGTCCAGGCCTCCCCTGCCGGAGTTTCGTCCAGCAGCAGGAGGCCAGACTTGTGTCTGTGGCAGCAGCATCCATTTTGTGATGCCAGGGCTTCAGAAAGAAGTTACCGGGTAAGCCAGAGTTAACATGTCTTTCCCTCTAGAAGGGTGGAATGCTACTCCCGCCGCCAGGATTGGCGGGGGGTAGTATTCCAAGATGTTTGACACCAAACACGACATGTTTAGGTGCAGCCATTCCAAAGTTAGCATTTTACCGCGAGGATATAATGCGCTTAAGAGTATATGGTCAGGCTGCACTACAAACAGCATCAGAGATGGTCTCCGAACGCTGCAGAGGGGCCCTGCTCATGCAGGGGCACCCTCTCACATAGGAACCATGCACTCTGCCTTTAGGATTGATAAGGCCTGCCTTAGGAGTGACTTATAGGTTTATATGTGTGTATGTATTTAGTGATATAGGTAACCTATATCACAGTAAGGGGTGCATGCACCACCTTACCCAGGCTGCAGTAGCAGACCTGTGGTGTCAGTTTGGATGGCCTTCCAGGGGTGGCATAATACATGCTGCAGCCCCTGGCAGGCCTCTGAGGTACCTATGCCCTTGGTACATAGTATACCATATACTAGGGACTTATAAGGGCACTCCAGATTCCAATCAGAGATGTGCCTAAGGCACATGGAAACCTTTTACAGAGAAAGCAGATAGACTGGGGCCCTGAATAGCAGGATCCCAGTCCAACTAAGTCATAAACCAGCAAAACACCATAAAAAAAGTGGGGGCAACCATATAGTCAGATTCCACCTTCCTACATGACCCCCCCAAACGAAAGGAGATAAGGCTAACCTTGGCCAGTTGAGCCTATATTGACTAAGTGGCCATATAAGGAAGCACCTGCACTAGCATGGTTGCCCCCTATGTTATGGTCCACTAAGCAATCCCTCACCCTAAGGGTATGAGAGGGTCTCCACCATGGGGAATCACTACCTCTGGTGTGCTTAGGTAAAGTACAAGGCTGGTGAGGTGTCTGAGTAGGGAAGTGAGGCCCTAGGAATGTTGGCCTCAGCTTCCTCAGATCACTGGTCACCATGTATGCCTGTCTTTCCATGACTGAGTTGCACTTTGCTCTAAGGGTCAACCTTTGGCTGCCTACAGCTGTGGGTTGGGTCCCTTTGGATGGACTACTGGAGGGACATGGCAGGTTTGGAACCTTCTGGTCCCAGGTTTGCCCTTGCCTACCAGAGTCCTTCTGGGGAGGTCCCTACATAAAGGTATGGGGGATCCCTCAGTGTGTAGAGGAATTTTCACCTGGCTAGGGCTACTAGACTGGGTGCCCCTAATCTGCTGATGGGGGCTTCCTCTGGACAGGGGGCCCTGGGGGTCCACTGACCTCCCTGACCTCTGCAGCCCTGGGCTGACTGAGGCAGGGTAGAGAGGGGCAGGTTACCTGCTCCAGACGGGGTACCACCTTGGAAGGGTCCTCTGCCATCAGGGGTGTGGCCAGGCCAGGCCTGACTACCTCTGTGGCAGTTCCTTCACTAGGGGTAGGGTCAGTTCCCTGAGGAGGCTGACCCTTACCTACTGTCTGGGGGAAGAAGACTTTTCTTCAACCCTTGTGCTCTCTTTTGGGGAGAGTGGGCCATTCTTTCAGGCTCCATCTCTCCAAATTCTTGGGCTGGGGCTGTGGCCATCACAGCCCCACTAACCTTTACAGGGACGCCCAACATCCTAAGATGGGTTTGGTGTTCCACTTCAGCCCAGGCTGAAATTTCCAGATCATTGCCCATCAGGCAATCTACAGGTAGGGTTGGGGACACTGCCACTCTTTTTGGGCCTGTGACCCCTCCCAGCTGAGATTGACTATGGCCATGGGGTGATCTGTTCTGACACCATCAATGTTGGTCACCTGGTATTTAAACTCAGGTAAAAGCTGGTGAGGGGGGACTAGTTTCCCTGCCACCATGGTGACACTAGCCCCTGTGTCCCTAAATGCCACAGCTTTCTGACCATTAATTATTGGCTCCAATCTGTACCTGCCCAATGCTATGGGACCCATGGTAAAGGTGGCAAATCCTATACCACCATCAGAGTCAGAGGAGTCTGTTGAGGGGTCCCTGTCTAAACTAGGGCCCACCTCTGTTCCTCTTGCAAAAGCACCTAACTTTTGGGTGCACTACTCCCAACTGGAGGATTACTACTGGTAGTACCAGGAGGGGTGGTAGTAGTTGTGGGAGGAACATTTTCTTTATTGCCAATCCTGGGGCAACTGGGATCAGTTTTCCAGTGCCCAGGCTTTTTACAGACATGGCAATAGGGTTTCTTTTCAGGAGAGGAAGGAGTTTGGGACCCACCCCCAGAAGAGGAATTTTGGGGCCCTGTAGGGGACTTATCCTTAGATTTATCCCCACCTTTCTCTTGGGACTTAGTAGAATCTTTCTTCTGGTCACCACCCTGATTTCTAGTTTTTACTCTGGTTCTGACCCATTTGTCTGCCTTCTTTCCCAATTCTTGGGGAGAGGTCAGATCAGAGTCCACCAGATACTGGTGCAAAAGCTGGTTTTGACAATTATTAAGGATCTGCTCCCTCATAATCAAATTGTACAATCCTAAAAAGTCATGCACTTTGTTGCCATGTATCCAACCTTCCAGAGCCTTTGTAGCACAATCTACAAAATCAACCCAGTCTTGAGTCTGTGCTTTTGGGTGTCTCTGAACTTCAACCTGTACTGTTCAGTGGTTAGGCCAAACCCATCAATAAGAGCACTCTTCAAGACCTTGTAATTATCAGCATCCTCCTCTCTAACAGTGAGGAGCTTATCTCTACCTTTGTCAGCAAAGGAGAGCCACAAGATTGCTGCCCACTGCTCTTGAGGGACCCTCTGTACTTTACAGGCCCTCTCTAAAGCAGTTATCCATTTGTGGATGTCATCCCCACTCTGGTAGGGAGGGACAATCTTGTTTAGGTTTCTATGGTCATAAGACCTTTCCCTATCTCTAGGGATATTGTTGCCACCATGGGACTCTAGTCCCAACTTTCTTCTCTCTCTAAGGAGATCTAGGGATTCTCTATCTAAAGCCAATTGCTTCTTCCTGATCTCTAGTTGAGTTTCCTCATACTGGACCAGTCTCTTTCTTCTCTCATGAGAGGATTCCCTCCTGTGAGAAGAAACAGAGCTCCCTATTGAGGTGCCAGAGTGGTTAGACTCCTGAGAAGGAGACCTAGACTTTCTGAGCACACTCATAATCCTTCCTGGGGGACAAAGGTGTGGTTCTCCAGATCCTCATCTTCATCTTCCCCAGAAGGGATTGGGTTTTCCAGGTCAGGGTCATTGTCACCCTCCTGGTCAGTTTCAGAGGGGGGGCTGGGGGTAGTGGTACCCCTGGCCCCTTCCTCATCTGCTGGCCCACCCTCTGCTCCTACCCCTTCAGTCTCTGAAGACTTACTAAGATCATAAGCCACCAACAACTCCTGGAGGTATTGGGTGGTGGGACTTTGGCCTGTCCTTAATTTCCTCACGTTACACAAAGCTCTCAGTTCCAAGAATGGGAGTGTGTCATACTTGGAGGGGGAAGCTCAATGGCTTCCTGCAGGGTATCTTTGGATCCTGCTTTTAAAGACATTACTAGTGTGGTGTGGTGTATGCACTACCTACTCTAGTGTGGCCTACTAAACTCTCTTGAGTTGTAGAAAGGGTTGTGCTATCCCTTAACACACAACTCTAAGTTCAGTAGAACTTACTGATATTCTAAGCTTAAATTATATGTACCTTAGGTACCTTTAGTGGTTTTCAGTTGATCAATTCAATTGAGATTATCTGGTAAAACAATAGCAAGCTGGAATCCCACACGCTGCACACCAATGTGAGAAGTTGGCCTGGCATATGCTGTCCACTAATTATAGTGGGCACCTTGCACCAGTCCAAATCGACTCTTATGGTAGGTAGGTTAAAGACAACCTTATTGAAAGCTATCCTAGTGGTAGCTGTGGAGAGCAGCCTTCAGGCTAAGTCTTGAAGGAATGTAAAGCAGCTTGTTTTACCAGTCTATAATCTCTTGAGTGACCAAATGAAAGAGCACCACACCAGGTATATATTCAAAATATATGTATTTATTACTAAACACACCCCTCTAGTCTCTTTATGAGGCTAGAGTTCGAAGTACATAGGTTATAAGATCTTAAATCACAGTAATAGCACAAATACACGTTTGGGCCCTAGGGGCGTACCAAACCATATACCAATAAAGTGGTATGCGAACCACGACTGAACTAGACACTAGGCCTAGAGCCTCTAGAAGTGCTTGGACCACAAGGAACCACCCAAGGTAGTGACACAGGGGACCCACGGGAGACGCGTGCAGTGTAAATACACAACCGCGATACGCCGTTAACTTCTATGGAGAAAGTCGGGATCGGGAAAATAGAGGAAAGGGACACTTAGAAGAGGACTAGGACAAAACCCTTTGAGATCTAGGACTTTGAAGAGTCTCTACCCACGGGAGCACCGGAGTACTCGTGTTACCTCACCCAGGGAAGCCGGGTGCATAGGTGCCTTTCGGGGTCGGGTTTCGTCGTCGGTTCTTATGGCGATCTGCTGCAAAGTGCTGCTGGCGACCAGGAGAAAAGTGTCCGGGTGGATCCAAGAGTGGATCGGAGTTCTGAAGAACCTGAAAGCAGAGGGGACAGAGTCTGGGTCACTAGCCAGTGACCAGGAAGGCGATGGACAGATGCCCACCGATGTCGAGTGCTTCAGATTCGATGACGGTCGTCTTGACTCTTCAGCCACGAGGTCCGGGAGGCGTTGTCGGTGACCAGGAGCAGGATTCGGGCTGTTGCTCGATGTCTGTCGAGTGCAGAGGTGTCAGCGACCAGATTGGACCCAACAAGCCTTGGCAACGGCAAGTCTCGAGTAAGATGTAGATCGTCGATGATGCAGACCAGCAAGGTCTGGGGAACTCACCCAGCAAGGGTAAGTGAGGGCAGGCCTGGAGCAACCAGACTGCCAAGTAAAGAAAAGATTGGCCTTCGTTAAGGGCTACTAGCCAACGGGCTAGCGACCGCGAAGGAGCCTCGTGACGCCGCACGTGGAGCTGGCTTACAGGACACTCGTGGAGTGGGGGCCAGTGATCTTCGGTGCAGGTGGTGCTGGAGGCTAGGGCTACTCGGAGCCCAAAGCACGACTTCTTAGGAGACCCAGAAGATGGTGCACTTGCAAATGTGCTCGGTGTCCAGGGGTCACGGTCTCAAGTCACCCACGATAGCCACGGGCCTCAGCTTTGCTGGGGACTCAGGGTAGCCTCGGGGAAGTCTGAGAGTCCACCTCTGGTGATGCGATGACTTCGGCGTCCGACGAGAGCTTCAGTGATGCGAACCGGACAGATGCTTCTTTGGTGCCTGCCAAGCAGGGGAGTCACTCCTTGACCCCAAGGGAGATTCTTCAGTCCTCTAATCGTGAGTAGAGCGTCGAAGGTCCAGGATTGTGTTTCAGAGTTTCGTCCAGGTATAATCTAATCTTGCTGTGGCAAGGGTTCCCCATTTTAACCAGTAAAACAGGGAGGGACTAACTCTATGACCCCACCTATGGGAGGGTCAAGGGAGGGGTGGCTACACCCACTTCCCTTTGTCCAGTTTCGCGCCAGAGCAGGGGCAGGTAGCCCCTGAGCTGGTTTGAACTGGCATATGCACAGAGGAGCCTTTGCTCCCCCAGTGCAGGACTTCAAAGCACTCTAAGAGTGCACCCACCCAGCCCCAATACACATTATCCTGTCTGGGGAGGTGATCACACCTCCCTGCAACAGGAAACCTATTGTCCAGGCCTCCCCTGCCGGAGTTTCGTCCAGCAGCAGGAGGCCAGACTTGTGTCTGTGGCAGCAGCATCCATTTTGTGATGCCAGGGCTTCAGAAAGAAGTTACCGGGTCAGCCAGAGTTAACATGTCTTTCCCTCTAGAAGGGTGGAATGCTACCCCCGCCGCCAGGATTGGCGGGGGTAGTATTCCAAGATGTTTGACACCAAACACGACATGTTTAGGTGCAGCCATTCCAAAGTTAGCATTTTACCGCGAGGATATAATGCGCTTAAGAGTATATGGTCAGGCTGCACTACAAACAGCATCAGAGATGGTCTCCGAACGCTGCAGAGGGGCCCTGCTCATGCAGGGGCACCCTCTCACATAGGAACCATGCACTCTGCCTTTAGGATTGATAAGGCCTGCCTTAGGAGTGACTTATAGGTTTATATGTGTGTATGTATTTAGTGATATAGGTAACCTATATCACAGTAAGGGGTGCATGCACCACCTTACCCAGGCTGCAGTAGCAGACCTGTGGTGTCAGTTTGGATGGCCTTCCAGGGGTGGCATAATACATGCTGCAGCCCCTGGCAGGCCTCTGAGGTACCTATGCCCTTGGTACATAGTATACCATATACTAGGGACTTATAAGGGCACTCCAGATTCCAATCAGAGATGTGCCTAAGGCACACGGAAACCTTTTTACAGAGAAAGCAGATAGACTGGGGCCCTGAATAGCAGGATCCCAGTCCAACTAAGTCATAAACCAGCAAAACACCATAAAAAAAAGTGGGGGCAACCATATAGTCAGATTCCACCTTCCTACATCCCCTATAAAAACCAATTACATCTTCTGCTCCAAACGCCCTTCCAAATGGAAAAGCATCTTCCTTCGCCACCTCCCAGTATCCAAATCAAGCAAAATTCCTTATGGATTTAAACTGTCTACTACCCCTTCCCCAGCTTTTCTCGGCGAAATTGACATCTCCATATTTAAAACTGGTAATATTCTCATACAATCCTCTGAACACCACCTCTCCATCTTTGAGCACCATTTCCAGACTCTGTCCTTCCTTCTATCCAAACCTTCGCCTAACCGCCCATCTACCCAACTTCTCGACGCCCTTTTGCTCTCTCCCTCGACTCTAATCCTCCCTCCCCTAGACGTCTCAACTGCTAATGCTGTCCCCCAAATCTCGACATCCAATTACTCAGTCTCTCCTGAGACCCTCCCTCCCCCCGGCCTCCCAACTACACCCTCCATCTCCCAAACTCACTCGCTCTCCAATGACCATCTCCCTCTAACCCCTAACGCTATCCCAAACCACACTCCTACCGCCTTGCCTTCCCTCCTGGAACCCCCAAATTCTCCCCACTCAGCCCCAGCCCCTTTCTCACCCTCTCAGAACTGCATTCATCCCCCTACACCAGCTGTCATCTATACCCACTCCCCTCACGGCCTCTTATCATCTCAAACCACATCTCCTGACTCTATGAATGTCCCGTCCTTCTCATCGGCCCTCCCTGCATCCAACAACCTGAGCACTCCTCTTATCCCCCTTCCCGATCTGTCTCCATCTCCTCACACCAGATTTTCTCCCCCGATCAACAATGAACACATCCTACCCTCCACCTCTTTCCCAACCGCGTTCTCCCCTATTCCTTTAACCCAGACTCTGTCCAATATAGAACACAATCTCTCAACCTTGACGACTGAACTCACACAGCTGAGAGAAGATTTCAACTCCCTCTATTCCAAGTCCCTCTTCAATCGCTCTAACTCCTTCGGCTCTGGCTCACAACGCATCTCTAATCCTAAACCGTGGAACACTACACCCCTCGGCTGCCGTACCCATAGACCCCACCGTGCATCGAACCATCTCACCTCTTCTGACCTCCTTGACCTCTGCAACTCCTACCTCCCAAGTTCCTCGATTAATGTTCCTCCCCCCCTCACTCCAACATTCCCGTTATTGTGGGGACCAGCAGAATCCCCTCCTCTCCCGTCTCCCCCAGACCCCCACCCCAACGTACCACCATCCATTCACGCTCTCCCCCCAAAGACTTCCCTAAACCCCTCGCCTGCATTCTCCCTCACTCCAACATTCCCGTTATTGTGGGGACAAGCAGAATCCCCTCCTCTCCCGTCTCCTCCAGACCCCCACCCCAACGTTCCACCATCCATTCACGCTCTCCCCCCAAAGACTTCACTAAACCCCTCGCCTGCATGCTCGTGAACTGCCGTTCGGCCGTCCGACATGCGCTCGAAATATCAGAAACTATCCTTAGCGAAGCTATTGACATCGCCTTCCTCACGGAAACCTGGCTCAATGACCACTCTACGTCCAGCCTTGACTTACTTTCCCCCCCCGGGTTAATCTATCATCAGAAAAGACAGAACTGAGAGAATAGGGGGTGGATTAGCGATTATCTTTAAAAACGAACTTCAACTTTCCCTTGTCAAGAACTCTGACTGCAATACCTTTGAATACCTTGAAGCTGAACTTAAATTTCAAGGTTCTCCCCTGATTCGACTGCATAATATCTACCACCCTCCTGGTGACCCTCTTCCCTTTGCTGAGGATCTATCTGACCTTCTTACTCAATCCTCACTCTCTAACTCAAAAAATCTCTTCCTTGGAGATTTCAATCTCCACTGGAATGTGACCGATGACCCCTCAGTCAACCTCCTCACTAATCTTCTAGAGATCAGTGACCTCAAACAACTCTGCCATTCTCATACCCACACCAAAGGGGCCACTCTTGATGCCATCATTGCCAACAACGACTTGGCTTCCCTCTCCAACATCATCCCCATCGACTGGTCTGACCATCACCTCATTCTGTTCTCAATCGCCATCCCGGCTCCTCCCCCCCACCAATAACATTAAAGCCACTAAATGGACCAGAAATCTTAATCACATCCCCCTTGGTGAACTGGAGTCTAAACTCCAAGCACAACTTCTTCTCACCCCTCGCTCCCTAAATGCTAACGAACTCACCGAGCATTTTAACAAAACTGTCATCGATGTCTTAGACCAAATTGCCCCGTCCAAACTAAAAACCCTAAGAAACATTCCATCCAAATCGTGGTTCAATTCTAATCTCAATGACGAAAGACGTGCACTTAGACTTACAGAAAGAACATGGAGACAACACCCTTCCCCCGCCCCTCTTGCCCTCCTCAGATCCGCCAGAGCTACGTACAAGAAACACATTTTCAATGAAAAGGCTTCCTTCTTCCCCACACAACTCGATCGTGCGAAAAATAGACCCAGAGAGCTGTTCAACATAGTTCGAAACCAAACTTCCTCTGCCCCTCCAAAACTGACG
This sequence comes from Calotriton arnoldi, assembly GCA_963921515.1. Classification (NCBI taxonomy): domain Eukaryota; kingdom Metazoa; phylum Chordata; class Amphibia; order Caudata; family Salamandridae; genus Calotriton; species Calotriton arnoldi. The sequence continues at coordinate 1,485,509 of CAWUFW010001071.1, forward strand.
GCCACAACTGATAGATGCGAAGAAATTTCTAACTTCTTCTCCGAAAAAATAGCCAAAATAGACCAATCCTTCCTTGCATCTCAGATCCCTCCATATCCCCTATCTATCGCCGACTCTACTTCTCAACTTCCCTCCCTATTAACTCTCCCCCCGATTCCTCCTACCTCCTTCCTGCCACTACCTCTCCGGATAACAGCCTTTCTAACTCACAGCCTAAAAACAACGCCTCCTGGCACAATTTCCACCCCATACCTGAGCTTGAAGTCTCTAACATCATCTCCAAACTTAAACCGTCCTCACCAAAGACCCTCTGCCTGCTAAACTTGTCCAGGAGCATAAGCACATCATTGAACCTTATTGGACCTCTATCATCAACTCCTCCCTTACCTCGGGATGTGTCCCTGCCTCCCTCCAACTCGGACAAATCACTCCCATTCTTAAAAATCCCAATGCCGACCCCAACGACCTTAATAATCTCCGCGCCATCTCCAACCTCCCCCTCCTTTCCAAAGCCCTTGAAAAATGTGCCCTTCTTCAACTGGACAAACACATTGACACCTTTAACCTACTCGACTCCTTACAATCCGGCTTCCGAAAAGGCTGCAGTACAGAAACTGCCATACTAAATATTGTTGACGACATCCACCGCTCCCTAGATAATGGCGAGACCTGCCTACTCATTCTCCTCGACCTCTCGGCAGCATTTGATACTGTTAACCACCCTGCCTTACTTAATGCGCTCAAAGTTCGATTTGGCCTTAATGGCCCTGTACTCAAAGGGTTCTCCTCCTACCTCCAACATAGAACACAACAAATTAAAATCTACAACTGCCTCTCTAACCCCACACCCGTCTCCCTGGGTGTCCCCCGGGGTTCTATTCTCTGTCCCTCTCTCTTTAACCTCTTTATGGAACCCCTCACCCTCATTCTAAAACAAGCTGGAATCAACTACCACCTCTATGCTGACGACACCCAACTTTACTATAAGATTAGATCCCATTCCGATGTACTTCACCTTAACAACACCCTGGCAAAAATCCAATCCTGGTTCCACTCCAGTCATCTCAAACTCAACCCTAATAAAACTGAAATCATTCTCTTCTCTCCTAAAAATAACCCTCTTCCTATCCAAACATGGATCTCTGACCTTAATGCCCTCAACTGTCCGCTCTCCCTTTCCAACTCAGTAAAATCTCTTGGCATCACCATTGAAAGCAGCCTAACTCTCCAGGACCACATAAAAAACTCGGCTAAAGGAGCACTCTTCTCTCTCCGTCATCTCAAAAAAATTAAACCCTTCATTCCAGCGGAAGACTTTAAATCGGCTGTCCAATCTCTAGTCCTCTCGAGAATTGACTATGGTAACACTATTCTCTCTGGAACCCCCAAAGTTCACCTTGTCCCACTCAAATCTGTGCTCAACCTTGCGGCCAGACTAATCACTGACTGCAAACGCTTTGACCACATCTCCCCAACCCTCAAAGCCCTTAAATGGTTACCCTTAGAAGGCCGATTCTCCTACAAGATTGCATGCATTACGCTCAAAGCCCTTCATCAAAAGGCCCCGCTGTATCTCACTGACAAACTCAACAAAGCGGGCTGCTCCAGACCGTTAAGAAGCACCAACGCTCTCCTCCTTGTTCCACCTCTGTTAAAAAAGAAAACCACACAATCTCGCTCTTTCTCCGGAAATGCCCCTAACATCTGGAATGCCCTCCCTAAAGACCTGCGTTGTAACCCCTCTTACATCAGCTTCAAAAAAGACCTCAAACTGCACCTGCTCAACAAATATTGGGGTCCTTAATCCCTTTCATTTTGCTACTCTTCTACTCCCTCCCTTCCCCCTCCTTTCCCCTCCCCGCCCTCCCCTTTTCTTTCCCACCTCCCTCCACACGCCCTCCCTTTAGTTTCTTTCTCCCCATCCTCATTCTATTCTTCTTCGCCCTTACTCTCGCCTAACCACCCTCCTCCCTCCTACCTTCTAGCCTTCCTTCATCTCGTGTTATTGTTTAATAATTTGATTACCTGTACCCACCTTATTTATGTTGATTGCTCCTTCTTGCCCCTCTGACATATGTAAATTGTATTATGTTATTTGTTCTTGGTATTCCTTACTGTTTGAACCCTACATTAGGAACAATTGTTTATTCCTGTAATATATCCATACCCTTGTAAAGCGCTCCGATACCCCCGGGTCGAGCCAGCGCTATATAAAAGCTTTAAATAAATAAATAAATTCTCGCTGCCATAGGGAAAATCAAAGCACTACTCGCACGATTTTCTCCATTCCATCGGTTAAAATTTGATAATTTTCTGCTAAATTCTCACCCCCTTCCTTATCCCTCCTCTACTCGTTCTTCTGTGTGTACTGTTCTTTGGCTTGACATGAGGCCCTGTGTGAGAGAAATGGAAGGAGACAGAAGACAGATAGGCAGCGGTAAGGTAGGGAGTGCTAGGAAAAAGTGAGGATTGTGAGAGCCAGTGAGGTTGAGCATAAAGAAATGCGGGAGCATGAGGTTGAGAGAGAGAGATGAGTGGGGGCACAGATGGAATGAGGTAGAAACATGAGGTTTAGATAACAGGTTAGAGAGGTACAGGTAGGCAAACAAGTGGAAGCAATACAGATATGGACATGAGTAACAGGAATAGGTGGGGCAGAGTGTGGTGTATTGAAAGCGAGAAGTAAGGGAATAGATATAAGTAAGGGAATAGATATGAAACAAAGACTTGCGAGGCAGAGAGAGGGGCAGAGGATGGGTAGAGGTAGCTGACAGAGGTAGTCAGAGAGAAAGGGAAATAGAGACTTGAGATATAGAGAAGGGTGCAAATATAGTCATTGGTAATGTAAAGAAAGATGCAATATGACATGTTACAGAGGTAGAGAAAGGTGAACTAGAGGAAGGGGAGGTTAAGAAAGTGCTCTGTAAGCTGAGGGAGGAAAGGGAAAGCTAGAGGGACTTAAACAGAAGTAGCCAGAGAGGTAATGAAGGGTAAGCAAAACTGGGAAAGAGAGTTGATAGAGCGTAAGGAAGGTGATGCAGGGAAGAAATGGTAGAAAGGAAAATAGAAAATGGTGAGACAGAAATGGGTACAGTGAGACGGTTGTATGATAGAGGCACACATGGCTAAACCACGCATGCCTCTACAATGCTGCCCTAACCACGAATGTGTCTGAACAACGCATTCCTTTACCATGCATGCTTTTACCACGCATGCCTTTACCATGCAATTTCGTGGTAAAGGCATCACTGGTAAAGGGATATGTGTGGTAAAATTTAAACCCGAGCCCCCGCGAGCCCTAAAAACTACTCTGACCCCCCCTGAGCCCTAAACACGACCCCGCCCCTAGACCTAAAAACTACCCGACCCCTCTGATTCATAAAAACTAACCCGACCTGCCCCTGAGCCCTAAAAAGTACCCTGACATACCCAAGCCCTAAAAACTACTCCGCCCCTCCTGAGCCCTAAAAACTAACCCAACCCCCCTGAGCCCTAAAAACTAGCCCTTCTCCCCTGAGCCCTAAAAAGTACCCCGACCCCCCAGCCCTAAAAGCGACCCGACCCCCTGAGCCCTAAAAACTACCCCAACCCCCTGAGCCCTAAAAATGTCCCGACCCCCAAGCCTTGAAAACAACCCAACCCACAGCCCTAAAAACGAACCCAACCCTTATAAACTACCTCCCAACCCCCCAAAACCCGCACCCAGCCCCACCTACCTCACCATGTTCTCTCCCGATCTTTCCTGTTCCTGGGCTCACCCATTCCAGCATCTAGACCGCGCATATGCCTTAACCACACATATGCGTGGTTAAGGCAAGCCTGGTTGCGCTTGCGGGGAAATGATGCATGTGGCTTAGCCTGCGTTGTAAAGGTCATTTCTCCAGTGAGACAGTCAGAAGTAGAGGTAATAAGAGAGAAGGAGTGAGGTTAAGATAAAAAAGTGTATGAAGATAGAGAAAGTCATCCTACTGCCCCAGTTACCTTATCGTACTTGTCAACCATACCAATTTAGGTGGTGAGACTGCTGCTTTAGTGGCAGTCCTTCCACATATGGATTTAAAGGTGCCATCCTACTGCATTGAGAAACTGCAGAGTGTCTTTGGCAGTGCTTGCCTTCTACTAGGTCTGAGTGGAGTTGGGCCTGTGTTGAGAGCTGCAACTGTGCTCATCACATTGAAATAGCAAAGACACCTCACCTTCATGTACAGTAAGCTAGAATTTTGGAGTTACTAATGTATTGGAAAATGTGGCAGCGGTGAGCTTTACAGTCACTGACTTAGCTGGTGTATCTGTTTTAATTTTGTAGGTTTATTTTGAAACAAGTATGTTCAAAATTCTGCCGGCAGTGGAGAGAGAGCAAGGGTGCAGGGAGCAGCACAAGAGAGACTAGTCACAAGTTCACAATTAACTGTGATTCATGGCAGGCTGCCTAAAGTCCCTCCCTCTTTATACTTTGTGACAGAGTGCAGAGGTGTTCCTAGAAGTATCTGTTCCCCCTGTCTCTGCCTGTAAAACAGTATGTAGGCACTGCAGGATGGTAGCACTTCACAGCTATGGGACAACTGATGGCCAGTGGGACTGGACACTAGCTCCAGTTCTCATTAAGAGAATAGTAGTAGAGTAATGAATGGCAAAAGCGACTAGTAGAAAACAGAAAGTCAGCTGTCCTTCCCAGCACTATCCTACTTTGCAGGTAAACAGCTATTATTAGTGCAGAGGTTGCAGTGCCATCAGAGCTTAGGATCTGTAAGAGACCTAGGACACACAAATTCTGGCCTTTTTTATCTAGTAAATGGGGAGGAGTGGGGACTGGGGAAGGTCATTTTCTTTGCTTGCTACACCCCTGGCACTTTTGTTTCAGCATAGTTCATCTCTCTGTTTCCCTTTCACACTGTCACACTCTCTATCTTGATCTCTTGCTGCCTCTCATCCTGTCACCCTCTCATACCCTTTGACACACTCTCTCACCCTGTTCCTCTCTCTTGCTGTCTCCCAATATGTCACTCACTCTCACCTTCTCTCTCACACTCCTTTGCCTCTCTATTCCTCTTTCTTCCTGCTTTAGCAGCTGTCCTAGTGATTGGAGAAGGAGGAGAGGAAGGGAGTGAGAACTGAGTCTGACCTCAATGAATAAGTGTTGGACCTGGCCCTTTTTGAAGGTTTATCCCCAAACTTTTTTTCTTCTTCCTCATATTATTTTTAACCTGTTTTTGTTGGCTTTAAGACACTGGGCACTTTACCACTGCTAACCAGTGCTAAAGTGCATATGCTCTCTGTCTAAATTGTATTGGCGATTGGTTTATCCATGATTGGCATATTTGATTTACTAGTAAGTCCCTAGTAAAGTGCACCAGGTGTGCCCAGGGCCTGTAAATCAAATGCTACTAGTGGGCCTGCATCGCTGATTGTGCCACCCACATGAGTAGCACTGTAACCATGTCTCAGACTTGCCACTGCTTTAAACTGCTATGTCGGCCTGGCAAGTGCACCAACTTGCCAGGTCCAAACCTTCCCTTTTTCTATATTTAAGTCACCCCTAAGGTAGGCCCAAGGTAGCCCTATGGACAGGGTGCAGTGTATGTGAAAGGTAGGACATGTACTGGTTCATTTTACATGTCCTGATAGTGAAATACTGCCAGTTTCGTTTTTCACTATTGCAAGGACTAGCTCTCCCGTAGGTTATCATTGGAGCTGCCTTGTAGCCTCTTACAAGTGTAACTTCCAATTGGAAAGAAATAGAGATTTGGAGTTTGGGGTGCCTGAACTCACAATTTAAAAATACATCTTTGAGTGAAGTTGGTGTTTAAGTTGCGTGTTTGACAATGCCACATTTAGAAAGTGGGCATTTTCATGCTTTACCATTCTATGCTTCTGTCTGCCTGGGGAATCCACGTCTGTTTTAGACTGGCAGTTCGGCTGTTTGTGCATTCACTTTAGACATTCACACAAAGGGAGCTGAGTGCGCCCTGCATATACTGATGGCCCATCACCAGGCTGATGGGTCTTCTGGAGCTAAAGTGGTTGGAAGACTTGTCACTGACACCTGTATGGGGCTGTGCCTGTCCTCACACATAGCTGTCTCCACAACCCCCTGTAGTGTGCCTGGAGCCAGGTCAGGGAAAGGCAGGGCACTACAAATACTTTCCTTTGAAGTTTGCCTACTTCAAAGGCAGAAACTGGTATAAGTACTGGAGCTGAGACACCATAACTTCAGAACTCTTCTGGACTAAGAGGACATTCTGCCAAGAAGTAGAGCTGGATGCTGTAGGAGGGGAACTACCAGTCTGCTTGTTGCTTTGCTGTGCTGGCCTACTGCTTGCTGCTTCTGTCTTGGGCAGTGAAAGGACTTGACTTCGCTTTCTATATCCTTCTTGCCAAGGTTCTCCAAGGGCTTGTGTGTGCTTGCCTCCTGTTAAGCAGTCTCAGGACCATCAAAGACTTCATCTGCGGCCGCTGAACTCGTCTGCTGGGAGTTCTGACCTGCCAAGTGGTACCAATTCCAGTTCTGGGCCCTTGGAGGTGGTTTGTTTGCTGCAAAGGACTAAGAAAAATCACACAACGACATCCAGCGCCTGTTTTTCCTAAAGTAGCAAGGTTGTTGGAAGCCTGTTGTGTCCCTGAGGCTTCAGATCAGGAGTCCAGACAACTAGCAGTTGGATCCAATCTGGGTTGTGCCAAGCTACCAGAGGGTTGAGCACAGGTTATTTTAGGGTTGACTTGTTCCTCACCCTGACAAAGATTTTGGTTGCTCCTTGCCCGGGGCTCACACCCCAATTAACCAACAACACAGTTTCTTACAAACAACATTTACCAAAATGTTTTGTGCCAGTTTGCCCATTTCTCATGTTATTACTAGCAATCGCCGCTGCTAAATCAGGAGTGTCAATTAGAGGTTTAGGGACAGTATTACAGTAAGGGTGTCTTGTCCCTGTTTGTTCCACATTGCACCATTAACTAGGTGTGCCTTATTATTCATAATATTCAGTCCCCATGGCAGCTGCAAACTCCTGCTGCCCTGAGGGCAGCTCCTTAGTGGTGTGCAGAGCAGCTGTTTGAAGTAGCCACTCCATCTTTCTCAGTGCAGGTGGCATCCGGACAGCACTCTCAAGGGGGGCAGAGATCACCTTGTAGGTGAGTACAGTGAGTGACTCCACCCACTTGTAGGGGGATGTCTGGGGGTGACGTCATCACACCCCTTCTGCCCCCTGTCAGAGTGCATCCTCGGAGCAAACTGGCTGTGCGCCTCTTCTTTGTGGCGCACAGTCAATGTGCCATCTAACTGCCTCTTTGCCTCTGCACTCCTGTTCACTATCTGGCAAGGGTGAAAAAACAAAAAAGCGAAAAAGTGTTTCCCTCATTTGCATGGGGCCACACTGGCATGCAAATGAGGGAATGCCCCCTTAAGATAGCAATTATGATATATGTGCATCAGCACTATCTGTATTATAGAGAGGGCTTCACAACCACCTGTGGCCCCTTCTGTGATACCAAAGGGTCCCAGAAGCACAGAAAGTGGCCGCACAAGCCCGATGCACCCCCAGGGCACTTTAAGTAATACGGCCCCAGGAATGCTGGTTCCATGTCAGATCTCCAGGAAATTCAATAACAGCTAATTTGCATACAAAGAACCTAAATGGTCATCATTTACATATTTAGTGCTTTATCCTAAAACTGTGGCTTGTCTCCGGCCACTCTAAACATACGCTGGACACCCTTGAACTAGATTCTCTTCCCATGTCCACATGAAGATGAGTGGTGACCGCTCCATCTGCATAAAACACTTTCCACTTCACAGCCAGCGATTCAGCAATGACAGTCCCTCATCCCTCCCAACAGACATTAATATTTTACCTCTACTCGCAAGTGCTCCCGTTCAAACTTTTATCTAAAACATTCTTTTATCATCTTTTCATTAAGTCTTCAAGATCTAATGGTTTCTGAGTTCCCTGGGAAAAAAGATGATGTTCTGAATAATGAAAGCTCATTATTTCTCCACAGAATGCTTGTTAATTCAAATGATGATATTAAAACTCTAGTAGCCCTCAGCGCTGGGGTGATTTCTAGCATACTTTATCATGTATCAATATATACTCTGTTTGTCAAAACTGCCCAGGGCTGGGGCTGACATTCTCTCTGGAGGAGTCTAGTGCTTCAAGAGGCACTGAATACACCAAGGTGACAACTCGCAGACTTAGCGCCTCTAGGAAATGGAAAGATGAAACTCGAAGTGCCATTGTCCCCCCTTGATTTCCCCATTAGTATTCATAAAGAGACAGGCCCTTCCTCTCTCCCCAGTCCTCAAATGGCTGCCTCTTGAAGAGATGCAAAACAGTGCCAACACTGCAGACAAGCCCAATGTACAGTGGGGACGATTGACTGTCAAGCAGATGATTTAAAATTCCCATTTGTGCGAAATTGATTCATTTAGGAGTTGGAAAAATGAAAATATGTGATTAAACAGATGTTAGCAAAAGTTATGAAGAGCTAAAGATAGCAAAAGATTTTTTTACAGTTGCTGTGCATTTTTCTCGAGTTGGCACTCCCACTGCTCGCTTGGCTATGTGTACATCACATAGCAGTCTTTAAAGCTCATCCCTTTTCAGCATCTGTCTGTTTCCAGTCACCTCTATGTAAAGGGATAATTCAGGTGTCTCTTCGACACATGTTCTCAAAGATAGATACAGCCGCATCTTTGTCAGGGCCGGATTGGGAACCAAAAGCAGCCCTGGCAATTTTGTCGGACCAGCCCCCTGGGCAGAGGGGGTGCAAGTGTGAAGCACTGCTGCTTTTGTTACTGGGGGGCGATATTGCAGCACCGCTGCAAAACTGGCCGCCAGTAACAAAACCGTCCCCCACCACTGCAAATCTGTCCCCACCCTTCCAGTCTCCCGGTAAATGCCCAATGTCCGCTACGGCCAGTCCGGCCCTTAAATTAGTAAACAAAAACACTGCCAAACCAAAGGGTAAGCACAGAGTTTTATGTTGTGTACAGTTTAAGAGTGGGCTGTGTCCGGGCTTTCTACAGGAAATCAGTGCATCTCTCTCGACATAGGCATGGTAACTCCTTTTAGAGTGGCAGCTTGCCAGGCACCTTTGTTGTTTGCTACTTGCGGCTTTGCCATACAATATCTCAAATAGAGAATTGTTGCTGATCTTTAGGGAATTCACTATGGATTTTTTGATATTAAGAATTGACTGTGAGTCCTAGGATAACCGGATGAGGTTACATGTCAGAATATTGTTGCTAAAAATATGGTCTGACATAAATACCTTGGGGCAGATTTACAAGCCCCTTGCGCCTTCTTGCGCCGCCATTGCGTCACTTTTTTGACGCAACGGCAGCGCAAAAATGCGGCCTATTTACAACGTGACGCATCTAGGGAGATGTCACGTTGTAAAGCTCTGCGCCACATTATACCCAACGTCAGGTATAATGTATGCAGGGTGGGCGTTCCCACGCAGGAAGGCCTTGTAAAGTGACGCAGTGAAATCTACAAGATTTCACTGCGTCACTTTAGGACGCCACTGCGTCAGAACCTTACGCCTGCTTGAAGCAGGCGTAAGTAGTGACGCAGTGTAGTGGGAATAGGTCTCAACACGCATTGCTGGAGTTGCGTCGTGCTGCGACACTGACTCCAGCAATGCGTGACTTTTCCGCCAACAGATGCGTCAGAATTTCTGACGCATCTGTCAATCCAAAGGGTTTCTAAGGGTGGCACAGGGAAAGTGACGCATCTATACAGATGCGTCACTTTCTTGTAAATCTGCCCCCTTGTTCTAAATATCAACAAAAATGCCATTCCCTTGGATGTAGATTTTCTGTTATTGAACCAATAGCATGAGTGGTTTGTAAATGATATTTAGAACACAATATTTTGGCGGATGATACTTAGTCCATGATTTTCTAGTACCATACCACGGAGAAAGGCACTTCAGTCACTGTCTTCACACAGGAAAAATTGCAAATGATATGCCACTCTATGGAAAGTGATACACCAATGTACAGACAAGAATTTTACTTATTATAGCAGTGGCCCTATGTTCTAACAGTGAAAAAAAAATTTCTTGACTAGATTATTGCTGGTCTATCGGTTAAATACTTTATGCACTAAAATAAATGTGAAAGGGTTTTACATTGTTACACAATGCTATTTTATGCTATGTTATGTTACACCTTGTTATGCTATTGATAGTTTTAAAGTCATGGACTAACACAAATAGGGAAATAATTGGTCTGCCAGAAAAATACCTGGAAATGCAATAACTCATTATGCCTGTATGTCTTTTCCCTGTAGAAACAAAGATGGCGGTCAGTCTTCCGTATACCACCAGGGACTCTATTCCGCAACAACACAGCCATTACTGAGAAGGTACAACCACCTTTATGCATCTGAGAGACTCTAACTTGACTACAAGAGGGGGTTTCACCTAATCCACCTAGTTTTCTCTTCTTTAGCAAATTGAATAGATCAAATTTAAGATAAAACCTTCATAGAGACAAGAGCTGCAATCAGTGCTTAATTTGAGCCAGTTGTTGCAGGTGAGATCCACCAGCACTCATTCTTCTTGATCAGTCTATCACCGAGATCTAGGGAGAGAAAAACACAGAAGGGGAAAGAAAGAGGGAGGGAAAGATGTAAAAACAGGGGCAAAAGGAGAAAGCAGGGGTGAAAAGAACCTGCAATAGTGAGTGAAGGAAACAGGTGGTGTCTTATGGTTGATGAAAGAGGCATGAGATGGAATAAAGACTCTGCATCTTGGTATTTGGCACCCTCCATATTTGTAGCGCCAATTTCAGGATTCTAATCAAATGTTTGGGCACAGGGACTTATTGTTTTACTCATTAAGCAAGCACTGGTTGCAATCAATAAACAAAATTAGCATGATGCAGTCGGCATTGAAAGAAGCATGCAACAGTCCACTGTGAGCTCCACCCACTGCCAACGTGCCAAATTCTCATTGTGGAAGCTATGCCTGACAGACACCTATTGGATGAATACACCTTTTAGTGTTGTTGTCCAATTAATGTTTTGCAACCACATTGGAGATTGTAAATCATTGATACGTTACAATGGAATTTGTAGGGGCTGCAAGCTCATCACACACCTCCTTTTCCTAACAATTCGTAATGAGTCTCAGGCAATATATTGCAAGTCAAAAAGGCATTTGGAGTTTGCAATGAACGTGTGATACATTGTGACTTTAGGTTTTGCAGCTGCAAAGCTTTCAAGTTTGTGTCTTGGATGCTTTGCAACCGTCAAATTCTTTTGTACATTAAGCCTGTAATTTCCTACATTATCTGCTTCCTCCACAACCCCATACAGTGAGTGATACTACAAACATCCTTGTCCACAATGTAATTAGGTATGTTATAGCCTGTTCTTAGGTAGTTTCTCACCACCACCACACCTCCCCTTGAAACTGTATTTGCCACTGTTAAAGTTTTAATTTGCATGTCGTTATTGCAATTTCCTCGGTGCACAGGCCTATGACACCCATAGGCCCTATCTATGTTAAACAACATTTGTACAAAACATAGAAAATAAATAAAACGGCAGCATGCCCAACACCCAAAGGCACACTGGGAGAAGTGATGAAAGGAGACAACACAGCTAGAGTCACAGATAGGCATCATGGTCAGCAAAAAAATGTTTAAATGAAAATTGAGAATACATTCTTATCAACAACCTGTGGTGGAAGCCAGGTAGAAATGAAGAGAGAAGGAGAGAAGGCTGTGGCAATAGTGCATTCTCCTAAAGCTTGATAGCACATCAATTTAGAATTTGACTGAGCAAGAGATGCACAAAAAAGTGGCGGATGTCCAGTCCCATGACATCAATGCACTCTTAAGAAGTCGGATGGGACATCTGATATTTTTCGGCACAAATCCTGTATCCCACCCAATTCTAAATTAGGTCCAAAGACTTTTGTTCTCATTATAAACAAGAAGATTACACTCATTAGGAAATCGACTAAATACCTGAAACTGGGATTGTTTCGTTCAGTTTAGTTTTGAGTGTGTGCATACTATTTTATTACTATCATCATTATACTCACCCAGTTCAAGTAAATCTTCAGACAAGTCAGAAATATACACATCTTAGATTTAGGTCTAAGATTTGTGTAGATTTCTCACTTTTTAGTGATTCACAAATAATTCATGCAGGAGCGGGCCGTGCAGGTAAGAGCGGTGGGGGCAGTGGGGCGGGGTGGGGGAGGGACTCAAAAGACAACGACGAGAGAAAATTAAATAAATAATTAATTTTCCCTTGTCGTCGTCTGTCGAGTTCCCCCCACCCTGCCCCACTGCTCTTACATGCACAGGCCGCTCCTGAATTCATTAAGCTTGCACAGTAGTCTATGCAGTTGTAGATTTTCCTGCATATTCCTGTTCCTCAGTGCATACAACCGCATAGTGCTGTAGGAAAGACAATACATGAAAGTATGCCTAGTCGCAATGTGCATTCATTTCACTTTTTTACCCGAGGGAAACTATTTTTCCCAGTGAAAATCCTCCTACTTCCATGTAGTAAAGGGCTGCTCCTTTCCCAGCCTGAAAACCACTTACTCTCTGTCTTTTCAAAGTTGGAATTACCAGCAATATGTTTTTGTATATTCGCAGTCTGATAAATTTGTTGATATTCAGTGCATTTTACAAACCACTACCCGAAATGCATACCTTTTCCACCTCCAACCCCTAAAGTTAATATTGCCAAAAGTTTGCTGAACTAACAGATGTTAGCAGAACTAACTTTAATCTGCAGACACAAATGGCCACTAATGACGGCATCAGCACTCTCAAATTACTTTTTTACGCATTTAAATCCCAGATAGATTCTTGGAAAAGGTTTCTAAATGAGGTCCATATGTTTAGCTCAAACCCATTGGAATTATGCTATTCTGTGGGCAATATATATTCCGCATAATTGTGGATTTGCCATATAATTAGGGTAGGGCGGAACTGCGTGGAATATGACTCCACGGAATATCGCAGAGTGACAAAAAACCCTGCAAGATTCCGTTGAGTTCCACCAATGGGCGGAGATAGGCATGTCACGCTGCTCGCGCTGTGAGTTAGCGCCAGGAGCTTGTTCTGTGCTGAAAAGTCAACGCAAACAGCACCACCTGGAGATACTTGAGTTATTTTTGCTGCCACTTGTGTAGAGTTTGTACTCAAGTGGCAGCCTTCTGACCGTTTATAATCGTGACCACCCACGTTGGAAAAATCTGAACTGATTTCCTCCTAGAGACCGAATATCACACTGGGGACACCAAATCTTGAACGCGCTTGCCAACTTATCATTTTGGCGCACAGGAAAAAGTTCCGCCATGGCGGAATTTGACTTCAATTCCTTGTTACAAGAGGAACACGGAGTCACCAAAGTTCCACCAATTCCGCAGGCGGAACAAAATATTTCACCCACCTCTACATATAATCCATCATCTGCTGAATAATTAGCAGGTTTAAAAAAAAGATCTACCTCAAATGGATCAAAAGTTACTAAATACGCAGCCTACAAGACTCTTCACAAAGGTTGACTGCTGCTTATTGTTGTATTTAGGTGTTAAACTGGTAGTAATAAGCTGAAATGAAACCTTTGACCTGACAGTGTTAACATGTATAAAAATCACAAAATAATGAAGTAATACAATTGCAAAATTTGCCACATTATGCTGTCTAATTTGCCTTGTCTTGTTGCAAAATTTGATCAACCTTGCAGCATAATTTGGCCCTTCCCTGTCGCATAATTCGAGTGGCCGTGGTTAAGTTTTAAATTAATATAAACTATCAACGAAATATTATTTGAAAAACGAATATATTTAGCGATATCAGCTACGGGTCAGATTAAAACCCAGCCCTCTGTTACCTGTCAGTCGGACATGTTTTTCCAAAGATGGCCGACGTCTGTAAGGACCAATAGCGTCCAGCGCCTTGCAGTGCACTAATAGCTCTGGCTGTTCAGAATCAGGTCCCAAATCTCCACGCCTGTTTGGCTAATAACAGCTAGATCCTTTTGGGTTCATTTCGGTTTTCTATTAGCGTGCAGCCCTCATGGAAATATATTATTTAGCAGGCCAAAGTAATCCTTCCACTTGCCTCCAGGACATGCAAGGTCAACACGGAAGAGAGGCATGTGAGCTCGCGCACAGGTTTCTGAAGCATATCTTTGTAATTATCTCTCTTGTGGAAGGTTGTCTGGCCTTTTGCCCAGAGGCACAGTTTTAATTCAGTAAATATCTTTTTATGTCGCTAGCATAGCACCAGCGTCGGAATTGCGAAACACTTCTCAATGTGCGTCCTTCTGCCGTCTTTATGTTTTAATTGTTCAACGCCTTTATGAATTTTCCCACACCCTGCGCAGGATTGCGTTAATTACAAAGCGTGCTCACTTGTGAGGTGGTTGGTTTCTGTTGACGGTGCTCTCTAGTAATCTGTTTTTCTTTTCGTTTGTACCTTCAGGCCCATCTGTTCTCTTGCTCCAAAGCCCTCCATGCTTCAGTTGTGATGTACTTCCTGGTGCTCAGGCGTTAGGGATGCTCTGCTACATTTATCCTGGACTCTCTTCCTCTTGTGCTATTTAAGAGATATTGGGGCATATTATCAAGGAATAGCGATATTTATCGCTAACCGCGCTTAGCGCGCATTCTGTTAACGCCGCCTATCGCTGGAAAATATCGCTGAGATAACACCCTATTAACAAGGTTTATCTCCATAGCGATAAAATTTCACAGCGTATAGCGGTAGAGTGTGAGAATATCGCTGGAAAAGCAGTGCGATATTCTCGCATTAACGCAAGGATGGATTCAGCCTGACAATCCACCTCCTATACCTTAAACAGGTAAGTCATCCTCAGTAGCAGGTGTTAAAATCTAGCAATAAACGCGCTTAGCGTATTTATTTTATCGCTCGCCTGCCTTGTTAATAGGGGTTAGTTGTGTTAGCGACTGTTTACAGTCGCTTTAGTGGGGAACGCCTACTCCAGCATGTCATTAGCGATAATTATCGCTGACATGCAAGGCGATGTAAAACCCGGCCGCTATCGCCTGAAAGCTGTCGCTAACGCCTGTTAGCGACAGCTTGCTAATAGGGCGTTAAAAATATCGCCGCTTTAGCGGCAAAAAGTGCGGCTAAAGCGGCGATAAAGCCCTTGATAATATGCCCCATAGTCAGTCAGTGATGAGGGAATTAGGTTTCTCTTTTTCTTGCAACTGTGAACCTGCTAGTCACTTGATGGGTTTAGCTTGACTTGGCCATTACATTTCATATGAAATGCTTACATTCAGTTTTAAAGTCAATTCAATATTTACCATTGAAAAACATTTGTTAAATGTTTTTAGTGAATTCTTTTGTGGGGGTCAATTATTAAAGCACTAATTGGTGGTCAGGATCACTGTAGGAAATTGGATTATCATTTGTGGTGGGTGACTACCCACCTCAAGGAATAATCACAACCCTTGCCAGTGTGAGCCCTTAAAGTCACTAAATTAATTTGAGCTAAACCCCTGGGTTTTTTAGGAAAACAAAGACATGTTTGGCCAAGGCAAGGATTATCCCTTTACAACTGTTAACCGAATATTGCTCACCATGGCAATAGCATACTTATACACAAATATCCCCAGAATGAAACATTAGAAGTAATCAGGTCCACAGTGGACAGCAGAGAGAAGTCTATTCGAGTACCCACTGATTTTATTGTGACATTACTAAATATTGCCTTGGCGAAAAATGTCTTTGTTTTCCAAAACAACAAAAAAATGTCCAATTCCTCCTCCGCGGAATGTAATCCTCTGGAGAAGGTATATAGATGTTGTCATAGTGATTTGGAAACTTGACAATAGAGCACTAAAAGCATTCTTGGATTGGTTAACCAATAAGTCTGTTGACACTCAATTCACCATGACACACAGTAGAGATGAAATCAACTTCCTGGATATTACTGGCAAAGTCATAGATAATAAACTATACACAAGACATATACCGTAAGCTGACTGAGCGCAAAACATTGTTTAGGTATTCTAGCCACCATCCCTGAAGCCTGAGAGACAATTTGCCCTATGGATAGTATTTGAGAGTACTTAGCAACTGTGCCTGCAGCCTTGATTATTTCAAGGAATCAGATATTCTGATCCGCAAACGTTTAGACAGGGTTTATCCAAAAAGACTGCTCAAGCGGGCCAAAAAAGAGGGCTTGGTATTGTCTGAGAAATACCTTACTGGAACCTAAGGTTTGTTGTCAGCAGCAGAATAGTTTGTGCCACTACCTTTTGCACCCGAAGCAACAAAATCAAAAAGGTAATTACCACACTTCAGACACATTTCAGGATTAGCTAAATACCACAAATTCCCCCTCCCCTATTTTTATTTAAGAGAGGCAGGAACATTAGGGATCATGTGATTAGGGCCCTGCTACCTGCACCTGAACAACTTGGCACATTTAAGTTTACCCTCCATGACAGGACATTACAATGTGAGATTCAAAGCATGTGATATCACACAGAAAACTAAGGAATTTACATACAACAACCAAAGCTTTATGCTCAAAGGTTTCACCAACTGAAACAGTACAAATGTTATTTACATGCTTAAGTGTCCTAGTGACTTGGCTTATGTGGGACAAACATGTCAGAGGGTGAATACCAGAATTTTACAACATTACAGCTGTATAAGATGTGAAACTCAGGAAGCACCCTTGTTGGAACACTTATTTATGATATTGATATTTAATGATGGTCGTTAGAGAAAGGCATGCAAAACCCTAAGGATGTAGACTTCAATGCACCTTTAAACCTGAGGGAATGCAAATGGATATACATTTTGGACACAGTCAATAATGGCCTTAAGGAACATGAATAGATCAGCAGGCAAGTCAGCATCTTTATTAGTGGTTAAGTGTCCCCATACATCCATTTACAAGCAGGTAATTGATTTATATGACTGTTTATGCCATCATGCCTCCATAAGTTTATTATCTAGATGTTATTAATATTGGTGTCTATTACATTTCTACAAGTGCCCATGTCATCCTCGTATGCCATGTCTGAGTGATATGAACTTTTTGTCCTTTGTGCTGTATAAAATATTTGACTCTTGTTCTCTATATGCATTTCCAAAACATTCCTCACAGTGGGAATTACCATGGCTTCCACTTCGTAAAATATAATAAATATAGATGTATAACCCTATAATGCCGAAGTAATTCAAGAAGTTGGTCTTTTTGTATGTCATTTCTTCTCAAGACAAAGTGAACATCAAAACCAGATATATACTCTTGTAGTACCAACACTAATAAACTAGTCATGTTTTTGATCTCTCCCCCTTCACTCATTATATGGTGTTCAATGCTCATCACTCTGTGACTAACCACCTGAGCATGTCAGGTTAGTGGCCATCTTGAGTGAAGAAGATTCTCGGTATCTTCATTGAGCCACATGCACACCGAGGTGCATACCTGTGGGAGTATCTGTGTCATGTTGCCTAGCAGGAGCTGCACCAGATGCGCACTTCCCGGACAGGGAAGAGTGCATGTGGAAAGCTCCTCCGGTTGCTAGTTGATCTCCCCTTCACTGAATCATTTGTCCTTTATTGTCCCAATTCCACAGATCCCAGGCAGTGGATGCGATAATAATTCCTACTAAGTAAGAAATGCACCAGAGCAAAGTAAACCTTGGTAAGTTGCCGGGTATTCCCTCCCTTACTTATGCTTTAGTCCATCCAGTGCTGTATGAAAAAACATTTGATGATGTAATGTTTTGATCCACAGGTGACCTATTGAAGCATTTTTAAGAAGTTGGAGGCTATCACTTAAGCCCCTTATTTATGTTGTAATAAACTACGTGCCTTACACCTTGCTTCTAATGTGGGTGAGTTAAATCTTTCAGAAATACTGCACACTTATTCTTATGGCCGTATATCAAACCGCTGCTTTACCTGTACTTTTGAACCACTTAGGCAACCACCTCGAGCCAAGTGTAGAGGTCCGTGTTATCTTTCGTGAGCCTAAGTTGCGATTCTTTCGCATGCAGTGATTAGGTGAGTGCCCATTTTTGGCACACCAATGCACACAACTATTGACGATGCACACACAGTTGGGATAACATATTCTTATTTGACCACACAGAGTCTCTCAACACACTGTCCTGATAACGACCCTGTTTTGATGTTCAAGTGTCACATACATATAGGGGTTGAAACATCGACAATAATCTTAATCTGTACCATTCAGTTGGTCTGGCTTATTTCAAGGTACTCAAAAAAATGATTCAGTCCAAATTCAAGTCTAATTCAGTTGGGTGGACTGGCACAATTATGACTGTTTGATCAAACCATTGTATATATCTATTCACATGCACTTATCAATTGAATGAGCACTTTTCACGCTGTGCACAGAGCACCTTGTTTATGCATATCGCCTATGTAGTTAATTGAACTATTAGAGACAATATATTTTAAACTCATTTAATACTGACTTCAATACTGCATGTGTCAGATACAGCAGCCAAGTTTGCCCTAGTCAAAGACTTTGCCTTTTGACTTTAGTCCTTTAAGTTCTAATTCACCACAGTAGTATACTTCTAAAGTTCCCCCAGGACCTCAGGGGAGACACTTAGGGACTCACAAGGTGTCAGGCAAAAGCCAAACAGCAAGGTCTAGTCCAGGTCCAACTGCCCCAGGTCAGCTGGGCAGTTCCTGGAAAAGACCTCTTGTAGTGGTCTTTGCCCCTATATCTTTAATAGGAGGCCAGCCTTAAGACCCTTGCAGTCCACTTCTTTGTCCTGGGTGCAAGAAAGCCCATGACCAGTCCTATCAGGACTCTTCTCAGGTCACAGAAAGCAGGTTCAATCCTCTTCTGGTCTTCCTCAGGTCCAGGAGAGTTCTAATGTGGGTGTCTGCAGATGCCACATTCATGCTTGGCATGAGCTAGCGAGTGGGAATCACTCTTGGGCATGCCCTAGCCATTGGCGTAAAAGCTCCTGGGGCCAACCCTACCCACTTTGGACATTTTCAAAATGGAGTACGTCTTTAGCTACACTAAACTTTGGCTGTGAGGGTTGTGCTGGGGGGGAGGGGGGAGAGTACTACAGTAATCCTAGTGTCCCCCCATATCTAACTCTGGGGAGAGGATGTGGCCTTAGGGTTAGAGCGGTCGACCTTGAAGCTGGGGAACCGGGTTCAAGTCTCAGCAGGGACGCTCAACAGCCTGTGATTCTGGGCAAATCACTTAATCGCCCCATGCCCAAAAAAATGAATGTGTCTGTCTGTAACACAACTGGTGCTCATGTAAAGTACTCTAATACCTTCGGGTCAAGTTTGCGCTTTATAAAACTCCAGAAAAAAAACCAGAAAAACTCTATAATCCAATTTGTGGCAGCCCCTGTACCCACAGTAAACCCAGAGACAGAAATCTGTTAGTCTAGTAGAACAAAGCTGGGGTTTCCAGCAACCAGATAATGGATACACAAGAATTATTTTGGCATCCTGTTTCCTATCCTTTCTAGTGTGCCCCAGTGTTATATGTAAACCCAGCAGGCTTGTCAAGCAGGATTTGACATTCAAACAGAATTTGACACTGTAAGGTAAAAAAGGATGCTTTGTGCATATTCTGTACATTTTGTCAGGTTCTGAGGGGGTCATCTCTGCCCATTCAGCTCACCCTATTGTTTGCTTCAGGGAATCACTTTGCACCTCTTTTCACACCTATTCAAATGCTAATTACTGGCTAGCAGAAGTGGAAGAGCAAATGGAAATTTAGCCTCCAATAACTTCGAGTAGGAAAAAGGTAACTTAATTTTTCCTTGATATTTATTTAAAATACAACTTCACCATTGAATTGGATTTATAATAGCTATTAAAATAGGTATTTATTTTTCCTGAGACACAGTATTAAGATTTTTAATCTGTACTCTGGTTTTCAACATAGGACAGCTAGGCCTGCCACAGTGAAAATACATTTTGGATGCTAGTGACTGTAATTACATGTTAAGATTACATTTCTACATTTCCTACTTTAAATACCATTCACTCTGCCTTGTGGACTACAGGACATACTTAGGGGTGACTTATTAATATCAATCTAACAGCAAAAGTTAGGGTTTATTTTGAAAGATCAAATTCACAAAACATTGCTTTACTGCCTCATTGTAGTAATCCTTGTCTGATTATTTTCATGCCTTTCTGTGTTAGCAATGCATGGCCATTTTCCAGTTGTTTTATGTAATTTACACCTGTTTCCATATGAAAAACACTTCACATGACTAACAACGCTAAAAAATGTAAACCTATGCCATTGTAATAGAACATTTTGTCCAAATATCAAAAAAGTCTTTTTTAATATTCTTTTGGAATTTGTAATATATTCAATAATTCCCAGGATTATAGGCCTGTCCCTCTCAAGACAGCAGATTACAAACTCCACAAATTCTTAAAACTAATGACGGCGAGACTCAGAAATGACAATCAGAAATTCAGTTGATTCCCTAATTAGAAAAAACTAAAACAGGATTACAGGCCAATGCTGAACACATAAAATACATTTTCTGAGGGGATGGCAACATCTTTCAACACAAATGCACGTTTGTGTGCAAATTGTATCAATGATGAAACCATGTTTGAAAATGTCCCATGGATAGCTTTCTTAAAAGAAAATGTAATATAAACGTCCAGTTTTAATACTGTTCTCAACACTGGTGCTAAGCCTGTTTTCAAGTCCTTTAGTTTTTTGGATTTAGGTGAACTGTAGCACAGAAATATAATATACAAATCAGATTTATGCACAGAAAATAATATACACTCTGGGTATGGAACTGACCTTTTAATTGATTCACAAAGCAAGAAAGTGTTCAATAATAAAATGAGGGTCCTCTAAAGCCTACTGTCTAAAAATCATCTGAAGTCTTGTCTTCCCAGTTATGAGAGGGGCGGTCTCCCTCCCCCAACACACTATTGCTTAACACATTTCTGGAGCTGCTGGGATAATCCCTGAGCATAAACTATGGTAACAGCCCATTCTGTTCTTAAAAAGTGTCCATTTGGCGTGGCTTACATACCAATGACCTTATTGTGCTTCTGTACACCTGGTTGAAGCACAATGAGTTATGTCATCAATGATAAGAGATATAATTGATTTCTCAAAGAACAAAGACATTGAGAGTAAGACAGTGGGCTGACTGTGACTGTGGTAGCATAATAACCAGGTCTTATTGATGGTCAAAAAAGAAAAAGCAAGTGTGTATTGCGCTGTGTTCAACAAAATGTTCAACAATGCCAAACTGGGCATTTTACAGTACCATTTTCACATATCTAGATCAAACGTCTTTAGGTTCTAAAGGCGCACTAATTACATATGCCATTATGATCATAGTGTGTAAGGCGAGCCTGACCCTCCCCAGGAGTGGTGGGAGACAAGCCTGTCAAAGTAAACTTTTAAGACATAGTGGCAAAATATGCATTTTCAGGGCAATTTCCCTCAGAAGTGGCAAAGAAAGCTATTAAAGCTAGAAATCCTAAAGGTAGTTAAACACAATCTTCATATGCCATTTCCTATTCTGGTCTGAGGAATGGGCCTGAGTAACAGTGGATCAAGAGAAAACACAGGAACTGTAATAAAATAGCATAAAATAAACGCATATACTTTTGACCCACTCTCATTTGTGCCCATTTCTCCGACTCTTGTTTGCTCCTTCAGAAGGCCCATCTCCTAATTCAGTTCCCAGAATACCAAACGTTTCCCTTTGTTGGCTGCTGACAGAAAAGGGACAGCCCAATAACCCTGGGACTAGGGCAAGACAATGTATAAACGAAAAACAAGGGTCCCTATGGGGGAAGTGTAAGCTTCAACTTTCGTGGCAACCATACAAAAACAGGAATCAAATCAAAATGTATTCAGTTAATTTCAAAATAATAAGGTTGAAAATACCTTTTCTTTAAAGCAATACATTGTTTTGAAATGAGCTGCTCCAAAGAATACTACGGTGTAGTAAAAGCGAAAAGAGTGAATTTAAAGTGTGCAAGTGCTATACAGAAAGCATATATACAAGTGCCTGATATGAATAAATTTGTTGTTACACCCTACTCTATGTCAGACTGTCATATTCCAAATCATTATTATTCGTTATTCGGCAATTGCCATAAAAGCATATAAGATATACTACATCAATACACTAAAACCATTAAAATTATCTCAGTAAAAAATATTAAAAGAGTCAAAGGAGAATATAAAATAGCAACATATGGAAAGAGGCCATTCATAGTGTCAAGGATATACTTAATATTCAAATGTATGCTAATAACCCACATCCGTAGTCCAAAACAGCATATTGTTCATGTAGTCACAATCAAACGCATGGTACAAACATAAAGTGCATACAAGTCCCGGGATCTAGTCAGGTGACAACACAGGAACCCTTTTCTGTCCATATCTCCACGTATGTAATAGATAACAGGAGACAGCAAATACAATTGGTTGGGCTGTGTCTGATCTTAATATCCTTGTTGCAATTTTATAGACACTAACACCCAGATTGCGACACAGCGGCAGATTCCTTGTCCTCCTATAAACATGATTATGCGGACAAAAATACAGGGCATGATCTATGGATTCCTTAGCCTCAGGGCAAAAGGGGCAGCTCAACTCTGGTTCGGAGAGGGGGCGACGCCACCGCAGTAAATGTTCGAAGTGGCAAGGTCCCTATACGAAATGTAATGTACAGAGTTCTGGCAGCAGGGGGCTCGATTGCATCCATGTACTCTTCCAGAAAGTGAGTGAACTCCATGAAAGCTTAGGTCAGCGGGCCCACCCTCCCGGTCCTGTGGAGACGACCATGTACATGTCTCCAGTACATCTCCTTGTGCATAGACTTGGATACACTACATGAAGTCTCTGGGTAAGTCCATAAATTCTTGCACCCATTCTCTGTTAAGCAACATTTGATATACCCCAGCCACGGGATCCTAGCGGCCCCAGGGAGTTTTAGTATTTCTTCTAAGCCCATCTGATAGGGTATTAAGTCCACAGAGGTCCAGATCCTCCTCCAGTAGAGCAAGGGTCTGAGTTTTACTTTGTGGACAAGGGGTAGGATGCCAAGATCTAACCGAAGTGGAACGAGTGGAGTACTGGCAGGGAGGTTGGTAAGGAGTCCTATAAAATGATTCTCAGCCAGTTCCATATCATTTGCATTGTCATGCCCCCAAAGTTCGCCACCATAAAATGACCCCCCCATAGAGCTTGTAAATTATAGATTTGCAATGTAGGGGTTATTGGATGAAAGCTAAAGCCCTGAAAAGCTCTCAAAGTGCCTCCTATATAGTGCTCCAGCCTAAGTTTGCTCCTTTGGATCTGAGGAGACCATCCAAAATACTTGTTGAGCATGTGCCCTAGATATTCAAAGGTACGGACCCTCTCCAATGGAAAGCCATTGAAGACTGGGTGTGACCGAGACGTATGGTAGGGATTCAGTACCATGTTCTGAGTTTTGTTAAGATTGATCTCTAGCCCTTTCTGTCTGCAGAAGACACCGAATTGGTCCAACAGATTTTGGATACCCATTGGGGATTTCGAGACCAGCAGGGTGTCGTCTGCAAACAGGAGCACCGGGACCTTCCTATTAGCCAGACTTGGGGCATCATGCTTGAATTGCTCCAATACAGTCACTAGATCATTAATGAATAACTAAAACAGGACAGGAGCTACAACGCAGCCCTATTTTACTCCCCAAGACACTGGAATGGGGTCTGTCAACTCCCCTAGGGAGCCACACCTGACCTGTGCATAGTTATCCCGGTGCAGCATCCTGATAACATCAACTACATATTTTGGAACACCCATGTCAATCAAAACCTTCCACAAGGCCTCCCTTGGGACTAGATTGAATGCTGACAGAAGGTCAACAAAATGACATAGAGGTGTTCGCCTCCCAGCGTGATTAGTAGATTAGTTGCAATTGGAGTACTTGGTCGGTGGTACTGGTCCCAGTCCCGAACCCAGCTTGAAAGGGAGTCAGCACTCCTACATCCTCCATCCAAGCTTGTAATCTGCTCAACAGAATTAGACTAAAGAGCTTCTGTAAACTGTTGTTAAGACTAATAGGGCGGTAGTTGGATGGAAGGGATCTAAGGCCCTTCTTGTAAATTGGGATGATCTCAACCCCTGCTCAAGTCCGTGGCATAGTAATGCTAATAAAATTAAGGGCAAAGTAGAGGCACACAATTTCCTTGTCAGCTTTGAACAGGTCCCCCGGTACCTGATCCAGCCCTGGCATTTTCCCTAGGGTAATCCAGTCTATAGCTTTGGCAACTTCATTCACAGTAAAAGAGCAAGAAGCAAAATCAGCCTGGTTGGTCAAAACAGCCCCATATGGAGCACTGGATAATTGGCCTTCCTCTGACCATTCTACAAGGACGGCCGCACCACCTACAAAACATGACATGGTCACACCTTTAAGCGCCCTGCCGACAGGGCTCGCTGTAGTTCCAGCAGACAGCAATATGGCCAACTCATTCGACCCCAAATCGCATGCATAGAGACCTGTAAAACGATCAACCCATGGGGCAGCTGGTATGCTACTACACAGAAAGGCAGAAAAATCTGGGCCCTTATTAGCCAATATTTGCCAAAAGGAGCAATGGTCTTTCCATTTAATTGCAAGCAATAGTGCCTCCCATTTAGCAATTTAGCAATCTCGCTTGGCCTTTTCTAGTGCGACTTTATAGCAAGCTCTGGCTTCCTGGATTGTGTCTCTAGTCCCACCTTTGATAGCAACCGTCAGGGTGCTCCTAGCTTGCCTACAAACCTTGGTATACCATTTGGCCTCATGGGCCCATTTGGGGAGAGACCTAGCCTCCACCATAAAGAGCTCCTTTAAGGAGCAAAACAGGGAAATGTGGATAGATGTGTAACCTTCCCATGAGGCCACTGCGAGAGAACTCCCTCCCATGGACAAAACTGCTTCCTAGACAGTAGCAAGTACCTTATATAACTGAATCAGGATAGTTGGCGTAGCAGCGATAGCACTCCATCTAAGTCTACGTCGGTTGCTAGTTGGTAGTAGCCTCCTGTCAAAAGGTTTGTAATCTTGAGATGGAATACTAAGGCTCATTGAGCTCAGGGAGAGGTCCAGGGCATTGTGGCCACTGTCCTGCCTAGAGACCAACTTCATGTCAATTGCTTGCTACCATAACCTGATGTCTATCAATATATAGTCGATGCGGCTAACTCCTCCCTGCCGTTTGAAGGTGACCTTTCCCTCTTTATCTGATAGGGTTCTCCCATTGCAGGCTCTCTGACCATTATTAAGAGTAAAGGCATTTAGTTGCAGGGCAGCGGCAGACAATTTTTTTATCGGTTTGAGCAAAAGCTTTTGGACTGCCCATACTTCGTCCTTTTACCCCCTAAGTGTGTCAGTAGCAATGCCGAGAGGCTCAAAATTGCAATTGAGGTCCCCCGCCACAATCCTGAATGCACCAGCTGGGAGAGATGATTGATTACATCAATAGCAGCTAAGCTGATCATGCTACCTTCATGCCTACAATAAACATTATACAAGCTTAGTGAAACCCCATCAGGAAATTGCAAGAATACACACAATATGTCTGGAGACCAGAGATCTATAGCTTTGAATGTACATACCAGGGTGGTTTTCAGCCAGATTGCAAGGCCCCCCGATGGCCTGCCCTTCCCAGAGAAGAGAGTAGGTCGATCAAAGCTAGCAACCCCAGACTGAAAGTGGGGTGTAACAGCCCAGGTCTCCTGAAACATACATATATCAAATCGGTCCGCAAAGTCACATCGCTCATGTCATGTCAATTTATTTTTGATGCCGGCAAGGTTCCAGGAGACGAGCTTGGTGGGAGGAGCTTCCTTGCACACGGGGTCACTACCAGTGGAAACACAGGGAACAACAGATACAGGGGGCTGCGGATTATTGGATGCAAGGGTCTGCAACATATGATCAAAGGGAAGCTAGAAACATCAGGTGCAGGGTGAGGATAATCCGTAACTTCGAGATACAAGGAAGCATTAGAACCAATTCCAGCTTCCATATCATTCAATATTCCAGGCGCCCTCTGTCGATCCAAGGATGGGATAAGCCAATCATTAGCATCCAGACCTGAAAGTGGTGAATATCTATTAAAGGTGTAAACACTAGAGGCATCCAATACTTCTGATCTATGGTAGGCAGTCCCATTCCTTGCAGGCTGGCCAGAAGGGCCGGGAGGGCTGGGTTTAACCCAGTAGAACAATGCTTAAGGTTGATCCTATGCTACCAGGCCTGCAACCAGATTTGACCAGGCGGTACGCCAAGCCTGGGTCCCTGCAGTTTATGACCACTCAGTCCCCCTCAGATATTTTAGGTGATCGACCTATCTACCCAATTCTCCTCACCAGTAAGATATCATTGTAGTCCGATATGGCAAATGCAGTGTTCCGTGAGAGCCAATGGCAGACTTTGTTTTTCAGTTCCAGATATGATTCCTTCCTATGGGCTAAAGAGGTGGTACTCCTACCAAAACCGCCACATACGGTCAGCATTCAGAGACTGCTAGACTCGTGGAGAATGGGGCTGGGGAGAAGGTCTGTTAGCACTGATAGCCCCATCTGGCCTCTTATGCCCAGATTCAGCAGTGTCCCGGCTAGTTGTAGGAATAGACCCTGCCCCTAATACTGGAGTAGGTGAATGAACAATTGGGGCAGTTAATTCTACAGGGAGCATGGCCTCTGGTCTGCATTGCAGTTATTGGCATTAATGCTGGGACCATGACTAGGGAATGCTCGAACAAGTGATTGCGTGGGGACTGCAAGTGGCGGTGGATGATTCAGCTTATAGGACAACTCCTGGATGACGCCTTTCAGAGACTTTATCCTGTCTGCACGGGGAGAAATTGCAGATGCCACTATGGTTTTAACTTGATCCAGGAAAGCCTCCGATGTTAATTTAGGCCCATCCCCTTTTGCATCACGATAGATAATTGACGGCAACTCCACTTGTGGAAGACTAAGATCAGCAGATTTCAGAGCACTAGTAGATAAACAGGCAGTAGGCCCCTGTTAGAGTTGTCAGGGATCCTGTTTTGGTTTTCCTCTTCTTCCTTGCAGAGGTTCACAAAAGTTGGTAGTCAGGGGCAAGTCTGGGACATCCATAGATGTCTCTCTATCCAAAATCGTCAAGGAGGCATGGCTTGGGGCCGCTGAGGCAGTTATGTCGGTTCAGCTTGCAGAGGCGACTTCAAGGTTATCAGGTGGTAGTAGCTTCATACTTTGTGCGACAAAACTAGGCCTCTCCCCCATGTCGAGGGACAAGTGCCTCTCAGTCAGTTTTTTTTTTAACAACTTTATTGATATTTTATAAAAACATCATACATACAGCAGTATTATCAGAAATATAACAATGACGTCGATATCAGAGGAAATGTTTGCATTTATCCCCTATACATTCGTAGCATTTTTATGAAACCAATTACATGTTATCCTTGCATTTTCAGCTATGACCAGTCCCTCGGGCCCTGTTTCTGTTAAATTTCTATTCTTTGCACAACAATTCTGTCAAATGTCAACGTTTCCCCCTAACTACCCCACCCTCCCATCGGACGCTTAGTATACCTTACAAAACTAACTGATACGCGGTCTGCTCCTACATTTGGTCCATATTTATTCAGCATACATTAGGGGAAACCCACAAATCTACTCTCACTGTTCTTCGGTTGGGGCCTGCAGATCCTTTATCATCATCGACCATGCCAGCAGATCCTCTTCCACTTTATCGTCCTTGCGGACTTGTTTAATTCTTACTCTCTCAGCTGTTGCCCACTCGCACATGTCTGTAGTCCATCTATCACACTTCGGGGGGGTCGGCCTACGCCACTCAATTGCAATGTGTCTTTTTGCTGTTATCAATCCCAGCAGCACGAACCTCCTGCTGAGCTTCTTATTTTTTGGTGATGGGAGGAGACCCAGTAGGACCACCTTCATCTCTCTGGGTATAGCCCACCCGAAGCATTTCCAAGACGCTGCAAAACCTGATCCCAAAACTCTACCACCCTCGGGCACGTCCACACCATGTGGATAAAATCCGCCTCTGCCTGCTGGCATCTAGTACACCTACTGGATCGGTCTGTGTATATTTTACTCAGGACTTTCGGGGTGAGATAGGCTTGATGTATAAAGTTGTATTGTATCAATTTAAAACATGCATTTGAACACCCCTGCTTCACCCATTTGTGCACTCTACTCCACTTTCTCTAACAGTGGGGACTCCAACGTCTCCTCCCATTTGCGTTGTATGGGGAGTGGGCTCTGAGGGAGATCCTCGTGGATCGCCTTATAAAAGTGTGTAATCAAATGTCTACCTTGGCCCATATACAGCATCACTTGCAATGTTTTGGTTACCAGTGGTTCTTCCGGAAATGCCGGCCATAATTCTCTAGCTACACTGGAAATTTTTGCATACTGGAGGTACTGCCCTCTACCTAGGTCAAAGGCTGCC
This sequence comes from Calotriton arnoldi, assembly GCA_963921515.1. Classification (NCBI taxonomy): domain Eukaryota; kingdom Metazoa; phylum Chordata; class Amphibia; order Caudata; family Salamandridae; genus Calotriton; species Calotriton arnoldi. The sequence goes on from CAWUFW010001071.1 coordinate 1,513,985, forward strand.
GCCGCATCCTCCCTCTTTATAAACTGGTTATTCTGATATAAAGCTCCCATAGTCAGGCATCCCCCCGTTTTCCATTTCTGAATCGACATTGATTCTGCAATCTTAGCGAACGGCGGAACCACCCACAGATGCGCATCCGGTGCGTACGGTGCATGTCTCACCACCTTTCTAACTGTGGTCTCCCATACCTCGGCTGCATGTCTAATAATGTATGGAGTATCACCGGGTACCCCCCTTCCCCTCTTCAATAAATCGGGGAGGGAGACTCCCACATAGGACCCTGCGAGAAGCCTTTTTTCCTAGTTGTCTTACACGTCTAGCCAGTGTATTGCATGCTGTAGTTGTGCTGCCATATAATAATATTCGATATATGGGACCTCCACTCCCCCCAACGACCAGGGTCTCTGCGTGCCTCTCAGTCAGTTCTTTCTCCTTGGTAACTACACTAACAGCTCGAACCAAGAGGGAGTCCAATGTTGTACCAACTTGAGGATTAGCAATGGTACTGTCCTTCCCTGTAGTCAATTTGCGCTTGCCCATAGCTAAAGTTAGAATGGCAGTCAATATAATGCAGAAAAAGACTCACCCTGGGAATTGTTGGTGCAGCAGACTGAGGGGTCAAGAGGAGTGGCCCAGCCCTGCCTCTTCCGGGCTCAGTCTTCTATCGCAAATCAAATTAAAAGACAGACCACTAATATCTTTGTCGACGTTTCAACACCATAAAAGTTATAAGGGTCATCATCAGGACGGAAAAGGATTTAACGGAAGCACCTGGAAGTGAAAAATCACATTTCAATAAATTGAAGGACAAATAAGAATTTCAAAAATCAATCTTAATGTATACATATATTAAACGTACCAAAAATTGTGGTAATCACTAAAACAAATTAATCATGTAGAGATGTGGAAATAACTCATAACCACCAGGGAGCCAGTTAGGCCCGCTGAACAAAGTACTTTAAATCCTGGTTGCAGAGCGTTGCATGGATCCATGCTGAAGATGCGTTGCGCAGCTGAGGTGATGAGTCAGTTCCGAGATGCAGCGAGGCTGCGGTACGTGCTCCTGATGCATTGACGTCGAGGATCCTGTTGACGGGGCTTGCGATGCAAAGTCCGGAATTGACGCTTCGAGGCGCAGCCGAGGCGATGCGTTGCTTCCATTGAGTGGTAAAACAGTAATGCAGAGTACTGGCATCATGGTCGAGCCTGCCGTCAATGAGGGATGTGAGGAGCTTGCGCTGGGAAAAGCATTGCGTGGTGGCGTTTCCGAAGGTGATATGTCTGTCCCCAGATGAAGGAGGCAGCAGCGATGCGAGTCTTTTGCAGTGAGTCCAATCCACGCAGCAGCAGCAATGCATCAGTTCTGTTTGGGAATACGTCACTCAGCAGAGAAGAAGCATTGGTTCTGCTGGCAAGCACCTTAGGCCCACTTCCAAGGGGCCAGGACTGGGGTGACACCTCTTGGCAGGGTAGACTCACAATGGCAAAGTCCAGGTGCATGGGTTAGAAGCCAGTTATGTCCATGAGGCTTCAGATCAGGAGGCGAACCAGCTAGCCCTTTGAGTCACTCTGGGTTCTGGCGTCAAATGATGAAGGTCTAGACCTTCTCACTCAGTCAAGAGGGCAGCAGGCAGCACAGAAAAGCAGGATTCCAGTAGAGTGCAGTCCGGCAGAGTGGCAGTCCTTCAGCAGAACAGCAGTCCTTCTTCCAGGCAGAGTATCCACAGGTCCATAAGTGTACTGAAGTGGTGGTGTCTGAGGTCCAGTCTTTATACCCAGTGGTGTCATTGAAGTGAGGAAGACTTCAAAAGAAATGCCTTTAAAGTGTACATATACCCTGCATTCACTGCCCTGGCTCTAGACTAACTACATGGGGTATACAGACCATTGTGTGGGAACAGCACACAGCCTATTCAGGTGTAAGTGAGGCTGTGCCCAGCTCCTCCCTCCCATCCTGTCAGAGATGGTCCATTGAGACACACCTACGCTCACATTGTGTGTGGCCTGTCTAAGAGGAATAAACAAAGCCCAAATGCCAACTACTCCCAGTCAGGTGACCACAGAAAGGCAGCAGGCACCAAATGGCTAAGGCAAGAAACTGTCAACTTCCTAAAAGTGGCATTTTCAGAATTGTGATTTAAAATCTGACTTCACCATACGTTAAGATTGTAGATTAAGATTCCAGAGATGCCAAATTTGAATCAGTTATATCTTCCCATTTGGAAATTACTCTTATAAAATGTGATAAGGTAATACCAATGTTATTCTATGGGAGATATAGGCCTTGCAGCAGTGAAAAACGAATTTTAGTTTTTCACTGCCAGGACATATCAAACTTAAAAGTATAAGTCCTGCTGTTTAAATACATTGCACCCTGCCCTCTGGGCTGTCCAGGGCCTACCCTCGGGGTGACTTATATGTATGAAAAGGGAAGGTTTGGGCCTGGCAAATGGTTTATTTTGCGAGGTCGAAATGGCAGAATAAAACTGCACACACAGGCTCTGCAATGGCAGGCCTGATACATGGTTAAAGGGCTACTTAAGTGGGTGGCACAATTAGTGCTGCAGGCCCACTAGTAGCATTTACAGGCCCTGGGCACATGTAGTGCACTTTACTAGGGACTTATAAGTAAATTAAATATGCCAAATTGGTTATAAACCAATATTGCTATGTTTAGAGTGAAGAGCATATGTACTTTATTACTGGTTAGCAGTGGTAAAGTGCTCAGAGTCCTAAAGCCAACAAAAACAAATTCAGCAAAAAGGGGAGGAGGAAGGCAAAATGTTTGGGGCTGACCATGCAGAAAGTGCCATTCCCAAAACCAAGGCTTTATTTTAAAGGAAACATTCTTTCACCAAAGCTTTATTTCTTTTAGCGAAGACCAGGCTGCTCCACAGACACTGCCGTGGGGTCCTTGCTGCTGCTTGCAGTACACCACATCCTGAGGGAGGTCACTGCTAGCATGCAAGGGTGGAAAGCTTTGAATGATTTTTGTTTCGGTTTTTAAAAATAAATTCAGAGATGGCTGCCTGGGCCTAGTCATGAGTATGCAAATGCTGGTGGGCACATTTGAATGGTTTTAGTAAAGTATAAGGTTAGGTAAATTTTCACAACTTCTCCCTAATTGCTTTCATCACTTTCACACCAGAGTTGTAGTATCTTCATATGCCTTGAACTTCTATTTCCAAGCATCTCTAGTTTCTTGTTAATTTAATTACTATTCTGGATAACAGAGTAAAGTGTTTTCAAAGAGTCATGAATATAACCATGTCACACTCACAAGGCGTCTTTTCACCTCTGCCCTGTAATTTGTTAGAAGGAAACTGAACGGTGCTGTGTGAAAAGATACCACCTTAATGTGAGAATATATTGATTGGTTCTTTGGAAACACCTTAAATCTGCTATCCTGAAATGTAACTAAACAAGGTAAATTATTAGTTAACAAGAGCTTTTAGATGTTTAAAAATAGAGGATGAGGGGGCATGGCCTGGGAGTCAATGGAGTAGGACGTGCCTTCTCTGCTCTCCGTGTCCCCGGGCCCATCGAGACCCAATCGACTGCCGTGGGGCAATCAAGCTGACACCCTGTAGCCTGACGACTCCTGCCGCTGCCCTGCTTCTAGCTGAGGTGGTCGGACACTCTGGCGAGGGGGCCTAAATCAGCCGAATTGACGAGGAGGCCTGCTGCAGCAGAGACAGGTCGTAGACGCCATCTTTCCTCCGACAGCTACTGAACCGCCTACGCTGCAAGAACTGCGGTGAGGCACCAAGGCAGACCCGCTGCACGCAGGCCCTGGTGGCGGGGGCTACCCCTGAGATCTGCTGAAGAGAGGACCCCCTGAGGCTGGCGGAGGCGGCGTCCGTCGGTGTCAGCGGTGGTGTGGGCGGCTTGGCCCGTGCACTGGCGGCCAACTTCTCTGCCCTGCTGCACAATCTCCACCCCCAAATGCTAAAAGCATTACCGAATGGCATTGATGACGATCCAGACAAGAGGTGAGAAGGCGGGGAAGCTTGGCCCAGGACTCTTTACAGCTGGCAGGGGGCCCTCGCTTGGGCCCACTGGGGAAGTGTGGCTGCCTGCTCCCTCGGGACTGGTGGGCGACATTGCCTCCTTGCTGTCTGGAGATGTGCCCTGCCACCCCGGGGGCGGCTATTTGACTGCAGCTGCGGCATGAGTGGCGAGGGACGGCCTGCCCGAAGAGACACAGGGTGCAGGCATGAGATAAGACTTGGGACCTGGGAGCAGTGGACATCGAGGGGGTCTGTGAGGGGACCCCCAGAAGACACCAATCCTGCTGCCACACCCTTAATTGGGATCTGCGACCCTGCGTATTAATGGACCATACCTCGCAAAAGACACATGCACAACAAGAAAACCTCACATAGTGATGATTGGTGATCTAGCCAGCTGCAACTGGGGACTGATGTGGGCTGCTGGAGGGATCTCCCCTGAGGAAGTTGGCTGAATGAGATGCCCAGCCCCACGTCTGACACTCCTGAGCAGCTGCCATACTAACTAAGGCTACTACAGCACTTGACAGGGTGCAGACTCTCACTGAACCCCACACTCGCAGGGTGATACCAGGTGAAAAGGAGTGGCGCCTCGACTAGGAGTGGGCGCGTGCCTTGAGTTGACAGATAGGCATGACTCAGCTTTCCCTGAGGGGGAGTATGTGAAGCAGACCTTGCTACCTGCCAGCCACAGCCCCTGGCTCGGTGAGAGCCAACTTGAAGACCACTGCTTGAACTTTGCAAGCTGCGTAGCACCCCTTAATGCAGAGACACTGATAACAGCGGCCCTCTCAATGGAAGCCTTAGTCGGGGCGGGACAGGCCCTAGCGCCCCCATTGGCCTGCAGCTTGGTAGCACACGCCATCACACTATGTCACGTTCGAAAGCAGCAAAAGACAGTTCGGTGACGTCTCTCTGGAGTAAGGCTCTGCATAAGGACGCGATGGCGCCACCCCCCTGTCGACGGCGGGAGGGGACTCGTACTCTGCCCCTATCACTCAAGGATATATGGACCGTTTCCTACAAGAAATTTGTACAGATATTACCTCACTCAAAGATGAATTCAAGTCCTGCTTACGTGACATTCAGAGAGATGTCTCCGAAATAGGAGAAAGGGTGGACGACCTCGAGCTGATAGTCGACACCAGGTCTGAAGATCAGGAGGAACTGTGGCAGCGGGTGACAGCCTTGGAAGAACAGAATATTGGCCTACAAACCAAGCAGGAATATTTGGAAAATAGAAGCCGCTGCAACAACATCCGCATCCGGGGGGTTCCTAGGAATGCTGAAGGCAGTGACATCATGTCCTTCACAGCGCAACCGCTACAGGTGGTTTGTGGGGATGAGGATGCCTCCCCGCTAGCTTTGGATAGGGCCCACAGCGTGACTACCTCCAACGGTCATGCAGAGATGGTCCTTGACATCCTGACCAGGGTACACTTCTTTACAGAGAAAGAGGCGATCATGCGTGCAGCCAGGGATAAAACTGAACTAATGTTTCAAGGCTATGCAATACAACTCTACCAAGACCTTTCTCCCATCACCTTAAGGAAGCGGCAGGACTTTAAGCCTGTCACTGACAAGCTATGTACCTTGAAAATCCGCTGTCAGTGGGGTCATCCCTTTGCTCTTCTGTTCCAATGGGAATGCAGACGCTACTCAATAAGATCTTTAATAGAAGCAAAAACCCTCCTAGGACTCCCGGATGACTCTCAGATGGTGGGTGCCTCTCCGCCCTGAGACCCCCGGGGCGCGATATCAAACCTAAATGGTCCGCGGTCCCATCACGTCAGCCCGACAAATGGCAAGCAGAGACATCTTCACAAGAAGCTAAGTGCAATATTATCAAACACTTCCGTAGCCTCAGCGGGGATGCCTCCCATGCTCGCTCAACCACAGGCTCCCTTTGAACTTGAATTTAAATGCCATCCGGCGTGACTCCATGTCAATGGGAAAAAACTGCTGCTGCCGGCCCCTCTTCCTGCCCTGCTGCAAGTGGTAGTGGGCCTCGGGCCTGGGGGGGCCTTGGTAACTCTTGGATTCCACCATGCCAGCATCCTCTCTGATGGCCGCCCCCATCGACTTTCTCTACTGGAGGGTGACTCCACTAGCGGGTTTGGAGCACTTCGTTGCCGACCTCCACAAGATGAAGAAGTCGCAGTTAGACCCTGTTGGTCTGTCGTTACTACTTGTTCTAATCTGTTCTTTTTCACAGGCTGTATTTTCTTGGCTGTGGGACATGAGAGACGTTATAACTGCTACTGCTGGTCCCAGGGGTGGAGGGTGGGGTACTACTTGCGTATGAATAACCATTTCCCCCACTACCCTCCAGATGGGACACCGACGCGCTTGACCTCTGGGTACACTTCTGATAGTGTCATGGTGGGGGGGAAGGACCGGTGGAGTTGAGCCCCCCCTTGCGGCGCAGGTCACGCTTCTATACTCTTTTGCTCCCTTTACCCGTAGAGCACTTAATGCGCATTCCCCGACTCTACACCTACTCTGGGCGGCTTTAAACTAATATCCCTGAATGTGAAAGGATTGAACTCCCCAAACAAGCGTAAACAAATCTGGCGATCCAGATGTTCTCCTGCTCCAGAAGACCCACTTGACGGGGTTGACTGCCATCGTATGGCGCATACGAAATATCCTAAGCGACAATGGGCATACACTCCTACTAAAATGCTGGGAGTAGGTATCCTTTTTTGGCTAGCTTCTATACCTCGGTGATTAGAGAGGTCCGCAATAAAGAGGGTCGCTATTTGCTGCTACACCTTCTCCGGGGACAGCACAAACTGACGATACTTAACTTATATGCCCCAAATGCGGCGCAGGATGCCTACATCAGGCACATCCTACAAGAGCGGTTAGAGGGGTGGGGACTTTAACCTGGTGTGAGACCCTTCCCTAAACCGCAGCAGATCAACCTACCAGAACACTGGGGCTATGTCCTCACGCTTAAAGAGGGACATAGAGGACCATGGCCTCATAGACGCATGGCGCTTTAAGCATCCCGAAACACGGGACTACTCTTTCTATTCCCACGTCCACGCCTCTTACTCCCGCATAGACTACGCTTTCATCACTCCTTCCCTTCTCCAACGCTTAAGTGTGGTTGAGCTCTCTGACATCTCCATCTCAGATCACGCCCATTTAGAGCTTACATGGGTTGACAGCGCAACCCACCCTGAAGCCATACCACACTGGTGCCTGCCCCCGCATCTTCTGCGAGATCCTGTAAATGTAGAGGAGATACGGAAAGGAGTCACTGACTACTTTACACTCAACGCACTCCCCGAAATCTCCCTCCACACACTCTGGGGTGGGTTCAAAGCCACTATTATGTGCACAATCACGTCCATAGCCATTGCGTGGGGCAGGAGGTGAGGCTGATAGAGTCAAACCTATCGGCAGTGATTAAACAACTGGAACACCTAGACAAAACTGCCCCCTCCCTCCAGACCAAGCGGCAGCTAAATATGCTATGTGACCAATTGCGCACTCACCGGCCAGGTAAGGCGGAGCGAGCGCTCCTAGCTCTCAAACAGCAAAACTATGAGGGGGAGACAAGGCGGGTAGACTCTTGGCCCGCAGGCTGCGTCATATACGGGCCAAGTCACACATCGCAAAGATTCAAGTAGACGACACAGGATGAGCTATAGCAGAGAGGGATAAACTGGATGCCTTCTATGCTTACTACCAACAGTTATATACTCAGGAAGACCCCTCCCCTGCATGGCTTCATTCCTTCTTGGCTGAGTGTGAATAGGACCCCCTGCACCTGCAACACGCTGCCCTTTTAGATGAACCGATCTCTCCTGACGAATTATGCGCTGTAGTTTGGGCCCTTCCTCTGGGCCAAACACCCGGACCTGACGGACTCCTGGTCCTCTGTTACCAGCTCTTTCTGACCCACTTTCAGGACCACTTGCTGAGACTCTTCAACTTCTTCACATGGAACACGGGCCTCACTCCCACAATGGCAGCTGCTGAAATATCTCTCATACTCAAAGAGGCACGGACCTGACCTTATGCTCCTCTTAACGCCCCATAGCCCCTACTCAATACCGATGCTAAATTCCTCAACAAAATATTGGCTACACGAATGGAACCATACCTACCGGGCCACATTAACACGGATCAAGTGGGCTTCATTTGCCACCGACAGGGAGCGGACAATGTTCACCGCATAGCACACCTGGTAGAAAAATCGCTGCAATTTGATATCCTGGCATGCCTTCTCTCGCTTGATGCAGAGAAGGCCTTCAACAGGGTAAATTGATCCTATCTACCCGCAGTGCTGAATAAGATAGGGCTGGGACAGGGCTTCATCTCCAAAATTATGGCCTCATACGTGGTACCAGTAGCCAGTATCCGCGTTAACCGGCGAACCACGGGACCTGTATCCCTTCGGCGGGGTACGCGGCAGGGGTGCCCACTTTCACCTTTTCTGTTCACCCTGGCGGTTGAACCCCTTAATATCAAAATCCATGGTACGGACACTATGAAAGGCATACCTTTTGGTGGCCAAACACATAAGATAAGCTTGTTTACTGATGATCTCCTGCTTACACTGACGCAACCTGAGTTATCTCTGCCCAGTGTTGTGGAGTACCTGCAGGACTACAAGGCTGTCTCTTGTTTTAAGATCAATATGGCAAAGTCGTCCATGCTTAATCTAACTATGCTGGCCCGAGATTTACTAACTCTGCAGACCCTAGTGCCCTTTCAGTGGTCTTTGGACTCCATCAAATACTTAGGACTTAATATCACCCCACACTTACCTCCTGGTCTCGGACCAACTGGTCCTCCCTCCGCCGCGCGGTCCTGGCTGACTTCCAAAGGTGGAAGCCCCTTCATATCTCCTGGCTAGGGCGTATAAATGTCATAAAAATGAATGTACTACCAAGGGTCCTATAACTATTCCAAACATTACCCACATCGATCCCGCAGGATGGTATCCTGCGCCTGCAAAGGGACATACGCGCTTTTATATGGAAAGGGAAACAACCCTAATAGCTCACTCCTTGCTGATGCTGCCACTGGACAGGGGTGGCTTAGTTTGCCCCAATCTTATAGAGTACAATTTGGCAGCCCACCTGCGATATATCTCGGAATTTGTGGTACGGAAAAGCAAGGAGAACTGGTTCCACATGGACTGCGCAGTTGCGTGCAGGCCCCTGTGGGACCTTGCTTGGCTGCCTAAACATGCCCAACTGCGCAGTGCGTATGTTGCCCCACTGACTAGGACGGTACTAGAGATTTCGGACCGGGTGACCCTAAAGAAAGGCCTGACTACTTTTCCATCCCCTCATACCCCCATTGCCCATAACCCAGCCTTTCCTCCGGGACTATCACCCCTCTCCTTCCACAACTGGAGTGAAGGGGATTGTCATATGCTTCAGGACCTCTTTTTAGGAGGGGCCATGAAGTCGTTTGACGAATGCAGAGCGGAATTTAAACTCCCCCCACCACACGCCTCCAAAACCACCAGCTGCGGCACTGGGCGCTATACCCTACGGTCTACCCGAAGGCTACCCAACCCTACACCCTGTTTGAGAAGCTGGTGCGAGCTTTTGATGGTACACGAGGACTCATATCCAACACATACCAGGTGCTACAGCACTCCGCCTGACTCGCACACATAGATATCACTCCATGTGGCATAACACCACTCAGTAGGAAATAACACCTCAACAGTGGGATATACTGTGGCGGAATATAGCCAAAACTTATTGCAGTCTCTCCCTCCGGGAGACTGCATATAAATTGATGTTTCGGTGGTACTATCCACCATCTATTTAGAGGTCTCCCCTCTCTGTTGGCATTGCGGGGAGGGAGAGGCGACCTTCTGTTATATCTGGTGGCCCTGTAGAGTGATTGTGATGTACTGGAAGGAGATACTGGGCCATATTAAAGACATCGTAGGCTATCCCCTCCCCCTTTCATGCTTTACGATCATCCTAGGCATATGACCCTCTCACTTGGCCGCTATGACCCACGCAGACTGGACACTCATTAGCTGCCTACTCTTGGCAGCGCGACAACTCATAGCGCTTATGTGGAAGCAACCAACTCCTCCCTCAGTTGCCCAGTGGTTCGCTTGAGTGTGGCATCTCCTAGCAATGGAGAGGATATCACACAACCTGACTAACACTGACAAAAAGTTCCAACATCTGTGGAAGCCCCTACCTAATCCAATACCTCAAGCGCATAGAGTTTACTTGCTTTAGCCCCCAGAAACTTCAGACACTTCAGCATTTTGATTGAGGATATCTTCGATGCCCCCTCCCACGGTGTGGAATCTTGGAAAATTCATGGTGCCTCCTCCCTCTCCCTGCTGGACGATACTAATGCCCGCGCACATCTCTGCCCCTCGATAGCTTAAGATCTGTGCACGTTATATCTGTTTGTTGTTTCCAAGTTCGTATACAGCTGTACTGTTTTGAACTTACAGAACCAAATTACGGAAGGCAGCCTAATATTAAGATTACTCTGTATTAACTATAGTCATGCTATTATGTGACTTTGAGTGCAACTGTACACATTGCTACTGCAAGGCTTATTGGAACCTGTCATTGGCTTGTAAATCTTCTTGTTGACAATGTCACGTACATGTTTTACTCTGTAATCATCAATAAAAAGAAATTTAGTAAAAAAAAAAAATAGAGGATGAAGGATGTTGCTCATGTGAGAATGGTGAAGCCAATCAGGAGTAAGTTGTGAAAATTTGCGTAACCTTTCTTGGGATTATAATTAGCCCTGAAGAAGTGGTGGATTCCTCACTGCGAAACATGTATTGGTTGTCCCATGACAATGGGCCCGATTCACAAAGTAATCTGAGACAAAATCCTAACTTTACGACTTTCGGTATTCACAAAAGGCATTTAGGAGTAGTAAAGTTAGGATTTTGTCTTAAGTTTGTCTTAAGCTCTGGTCTTAAGACAAAATCCTAACTTAAGTTAAACTTAAGTTAGGATTTTGTCTAAGTTTGTCTTAAGTTTTGGTCTTAAGACAAAATCCTAACTTAAGTTTAACTTAAGTTTAACTTAAATTTAACTTAAGTTAGGATTTTGTCTTAAGACCAAAACTTAAGACAAACTTAAGACAAAATCCTAACTTAAGTTTAACTTAAGTTAGGATTTTGTCTTAAGACCAAAACTTAAGACAAACTTAAGACAAAATCCTAACTTTACTACTCCTAAATGCCTTTTGTGAATACCGAAAGTCGTAAAGTTAGGATTTTGTCTCAGGTTACTTTTGTGAATTGGGCCCAATATTTGTACATTTTGTGGATAGTGAATTGAACACTGCTGTAAAGAAATGAAACATTTCTGAATTCGTAGGATGCAAATAGTTTAACAAACATTTATGCAATACATATAAGATTATTGTTCATAAGCAAAGAAATTAGAAAAATGCCATGTTTTTTACATTTGTAAAAAATATGTCACTGAATTTGTGAATGTTAGACAGATTTCCCACACACATTTTAGCATCATTGTGATGCAACTTTACATGTAATGTGAAATATTAGGTTGGTAATGAGGATGTCCTACCAAGTAGGTTTAGGTCTCTGAAGGGTACACTAGTAACTGGTCAGACATAGCAGTGTACCTTTAGTCTCCCTTACAGAATCCCTATTGAGGATAGCTATTATATGCAGATTGTTGAGAGCTGCTGCTATATCATATCAGATGCAAAAGAAACAATTGATGGACGGAATGCTGGACAATGCAAACATTCACCCCCAGTCACAAGGATCTGGGTTAAATCCATCATTCTTTTGCTCACCACACCACCCCAGTTTGGACCCAGCCATATGCAAATCAGTCTTGACCCTGTTCCTTGTGGGAACAGTCCAGCCCGAACTGCCAAGCCAGGTCCTCCCTGGACCGGAAACAAGCATCCTGGGACCGGTTTCAGGGCATCACCCTTCATCAGCCAGGCTAGCTTGAATCCAGTGGTGTAGTGAGCACGGGACCCACGCCTGGGCATACCCTTCCCACTTAGGGCGACAAATGCAAAAGAAACAATTGATGGACGGAATGCTGGACAATGCAAACATTCACCCCCAGTCACAAGGATCTGGGTTAAATCCATCATTCTTTTGCTCACCACACCACCCCAGTTTGGACCCAGCCATATGCAAATCAGTCTTGACCCTGTTCCTTGTGGGAACAGTCCAGCCCGAACTGCCAAGCCAGGTCCTCCCTGGACCGGAAACAAGCATCCTGGGACCGGTTTCAGGGCATCACCCTTCATCAGCCAGGCTAGCTTGAATCCTATTTCATATCAGAGCATTGACACTTTGTACCTAGAAGCAAGGCAGGTCAAGGAGGGAGACTGGTGTATGAACATCCAAGTCTGTTGAGTTGAGAGTTTTGCTGTACATATGATACAGCTACCTTTCCAATTGAAGTAAAGAGACTCATTAATTTAATAACATTCCTTTTCATGATACCTAATTTTAAAATATTAGTTAAATCAAGGTTTTGTCGAAGGTCTACATGACAACAGAGTGGAGAGAAGGGATTTCTCACTGAACTGTGGTGAGCCTACTACTACTTATTTCTTCATTCGTGTAAGGCTGAAGCAGCATGCATTGTAATTATGCAGGCTCAATCTAGAGGTCTGTGTAGTTGTTTTCCATTTTCTTGTACATTTTGTGAATTCCTCAGAAAAACTGTAAACAATATGCAAAATTCACAAAGTCCAAGTGAAAATCATGAGTTTCACAATGATTTTCATTGCCAGCTCCCCCATTTCGGCTTTTGACCCTGAATCTAATGATTTCACATAGCTTTCCATCTCACATGAGGTATGCAGTCGTATTGTATTGTAATTGCATTTATATAGCGCCTACTACCCCTGACGAAGCGTCGAAGCGCTTTTTTGGCGAGTAGCACGCTACTCGGGAACCCATAAAGGATTAGTGTTGAATTAGTATAGTGAAATATGCAAGTAATTTGAGTGGTGGATAGGTTAGTCTGTTATTTCGATTCAGAAGGATAGCGGAGGGATAGAAGAGGGAAAAAGGTTTGCATTTATATAGCACTAGTTACCCCCGACGCATTTATGAAGCGCTTTTTTAGCCGGAACCCATTAAAGGTTTAGTGTTAAATTAGTATAGTGAAATATGAAAGTCATTTGAGTGGTGTATATGTTAGTCAGTTATTTGGATTGAGAAGGGTAGCAGAAGGATAGAAGAGGGACAAAGGTTTGCATATATATATATAGCGCTTGTTACCCCTAATGGGGTGTTGAAACACTTTTTTGGCAAGTAGCACGCTACACCGGAACCCATAAAGGATTAGTGGTGAATTCGTATAGTGAAATATGAAAGTAATTTGAGTGGTGGATATTAGTCAGTTATTTGGATTGAGAAGGATAGCAGAGGGATAGAAGAGGGAAAAAAGGTTTCCATTTATATAGTGCTTTCTACCCCTAATGAGGTGTTGAAGCGCTTTTTTAGGCACGTAGCACAGTACTCTGGAACCCATAAAGGATTAGTGGTGAATTAGTATAGTGAAATATGAAATTTGAGAAGTGGACATGTTAGTCTGTTATTTTGATTGAAAAGGAGTGGAGGGATAGAAGAGTGAAGGATTTAGGTTTTTTTTTCTTCTTTTTTTTTGAGGTCATAGCAGTAGTGGGAGGCTTGGGATGAGTAAAAAGGGATGTGGAGGGGAAGAGTCAGAGGGAAGAGTTTAGAAAGGCTTGTTCTGGGGGATCAGTATAGTAAAAGAGGTGTCAAATGGTGCAAGGAGGGGTAGATTAGGGGAGAATCTAGAAAGGGCTATTTTGGCGATCATAGTAGTGTTATGGGTTTTGAGATGAATAAGAGAGTGGATGTAGAGGATATATTGATAGAGGTATAGGGTGAGAAATAGGGTAGTGCATTGGAAAGAGTAGTAGAAAGAGGTTTGAGATGAGTCAGAGAGTTGAGGTAGAAGATATATTGAGAGAGGCATAGAGTGAGAACTAGGGTAGTGCATTGGATATGCTGAATTAGAAGAAAGTAATACATATATAGATCCATAAGTACATGGAAAGTTTATAGATGCATAAAGGAAGTAAGTATATGTAGATTAAAGATATTGATAGAGGTATAAAGTTAGAAATAGGGTAGGGCATTGAATATTCTTTTTTTTTCTTTTTTTTTTGGGAGGAAAGTAATAAAGATATAGATCCAAGTACATGGAAGGTATATAGATGCATAAAGGAAGTAAGTATAAGTAGATTAAAGATGCGATAAACACTGGTTTTCAAGTGTTGTACTTAAAAAAATTTTTTTAAACATAATTATTCTACATGTTTATACAAAGCAATACACATATATAGGTACATATCTATAGTACAAATAAATGCTTATATACAGAGGGATATGCTGTATATTTCTGTTTGTGTATGGTGCTAATGTGGTGAAGAGCCAATTCTTGAGTAGTTTTCTGAAGATAAGGTGGTTGTCGGTGGATCTTATGTTGGGGGGTAAAGAGTTCCATATTTTGGCTGCTTGAACAGAGAAGGATGTGCCACCCATGTTTTTTTTTCCTGTATCTTGGGATTTTGAAGAGAGGTGCCACTCTAGAGCGGAGGTTCCTATGATGAATGTGTTTGGTGATCTTATTCCTGATGAAGAGTGGTCCCATTCCATGTATCGCTTTGTGGGTGATACAAAGCAGCTTGAACGTGGATCTTCTGGCAACTGGTAACCAATGCAGGGCTTTCAAGGCAGGGGAGGTGTGGTCTCGCTGTTAGATATGCAAGAGTAGTCTGGCAGCCGAGTTCTGAATCCGTTGTAGTCTTTTCATAGTCGTTAAAGGTGATCCGTGGTAGAGGCTATTGGCATAATCGAGTTTGGACAGAACAAGGGAGATGGTAGCATGGACCTTGTTTGGAAATCCCAAATGGGGGAAGATTTGTCGCAGAGTTTTTATGGTAACAAAGCTTGATCTTGCTAGTTTGTCCACTTGGGCATTTATCGATAGCTTGGAGTCCATGGTCATTCCGAGGTTTCTTACTTCCTTCGATACTTTAGGCTGTGATCCCAGTTCGTCAGGCCAGGCGGCAAGCGGGTCATAATGTTTCCAATGTCTTTGGGGCATTCCAGTTGAAGGAGTATTTGTGTGTCATCTGCTTAGTTATAGCATGTGAGGTGAAATTGATTGATCAGTACAGGTAATGACTTCATGTAGATGTTGAAAAGCATGGGCAAAATGATAGAGCCTTGGGGGACCCCAGCTTTTGTGGAGTACGGTTTGGACGAGAAAGGTGGAGTATGGATGACATTAGTTCTGTTTCGAAGGTAGGACGTGATCCAGTCTAAAGCAGTCCCCTCTATGCCGGCTTCGTAGAGTCATTGTATCAGAGTGTCATGGTCAACCGTGTCAAAGGCAGCCGAGAGGTCCAAGAGGAGTAGCGCAGCAACCCTGTTGCGGTCAACTGTGTTCTTCAGGTCATCCCAGATGGCAAGGAGGGCAGATTCTGTGCCTCTTCCCGGACGGAATCCTGTTTGGAAGTCTGAAAGTATGGCATTGTCTTCAATGAATTGTGACATCTTGGCGAACGCTGCTCTTTCTATCAGTTGGCCCAGGAAAGGTCCATTTGTAATGGGTCTGTAGTTGTCAGGGTTCAGCGGGTCCAAGTTTGTTTTCTTCAGTAAAGGGCATATGTATGACTTTTTGACTTCTTCTGGAAATATTCCGGTAGTTAAGGAATCGTTGATGATTCTTCTTACTGGAGTGGCACCAGAGGTTGTTAGATGAATTGTCTTGAAAGTTTGCGGTGGACACGGGTCACAAGGGCTGCCGGCAGGCCTGCTTGCTTTGACCAGGTCCATAAATTCATCATGTGAAATGTGTTGGAAGGAACGGAGAGGCTGAGTTATAGTATTCTTGGATTGTTGTTTTGTAAAAGGGTTAGAACTGGTGCTTTGCCTCTTTTTTAAATATGAGTCCAATGTGTCTGCTTTGTCCGTGTAATGATTTGCCCATTTGTCTGTGAAATTTTGAGTAACAGGATGAGTTCCTCCTAGGCAATTTGGTTTACGAAATTCATTGAGTATTTTATAGAATTCTTTATTTGCACTTTTAGCATTTTGAATTCTGTCTGAATAGTACCTTTTCTTTGCTTTTTTGATAGCTGACTTGTATAATCTGTTAAATTTCTGTAGGTGAAGTTTGTCTTGTTTGTTTTTTGTTTTGAGCCAGGCACATTCTAATTTGTAGTTTTATGTCTTTTATCTCTTTATTTCTCCAAGGTG
Source organism: Calotriton arnoldi (assembly GCA_963921515.1). NCBI lineage: Eukaryota > Metazoa > Chordata > Amphibia > Caudata > Salamandridae > Calotriton > Calotriton arnoldi. Next base: position 1,530,260 of record CAWUFW010001071.1, read on the forward strand.
CTTGTTTTCTTTTGTTCTGTTGTGTGGTTTTGAGTGGTATCAGGATATCAAAAGCTTCCTGTAGCCACTCATATTGTTTTTGAACATAATTTATTGTTTCCAGATCTGTACTGGAAGTTAGTTGTGTTTCTAAGTATTCCAAATTGAGTTTGTTCCACCGTCGATTGGTGGATGCAGGTAAGGTGGTTTTAGGTGAGTCGCTTAGTGTTGTTTTATGTTGGAAAGCAAGCAAATGGTGGTCTGACCATGTGACTGGAGTTATAGTTTGAAAGGTAACTAGTTCGGTATTAGCAAAAATGACATCTAGGATATGTCCAGCGATGTGTGTGGGTTTGTGGACAATCTGATGCAGGTTCAGTGCGTCTAGGCCAGTGATTATTGTTTTTGGATGGGTCATATTGGGTTTGTCAAACCAAATGTTGAGGTCACCCAGAATGCATAGGTTGGAGTGCATTGTTATCAGGTTTGAAACTGTGTCTAGAAGTGTGTCTGGGAATGTCGCCTTGCTAGGTGGAGGTCTGTAAAGGAGCAGGAAGTTACAGGAGGAAGATGGTAGGATTGCATCTGGTGAGAAGAGCCTCACAATTCTTTATGGAAATGTCATCAACTTTAGTGATATGTAATGTTTGCCTGAACACAATAGCTAGACCACCTCCTTTTTTGCCTATACGATTTTGGGTGATCGTTTGATAGCCTAGAGGAATGGGTTCATGTAGGACTGGAGCCATATCATCTCCCAACCATGATTCAGTTATGAATAGTATGTCTGGCTTTGCATCGGTGAGAAGGTCATAGATGTGATGTTTGTTTTTAGAGAGCGATCGAGCATTTATTAGCAGACAGTTTAGAGAATGTGCTTTGGTGACAGTGAGACTTTGTTTTGTAGAAGAGTGATCAGTATTGGGTGGTTTAGTAGAAGGTGTGTTTTTAGTGCTGGTATTATCTGTATTAGGATAGCAATCATGTAGCTGTTTTGTAATGTGTTCCTCGTCCAGCAGGCTAAGAAGGCATTTTGATGGGTCTGCGTGCGTAGGTGGTGGAGACGGTGTTTGAGAGTGAGTTGGTGTGCTGTGTTGTTTTTGTGGTGTAACCTTGTTGTGCAGTAGACATGGAGAAGCAAAGTTGTGATGTGTGGCACGTTGCTTATATTGTTTGCGTATGTTTAGGGCGGAAGGTGTATGAGTCAGTGGTGGTGGTGCAGCATGTGGGTCATGTAGTAAGTTTCTAAATTATCCAATGGATGAGAGGCAGTTAGAAGAGAGTTGCTGTGTTGTTGTATGTGTGTTAGGTGTGGTGGAAGAGAGAAAGCTTTGCATTGTAGTTTGTTCATTTGTGTAGTTTGAAAGGTGGGTGTATGATTTATTGTGTGACTATAAGTATTATGAGGTGTTGTGCTTGAGAGACTTTGTTGTGCTGATGTGTGTGATATGATTTGTTTTTGAGGAGTAGTGAAAAGAAGTACTGATGTATTTGTTTTATCAGATGGATTTGTTTGTATAGTATTGTTTGCGAGTGGAATTTGTAAGGTAAAGGGGGTGGTGATATGTTTGTGAGTAAAGTGTATGCTGTGTGTAGGAGGGGATGAAGTAGATTTAAGACTGTTTGTTTTAGACCTGTTTGCTGCAAGAGTTAAAATGTGTGGTGCTGTGGCATGTAAGTGTTGTGTTCTTGTGGTATTGTGGTAGAAAGAAGAGGAGGGTGTTGGTTGGACAAATGATTGAAGGCTGAGTATGGGTTTGTTAATGATAAAAGGGGGTCTGTTAGGAGAAATTAGAGTGGGGAGTGTGTGTCTGGATAGGTTGTAGTTAAGTATGGTATGGATTTTGGTTGTGTTAGGGATGAGTGCATTGGTTAGTGGTATAGGATAGAGCTGTGTACTGTTTGTAGGTGATGGTGGAAATGTGTGGTAGCTGGGATAGAAGGGTATATAGATGTGGTTTGTGTGGTTTTACAGTGTATGCTGGTACATTGATTTGTGCATAGGGTTTGTTTGTAGTAAGTGTGTGGTGTACATTTGGTGTGAGTGTGTTACTCTGTTTGTGGATATGGATGGTGTAGGGTGGGTATTACTGAATGGGAAAATGGGCAGCATTTCTGGCCCTAGTCCCGACAAGTCTCGAACAGGCTCAAACAGGCAACTGCCCTTGTCCTCTCCACCCTTAGCCTTGACGCCCGGGCTGGGATGCCCTAAGCCTTGGCCTTTTATAGCCCTAGTAGTCAGGTGACCCCTTCAGCCAATGGGAACCCTAGCCCTAACCCATCCAATAACAACACTGGCCCTAAAATCTAGAACCAATAGGAGATCAAGACCTTATAGCCAATCATAGCCCTAGTCCAAGCAATCAATCAGTCTCAAAACCCTAATCTCTACATCCAATAGAGGCCCTAGCCCTAGTCCCAACCCTAGTCCCAGCAACCAATGACACAGGAAACCCTAATCCCTACTTCCAATAAAAAGCCTAACCCTAGTCCTAGTCCCACACCTAGTCCAGCAACAAATCACACAAGAAGCCCTAATCGCTACTTTCAATAGAAAGCCTAACCTTAGCCCTTGTCCCAACCCTAATCCCAGCAACCAATCACACAGGAAGCCCTAGTCTCTACTTCCAATAGAAAGCCTAATCCTAGTCCTAGTCCCAACCCTACATTAATTGAATCGCAGACCCAGAAACCAATCCGAACCCTCAAATACCCAACCAATGAGAACACTAACCCTAATCCAATAGAAACACCAGATACAACCACCAATCAGTGCACACATGTACCAACCAATAGCAGACTATATAATGTCCCAGCGACCTCAGGCAAGGTTTGCCGGCCGGGGAGTTGGAAGCTGCTCCTCTATTCAAAATCTCCTAGGAGACAGACAGGCTCAATCCACACTTTGGACTTCTGCAGGTAAGGGCCTAACAAAATTTGTCCTCTAACAATACTGTTTGTATAAAACTTTACTCACTCTCCTAGGCAAAAAACAAATACACAATCTCTATAAAACACAGTTTAAACTGCTCACAACAGATTACTGCTGTCTCAGAGCACCCTCTGTACACTCTCTGATGTAGAATATTCCTGTTGCTAAGGAGGGGAAAGGGGGGTGTCTGGTTTCACTCACTTGCTAACACAAAATGGGATCTGGGGGCGGATTGCTTAACATACAGGTCTGAACATAGAACAAGGGAGAAATTAGGAGGGAAAACAGAGAGTCACGGGGAATAAGAGAAAAAAAACCTACAGATTTTGAACTGCAAATCCCACAATTCAACAAGTTAAATGAAAACAGTCACGGGGAATTAAAAACCACAAATTTAAACACAAAACAGGTGAGGAACTATGCAATCATGGGCAGGTTACAACTACAATTCTTAAACTGTAACAACCACAAGCAGAACAGTTAAAAAATGATGCAATCGCGGGTAGGGAAAATCGCTTTTTTTTAAATTTAGAAAAGAGACAGTACTAGTCTGCCTCCTTACCACCTCCTAGTCTTTGGCTCACTGCAATCTGGGGCACAGGGAAACTCCAACTCGCAAAATGGAGGTGAATGCTTTGGGGTTCCTCCAGCAAACCCTTAAGGGGCCTGGGCAGGTGTGAGAGGAGGGCTCAGGGTTGCCTGGGAACTGGGGAGCCAATCAGCAGGCTTAGCCTTGCAGGGCCTGAGGGCATGGTAAACTGCTCCTCTATTCAGAATCTCCTAGGAGACAGGCAGGCTCAATACACACTTTGGACTTCTGCAGGTAAGGGCCTAACAGACTTTGTCCTTTAACAATATTGTTTGTATAAAACTTTACTCACTCTCCTAGAAAAAAATGAGTGCACAATCCCTATAAAACACAGCTTAAACAGCTCACAACAGAATACTGCTGTCTCCGAGCACCCTCTGTTCACTCTCTGATGTAGAATATTCCTGTTGCTATGGGGGGAAAAGTGGTGGGGTCTGGTTTCACTCACTTGCTAACACAAAATGGGAGCTGGGGGTGGATTGCTTAACATACAAGTCTGAGCACAGAGCAAGGGAGAAATTAGAAGGGAAAACAGAGAGTCACGGGAAATGAGAGGGGAAAAAACTACAGATTTTGGACTGCAAATCCCACAATTCAACAGGTTAAATGAAAACAGTCACGGGCAAGTAAAAACCACAAATTTAAACACAAAACAGGTGAGGAATTATGCAATAACGGGCAGGTTAAAAGTACAATTTTTAAACTGTAACAACCACAAGCAGAACAGTTATAAAAATGATGCAATCACTGGTAGGGAAAATTGCTTTTTTTTAAATTTAGAAAAGAGACAATACTAGTCGGCCTCCTTACCACCTCCTGGTCTTTGGCTCACTGCAATCTGGGGCACAGGGAAACTCCAACTCACAAAATGGAGGTGAATGTTTTGGGATTCCTCCAGCAAACCCTTAAGGGGCCTGGGCAGGTGTGAGAGGAGGGCTCAGGGTTGCCTGGGAACTGGGGAGCCAATCAGCAGGCTTAGCCTTGCAGGGCCTGAGGGCCTGGGAAGCTGCTCCTCTATTCAGAATCTCCGAGGAGACAGACAGGCTCAATACACACTTTGGACTTCTGCAGGTAAGGGCCTAACAGACTTTGTCCTTTAACAATATTGTTTGTATAAAACTTTACTCACTCTCCTAGAAAAAAATGAGTGCACAATCCCTATAAAACACAGCTTAAACAGCTCACAACAGAATACTGCTGTCTCAGAGCACCCTCTCACTCTCAGATGTAAAATATTCCTGTTACTAGGGGGGGAAGGGGGGGTCTGGATTCACTCACTTGCTAACACAAAATGGGAGCTGGGGGTGGATTGCTTAACATACAGGTCTGAGCACAGAGCAAGGGAGAAATTAGAAGAGAAAACAGAGAGTCACTGGGAATTAGAGGGAAAAAACTACAGATTTTGGACTGCAAATCCCACAATTCAACAGGTTAAATGAAAACAGTCATGGTCAAGTAAAAACCACAAATTTAAACACAAAACAGGTGAGGAAATATGCAATCACGGGCAGGTTAAACCTACAATTTTTAAACTGTAACAACCACAAGCAGAACAGTTACAAAAATGATGCAATCACTGGTTGGGCAAATCGCTTTTTTTTAAATTTAGAAAAGAGACAGTACTAGTCTGCCTTCTTTCCACCTCCAGACTCAATCCACACTTTAGACTTCTGCAGGTAAGGCCCTAACAAACTTTGTCCTTTAACAATATTGTTTGTATAAAACTTTACTCACTCTCCTAGACAAAAAACGAGTGCACAATCCCTATAAAACACAGCTTAAACAGCTCACAACAGATTACTGCTGTCTCAGAGCACCCTCTGTTCACTCTCTGATGTAGAATAGTCCTGTTGCTAGGGGGTGAAGGAAATGGCCCGATTCGGGTCACTCGGGTCACCAATGACCACCTCTTTGCCTTCGGCTAAAATGAAGAGTCGGTCAGACAGTAGAAAATACAAACCAATAATAGTTTATTCAGAATACACTCAGAGCGGAGCCCAATCTGCCCAGCCGCTAAGGAGTGCTGCAGAGAAGGACTGACATCAGCAAGCACAATGATACATTATGTACATTTCAGAGACAATGGAAACACGCCCACCATGGAATTTTCCAGAGGGACGCAGCTGGACAGTAAATTATCAAGGAGTAAGTTTCGGTTCTGAGGCCGGGCACACATTATCTATCTCTCAAGGTTACTCTGCCTGTGCCTGCCACCAGACAAGTGGGAGAAGGCTTACATCTCAGAAGAAAGGTATGTGCTAATAAGAGCAGTGCATTCATTAATGTGGCAAAACCCAACTCTGAAGAAACATAACCTAAAGAAGGCCGTTTCTCGGAAATGGAGAAGAATTAGTTTCAATCGTGATACAAAATGGCGCCTGTACACAAAATGGCGGCACGAATGCTAACTTATGTAAGACAATGCAAAAGCATATTTTTTATTCCTACAAACCCTCCTTTTAGCATGAGCTAAGCAGTGTTATATAATAGCAAAAGACATATAATTCAATAAAACATAGATAAATTGATTTTAAGAGCATTCCTTATTTTCATTTTCACTTTCAGGGAGGGAAACAGTAAGAAGGGAATAAGTCTCAAAAATACCCTCATCAATCTGCATCAGATCATTCACCTCCTTCTGGATCATAATTGTCGCATTGGTATCATGGATTGATATTTTCTTGGGAGCGAGAAGAGTAGTGCCATAAGAGCAACATAAGGGGAGACACTGCACCAGAACACAGCAAGCAATCAAAATCACAATAAAATAAATCACCCTTTCAAGGATCCAGCCCCACCCACCAAACAGGGACCAACTCTAATTTCCGCTCTCCATCCCTTTGACATTTTCCAAGATATCTAAAATGTGTTGGGTAATATTCTTTTTCATATTAGTGATCCCGACTACACACTGATCTCCTACTACTGTGCACACACCACCGCTTTTAGCTAGGATGAAGTCAACAGCATATCTAGTTTGCTCGGAATATATACGCATGCTCGCCAATTGGGTAGTGATGTAATGCAGAGCCGCTACCGTGGAATTAGACAGTATCTGTAGCTTGCATCCAAAATATTCCCTAGCCCTTTCACCCCTAGCCATAGTGATACCACCAAATGTAATAATGGAGGAAAGAATATACCCAAAGGTAATACCATTGCTATAGTAATTGACTTCCAGGTCTGTCACCCCTTCGCAAAATTCTTTTGTCAGTGTTCTTTTCACCCATCTGACTTTAGGCTTCGCATGTTTGCAGGGCACACCTAAAGGCAACACCATCCTAAGGGCTACATCATCTGTACCATTATGCATGTTATAATAAGTCCCATTAGACAGGAAGAAAAACCCGGGGTGTGCATAAATGGGCCTATCATAGTCTACAGCAGCATACCTAGAATTCCACCCAACAGTACGAGGGTCCTTTGGATCTACCAAAGAGTACGTACCCTTACGTAGGATTATCCCTGAGCAGTTAGCATACAAAATGAGGTCAGTATAATTGACGATTGGGCAACATGCAGGGTAATAACCAGCCTCTCGGGGAACTGTCAATTCTTTCTATTGCCAACCCACCAGTGTGACATTCTGCCTCTCCATATAGAAATTATCACAATAAGTGTTGTTGTTACATCCTGGATAGCCTGTGCCTCAAGGCTTTCGATGATACAGACATGGGCCTGGATAACTGAATCCAAATACTCCTTGTACCTCTACGAAACCAGGGGCCGAGTATAAGTGTAATTAACAAGTGATAATGTCTTGTGGATTGTTGCCTGCCTTGTTATGTTGGCCTAGGCCTGGCTGCCATGCTGCTTTTCTTTGCGCACGTTACACTGAGCCGGGTCTCCCTCGCCCTTTGCTCGTGCCAAGTTCTTTTGCACTGTCTGCTTTTTCTGTTGTTCACCTTTTTGGGCTCGGTCTGCACAAACATGTACAAGGTCACATAACAATGTATTTTGGTTCTTCCTGATATGGCCAGTCTCGCGCACCCAGACATAACATTGGGTGCAATTGCCGTGAAGAATTTGGTGTGCTTTTAATACTGCGGTTTACTAGCGCTTAATACACTTGGAGAAATCCTTTTCAGTGAGAAGAGCTATGATGTCCTGCTGATGTAATTCTGCATCTAGAGACTGAGGTATGGGGGTTCGCTAGTCAAAGCCCAGAGGTCTTCTATTTTTATAATAAACTATCTTACTGCACGGGGAGGGTGGTAATGTTATTTAGACATTTATCCACTGAGTTATGAAATGCTTTCCCCGTTTGTATTCTATGGAATTGTAACCATGCTGCTTATATTAGTCATATGCATTATGCTATTAGTGCTGACACGTGTACTGTACATTAGAGCACGTAAGTTGGAATAAACATTTTAACCTATCTAGTGTCTCTTCCTACGCACCTTGTGGACAAGTACGAGTGAGTGACGAAAGAGTGTTCTTGCTTCTGCGAGTCCTGAGATAAAGATACCGTGTTCTGGGTTGTCCAATCATTGGTACTTGGGTGCTAATGGGATGCTAAGCTAGTTGGGTTGGGGTTTTTGGGTGCTACGGTATATGGTAGGCAAACCACTGTATTCCGGGGTCCCATTATCCTGTGCATAGCTCTGTGTATGTGCAGAAACCTTATGACATGGCGCGACCACCGTGGGGCTGCTTAACTGCGAGACGCTTGAGTAGTACTTGTGCTTGTCCACAAAACCCTCACGTACGCTTCCGGAGGCGTAAGTGACGGTGATACCTCCTATATTGAACGTTTTATAGGTTCTTTCAAGCTTGAAATTATTAAAAAAGGTTAGCATAAATAACCCATTTTGTGCTCCCTGTTAGGTTGTCGAATATAATTGTTTAGTCATGGCTGGTGTGGCGATAGCTGCACATAGTCGAGGAGCACTCCGAGACCACTTAGCTGTGTATGGAGTGCCCGATACAGGGGTCGAGTTGGTCTTTGTGGTTCAAGCCGATCCGGCTTATCACTTTGAAGTGTTTTACACTTGGATCACTTTTGAAGCGGTGGATGCAGGTGATAAGCTGTTTCATGAATATAAACCCACCGCTATTCCTGCTGCCTATCGACCCTATACTACTCTTGAAGTGCCTCTCACGGCTTGGCAGCACCGTGTTTGGTTTAATGGCGCCCTCCCACAACCAAATACTGCAGTTCGTTTAGGCCCCTTATCCATTGAGGGGGCCACTTGGCCTGTATTGGCCGGGTATACCCCGTATCCAAATTATCTGGCATTACCAATTGCGGAACTGCGCACTATGCATACCGAACTGGTGCGAGTGCATCGAGCCTTAGTGACATACGTTACAGGTAGCCTACATGGAGCTGCTCCTGTAGTCGCAGGCCAACCAGCTATTGCAGCTGGAGTGACCATAAGTCCTGTCATGGTAAATTCTGTGATGGGCAAACGTCCACAAAATAAGGACGATTATCCTTACTGGCTTGCAGAAAAGTTCGATCAGATAGAAGCAGTGTTTCCACATACATCCCCAGTAGATAAACACCGCATCCTAACGATAAGTTTGCCAAAAGACATAATCCCCGATTTGACATCATGTGAAAACTGGGGTAAGGTATTCGCAGCAGTTTATTCAAAATGTTTTGGAACTCCTTCCATGACGGTTCTACCCTCTGTAATTAAAAAAGTACAGGACGAACATGGCCCTGAAGCGGCTGTGGAATTAGGGATGAGACTAGTGGGAGTGTTTGATGTAGTAGCTGAACTGATCCTTGGAAATGTCAAGGGCGATGCTATGAACTTTCAAGTAGCGAATGCTTTGGCTTTAGTCCCAGAGTTGGACAGGCCTCGCGAATTACCGAAAATTATTGCCCGGGCTTATAAAACAATTGGAAGAAACAGCCTAGGCAACAAGCCTTTTGTAAAAATGCAAACTCAATCGCAACCACAAATTACACAAACAAAAAGTACATCTGAGAAAGATGATAGACCAGTCTTCACTAAAAAGAGTTGGAGACAGAAAAAACAGGGTAAGCAACAAAAGAAGCCGGGGTCGAGAGGCGCTTCCCCAGTTTCGGTTTCTTCTGAACGTACTTATGATTTACGTGATAGGTCGAGAATTAAATCACCAGAAAGGTTTCAGAGCTCTGATACGCGTTCTCCTCGTTCTTCACAGGCCCAGACTTCGTCACAGGCTGGTGGAGGAGGACGGCACAGATAGAGGAAGGGGCCGAGAGGCTCCCCAGGAGCGAGACCAACCTCGACAACAAGTCAGAGGGAAAGCAGAAGACTTTCACCTTCCTCGACCACAATTTCAAAAGAAAAAAGTTGCCGCTGTAACAGCGAAATATGCCTCAGACCGTGAGAACGAGACTCCAGAATTGGACGTGGGCAGTGACCCTCCTAGACAGCGCCGCGGAAGTTACCATAGTGCGGGAGGCGCTACGTCCTCATATGGAGGCGACAGCAACTGAAACATTCGTTACTGTAGAGACAGCTGACACGAGAGTGGCACCCCCTGACAGACTTTACAACATAGTCATACAAATTGAAGGTGACATACCGCGTGAAATAAAAGGGATTTTTTGGGAAAATCTAACCTCTTCATATGACATTTTGTTAGCAGAGGTGGATTGGCCACCCCCATTCGTTTTAGCTGCACATAAAGGAGAGGAGGTAATCCTTCCAAGCTTTTCACGGCATGTCCCAAAAGACAAAGCTGAAGCACTTGCAGCTGAGTGGGCTGTGTACCTGGCACCAGCGTTATACCGCAACCATGTGGGATGGGATGAAGAATCACCTCCTCATGCAATACCTTTGCGGTCACTACCGCAGCCACAACCCCAATATCCCATCAAACGGCAGGCAAAAGGCCCCGTCTCCGAAATTCTGACACAGTTGGAATATCAGGGAGTAATTGAACCATGCGTATCACCTATGAACAATCCCCTTTTCGTGGTTTCTAAACCCGATGGATCGTACCGCTTAGTTTTGGATTACCGGCATTTAAATACTCATTGTCGGAACTTTGCGGTACAAAATACACACAGTTCTGCGCTTGTAGACAGTCTTGTTCGTAAAAAATACAAAACGACACTTGACCTTTCAAACGGTTTCTACACGCACAACCTAGCCCCGGAGAGTGGTCAATGGACCGCATTCACTTCCGGTGGTAAATTATTCCAGTTCCGGCGTTTACCCATGGGCTACAAAAATAGTCCGGGTATATTCGCCGCCCGTGTTGTTTCTTTGTTAAATGACATTGATCAAGACGCATGTTCGTACGTAGATGACATCTATCTGACGGACGACGAATTATTTCAGCATCTGTCCCGTGTGGACCGCATTATTCTTGAATTTGCGGAGCAGGGTTACAAATTTAACTTTGCTAAGTCACACATTGCTGAATTTACCGTTCTGTTCTTGGGCTATGAGCTCAATAACGAAGGTAAGGGCTTAGCCCCCATTTCTTGGAAAAATGTGCACATTTGTGCCCCCCAAATACTCTGAAGAAACTTCAGTCTTTGCTGGGTTTCCTGAATTTCGGGCGTACTTACATTCCCGAATATGCCCAGCGTATCAAGCCTTTGTATGCTTTGATACAACCTACTTATTCAAGGTCTTGCTGGCTGCCTGAGCATACCTCAATTCTGCAGTCTTTGCAGACAGACCTTTTGGAGTCTAAATATCTTTTGACTCGTGATAACCACACAAACCTGGTGATTAGAATAATTCCGGGGCGGTGGGATTCACATACTTAACCTTTAATGAAGGTGATACAGTACCCATCGCATACAAGTCACATCTGTACACTTCCGCTGAATTGCGCTTTACATCTGTCGAAAAAGTTCTAACTGCAGTGCAAATGGCGATTCTAAAAGAACGCGCACTGGCACAGGGAAAGCGGATTCTAGTGGTAACACCCTGTCCTGCCCTAGAGGCAGTAACAAAGGCAAGTGTACCGAACTCAAAAGCAATGCATCCCCGTTGGATACAATGGGCTACATCCTTGACGTCTTCGGACGTCACTTTTGTTTTTGATTCTTCTCTTCAGACTCAGGAGTTTTTGCAGTATGAATTCGTTCATCCTCCTCCTTTGTTTTTACTACCGCTTGAGGATTACAAATGTGTGATCTACACCGATGGTTCGGCGCAACCGGCCACTGGGTCCAAGCACGCTTATTCAGCTGCATGTGCTATTGTTGCGGGTTCCTTTGTAAGTGGAAAGTTCAAATCCTCTGCAGTGCATACTCGCACACTTGGAGATAGTACCGCACAATTGGCCGAGCTACATGCATTGCTACTTGCGCTTGAGTTCGCTTCTCAGGATGAGACCACTCTTATTGTATGTGATTCCTTCTACTGTGTACAATCTTACAATGACAATCTGTTTTTCTGGTCGAAAAATGACTACAAGGACGCAAAAGGGAGCACAATTAAGCATAAAATGCTTTGGGTTCGAGTGGCAGAATTGCAACAACGTCTGCCCCTCACACAGGTGGTTCACACCTTAGGCCATCAGCGGGTGGGCGCACACGCTATTGGTAACGATCTGGCAGATGAAGCTGCCCGTTCAGCAGTAGTCACGTGTTCAGTAGCAGCGGTTACCAGGTCCATGTCTAAAATTGACCCTGTTATTCTAGCAGCTATTGCTGCAACCAAGGAAGGTGATAATTACCCTACAGGTTTCCCTTCCAAGTATTCTTACAAATTAAGTCCCGATCAGGTTCCTTATGTAACAATACCTGACGTTGGAGATCGGCTGATCCCCAACGCGGACCGCAGGAGTGCCTTGATATCAGCTGCACACGAAGGCATGGCTTCGGCTCATGCAGGTGTGTCAGCTACAGTTTCCATCTTGCAGCAGCGTTATTGGTGGCGTGGATTGTATAAAGACACCCGTGCTTTTGTGCTTTCTTGCGATGTTTGTCAACAGATTAAGCCTTCCACGGTAACACGCCCACCACAGACCCCGCTCTGCATAGCTAACAGACCCTTTGGGTGTGTTTACTTGGATCACTGCGGTCCATTCTCATCAGACACTGCCTATAAATACATCTTAGTAGCAGTGGACTCGTGCACACGGTTCCTCTGGGTCTGGCCACAACGGAGTGCTGACGCCCGAAATGTAATCAGGGATTTGCGTGTCTTTGTGGGAATTTTCGCATGCGGCACCTTCCATTCGGACCAAGGTCCAGCGTTTGCCTCTAGGGCTTACAAGGATGCAATGGCTTCGCTTGGGGTGCGGGTGAAATTTTCGTCTCCGTATAGGCCTGAGGGCAACTCTATCGTTGAACGAATGAACCGTGACTTAAAGCAATCCTTAACAGCTAGGGTTATAGGTACTGGCAGGAACTGGCTGGCCCATTTGTATACCGTTCAGCGTGCACTTAATAATCTCCCTAGAAGACCTCTGGGTGGGCGGACCCCATACGAAATGCTCTTTGGAATAAGAATGTTCGTGCCTGACCTTGAGGGTCCAGACATCGCGGCGCAATCCGCCAAGTTTGATGTAGATAACCATTCTGCTATGTTACAGGACTTACAAGAAGCCCGAGACAAACTTGCAACTACACATTTGCCTTCAGCCACAGATCCTGCGTTGCAGATTCCGGTAGCCGGCTGGCTTCCAAAGGTTGGAGAACTGGTTCGAGAGAAGGTTGAAAACAAGAAAGAATTTGGCCCCTCTTTTCGTGCACCGGTTCCAGTTCTGGGCTTGAAGGGAACACGTACAGTCATTTTACCACCGCTTCCTGGTCGCAAAGAGAACAGATACATCTCAGTTGAAAATGTCAAGCTACAGCGCCTGGCCGATCCTGAATAGTGTCACACCAGCGGTCTCTTGTCCTGCCATTTATCGGACATATGTTCATAGTCCATCTGCACGAACGATCGCTGATGCTGTAATTGAGATGGTTGATTTGCCTGAATCCTCTACTTTGCCTGAAACTATAATTGATCCCCAACTCTCCACCAACATCGACGAGGACGAGTATACTTATCCTGCATCTGAATCGGTGGCACATCAACCAATATCGCCACTAAGCCCGACTCGTTATTCCTTTGATTCGGATTCCACATCTTCAAAAGTTCCATCCAAGTTCAGTATTTTTATATCCTGGTTTAGAGACAATTTTTTGATTCCACCCTGGACATACATCTGGTTGGTACTTTTCTTGATTTTTTTGTTCATGTCCATTGGCTTTGTCACAGTGTTTTTTCTACTAATCAATGGTCACTATTTACCTGAACGCTCTGCTGTAGACTATGTTTCTGGAACTTTGGCTCCTCATTCCTCGTCTCACATCATGAAGCGTGACCACACATTTGTGAACATTTCAGCTTTTCCAGTTGCTGATGGCATCGTATGGGATGCAGTGAACTATCAAATCCATGGTCCGACGGAAATTATTAATGTACCTAATGTCCTTCGTGTTTCAATGGGTGATGTAGTACAAAATAATATTCATTCTGATGATTGGGATGTGCATGCCGTTGAAGCATTGTTTGCCGATTTAAAATATTATGCATCTTTTAATGCTGAAGATTTATATATGAATTCTGCTAATTATGCCGATTTGTATTGTTACCAACATTGGGGTAATCATTTTCTCCATAAGCCCAGTGCCCTGCGTAGTTCTGTTAACTATACCCAATGGGAACATTGTCCAAACCCCTTGCCAGGTAGCTCTCAAACTCTTCGAAATAAGTTTAATTATTTTACTGATTTTAATCGGTCGAACCCTGCATCCTATTATTTTAGACTTAATAACACATCAACTCAGAAAATTATGTTAACACACACCAAATTGCTTTATTCAGGTTCCTTTCTAAGTGCCCTAGCTGTGGGTGGTTATGAGTACTGGGATAATACAGTGGATTTGAAATCTATTTGGGGCTCCAAGCCATGGCAGGTACAGGGAACCGAGGCATTACACCGTGCTTGCCTCATCCCTACACAAATTATGTTCCTCAATGTCTCCATCTATCAGACTACATGTTGGGGCTTAGCAACCACTAAACAATTGAATACTCCATCAATACCATCCCTGTCGAGTTTTCCCAATGAAAGCTCACGATTCAATATGTCCCTCGTGTCCCTGCAGGCTCTGTTACAAAATAATTCGTTTAATGTTTCTGAGCTAGTTCAGTCACCCTGGTTGGTATGGCCTACATCATCAAATGCATGTCAAATGCGTTTTCACGACTCAGGAGCTAGTTACACACAGGATAGGCCTGATCCGAGATTTACTGATTCCCGTACTGTCACTACATATTCTGTTGGTAAATTATGCAAACAATGGCTGCAACATTCGTCCCTTGATTCTGTTAAACAACATTTGTCCCTCCTTACAGGCAATATTGATCTGTCCGATTTTGTTTTGGGACCTCGTGGTCCCCGACCTAAGAGATTCATTTATGAAACGTATAATGAACTCTGGAAGCTATCACAAATTGAAGCTGCTTCCCGTCTTCGGGAAATAGATCAAGCAAATATGGAAAAGGTGCTTGCTGTTGTTGACAATAGTATTAATACCCTGTCTTCTCGCATTTACACTTTAGAGAATATTGTGTCCTCTGTTGTCGATATTGTACAAGATGATGTTTCTGTGTTATATCATGGTCAGAATCAATTGCGCTCAGTTATGCAGTTTGCATGGACTTTACAAACGCTTAAGTTAGGTAAAGTGCCTTGGCATTTTTTGAACACCTCTGCCTTGTTTCTACCTTTTAACTTAACTGACAAACAGCAATTTATGTCCATGAAAGATGCAACTTACACTCTATTACATATCGAAAAGATGGATCCTTTGCCGTTCTCTGTTGCAGAACTCGATTCTGCTGTATGGCTAGTTCATGGGGTTATCGCTTTACCTTTTTCCTTGTTTGAATTTGACTCGTGCATGAAACATTATCCTGTGGGCCGTTACCGGCCCTTGGGCAGTGCTTTCCTGCATGAACTCTGGTCCTTGCCTTTCATGTATAAATGCCTTCGGGACGGCAAGGAAGTCTTTCTCACGGGGGAGTACTGCGACTCGACTATGGGTCATTCGCTTATTTGTAAACACATTAAATTGCATGGCTCATGTAGCGTTTCCGCTCCTAATCTTGCTTGTGTGCTGAAAGGTATTCCTGCTCCTGTTATTTCTCCTACTTTCACTCTCCTTTCCAATGGTAGTTATTTACTTTTAAATAACGAAAACTGTTGTGGCCTGCAGGCTGGCATTCCTTACATTGTAACAGTTTCGCACAGGGTTGTCTGCTGCAAAAATGTGCTTTTTCCTCCCCCTCATGGCAAGGTTGATATCTCTATTTGGCCTTCCATCCCTACCATGGAGGCAGATTTCAATAGACTGAGCAGAATAAAGGCACTATTATTGAACGAGGAAGTTATGCTCACGTCCGCCCGGGAGACATTCATTCTCCAGGTGGCGAGTACCCACAGTGAAATACAGGCCCTTTTAAACACTAATCTCCCCCAACATTTTGGGGAGTTAATACATCGTATTTTTAACGCATCTAACACTGAAGGCCTAGTACACTTTTTTAAGGTCGTGGGGTCGGGCTTGGTGTCCTCCTTCCAAACTATTTTTGGTGTCATCCCGGCATTCATACATTCTATTTTTTCCAGCGTCTTTGGCGGTTTCCCATTGATCCTCGCTTTAGCGGCTGGTGTCTTGCTCTTAATTTGCTTTCTGCGCAATGGCTGCTCCCCGATGGGACCTGCTCGATCCAGAACGCCTCCAGCTGCTCCGTGAGCGCATTTTGGCTGGTTTTGGTGTCTTGCCATTGGCGACACTGAGTGTGTCATATACTCTTTCATTTCGCTTTGCGTATTTCACTTGCGTGCAACCTGTGATGACTTGTATCCGCTGTCCTTTCACCTGGACTCTGGATTATTGCCTCTCCAATTCGTCATTGTCTGTTCCGGATTTTGTTCAGTTGATGGGTCCCTTAGAGGCCCATGAGCAGGACTGTTCCGTTGCTGGCTGTATGGCGCGTGCGGCTGCACTGGGGATTTTGGCGCAATGGGATATCTGGGCGGCTGCCCAGGATCTCCTACAACGAAGTTGTTTCAATTATCACGCAAGCTGTCCCGCATTGCTTCTGGATGCTCCCCTTGCTGAGGAGCATTCCTGCTCTTTTGATCTCATGGATTGGATGGCATCTATGTTTTTTGACGATTCCAATGATGAACTCTTGGAGGGTATGGCTTTTTTCTGCACTTACACTTTCATGGATTGACCTGCCCTTCGCCGTTTGGGCGCTCCCTGTGCTCCAACGGCTGTGTTTGTCCTCTGATGGGCCTCTGTCCTGGCCGCCGGACTGACCAGGGGAGGGTGTCTTGTGGATTGTTGCCTGCCTTGTTATGTTGGCCTAGGCCTGGCTGCCATGCTGCTTTTCTTTGCGCACGTTACACTGAGCCGGGTCTCCCTCGCCCTTTGCTCGTGCCAAGTTCTTTTGCACTGTCTGCATTTTCTGTTGTTCACCTTTTTGGGCTCGGTCTGCACAAACATGTACAAGGTCACATAACAATGTATTTTGGTTCTTCCTGATATGGCCAGTCTCGCGCACCCAGACATAACATTGGGTGCAATTGCCATGAAGAATTTGGTGTGCTTTTAATACTGCGGTTTACTAGCGCTTATTACACTTGGAGAAATCCTTTTCAGTGAGAAGAGCTATGATGTCCTGCTGATGTAATTCTGCATCTAGAGACTGAGGTATGGGGGTTCGCTAGTCAAAGCCCAGAGGTCTTCTATTTTTATAATAAACTATCTTACTGCACGGGGAGGGTGGTAATGTTATTTAGACATTTATCCACTGAGTTATGAAATGCTTTCCCCGTTTGTATTCTATGGAATTGTAACCATGCTGCTTATATTAGTCATATGCATTATGCTATTAGTGCTGACACGTGTACTGTACATTAGAGCACGTAAGTTGGAATAAACATTTTAACCTATCTAGTGTCTCTTCCTACGCACCTTGTGGACAAGTACGAGTGAGTGACGAAAGAGTGTTCTTGCTTCTGCGAGTCCTGAGATAAAGATACCGTGTTCTGGGTTGTCCAATCATTGGTACTTGGGTGCTAATGGGATGCTAAGCTAGTTGGGTTGGGGTTTTTGGGTGCTACGGTATATGGTAGGCAAACCACTGTATTCCGGGGTCCCATTATCCTGTGCATAGCTCTGTGTATGTGCAGAAACCTTATGACAATAATGGATATGCAGTCCATAAGCTAGTAACAGACTCAGTTGGATAGCAAGCAGTAACTTCTCCCCAAAAACTTTTATGTGTGTCCAGAAACACATTACTCGGTGCTACTCTTTTTGTACGGACTTGAGAAACAACCTGGTGTTTAGTACATGACGGTGCATTCTGATTACATTCCAAAACCCAGGACACCCCGCTCAGAACCAACAGCAGTAATAACACAAGAACAGCACATAACGCTTTTTGCTTGGTAGACCAAAATTCCTGTGTATGAACAAGAGGAATTACTGGCTGCTCCTCGTCGGCAACCATTCTGCCAAAGGGGTGCATAGCAAATGATAAAACAAAGGGGGGGAAATGGCCAGCAGAAGAAAGTTACAAGTTCCCAGTGTCCGTCAGAGCCTCACTGGTACAGGCTCCTATTGTCCATCAAACGTTGGCGCTCTTGAGCACCGGCGGTGGAGCTTGCTCTGTCCTAAGCTCTTGATGTATCCCACGCCGCTCAGCATAATGTACCCCCAAGGGGATACGTTCAATCTATCCTGTCCAATGTTCAAACAGTGCACAAATCTTACATAACCCTATACTAATTCCGTTGGTACCAATGTTCCCTCTAATTTTTTTCTTCTGTGTGCGGCAGTATAAGGTCTCTGTGCGCTGCAGCCAAGGCTATGTGCGCCAAGAACCCAACCGCGTGTGTGGGTGCAGTGACAAATATCAGTGCAAATATCACGCAAACATTTGCTTAATAAAGTGAAAAGACAGTGTATTTCTACACACACAGCACCACATGAAGGGTCTTAAGGCAGGTTTGCAACATACAACAAACATAAAAAAGATACAGTATTCAAAAGCATATTCTCCATTAAAAGTCTTTTAAGGTAACAATGTGTCCCTTACTCAGTGCTTAATTTGAGCCGGAGCTTTCCGGTGCTGAGCACCGGCACTTAACTGGTTTCCGGTCTGCCACAAGGTGGCGCTGCTCATGTAATTTAGAGATGAGCAGTATAACAGTTGTTTAGGAAAACAATATACATTAAAAAATTACTAATACCTGCCTCCCCAGACATTCCTTTAGCTTTGGGGACCTGGAATAATCTGAACTGTCGCATTTACATGCGAGAGAGATGGTTAGTAGTTGTTTTGGCAGCGATGGGTGGTGCAAGCTGCAGTGGCCTCCTGGTCAGAGCCCTGGCACTTAATATTTTACAAATTAAGCACTGCACTTACTATCACTTTTGTCAAATGTGAATGCTACATCCCTGAGAGGTGTCTGTGTTATTCAAGATTGCACCACAATGGAATCTGTAAAAATGCATTGTTGTGTCCTATCCTTGGCCAACCACAGAACATTCCTTATATGCGTTTTATCTCCTGCTGCATTTCTTGCATGCCTTTCGCAGCCCTGCTAAGTACCACACATCAGGCTTAGACTAACGCATTTTAGTGTGGTGGTCTACATCACCACACTAAAATGCATTAATCACACATTTGTAGAGCTTTGACAACACCTGCGTGCTGTAAGGGAGAAGCTGGAACTGCAGCTGCAAAGTGCACGTCATGTGCACTATTGCAGTAGATAACCATGCTTTATTCAAGCTGCTAGTTTGTGGTCTCATTGTGCAATATATTTTGATCATCCGGATATTCTTCTGCTACCGACACTACTAGACCAGTAGGCATCATCGGGAACAATGAAACAAATGGTAGCCGTATCTAACCACCAGCATACTTCCGTCTTTTTTCTAAATTGCACAGAGAACATACTGGCTGTTGGATTGCAGAAAATGCCCCTTAAATTAAGCGCTGGGGTGACATTCGCAAACAAAGGAAGTGTTGCTGTAGAGAAGTAAGATTGTTGCTATGCAGCAGCGAGGTTGAGACCCTAATCTCTTTCTGTTCTGGATGTGTGGGCGGCCGGGGCCTGGCTGCGGGCCTGGAGGACACTTGCATCTGTCTGAAAGGGTAGTTAGTGCCCTGGTAGTGATGCACCACTGGAAGCATCATGCAGCAAATACATGACAGGTAGCACTGCAGGAGAGGGACCCCTCTGCTGTGGGGGACGTGGTGGCCTGTTGCTTGGGGGTGCTCAGTGAGTGAAGCGGCCCGGGTCCACTGGGGCCTCCCCCGACCCAGCACTTGGTGTGAGTTAGAATGGAAGGACCCATCAAACATTCCACTCACCTCCTGGGCGCAGTACCCAAAAACAGCTTAGCTGTCTGCTCATTTCCAGCACCGCTGTTGCCGGGAACACTCAGCTGCGGAGCTCCACTTTGTTTGGGGACAATTTGTGTTGCCCATTGTCTGGACCACCTAGGGAACTGACAGTCTTTGGAATGAGTGAGTGCCTGAAAGCCTCTTAATGAGAGGGCAACAAGGAGTGCAGGTCTATTTTCCCACAGGAGGAAGAAAAGCACACAAGGAAGAAAGCAAGAAGAGCACAGTGGAGGGAGAGTTTAAAGGTAGGGGAAACAAAGGAGTGAGAAAGCAGCATGGAGCAGTTGGGATTGCAGAGAAAAGCACAAGAGGGACACAGAGCATCATGGAGAGCAGGAGTGTTTTGCAGATGGAGAAACACACAGAGAGGAAAGCAACATGGAGCAGGAAGGCATACAAGGGAAAAAGCAACACGGAGTGAAGGAGGTAGTGCCTCAGTGACTCTGCTTCAAAATGTGCTTTAAAATTTTATTAATAGATCTAGCACGCCGCAGTGGTGCCAGTCCGACTACCTAATACCTTGATTTTGCTCGCGAGAAAGTGTCAGACATAGTCATTGAAATGGCACTCATAAAACACTGAAATTAAGAAAATGTTACATGTAGCAATCTGAAACCTTGGTAGCTATGCATTTGTCAATAAAGTGTGGCAGATCGTGTGCCTTTTTGAAAGTTTTCATGTTAATTTCAGCGCCCGTCTTGCCTATACACAGTGCTGCAATGAACTTGAATACTTTCAAAAAGGCACCTAATCTACGCCGCTCTATCAATAGGTTGACCATACGTAACAGATTTGCAGGGACAGTCCTGGTTTTTCACCACCTGTTCCAGTAGATGTCGGTAAATTTGGCTCAAGTCCTGGTTTTTAGAGCGGGTCAACTGAAAACGGTGGGAGGTGCCTTTTTATGTTTTCCAAAGCAGGGACGGTTAGCAGCTGTTATAAAAAATCAATTTAATTAACTGGCCTGATACTGGCTTTAAAATCTTTATTTTATCAATGTTTTTACTGCCTCTTCTGTAAATCTATGCTGATGAGCGCTGTTATTCTGTGTGCTCCATTAAAGTAAAAATTGTAGTCAGCCCTGCCAAGTACCACGCATCAGGCGTTAGACTAATGCATTTCAGTGTGGTGGTCCGCATCACTGCACTGAAATGCGAAGTCACGCGTTTATAAATCCTCCTCCGATGTCAAGCCCAGTGCCAGCTGGTTATTAGCACCACTTACAGAGAGCTGGCAGCGCGTGGTCAGCCCTGCTTGCACAAACTTGGGGGTTGGCTCAGCTACCTTTGGGCTGGCTTTAGGGGCTACAGTGTAACAACTTCACCCGTAGTGGCCTGGCGCCGCATTCAGCTTCACTGACCTCACGTGACAATGCGAGCGAATCAGTGTCTGCGTAATTTACCCTGCGCCCAAGGTCCGATAGACTGAGACCGACTACGCACGTACTATAGGCGCCCTGCCGCCTGCGGTGCGAGCATGCAGCACAACAGTCAGTTTACATTTGGCAGTGGGCACCGCGCATTGTTGTGCCGACCCGCGCGGCCCTAATGTGCCTATGGCCGCCCGCGACCCGACCCAGACTGCGGCCGTCGCGGAAGTGGTGCTACTTTATGTTTAGCAGACAGCCTGCACGAGTCGTCACGTCCTGGACCGTAGCATCTGCCCGCAGCATGGCCCGTGCAGGGGGAGTTGTCGTGGCGGGCTGCTGGCATCTTCAAAAGTCACAGGTGAGACCTTGGGGTGCAACTAGCCTTGAGTTTGTGTTGATAGTAAACCCTGCCCACCCATACGCATACCAGACATGGTATTGAACCGGCCTAAGGACGTCGGCCGTAACGCAGGCTGTGAACACCGAGGACCGTGCTAAAACTTTCCCAGCAGTGTGACATTTAAATAAACAAAGCGCACTTATGAATGCTTTTTCCTGTACAGCCTGTCATGCCTGTCACTTGCAGGCCCTTGGTAGACTGTGCTGGAAACTGAGAAAGTGTGGCCCAGCCCAGGATGGCGATATGAAATAATTTAATTAAAATCTTACCTGCTCATTTCCTCAGTTCCCTGCAGCCTCACAGACAGGTTAATTTTGCCGAACGTTGTTCAGTTGTTGACTGAACAACCGTTCACCACATGCCCTTTTTCAATCGCGTGACACAGTTACTGTGTACTGGCACCAGGGTCACCATCACAGCCCGGGTGTTAGACTTGGCATCTTTTGGCGTGTTTCCCCTGAATTTTTTGCTTTCTGACCTCTCGGTTTTTGACTCTGTATGTGCTGGCTTCGTGTTTCTGCGCACTTTTCTCACTGCTGATCAGTGGTAAAGTGCAAGTGCTCCTGTGGTAAAATATGTTATAGATTGGTGTTTCCATGATTGGATCTTTGATTTACTTGTTAGTCCCCAGTAAAGTGCACTGAGTGTGCCAGGTCCTGTAAATCGAATGCTGCTAGTGGGCCTGCAGCAATGATTGTGCCACCCACGTGAGTAGCCCTGAAAAGGTACCTCACACCTGCCATTGCAGAGTCTGCGCGCAGTTTGCAACTGCCATGTCGACTTGGCCAGTGCACACACTGGCCGGTCCCTAACCTTCCCTTTTCTTGCATGTCAGACACCCCTCAGGTAGGCCCAAGGTACCCCTGTGGGCAGGGTGCAGTGTAAGTGAAAGGGGGGACATGCCCTGGTGTGTGCGGCATGTCCTGATAGTGAATTACAGCCAATTTCGTTTTTCACTATTGCAAGGCTACCAGTTCCCCATAGGATAGAATGGGAGGTTTGTTTATAACATCTTATAAACATAACTGGCCCAGGGAATTCGGTAAGAAAATAGAATTTAGTATGCCTGAACTCAGAATCTAAAGATGCATCTTTTAGTGAAGATGATTTTTACATTCTGTGTTTTAAAATACCACTTTTAGAAAGTAGGTATTTTCTTGCTCAGTCATCCCGTGTGCCTCTGCTGGAATGTGGATTGCCTGTCTGGGTTTTGGATGACAGAAGGCTGGGGAGCAGGAGGGGCGCCAGATGGTCTAGGTAGGTCAGGAAAGGGCTGAAGAGACCTGGGTTACGATGGGGGAAGGGGGAGGAGATTTCCTTGCACCTCAAAGGGCCTGCTCTGCCTCTGACAAATGCCGTCTCCACCTCCTGCCAGGAATTCACACCAGAGAAGGCATAACTGGTCCTGACCGGGCACAGGCCCTCTCTGCCTAAGAGATCAAAGGATTTTTGGACATAAATGCTGGGTCCCAGACCCCTGAACTTTAGAACTCATCTGGACAAGAAGACTGCCAAGAAGAAGAGCCGGAGAAGCTGCAAAAAGGAACGACTGCTTTGCTGGGTGCTTTGCTGGGCTGACCTGCAGTGGCTGCTTTTGTCTTGGGTAGTGAAAGGCCTGGACTGGACTTTCTGCAACCTAAATTTGTGAGTCTCTCCAATGGCTTGAGGTAGAGCTTGCCCCCTGTTCACAAAGTCTCGGGAACAGCAAAGACTTCAAGTTCTTCGACCCGCAGCACTGGGGACTGTGTGTTTTGTGCTGCAACCCGAAGAACACCAACTCGACGATGTCTACGACACCACTGCCGACTCCGTGTCCTGAAGGCAACGCAGAGGGCACCGCCGCAATGCCGCACCGCAACCCTGGTCTCACCGACGACACCTGTTGACGCCGCCAACAAGCCGCTGCTTGCACCGCGACCTGTGGGCACCGCACTCCGCACCGCCTCGCTTCACGCCGAAGCTTTGGCACCGCAGAGGGCACCGCTGCAATGCCGCACCGCGACCCTGGTCTCACCGACGACGCCTGTTGATGCCGCCACCGAGACGCTGCTCTCACCGCGACCTGTGGGCACCGCACTCCGCACCGCCTGGCTTCACGAGGATGCCTTGGCCTGCCTGACGCTGCCACTTCCCGCCGAGATCGACGCCGCTGCTTGCACCGTGGTTCAGGGGCACCGCTCGTAAGTTACACGGCGCACCGCCCTCATCCCACACCACAGCCTTGGCCTACCGACGCCGGCGCCATCGACTCCAGTTCATCAGCCAACGACAGCGCTTCAGCAACGACAACACCGCTGCTTGCACCGTGATCTGCCAGCACCGTGACGAGCACCGCCTTCATCTCGCAACGCGACCCTGGTCTCACCGACGACGCCATCTGACGCCGCCACCGAGCCGCTGCTCGCACCGCGACCTGAGAGCACTGCACGCTGCACCGCTGCACTTCGCACCGCAGCACCCAATGCCTGCCGACGCCAGCGCTCCTGACTCCATCAGAGAGGAGATTGACCTGCAACGCGTGTGACTTCGAGGGCCCCATCGCCCTGCATCTCTGAAAGGTACTGTTTGCGGGTCTTCCCGACACCGTAGCTGGCCTGCAACCCCGCGGTCAGCCAGAACTGTTTTGGATTTGTGTGTTCACGACGCCGTGGTAGCCCGGACGGAGCTATCCACACAAGGAACTCTTTTTAATCAGCGTATTTTTGAATTGTGAACTTTTAAGTATAGTATTGTGGTTCTTTATCGTTTTTGGTCTTGTTTTAATTATATAAAAATATTGGATATTTTTCTAAACTGGTGTGGTGTCCTTTTGTAAGGGTGGACGGAATTTGCGTAGTCGCGTTATGCAAATCTCCGCGAAATTGCTAAAAAATTCCGCGAGCACGCGGAAATTCTGCGAAATCGCGGAATTGCTGGTCCCGTCCGTTCGCGATGTGTTTTTGCGTGCTCGCGGGGAAATATATCCCTAACTTGCCCATGCGTTCGCTAACGTGCGCGGCCATCTTGTTTTCACTTGTCCCGCCCGCTCGCGATGGTATTTCCTGTTCCGGGTCGCGTATTGCATGCTCCCGCCCGCTCGCGATGCTTATTTCCAGTTCCGGGTCGCGTATTGCATGCTCCCGCCCGTTCGCGATAAGGGTTTCCTGTTCGGGAACGCGCATTACGTGTTCGCGACGCTTTTGCGTGCTCGGGGGGAAATATCGCGCGAACTTGCCCATGCGGTCGCAATGGGCGCGGCCATCTTGTTTTTCAGTCTATTGCTATGGTTCTGGGCCTGCTTTTCAATCCTCCCTCTATCTTTTCAATCCTTTGTTTCTGTAAACTTTTTTGGGGTCTTTTTTATTTATTATCTATCTCTCTATTTTCCTGATTCTATATTTTGAGTTTTTTTCTACTTTTTGTGTGTTTTTAACTACTTTTTCACACTTTTTCTATTACCTGCTTTTTCATTTCTTTTACTTACTTTTTTGTAATTCCTACCTTTTCTTTTCCGTCCCCCGCCTACCCAGAACCATGGCAAAGGGCCACAGCCACAGGGCTCGAAGTCGGAGCCAGAGCCGCGACCGCCTTCCTTGCGGAAGGCGGCGCCAAAGAGGGGTGCAGGCACGGGCCTTATTCAATGAGTCGGAGGTGGCCGCTCTGGTTTTTTTTGTTCAGCGCCACCTCCCCTTAACCCTGGCAGCAGGCGGCAGGCCTGGGTCCGGGTACGGGCTCCGGGAGCGTCGGCAGCGGTGGGGCAAGGTGCGTCGGGCAGTGTTTCGCTGCTCTGGTGTCCGGCGCACCAATAATCAGCTGACGCACCGGTGGTCCGATATTCTGGACCGGGAGCAGGACCTGCTGGACCTGCTAGGAGTGGAGGTCCCGGGGCTTGGTGAGTAGCTATTTAATATTACTACTTTGTGTTCTGCTCTGTGTTATATATTGCGAATATATTTTTTTTTCCGACCAGCAAGAATGCTGCTGCTTACATTGCAGGTAAATTACGTTTACAAATCTGTGATTGTTATGACACAGGCGCTCGGCGCTACTAATCTTACTTGTTTGCAACTTTGCGCTCGCTTGGCCTGATGATTATGTAAGAGTTTACTTTAGAGAACTTAAGTGATGTAATGCTAGAGAGAGTAGTCCTTCCTTTGTCCTCCTGCCACTAAGAAGGGATAGTGGTGGATTGATAGGTTTAGTTACTTATTAGTTGGTAATTTGTAAGTGGTGTGCGTGACGCATCCTCTGTCATGTCACGTGCTGCTGAGTGCTGCTTACCCCAGTCCTTCGCAGAACCTTTTGTAGTTTGTTTTCTGAGTGTTAATAGGCTTATATCATCACTAGCAGAACATCAGCAGCAACCAGCCAACAATTTGGTGTATGCAAAAATGTATGCATGTGTCCTCCATCTATGCATTTTTGAGGACTAAAATAAATGGAAATGCAGACTTACTGAACAATTGGCCCGTCTGGATTGGAATAGGTGGGCTAGGTCAGGTGGTAGTTAGGCTTGCTAGACGGTCCGTGAATCTCGCAATACTACCAGTCGATCAGATAGGTCAATTTTATTGCAATTGTTGTTACCAAAAAAGTTTTTGGTGCGTATTTTAAAATATTTTATTTATTTCACACCAAACTTTAATTTTTGTCTCTTTCTTTATGAAATCTTACATGATCAGCAGCACCCAGGGGCAAGAAGACGGGGTCGCAGGCGGTGGGCCACGAAGATCTACAAGATGCCTCCCAGGGACAGGACCGCTCCTCTATCGAGGGCTCTGCTGCTGGCCCCAGTAAGTCCTCCAGTGGTTAATATTATTAATTATATTTCCCAAACTTTTCCTGCACCTTATTTTTTCCGAACTATTATTTCGGTATCCTCCTAATTCGAATTTTGACAAAATCTTCTTTGCTCTATACTATCTGTTTCTAAATTCTTGTTATCCCTGCCTCTAACTGCGTCTGCTATGACTCTCTGTACTACTACTATTAGTCTGTCTGTAGCTAAGCTTGCCCAGTTGCCCACTCTTTATTTAAAATATTTTAAATAAAACTCATATTCACCAATAGCTATAGCCATTGAGTCCAGTCCTTTGGGTTGTTCTCTTCTACTACTTCTAGTCTTCTTATTCTTGAGGCTTTTCGACAATTCCCACCAAGAAAATGCCCAACCACATTTTAGAATTTTAGATAGGATAGGACATACTACTACTGTTGTAGGGATTCTGCACATACAGAACTTTGCACAAGAAAATAGGACGTTGGTGATGGGAGGTTGGACCTTCCTCACACCTCAATCAGAAGCCACCACAATCCCCTGACCAACTAGTTATAGTGTCTCATTACTCCGAAACGCCCCCCCCCCAAAATACCCAATGAGTAGACAACCCAGACAACATAACACTCCCAACCTCTGTCGCGGAAGCAATGCACACCCTTTTGCTCACTCTCTCGTGTAAGTCCACACCAAATACCACCGAGTCTATGTAAGTTCAAAAGGTTTATTTTTATTTCCAACTGACAAGCTCTGTACGTTGTATAATGCAGCAGCAACAGCAAAATGCATAAGATTAAAACAATAAACATTGTTACACTTAGTTAGACTTACAAGTTACTTACAACTACAAGTCCATAGAAGCCAAAAGGCGAGATCATGATAACTGAACAGTGGTGGAAGAACCACCCTCCCCTTGGTAGGAATCTAGTTTATATAAAATTATAAATGGAGATGTGAGAATTCTGGGGAGCCCTCACCTTAGAAGAACCTAGTACTGGTTACATCATAAGGTCTGCAAAGCTCTGGTTCTTCGTATAAGGGAATCTTCCGTCTGTAATGAGAAAAATGGTGCGCGTTAGTATAGTGCAAGCATTTCTCAGTCGTGCCAAAAAGTGCAGTTTTTTTATGGATAAGCAATATGGACTAACACCAGAACTCCATAACAAAGTCGGTTGTTTTTCGACCTTGTACGCAGCGCTCAGACAGTAGCAGTATGAGCTCATGTGGGCTCAAAGGCGTCTTTCACAACAAGCTGCGAGGTAACTTGCGCAAAAATAAAAGACAGAGCTAAAATGGTTGCATGGCTCGGGGTAACTTAGCAAAGACTAGAATGACCCTAGGGACCATATAACACTACCAGTGTCTACTCTACTACCTGATTTATACTAGTGATGTATGTTGTATATGTATTATGTATGTATTAACTTTTTTTTCATTCTTGCTAGTCAAAAATAGGGGGAGGTGTATATGGCATCTGAAAAATGTGTAATGTTTTTTCTAGGCGTACTACCGACCACCAGTACCGGGGCCAGCGGCGAAGGTGACGCGGCCGCTGAGGGTGCAGGCGATGCGGCAGTTGGAGGAGCTGCAGGGGGTGAGCCAGCAGCAGTGGCGGGCGGTGGTAAGTTATATTCCTAATCCTTACTTATTGACATTACACTCGCTGCAAGGGTGTAATGTATACTGTACTGTTGAGACTTAAGTAAGAAGTTGTTGTGAACGGTTGAAGAAGACACCCTTTACTTAGCATTAGCAATAGCATTAGCGACGGGAGTGTACTGAGAGTAACCAATGGCCTCTTCTATCGGACTTCAACTCAGCTGTGAAATTTTTATGGAGAAGACAAAGTCTGATCAGATGACCTTGATGGATGGGTTGAACGAAAAGGGAAAGAAGGGTGGAAGGAGGAAGGACGGGCGAGATTTTATATTTATGACTGGCAGAGAAGGATACGTGGGATGCATGCATAGGTGTGTGATATGAATCAGATGCATGGGTGGTGGAATGCCTGAAACTCCCACAAATGTTCGAGGCCGAGGTAGTGGGAGGATAGATACATACCACAAATGTTACGTACTGTGCTTGCTAGTGCTACTGTGCCACTATGTGTAGAATGAATTTGTCTGACTGCTTTGCTAAGAGTATATTTTACAATAGTCTTGTTTTTTCTTCTTGATATAGCGACTCCTTCCAAAGGTAAAGTCGACAGGAAGGAGTTGGCAGCCAAGGCCCGGCGCCGGAAGCTGGAGGCCATACAGGCCGAATACCAGCGGCTGGTTCTTCTAGAGGAGGAGGAGGAGGAGGCGGCAGCAGCTGCAGCCTCCTCCAATGCCCCGGGCCCCAGACACCCCCCTACAGTGTTACGGCGCCACCGCCTGTCAGCCGCCCGCCGCCACACAGCAAGAAGCACTGCTGCCCCCCCTGTGGATGCAACTGCCGCGCGCTGAAGCACCGCGTGGCCCGCCTAGAGGAGCGCATCCGTGTCCTGGAGAGGCGAGCCCGCTGAGACCCCGTTTATTTATTGCCCCTTTTTTATAGCTTCTTTTGGTGGGTGGGAATCGGGCGTTGGGTTTTGGACTTTTGGACATTTGTTGGACTTTTTCGTTCCGGGACATGAACATTGGTTGGGGTTAGGGAGAGGGGTGGGTCAGGTGTTGTGGGATTTTTTTTACATAGTTTATTTTTGTTAGGGTATTAAATTACATATTTAGACTTTATATACGATGTGGTTAATGTTTTGTGGGTGGGGTTACTGTTTTACGTCACACGGTTTCCTTGCTGGTGCAGTGCCACAGCCAGTGTTTGATTTAAATAATTGGCTGAGTTACTAAGACACAAACAGACAGATGCGGTACCCCTCACTGAGGGACTTGTCCTACTAGTACTGTCAGTCTCTCCTCCTAATCTATGCATTCTGCAACTGGACTCAAAGGGGTGTGTGAAATAGAATTAATGAAAAAAATTCCGTTATTAATTATGCCTCCCCCAAACTTCTTCTCTTACCTGTGCTTGATGTTTAACTTGGGCACGGCGATGGCTGCATGGTGATGATGGTTTTCTTTCCCAACATGCCATGGTTGTGGTGGTAGTAGTAGTAGACCCTGGCAGTAGCACTTGCAAATAAAAGAAAATGAGACAGTCAGTCGCCTGAGAGAGACTGTGGGAGGAGTAGTAGAACGAAGTACAGTACGGAACTTACTGCCAAACAATAATATGCCAAAATACAAGGAAACATAATGGTTGCGGGGATAGCCTAGTACATAGAGTTACAAACTCTAGCTGTGTCGAGTCACTCGACTAGGCCTACAGTACACCGTGACTCGACACAAGCGTAACCGTTAGTGCTGTTTCGGAGGATGACAACAAATCCAATCTATGCCGGCAATTAATGTTGATGGATTAGGTTCCTTTGGTAAAAAAAAATCGCAAATATACTGCTCATAGGAGGGTGGGCAAGCAGAAGAAGATCCGCGCCCTGCCTTGAAAATGCATTTTTGTTGCTTTAGCCACATCCGCCCCAGCAAGCGTGTGATAAATTATTGGTGTACATTTAATTTAGTCACACCTCAATAAGTCACACAGCCCGGGGGAAGAGGGTTAGGGTTTGATGAATGGTTGGGAAGGGGGTTTTGGGAAAGGTTTGACAAAGAAAAACAGTACGCATGGACAACAACAAAACACAATCTTGGCAGACAACCATATCCATAAATCAGTTAAGGGAGAAAAAGGAAATGCATGCATGATGATGATAACTTGATGGTTAATGATAGTACTTACTAACTACTACTACTAGACAATTAGACAGTACAGGGCAGCAGTATATTATGCAATTTGCCTTGCCTGTCTGCCCTCAGAGAGACCCGAATTACATTCAGTTTCTGTTCTGTTGTACCGGCCCGGGCTTAAAGATAGCAAAGAAAAGCCAAAAATTGCTGTAGGGATGAATTGAATTATAAGCAGAGAGCAAACATAACAACAACAACACACAGTAGTAATGATTGAAGACAAAAAATGAATCAAATTTAAAAGATGATGAAAGTTGATACTGTTACTGTATGTTATCCTGGTCAAAATGTGGAGTTGCATCTCGGCATTCGTCTTGGTCCTCCCTTCCATGGACGCTCCGGCCATCAATCTTGGGTGACGCCACTGCCTGCCTGGCAGATGTAGATTCATTGGTAAGGTAAGTGAGAGTTGTTTTTCCCAGTGTAGCACAGGGTAAGGGCCGGCCTGTAATTGCAGATGGGAAAACAAAAGGGATATTGAAAAATCAAGTAGAAAAAAATGCCTAAATTACGGTGGAGTGCAACAAGAACACTTTCAGAGGCGGCATGGATTTGGATACATCATGTCTACTCTAGTCTGTTTCCAGCATTAACCTCCAACAACAACAGGACAGAGCAGGCCCACGGCACCCGTGACACATCCTCCATTTAGCGTACCTTTTTTGACAGAGGCAGACAAAGCAGATATACAGCAACATAGCATTTTACAAATTAAGTGACTAAATCAATGCCCCGCTGTCAGTCATACCACCACACTCGACTCCACCACTACACAGACATGTAGGTCTGCAGTGGTTGTTGTTGACTTGGTTACCTTTTAATGCACTCATGAAAAGCACTGAGTTATTCCATCAATCATCTCTGATCGTACTGAGTGACTGCGAAGAGATAATGTCACTGTGGTCATCATCATGGTGTGTTGTCCAACTCAGTGTGCAGTAGTGTACAGATTGAGTCCCCTTTCCATATTCAAAATGCAATGGATCGGCCTGCAGTAGAAGTAGAAAATTGTTATTGAAAAACAAGAATGGAAACAAACATTGCATTGAGTTACTTTTAGTGTGTAGATTAGATAATAGTACACAATGAATTACCTTCATGCACTACAAACAACAACAACACAAATCACTCAGTCAGCGTCCAATGCATGTCATCATTCATTACCTGTTCCTTCTCATCTTCAGTTAATGGGCAGTCTGTATCGGCTCGGAAAGGAGGATAGCTATAGTAGTCATCATCATGTTCCACTTCTTTTGGAGAGACTCAACGAGGCAAGATTTTAGTTTTTCTTCGATTATGCTACATCCAATTATCATCTGGCTTGAGGGCAATAGATTTAGGTCGATTCAGGAGGAGCAGGACTCGGAGGAGTGGACTGAAATGCAGAGAGCTGAAACTCATATAAGGCAATAAAATACGAAGACGGTGGTGATGGATTTGTTGTGATTTGAAGTTTCCAAACAGAAAGACAGACACACAAATAGAAGTAAATAAGGGAGAACCACAGTAAGAAGTGGAAGCCTAGTTGTCAGGGAAGTATAGCTCGTCCTCAAACTCTGGAGGTTCAACCAGAAGTAGGTAATCAGCATCCAACACGCTACTTCCGTCACCTGAGCCGCTGTCCTCATCTTCCTGCGTTGATTCATGTATTGTGTAATTCGGTGGTATAAATTGCTGATTCATTTTGATCATGGTTAACCTCTCAACGTTTTTGGGTGAGAGACTGGTCCTTTTCACTGTTACAATGGAACCAGCAGCACTGAAAACACGTTCAGAAGAGACACTTGCGACAGGGCAAGCCAGATAGTTTATCGCCAGCCTGCTGAGCACTGGCCATTGGCCCCTTTTGCCATACCAATACCGCAATGGGTTTTGATCAATGTAGACCTCTGTTGGGTCATCCAGGTAGGCCTGGACCATTCGGTCAATGTTCAGGGGTGCTAAACTTAGTGCGGCCTCTTTTGTCTTTGCATCAGCACTGGACCTAGCAAGTCCTTGCTGTAAATACCAATCCTGTGCCGTTTGTACTGGGGCTGATGATCCGGTTATTGCTGTTGTCGATAGTGTTGGTGACAGCTGTGAACCAAATGCACTGCCCACAGGCTCTGAAGTTGAACTTGACGCCGGATGCTCTGCTGCAGTACTTGACGTGGGTTTGAGGCCTTTAATTACCAGCCGTTCATTTTCCAATGTACTGGCTGCCTCAGCTATCCAAGTTTTGTACCGGGCAACATCCACTTCTGAAAAAGGGAGTAATGTCTTACTGTGCAGTGCCGATTTGTACCGTGGATCCAGAATTGTGGCACAAATGTAATGTTGTTGTGACAGAATCTTATTTTGCACCCTTGCATTTTCACTTAAGCGACATGATAAGCTCTCCACCAACTCATATGCTTCTTTTTTTCCCTCCACACCTTTGTACGCTTCACACACCCCCTTCAGCTGTTGCTCTAGCATGTGCAACAATGGGATAGCTTGGCCCATAGTACAGTCCTCCTTGCTGACTTCACGTGTGAAGACCTCGAAAGGAAGAAGCATCTCTGTAAGAGATTTAACTAGGCACCATTGGTCCATCTGAAGGGTCATGCCTTTCACAGTAGCATCCGCCCTTCGCATGACATATTCATTGATT
The DNA here is from genome assembly GCA_963921515.1 of Calotriton arnoldi. NCBI lineage: Eukaryota > Metazoa > Chordata > Amphibia > Caudata > Salamandridae > Calotriton > Calotriton arnoldi. The sequence continues at coordinate 1,563,102 of CAWUFW010001071.1, forward strand.
GGTCTGTACTGCTCAAACAGACGGTCAAGCATGTAATACGTTGAGTTCCAACGTGTTGCCACCTCCTGGATGAGTGCTTTGACTGTCATTCTATAGTCACGTTGAATGATCCTCAGCTGCTTCCGGGCTTTAAAAGAATGGCTGAAATGCGTGCATATTCTGCGGCAGGTGGTCAGTAAGTTGCTGACTATGGGTTCTTTTTTCAGAAAGTCTTGAACTATAATGTTAATGCAGTGCGCCAAACACGGGACCCTGAAATACTCACCAAGCGTCATGGCCTTAAGTATATTACTGCCATTATCCGTGGCAACAAAACCAATGTGAAGCCCTCTGGGGCGCAGCCATTCAAAGACCTTGCTGTTAAACTCTTCCAAAATGTTTTCAGCAGTATGAGATTTCTCCATGGCGAACATGGCTACAGTTGCATGTTTCCGAGAAGCATTAAAAATTGCAGCTGTGTCAACAGCACCTACTTCAGATAGCTTGTCTCTAACCCCCACAAAAGAGACCCAGTGTGCAGTGATGCACATGTAATCAGTGGCTTGGCAACTGGTCCACATGTCTGTTGTCAGGTGGATTTTGTGAACAGCACTCTGCTGCAAAGCTTGTCCAACCAATTCCAGCACATCGTGATGTAGTGCTGGAACAGCAACTCGGGCGAAATAGGACCGGCTGGGAACCTTCCATTTAGGGCAGATGGCTGACACAAATTCAAGGAAACCCACCCCTTCCACAAATGAAAAAGGGAGAAGGTCCAGCGCTAACATTTTAGCCAGCTTCGCATTGTACAACCGTGCCGTTGGGTGGTTGCGTTGGTACTGCCCCTCCGACCTAAGCATGCTGTCAATGGTAGGCTGGAATATTTTCCTTTGTGGTGCACCTTTCTTCTTGAACCCAGCTAGGCTCAACGACGCTGCACTTTTGCTCATTGCAGTGCCCGGTTGCCTTTGTGTCTCATGTTGACTCTTACTACGGTGCCACTCAGATGTTGCTGAGGATGTGGGCGTTACCAGTACACTGCTGGGGGTAGGGCTAGAAATGTCTCCCTCTTGTTGACCTTCCACCGCGATCATATCTTCCCCTACTTCTTCATCCCCAACAACAGCAATGGGTCCAGTTTTCCTTTTTTCTAAGTGAAGTAGGTGAGCCTCCCACTTGATAGTGTGGTGTTTTTTGAGATGACTTGTTTGTCCTCCGGTACCATAGTTTGTACCAAGCTTACCCCGCCTAACAGACTGCCGACAAATTGAGCATATAGCAATGTTCTCCTCCTTACTGCTAACAGAAAAGAAGTCCCAAACTGGGGAGGAGAACTTTCTGGCGCTGCTGGAGGTGCCACTTTCAATACCAGATGAAATGGAGGGTGTGCATGGAATTTGACTCTGTGCACTTACATTACCACCACCTACTGAGGTGGTGGTTGAGCTGGATGTAGGTCCCTGCCGGGCCTTTGCAAAGGCAAATATGGAAGCTGGAGGTCGTGTTGGCGTTACCTGTGTTGGTGGTATCCGTGCTACATCCCTCGCAGCGATTTGGGATAGTCTAATAATGTTGGTCTCCATCTCCGCAGGCCCAGGAGTGATGTTCGTGATGACTGGCTCTTCATCATCATCATCATCATCACCCCCTCGTCTACATCTACCTCCATAACTGTAAGGCTTTCTGGAACCTTCCTTTTCACTAGCCTTGTCTTGTGGCGTGCATCACTCTCAGGCTGAGCTGGTGGCTTCCAAGTGGCATCTAGATCATCAGAAGCGGGGCTTGAAGAAGAAGTTGATGGACTAACCCTCCTTTTCCTTGCTGGGGGTATGGAAGACAATGGATCTTCTGGAACAGTGGCTTGCTCCTCTTCGTCTGCAAAAGCTCGATTTCCTGAACTGCCCCTACTTCAGGTGGAACAACTACTATTGTGGGCTGGGTGGTTCCGGCTGCGGCTGTGGTTGCGGCTGTGGTTCCGGCTGTGGTTGCGGTTCCGGCTGCGGCTCTGGCTGCGGCTGGGGTTGCGGCTGGGGTTGCGGCTGGGGTTGCCCACTTATCTGCTGAGTTTCCGCCTGCGAGTGCGTGGATTGGGTACTACTTTGCGATAATGACATTTCAACATCACTGGTCGTTAGTAGACTGGCTACCTCTGCCACAGTCATGGGCTTGGGCCTAGGTTGCTGGGGTGGGCCCACTGATGCAGAGGTGCTGCTCCCAGCTTGGTCCCCGCTGGACACCGCTGCTGCAGGCGTAAGTTTTTTTTACCAAAAAACACATCGGCCGGCACACCAGTCTTGGCAAGTGCCACTTCCTTCTTCTGTCCCTTCTTCTCACTGGCAACTTTCTTGGTACTGGAGGACCTGGTACCTTTCTTTGGGGCCATCTTCTTCAGATGTCAGCAGGACGCAGGTGCACAAGTTGCAGAGATGTCTGTGGTCACACGTGGACGTGACGCGCAGCAGGACTTCTGCCTGGCAGTACAACGGGTGATGATGACACCTCCTCCTCTGTCTTTTTGTGCACCTAAAAGCAAAGAAGCCAGGAGAAGAACATCAGTGAAATGTTGCATTTGTTGTTGTGGTTCAATTACTAGCAGTACAAACAAACAAATAAAAGATATAAATTAGTGTAGCCATTTGTGAGACTGTCAACAAGGGCTTTCATGGTATACTGTGTACACTGTCAGGAAGGATAGGAAAGAAGAGGAACAACAACCAAAATACAAATGTAATAGAAGTGGACCCTGTTTGGCATTAAATTATTTGCTCAGTCATCACATCATTCAGGGAGCTGCAGCTGGCAAAGGGGATGGATGCAAGCAGTAAGCCAAAAGGAAAACCATGCAGGCCTAAATGGCAAAAGCAGCACACTTAGTTAACTCCCACCAGAAATGGCCACCAGCCACATGGACACTCACAAATCACAAGCAACAAGCATGAGGCCTGGAAAACAATGTACTGAAAACAGGCCTACGATAGCCAGGCAAAGGCTGCATGGTAAACCACACTGCTTTGCCTGTAATGCAATAAAATGCAAAAACGAAAATACACAGGGCTAAACAAGGCCTGCAACACACCACACACAACTAAGGCATGTATTTAACACACCCCAAAAAACTGAAATACACCCAAAAATCCACATTTTGCAATTCAATCCAATGCCATCCATGTGCCCTAAATGATGTTTAAATTCAACAGAACACACAGAAACAGTTGTTTCATGCACCCCTGACTACCTCTGGGCCCACTGGATGAAAGGCCTGTTGGCAGACTAGGCTACAAGCTTGCAGGCCTATGGATAAAAGCACACTACCGGCCTTCAAAATGGCCGCCAGCCTCATGGCCAGGCCCACAACAACAAGAAACTGAAGACAGACAATGCAGGCCTATGGCAAAAAGCACACTGCCTGGCTTCAAAATGGCCGCCAGCCTCATGGCCAGGCCCACAACAACAAGAAACTGAAGACAGACAATGCAGGCCTATGGCAAAAAGCACACTGCCTGGCTTCAAAATGGCCGCCAGCCTCATGGCCAGGCCCACAACAAGAAACTAAAGACAGACAATGTAGGCCTATGGCAAAAAACACACTGCCTGGCTTCAAAATGGCCGCCAGCCTCATGGCCAGGCCCACAACAACAAGAAACTAAAGACAGACAATGCAGGCCTATGGCAAAAAGCACACTGCCTGGCTTCAAAATGGCCGCCAGCCTCATGGACAGGCCCACACAAACAAGAACCTGAAGACAGACAATGCAGGCCTATGGCAAAAAGCACACTGCCTGGCTTCAAAATGGCCACCAGCCTCATGGCCAGGCCCACAACAACAAGAAACTAAAGACAGACAATGCAGGCCTATGGCAAAAAGCACACTGCCTGGCTTCAAAATGGCCGCCAGCCTCATGGCCAGGCCCACAACAACAAGAAACTGAAGACAGACAATGCAGGCCTATGGCAAAAAGCACACTGCCTGCTTCAAAATGGCCGCCAGCCTCATGGCCAGGCCCACAACAACAAGAAACTGAATACAGACAATGCAGGCCCATGGCAAAAAGCACACTGCCTGGCTTCAAAATGGCCGCCAGCCTCATGGCCAGGCCCACAACAAGAAGCCTAGGCCACAAAGGGAAACACATGCAGGCCTTAGTATATGGCTAAAGCAGCACACTTGTAACTCCCACCAAAAATGGCTACCAGCCACATGGACACTCACAAATCACAAGCAACAAGCAGGAGGCCTGGAAAACAATGTACTGAAAACAGGCCTATAATAGCCAGGCAAAGGCTGCATGGTAAACCACCCTGCTTTTGCTTTGCCTGTAATGCAATAAAATGCAAAAACGAAAATACACAGGGCTAAACAAGGCCTGCAGCACACCACACACAACTAAGGCATGTATTTAACACACAGCCCAAAAACTGAAATACACCCCAAAAAACACATTTTCCAATTCAATCCAATGCCATCGATGCCCCCTAAATGATGTTTGAAATTAATAAATACATCACACAGCAATCCATGACCCATGACTAGCTCTGGACCTACTGGCTACCCACAACGATTTATTTTTAAAAATGATGAAAAGTACCAAAAATGAAGTTGCAGCAACTGCAATGCCCCAATCAAACAACACCAACTTACTTGTAAAATCTCAAATCCCAAAATCCTCAAATCCAATGATAATGATGCAGCAGACACAAAGAGTGATCCTTCCAGCTCAAATCCAAGTGAAAAATGAACAGGAGATGGACAAAGCACTGGGAGGAGCCTGCTGGACAGGAACAGGAAGTAGGAGACTCTGTTGCACTTCCTCCCTCTCCCCCCCAAAAAATTTGACCAAAAAGGACAGCCAAATATCAATCTGAGATTTTTTTTTCAGCCAAATCATCAATTTATAGAAGGTTTGATGCTGCTTGCGATGTTATTGTTCTCCAGATTGAAAATTTTGCGTGTTCGGGATCGCGAGCTGTACAAAAATATCGCCGGATGTCCGATGGCGCGCCCGAATGACGTGTTCGCGGTCGCAATCTCTCTCGCGGTGCACGATGGCGCGGCAAATGACGTGTTCGCGATCGCACACTCTCGCGTTGTCCGATGGCGCGGCGAATGACGTGTTCGCGATCGCAAACTCTCGCGGGATAACGCGGCCGGCTACCGAAATCTCGTGGCGCACGCGAACGGATAGGAAAACCCGTCGGCGAACGCAGAAATCCCGGTAAGTCGCTATCGCGCGCGCTAGAACGCATTTTTAAAGCGCGACAAGAAAATAATTCCGCTACGCCGCGGATCGCGGAATTGTTGGCAATTCCGCGTTCTCCGCGGAACGCGTAATTGCTTAAATTCCGCAAATTCCGCGAGCGGAGCGGAATTGGATGCCCAGGGTTATCCTTTTGTAGTGCGTACACTGTATTACTGTTGGTTATGTGCAAATGCTTTACACACTGCCTCTAAGATAGGCCTGGCTGCTCGTGCCAAGCTACCAAGGGGGTGAGCAGGGGTTATTTTAGAAGTGTAACTCCCTTATCCTGACTAGAGTGGTGGTCTTTGCCTGGCTTTGGCCCGCGCCCTAGCCTACCAAGAATTCAATTTTTAACATTGGTTGTCAGTGGTGAGGATAGGACTTGCGTTTGCACTTGACTTACAATGATTGGTGTGCACTACTACCATATCGCAGACCATTACGTACCACATACTAATCCGTTTTCTTTTTGGCCGATTTTTGTGATCTTGCCAGGTGAACTTTCTACTTCACCATGCCGGAATCAATAGCATCATCCGTTGCATCCATGGACATTGCCTTTGAGGAGGATAGGTTGGAGCTCTACACTGTGAGAGGATTGAAGTCCGTTTGCAAAAACCTAAAAGTCCAAGTCAGAGGCCTCACTTGGAAGGACGAGCTACAAAAGGTGTTGAGGGCCTGGGTAGCAGCCAGAGACGCAAGTGGGCCATCTGGTGACCTTAGTGGAGAGGCGGGGGAGCCTAGTCCTAGGGTGGATGTGCTGTTGGGAGGGGGGGAACCCTTCCAACCAGGCAGCAGTGGCCTTTCCCCAGAGGAGCTGGAGGACAGGCGGGAAGCAAGGAAGTTCGAGTTGGAGAAACTCAGGATGGAAAGTGAAAGGGAGGATAAAAGAATAGCCATCGAGGAAAGGAAGATGATCTTAGATCATGAGCGAAGTCTTAAAGAACTGGAGCTAAGGAATAGAGCCAGTTCAGATGGTGGCAGCAACTCGTCAAGACAGGCAGACAGAATTGTGCACATCCCTAAAAATGTAGGCAAAGAATTCAAAAAGGGGGATGACATACAAAGGTGGTTTCAGGGGTACGAAGCAGCAATTCACATGAATGGGGTCCCCGAGGAGAATTGGGGAGCAGGATTGTGGCCTCTCTTCCCAGAAGAAGCAAGGGATACGTTAATAGCTTTGGGTAAGGGGTATCACCTCACCTATCCAGACATGAAGGACGCCCTTCTCACTAGGTATGGTCTTACTCCTGAAAAGTACAGGGACCAGTTCAGGTCCAGTAAGAAGTCTGATGCCAACACTTGGTTGGAATGTGTGGATGTGTTTTGCCGGTCACTGGATGGCTGGGTGAAGGGCAGTGATGTGACAGATTTTCAGGGGCTCTACAATTTGATTGCATGGGAGCACTTGTCTAGTCTATGTTTTGCAGATCTGCGCCAGCACCTAGTTGATAGTAAGCTGACTGACCCCAGGAAGCTTGCTATGGAGGCGGACCGCTGGGTGAGTACCAGGGTCCACAAGAAAGCGTTTGGGGGAGACTCAGCCAAAGGTGGGCAGGGTCCCCAGCAGAAAAGTGGGGGGACAAAGGTAAAACACAGGAGTTCTCTAAAGGGCCCCAAATTAACACCCAGGGTAAAGGTTCCCATCCCCCGGAGATAAGAAGCCAGGGGTCTCATCAGGAAAGCCTGCTGAGACCGGCCCCCGCAGGTGTTTTGCATGTGACCAGGTGGGCCACATGAAGGGGGACCCCAAGTGTCCAAAGGGGGCTCAGCCACCCACCGGTGGGCAGTCCAAGGTGTTGGCTAGTGTAGCGCTTGGGGAGGAGGAGTACCCACAGGAGGATGGGGATACCGCAGAAATGACCCTCGTCTCACTAGGGGACAGTGAGATGGTCCCAGGACACCAGGTGCCCCCTAACACAAAGAAATACAGCACCTGGGTGACCATCAATGGGAAAAGGGTAGAGGCTCTCAGAGATACTGGAGCCAGTGTGACCTCAGTCCGGTGTCACCTGGTCTCTGAGGAGCAGGTAGTCCCAGGGGCATTCCACCAAGTAATTGCTGTAGACAATTCAGAGTGCCAGTGTCTGGTGGTGCAGGTTCCCTTCGAGTGGGGGGGGGTCTCAGGTCCCTTGAGGGTGGTTGAGAGCCCTTCTATGCCTGTAGATTGTCTGCTAGGTAACGACCTGGAGCAGTCCTTATGAAAGGATGTTGAGCTCAGGTCTCACTTGGAGATGCTTGGGTTGCCAGAGTGGGCATGCGTGTCCACTCGGTCAATGGCAGCCAGAAAGGGTGATCAAGAGGACTTGGAGCCTGAAACAGTGGCCCAAGTCCCTGCCAAGAGAAAGGGCAAGGGGCGTGGGAAACCGGCCAATGAAGTTCCCACGGACCGGGAGGAGGTGGACCTTGAGGGGGACGTCCCGGTGCCTACAGGGGAACAGGTAGCTGAACTGGGGGACATCTCTGAGCTGACCCATTGGCAGCAAGAAGGGGGTCCCACCAGGGAGGAATTCTGCAAGGAGCAGAAAGAGTGCCCTTCTCTGGAGGGTCTGCGGCGGCAGGCTGCAGACCAGGCAGCAGGTGATCAGTCCGGATCACATTGGATCTACTGGGAGAATGGTCTCCCTGTACAGTGAGCCTAAGGTCGCTGAGCCTGGGTCAGCCCGTGTGCTGGTGGTACCCCAGCGCTTCAGGACCTTCCTACTGGGTCTGGCTCATGACATGCCTTTGGCAGGACATTTGGGGCAGGATAAGACGTTTGACAGGCTTGTCACCCACTTCTTCTGGCCCCAAATGCGAAGGCAGTCAGATGGACATTGCAGGTCTTGCCAAACTTGCCAGGCAAGTGGTAAGAGTGGGAGGAAGGTCAAAGCTCCTCTCCAGCCTTTTCCAGTTGTTGGAACACCCTTTGAAAGGGTAGGGATGGACATTGTGGGGCCACTGGATCCCAAGACAGCCCTGGGCAACAGGTACATCCTGGTCTTGGTGGACCATGCCACCCGGTACCCGGAGGCAATCCCTCTCAGGACAACGACGGCGCCAGTGGTGGGCCGGGCGTTAATAGGGATCTTTTCCCGTGTGGGGTTCCCCAGAGAGGTGGTTTCTGACAGAGGGACCAACTTCATATCCAAGTATATGACATCCCTGTGGAAGGAGTGTGGTGTAACCTACAAGTTCACCACCCCTTACCACCCACAAGGTAACGGCCTGGTGGAGCGATTCAACCAGACCTTGAAGGGCATGATTAAGGGTCTAACAGAACCCATGAGGCGTAAGTGGGACATCCTCTTGCCATGCCTTCTCTTTGCGTACAGGGAGGTGCCACAGAAGTCTCTTGGGTTCAGTCCCTTTGAGCTCCTGTATGGTCACCCTGTGAGAGGACCTCTGAGTTTGGTCAAGGAAGGCTGGGAGGCAGCTCCCAGGAAAACTCCCCAGGATGTGTTTAGTTACATGCTGGCCTTCAGAAACCAAACTGCCTGCTTCAGGAAACTCGCTCAGGCGAACCTGGAAGCAAGCCAGGAAGAACTGAAGAAGTGGTATGACCAGAATGCCACTCTGGTCGAATTTCAACCTGGGCAGAAAGTGTGGGTCATGGCCCCCGTGGAACCGTGTGCCTTGCAGGACAAGTGGACTGGGCCATTTGAGGTGGTGGAGCGCAAAAGTGACGTCACCTACTTGGTGGATTTGCAGGCTCCAAGGAACCCTTTGAGGGTCCTCCACGTGAACCGCCTCAAACCCCACTTCGAGAGGTCCGAAGTGAGCATGCTCTTGGCGACAGATGATGGAACGGAAGAGGAAAGTGAACCTCTCCCTGACCTCCTGTCTACCAAGGAGCATGATGGATCAGTGGAAGGTGTGATCCTCTCCCCTACACTGAGCCCAGAACAGCAGGGCGATTGTCACCAGTTGTTGGGACAGTTTGCCCCCCTGTTCTCCCTGACCCCAGGTGTCACTCACTGGTGTACCCATGACGTGGACACTGGTGACAGCCCTCCTGTGAAACACAAGATTTACAGGTTGACTGACCGGGTCAAGGCCAGCATTAAAGAGGAGGTCTCTAAGATGTTGGCGTTAGGGGTGATCGAGCCTTCCAACAGTCCTTGGGCCAGCCCAGTGGTCTTGGTCCCAAAGGCTGCTGCACCCAGTGCCGCTCCAGAACTACGGTTCTGTGTGGACTACCGTGGGCTCAATGCCGTCACCAGGACTGACGCACACCCCATCCCCAGAGCTGATGAGCTCATTGATCGGTTGGGAGCTGCCAAGTTCCTCAGCACGTTTGATTTAACGTCTGGGTACTGGCAGATCACCTTAACCGATGGGGCCAAGGAGAGGTCAGCATTTTCAACCCCAGAAGGACATTACCAGTTCCGGGTGATGCCCTTTGGGTTGAAGAATGCCCCTGCCACCTTCCAGAGGTTGGTCAACCAGGTGTTGGCTGGGCTGGAGGATTTCAGTGCGGCATACCTAGATGGCATTGCAGTGTTCAGTTCCAGCTGGGAAGAACACTTGCAGCACCTCGGTGAAGTGTTGAAGGCGCTGCGGAGGGCAGGCCTCACGATCAAGGCCAGTAAGTGCCAGATCGGGCAGGGTTCAGTGGTGTACTTGGGACACCAGGTAGGAAGTGGCCAGGTGGCGCCCCTACAGCCCAAGATTGACACCATTCTGGCTTGGGAGCCCCCCAAGACCCAGACAGAGGTGAGGGCCTTCCTAGGACTCACCGGGTACTACCGAAGGTCTGTGAAGGGGTATGGCACCATTGTTGGCCCCTTAACAGAGCTGACTTCCAGGAAGCAGCCCAAGAAGGTGATCTGGACTGAGTCCTGCCAGAAGGCTTTTGATGCCCTGAAGGCCGCCATGTGCACGGCCCCCGTGCTCAAGGCACCCGACTTCTCCAAGGAATTCGTTGTGCAGACTGACGCTTCAGAGCATGGAGTGGGAGCGGTGCTCTCACAACTGAACGAAGAGGGCCTAGACCAGCCTGTAGTCTTCCTTAGCCGGAGACTACTCCCCAGGGAGCAGAGGTGGAGTGCCATAGAAAGGGAAGCTTTCGCTGTGGTCTGGGCGCTGAAGAAGCTGAGGCCCTACCTGTTTGAGACCCACTTCCGGGTTCAGACAGACCACAGGCCCCTCAGATGGTTGATGCAAATGAGGGGTGAGAATCCGAAACTGCTGAGGTGGTCCATCTCCCTACAGGGAATGGACTTTACGGTGGAACACCGCCCTGGCACAGAACACGCCAATGCAGATGGTCTGTCCAGGTTCTTCCGCCTTAGTGAAGAGAACTCCCAGGAGGTTGGGTAGTTCTCCCTACTTTCAGCTGGAGGGGACATGTGTTAGACTTGGCATCTTTTGGCGTGTTTCCCCTGAGTTTTTTGCTTTCTGACCTCTCGGTTTTTGACTCTGTATGTGCTGGCTTCGTGTTTCTGCGCACTTTTCTCACTGCTGATCAGTGGTAAAGTGCAAGTGCTCCTGTGGTAATATATGTTATAGATTGGTGTTTCCATGATTGGATCTTTGATTTACTTGTTAGTCCCCAGTAAAGTGCACTGAGTGTGCCAGGGCCTGTAAATCGAATGCTACTAGTGGGCCTGCAGCACTGATTGTGCCACCCACGTGAGTAGCCCTGAAAAGGTACCTCAGACCTGCCATTGCAGAGTCTGCGCGCAGTTTGCAACTGCCATGTCGACTTGGGCAGTGCACACACTGGCTGGTCCCTAACCTTCCCTTTTCTTGCATGTCAGACACCCCTCAGGTAGGCCCAAGTTACCCCTGTGGGCAGGGTGCAGTGTAAGTGAAAGGGGGACATGCCCTGGTGTGTGTGGCATGTCCTGATAGTGAATTACAGCCAATTTCGTTTTTCACTATTGCAAGGCTACCAGTTCCCCATAGGATAGAATGGGAGGTTTGTTTATAACATCTTATAAACATAACTGGCCCAGGGAATTCGGTAAGAAAATAGAATTTAGTATGCCTGAACTCAGAATCTAAAGATGCATCTTTTAGTGAAGATGATTTTTACATTCTGTGTTTGAAAATACCACTTTTAGAAAGTAGGTATTTTCTTGCTCAGTCATCCCGTGTGCCTCTGCTGGAATGTGGATTGCCTGTCTGGGTTTTGGATGACAGAAGGCTGGGGGAGCAGGAGGGGCGCCAGATGGTCTAGGTAGGTCAGGAAAGGGCTGAAGAGACCTGGGTTATGGTGGGGGAAGGGGAGGAGATTTCCTTGCACCTCAAAGGGCCTGCTCTGCCTCTGACAAATGCCGTCTCCACCTCCTGCCAGGAATTCACACCAGAGAAGGCATAACTGGTCCTGACCGGGCACAGGCCCTCTCTGCCTAAGAGATCAAAGGATTTTTGGACATAAATGCTGGGTCCCAGACCCCTGAACTTTAGAACTCATCTGGACAAGAAGACTGCCAAGAAGAAGAGCCGGAGAAGCTGCAAAAAGGAACGACTGCTTTGCTGGGTGCTTTGCTGGGCTGACCTGCAGTGGCTGCTTTTGTCTTGGGTAGTGAAAGGCCTGGACTGGACTTTCTGCAACCTAAATTTGTGAGTCTCTCCAAGGGCTTGAGATAGAGCTTGCCCCCTGTTCACGAAGTCTCAGGAACAGCAAAGACTTCAAGTTCTTCGACCCGCAGCACTGGGGACTGTGTGTTTTGTGCTGCAACCCGAAGAAAACCAACTCGACGACGTCTACGACGCCACTGCCGACTCCGTGTCCTGAAGGCAACGCAGAGGGCACCGCCACAACGCCGCACCGCAACCCTGGTCTCACCGACGACGCCTGTTGACGCCGCCACCGAGCCACTGCTTGCACCGCGACCTGTGGGCACCGCACTCCGCACCGCCTCGCTTCACGCCGAAGCTTTGGCACCGCAGAGGGCACCGCCGCAACGCCGCACCGCGACCCTGGTCTCAACGACGATGCCTGTTGACACCGCCACCGAGCCGCTGCTCGCACTGCGACCTGTGGGCACCACACTCCGCACCGCCTGGCTTCACGAGGACGCCTTGGCCTGCCTTCCGCCGCCACTTCCCGCCGAGATCCACGCCGCTGCTTGCACTGTGGTTCGGGGGCACTGCTCATAAGTTACACGACGCACCGCCCTCATCCCACACCGCAGCCTTGGCCTACCGACGCCGGTGCCATCGACTCCAGTTCGTCAGCCGACGACAGCGCTTCAGCAACGACAACGCCGCTGCTTGCACCGTGATCTGCCAGCACCATGATGAGCACCGCCTTCATCTCGCACCGCGACCCTGGTCTCACCGACGACGCCATCTGACGCCGCCACTGATCCGCTGCTCGTACCGCGGCCTGAGGGCACCGCACGCCGCACTGCTGCACTTCGCACCGCAGCACCCGACGCCTGCCGACGCCAGCGCTCCTGACTCCATCAGAGAGGAGATCGACCTGCAACGCGTGTGACTTCGAGGGCCCCATTGCCCTGCATCTCTGAAAGGTACTGTTTGTGGGTCTTCCCGACACCGTAGCTGGCCTGCAACCCCGCGGTCAGCCAGAACTGTTTTGGATTTGTGTGTTCACGATGCCGTGGTAGCCCAGACGGCGCTATCCACACAAGGAACTCTTTTTAATCAGTGTATTTTTGAATTGTGAACTTTTAAGTATAGTATTGTGGTTCTTTATCGTTTTTGGTCTTGTTTTAATTATATAAAGATATTGGATATTTTTCTAAACTGGTGTGGTGTCCTTTTGTAGTGCGTACACTGTATTACTGTTAGTTATGTGCAAATGCTTTACACACTGCCTCTAAGAAAGGCCTGGCTGCTCGTGCCAAGCTACCAAGCGGGTGAGCAGGGGTTATTTTAGAAGTGTAACTCCCTTATCCTGACTAGAGTGGTGGTCTTTGCCTGGCTTTGGCCCGCGCCCTAGCCTACCAAGAATCCCATTTCTAACACCGGGTGACAGCGAGCTGAGACTTAGAGCTACCCAGTGCAGTTTACGTTGGGACTCGGACTCAGTGCAGCCCCTAGGACACACAGGCAGCAGCCCCTCTCTGCTGACACAGACCAAAGGCTGCGTGTAATACCCATAACGAAGCACCGTACAATCTGAGGCCAGTACTGAAAGGCCAAGCCCGGCCTCTCTCCTGCAATAATTAGCAAAGCAACACCAATGACCCCTAGCCCCATCTCAACGTGGCCCGAATCTTGCTTGGCACAGGTGAGCTGAACACTGCGAATGTGAATGTGGTTAAGATGGACTGCGAAGGAGCAGGTTGGTTCTATTGGATATGAATGGAGTTAGTTCTAATGGCTGTGTGGTGTTTGAATGCACTGTGTGTGGCAGGTTAGTTCATATTGGGAATGGGGTTCTAGTGTACTGGGTAGAGCCAGGCTGATTTTGCTCTCAACAAAGTGTCACTCAAAGCCGTTGAAATGTCACTCATAATTGCACTGAGGGCACGAGTTGGGGTACACGGGGGTGGACGGCGTCCACCCACTTTTTTCACAGGGTGAACGCCGTCCACCCTGCTAAGAATTTGGGCCTCATTGAATAATGTGCTGTTCTCGTCCTGGTGTAATTTCAAACACCGGGACACTTTCAGCAGCACCTGCAGGTTGTCTGCTTTCCATCTGCAACAAGCAACAACGTGCAGGCCGGGACAAGGCTTTCTTATTTAGGACTCCTGCTGGGCCCATAACAAAGGTGGAATTTGAGGGGTATTCAGGCCTCCTTTTGTTCGAGTCTCTTGGCTGTGAGCAGTCAGGAGCCTCACACCTGATGCAAATGAAGCGGAGGGGAAACAAAGGCTCAAACCTTGTTAGCTTTTCACACTTACTTAAGAGGGGCAGCTTTTCACTCCGTTCAGTCCCTGTTTAGGAGATATGCATGTACTGTAAGAATATCAGATGTGTTGGTCTTTCCCAGTATTTACACAGAGCAAATTGCATTTATATAGAGCTTACTTCCCCTGAGGTGGCATTGAAATAATTTAAGTACCACTATTTTTTCTTGTATAGCCCTACTCATTCCAATGCAGGGTGTCAAAGTGCTTTACATCAACACGTGCATATTACATGTACAATAAATTATATAAGTTTGCAAATTAATGTACAGGATGTGTTACATAAAACTGGGGCATTGCGAGGTGTAGAAGTCACATTTCATCTTCCATAGCTCACTGTGCTAGTATCCTCACAATGCGCTCAAATGTACACATGATAGACCCGCTAAACATATATGTGAAGGCTTTAGATCTGATGTCACTTCTTGTAATGCCACTTCCTGTAAAGTAGTGGCTTGTGATGCCACTTTCTATGATGTCAATTCCTGTGATGCCATGTGTGATGTCACTTTCTATGATGTCAATTCCTGTGGTGCCATGTGTGATGTCAATTCCTGTGATGCCATGTGTGATGGCAATTCCTGTGATGCCATGTGTGATGTCGCGCGACGTGATGTCGCACACCTTGATGTCGCACTCCGTGATGTCACTTGCATACTGCCTAACTTAGTCCCCCCTCTTCTTTTTTTAGGACTTGTGCCCTGATTGCACTGAAATTTTGAAAATGTCACACATAGCAATCTGAAACCTTGGCAGCTATGTGTAGTCCATTTTCTGTTTGTGTGAAATGTCCCAGTTTTTGGCTTTAAAATTCTGGTTGCCCTATCTATCATCAAAAGGCACACTGCAAGCCTATCAGCACTTCACAATCCCTAATATATATTAGGGATTGTGAAAGCACACGTCGTGCTGTTAGGCTTGCTGCGTGCCTTTTGTTAATCAAGCGCGGCAAATTGGGTGCCTTTTTGAAAGTTGACATGTTAATTGCAGGTCCCGACATGCTTACATTCGGGGCTGCATTTAACATAAAAACTTTCAAAAAGGCACACAAACTGCTGCGCTCTGTTAAGAAAAAGCGCGCAGCAAGCCCAACAGCAAGATGTGTGCTTTCACAATCACTAATACATATTAGTGATTGTGAAAGCACACGTTGTGCTGTTAGGCTTGTTGCATGCCTTTTGTTAATAGAGCGCGGCAAATTGCGTGCCTTTTTGAAAGTTCTCATGTTAATTGCAGGGCCCGACATGCCTGCACACGGGTCTGCATTTAACATGAAAACTTTCAAAAAGGCACACAAACTGCTGCGCTCTGTTAAGAAAAAGCATGCAGCAAGTCCAACAGCAAGACGTGTGCTTTCACAATCACTAATACATATTAGTGATTGTGAAAGCACACGTTGTGCTGTTAGGCTTGTTGCATGCCTTTTGTTAATAGAGCACGGCAAATTGCGTGCCTTTTTGAAAGTTGTCATGTTAATTGCAGGGCCCGACATGCCTACACACGGGTCTGCATTTAACATGAAAACTTTCAAAAAGGCACACAAACTGCTGCGCTCTCTTAAGAAAAGGCAGGCAGCAAGCCCAACAGCAGGACGTGTGCTTTCACAATCACTAATACATATTAGTGATTGTGAAAGCACACGTCGTGCTGTTAGACTTGCTGCGTGCCTTTTGTTAATAGTGTGCGGCAAATTGCATGCCTTTTTGAAAGTTGTCATGTTAATTGCAGCTCCCGACATGATTACACAGTGGGCTGCATTTAACATGAAAACTTTCAAAAAGGCACACAAACTGCCACGCTCTGTTAAGAAAAGGCAGGCAGCAAGCCCAACAGCACAACGTGTGCTTTCACAATCACTAATATTTGTTAATGATTGTGAAAGCACATGTCGTGCTTTTAGGCTTGCTGTATGACTTTTCTTGATAGAGCGCGGAGGGGGGCAGATTGTCTGCTTTTCTTCAAGTATTCATGTTAATCGCAGCTCCCCTCATGCTTCTACAGGGCGCTGCGATTAACATGAATACTTGCCTCTGGTGGTGTGCGCGCTTCAAAGAAGTCACTGCGCACTCATATTCACATAGGTGCGCGGGCGCACGGGCGCGCACCTTAAAGGGAACAGTGGTTGGTACTATAGCAAAGTACACCCTAACTTACACAGTCCATCCCTAACTAATCTGACTTCTCCTTTGGTGCACTGTTCCTCATCTGAGGACGCACATTTTATCTATTGACTCCAGGCATAGAGGGGTCAGTGAAAAGGGGCTCCTGAATAGCTCTTATCTCTGGCGGGACAGCTTCATTCAGGATGTCGTCATTCTTCTTGTCACTTTGCGTCCATGTAAGGACAGTGTCGCTTAATGGAACAAAACGAGGAATCTGTTCACACTCCTGGTCAGCTACCCCCTCCTTCACCCATTGATCATAGGATAACGGTAGGGGCACCCTCTTGCAATGCGTGCCATGCACCCAATTCTTTCGCCCAGCGACCTTGACAGCCATGCGTGTAGCCAAAAGGACCTGCTCGGGCCCCTTCCAATGCGGCTCCAAACTCTTCTTCTGCTGAAAATTTCTTATGAGGACATAGTCCCCAGGCTGAATGTCATGTCCGGGCCCCTCTGGCGCAGCTGGCAGGGACTCACGGACCTGTTGGTGAATAGAACGCAAATTTTCAGTTAACTGGCAAAGGTAATCGATCAACAATGGGTACTCAATATCTGAAAACCGCCGAGGGCGCGGGATGCCCCAGATATTTGCCGGGTGTCCAAACACGACCTCGTACGGTGACAATCCTGTTCTAGAATGTGCTGTTGTTCTTGTCGACAAAAGAGCTAATGGTAAAGCATCTGGCCACTGTAACCCTGTTGTCTCCTGAATCTTTGCCAATTTCAGTTTGAGAGCACCGTTGTACTTCTCAACCAAACCTGCTGACTGCGGGTGGTTTGCAGCATGAAACTTCTCTTTTATGTGCAGACCATCACAAATTAATTGAATAACCTTGGCATTAAAATGACTTCCGTTATCACTCCAAATCAAACGGGGCAAGACGAAACGAGGAAAGAACTCCTTCAGGAGTACCTTTGCAGTCGTAATGGCTGTATTATCTTTAGTGGGATAAGCTTCAACCCATTTACTAAATGCACAGACAACCACCAGGACATACTTCAAATTGTTGCACCTTTCCAGTTTGATATAGTCCATTTGCAGGACTTCGAAAGGGAAGGTGGGTGGTGCAAAATTACCAGGAGGTGTAGGAGTACCCTTCCCAGGATTATGCATCATGTACACCATACAGTACTTCACTAAATGTGCAGCTGTCTTAGAAATGTTGTCATTCTGCCATACAGGGTCTAACAACTTGCAAATAATATGCGCTGGGCCATGGGCCATTGTGACTACAGGAAGAACATATGCATCTGGTAACATCCATCTCTGCTTCCCTGACTTATCAATCCAACATCCCTCATCATTCAATTGTGCTGTACTTTCTTGCCACACTGCTAATTCCTCTATTGTAGCTTCACTTTGTATCTGTTTCACATTTTCAAGTGTATCCTCAAACATAGTAACCTCAGGCACCCACCTAGCGGGGCCTGCTACAAACATTCTTTTCATTTTAGTCCGGGCTGTTTCCTTAGCTGTCTGGTCTGCGAAAGCATTTCCCCCACCTACATCATCAGTGACCTTCCGATGTGCACTACACTTTACTATAGCCAATTTCTTAGGGAGTGTCAAAGCAGACAAAAGCCTCAATATGAGGTGCCCATGCTGAATTTTGGTTCCATGGGAAGTAAGTATCCTTCTCTCAGCCCAGAGTCCCCAAAAATTATGTGCAACTCCAAAGGCGTACTGACTGTCCGTATAAATATTGACTAACAGTCCCTCAATTAATTCACAAGCTCTTATTAGAGCAACAAGCTCAGCAGCCTGGGCCAATTGATAGGGAACTCGTGATGTCTCAACTACTGTACACAGCGTAGTTGTCAGGTTCACGTACCAGAGCTTAATATCCACAGGAGCAGAATGGCTGAACGTCACTGTCTACGATGAACTTTTCCCAACTCCCCAACGTCTCTAATACCAGAAACTGTTCTGACCTCAGAAACGAGGGGGAAAGGGGAATGGGAAGAAAAGAGAGACTGCCACTGCGGTGCCTTCTCTGGAAGTGTATCCCAGTACGGGTTCTCTGCACCTGAAATCACAAAGCAAAATATTACTACAGTACTAACTGCTAGCAATTCCTCTACTAATCTACTCTAAGTTCTAATGTAACTGTACCTGAAATAACAGTGGAATTAGCTTCTCTCTTATTGTTGTAGTCAGATTAGTAATAACTTGCACCAATATATATATACTTATATGAATACGTTGTTTGCTATTACTATCTATATTGTCCTTTTTCTCATATACAGGAGTTCCTGCTGATCCTTGAAGACTAGTTGCTGAGTTTTAGATGGTAATTACAAATATATATATATATTTATAGTTACTAGGTAACTTCACTGAATGACGCTCTGTAGTTGAAGGTTCAAACAGTCACTGAGCAAACATTGTCGTTGAGTCTCTTGTATTAGTAGTTGAGAAAAGGGTTAGCAGTTCATCTCAATACTACATGTAATTGCGCAATTAGGATGAAGATAGTCACAGCGCTATTAGCTCAAAATAGTCACTTTATGTCAAATGTTATTAAGTAGCTTGTTAAATTATCGAGTCTGAAATGGAATTCTTAGTCGCAATCTTCTTACTTCTGCAACTCGAACTCGAAGGAATACAGTTCAATAAACTAGCGCATTGCTTATGTGGAGTAGCAACCTTGTCCAAACAAAACTAGAGTTTACTGAACTTGAGCACCAAATGTCTCCCAGAATCTAGGAAACGTTCAGTGCCCCTTGAGAAATACCTGGAAAGTTCACTGAGGCAAATGTGAATACAACAGCATACAGACCTCCAGACGCGATGCTGTTACTGGCGGATACAAATGCGAGCGATAAATATCCTCGCTGAAGAGAAATCCAGTCAAACCTGAAGCGCTACCGCAAAACCCAGTCTCTTCACAGGAAAGACGGTTGAAGTGCGAAGCGCACCAGGTGCGCGCGCACGATAACCGCTAACTCCGCAAATGAAGAGAAACACTAGAACGCTAACCTAGTGTGTGCCCACCATCTTGAAATTCCGCTGTGGGTGTTGAAGTCTATAAATCATTGGATGACCGGAACAGCCTTGCTACAAGTTGACTCCACTTGATTGGAGTGTGTATAAATGAATACCCCCGCTTGACTCTGAAAGAGGGGCCAGAACAACTCGGCCTTGGGTAAAATAGCTCAGTCCTGACAGTACCCCCCACCAAAACCCCCTCTCCCCCCTCTTTAGGCTTCTGTGGATGAGTTTTGTGGAATTCCTTAACCAGCCTAGGGGCATGAACATTTTTTACTGGGCTCCCAGGATCTTTCCTCTGGACCGAAACCTTTCCAGTCTATCAAATAAAATAACCTCCCTCTCCTGACCTTCGAATCGATGATTCTTTTAACTTCAAATTCTTCTCCAGATTGCACTTGGACTGGAGCTGGAGGCAAAACCTTCCTTAGATCAGGGGGGTTTCTTTTGATCAGAGAGACATGGAAAACTGGATGTACCTTAAACTTACAAGGGAGTTTAACCTTTACACTAATGGGGTTCACCATTCTATCAACAGGATAGGGACCTACAAATCGAGGTTGAAACTTCCTGTTTCCTCTCAAACGCATATTTCGAGTGGAGATCCAAACCTGATCTCCAGGCTCAAAAACAGGATTTTCTCTTCTTCCTTTGTCTGCCTGTTTCTTGTAAGAATCTTTAGCCTTTGCTAGATTTTGGGAAGCTAACTGATAGGCCTTCTGCAAATCATGTATGACCTTCTCTGTCGCTGGGACATCACTTTCAACTTTGCCTACTAACATGTTGGGGTGTCTGCCTGAATACAAATAGAATGGAGAATAACCTGTGGAGGAATGTACTGAATTGTTATAATCAAATTCTGCGGTCCAGAGCAATGTTGGCCAATCTCCCTCTTGATCCATTAAATACAGACGCAAATACTGCTCTAGATCCTGATTCACTCTCTCCGTCTGTCCATCCGTCTCGGGATGGAAACTGGTGGACAAAGGAGAATCAACTCCTAAACCTTTTAAGAAAGATTTCCAAAAATGAGACGCAAATTGCGGCCCCCGATTGGAAATCACTATCTTTGGAATTCCATGAAGTTTTACAATATGTTGAGTGAACAGAATAGCTAATTGCGGTGCATTTGGAAGGGCTTCTAACGGAATAAAATGACTCATCTTGGTAAAATGATCAACCACCACCCAAATTGTTGAATAACCCTGACAAGAAGGTAGATCAACAATAAAATCCATGGAGACTGTATGCCATGGATAAGGGGCTACAGGTAGGGGCATAAGAAGACCTTGTGGTGCCTGCCGAATTACCTTCCCTTTGACACATTGCTCGCAAGATGCAACATACTGTCTCACCTGAGCTTCCATGCCTGGCCACCGAAATGATCGTTTCAATAGTTCCAGAGTCTTTTTAACTCCTTTGTGACCAGCCAATGGATTGTCATGAAACAATTGAATGACCTCCTTCCTCAATTCATCGTTTGGTACATAAGGTTTCCCTTGATAGAAAGGCTTTCCATCCTTGATCTCTCTCTCCGGCCCTTCCTGGTCCCAACCCAGTGTCTCAGTTTTGGGGAGGCTTTCTCTTATCTTGTCTTCCAGTTCCGCGTACACAGTTGTTCCCACAATTTTATCTTCAGGAATTATGTGACCTTCTTTCGCAATTTCTTTTCCTTCTCCAGTATTCAAGCGGGATAGAGCGTCAGCCTTCCCATTTACTGAACCTGGCTTGTAGGTCAAGACAAAGTTATAATCAGCAAAAAAGAGCGACCACCTGAGCTGTCTTGGGGTAAGAGTTCTTGCTGACTTAAGGAATTGCAAGTTACGATGATCTGTAAAGACTGTGATTTCGTGTCTCGCACCAAGTAAATAATGCCTCCATTCTTGGAACGCATCTTTTACAGCTAACAACTCTTTGTCTGCTATTGAGTAATTGACTTCTGCCGCTGTTAATTTACGGGAGCGATAAGCTACAGGGTGGAGCTGGCCAGTTTCCTTGTGCCTTTGAGACAAGATTCCTCCAATAGCCAAATTTGAAGCATCTGCTTCAACATAAAAAGGTTCTCCTAAATTTGGATGCAACAGAACTGGTGCCGTGATGAAGGTTTCTTTTAGTAACTGGAACGCCTCTTCCGTTTCTGGACTCCAAACAAATTTTTCTTTCTTCTTGAGAAATCGAGTGATGGGGCTAACTTTCTCTGAAAAGTTATGAATGAATCGCCTGTAAAAATTGGCAAAACCAAGAAAACTCTGTATTTCCTTGACAGTTCGTGGAGCTGGCCAATCTTTTATTGCTCTCACTTTAGAGTCATCCATTGACACACCTTCCGGAGATAGAATGAAGCCCAAAAATTCCACTCTATTAGAGTGAAATATACACTTCTCCAACTTAACATGCAGTTGGTTCTCCAACAATCGTTCCAGAATAGGACGTACATGCCGGACATGTTCTTCCATGTTTGCCGAAAAAATAAGTATGTCATCGATGAAATTCTCGTAGAATGTCGTTTACGAAGTGCTGGAAAGCTGCCGAGGCATTACACAGGCCAAAAGGCATGACCTGGTACTTGAATAGGCCAAAACGAGTCCAAAACGCAGTCTTCCACTCGTCACCCTCAGCCATGCGTACTAAATGATAGGCCCGCCTCAGATCTAATTTTGTATAGATTTGGGCTTCCTTGACCTGATCCAATAGTTCAGAAATTAAAGGCAACGGGTAACGGTTCTTCTTGGTGACTTGATTCAAAGCTCGATAATCAATACAGGTTCTCAGTATTCCATCTTTTTTCAGGATAAAAAATAATGGAGAGGAGACCGGGGACTGGGATGGTCGAATGAACCCATTGGCAAGATATTGATCCAAATATTCTTTCAAGTGCTTATTCTCTGCCTCCGATAAAGCGTAGATGCTGCTACAAGGCAAGGACGCACCAGGTTCGAGTTCAATCTTACAATCGTACTCCCGGTGTGGGGGTAATTTCTGTGCCTCCTTCTCATCGAAGACCGTAACCAAATCACAATACTCTTCTGGAATACTTTGGACCTCCACTGCACAAATCATTCGCGTCTGCTCTGCCAGACAAGACGATGGAGATGACTGAAGATCAATGGTACTGGAGTCAAAACAATGTTCCAAGCAGTATTCTGAGTTCAATTCGATAGTTCTTTTTGCCCAATCTATCTTCAGATTGTGTTCAGTAAGCAATGGCAGACCCAAAATCAACTGAAATTGGGCGGCATCAATAAGACTAAATCTCAAAAAACTTCGATGTTTACCGGGCCCAATCAACGTAATCTCTTCAGTGTCATAAGTAATGGGACCAGAAGAAAGGTTGGTGCCATCTACTGCTCTAACTGGTACCGGCTTTCCTTTCTTGACAAAATGAATTCCAAGGGTCTTAGCAAATTTGATGTCACAAAAATTTCCAGTTGCGCCCGAATCGATCATAACCGAAACTTCATCCACATCAACATCTCGAAATTTAATCCGACTGGAAATTATTAAATGAGGGGCTGACGACTGCAAGGTATTCACTAAAAGCTGAGTGTTTGGAGTTGTCTCCTCTGCAGCTCCCACCAGAGCAACTCCATATACTGGTGGGGCCTGTCTTTTACCCATGCATTGTTCTTTGGTTTCTTGGGACACTCTTTAACGAAATGACCCGAACCTCCACAATACATACACAGCTTGCCACTCCTTCTTTTCTCTCTCTCTTCTTTAGTCAGCGGTCCACGCACTGTGCCAATTTGCATGGGCTCCTCACTCGTCCCAACTTCACTAGTTTTAGCAATTTCAGTTTTGATCCTATCAAAACGGGGCGGAATATGTCGTACTTCCTTCCGACGTTCATTTCTTCTTTCAAATTGGCATTGATCAATTTGCAGAACCAGGTCAATTAATTCTGATAATTCAGTTGGTCTTTTCGGAATCTGTGCTAATCCATCTTTCAATTCGTCCTTTAACCCTCTGTAAAAAATAGCTGCTCTCTTGGCCTCCGGCCAATTAGTTTCCACAATTAGTTTGTTAAATTGCGCTAAGTATGCTACCAGCTCCCAATTCCCTTGTTTCAAATCTAACAGTTCATGGTCTGTGGTCTGAGAGATGGTTCTGCGGTCAAAAATTCATAGAAACTCCGACTTGAACTCCTCAAAATTGTAAAGAACGCGATCGTTGGAATTTACTAGAGGCATGGACCAAGCTGCAGCATCTCCACTCAGGTAAGACAGTATAAAAGCCACCTTGGATTGATCCTCCTTGAATAAAATGGGCTTACATAAAAAGTGTAAGGAACACTGCGTAAAAAAGATCTGAGCTTTGGATCCCCCTGAAATCTTTCTGGAGGGGCTAATGGAATGGTAGGGGACATAGCATGGATCACTTGAGTAGTTAATTCTGCTGATGAAAGAGAGGGGGAGAAGGCTTGGGACTTTTGCTCCCTAAGGCTAGGGTTGGAACTGGCAGTAAGGTCATCTATCCTTTGACGAAGAAAACCAGCTTCCTGGCTTGACTTTCTCACCTCCTCCCTGGTCTCACTTAATTGTTTCTATAACCCCTCTAAAATAGATGCTAAAGCCTTCACATCAAAACCTTCAGCCATCCTGCCCAGGTAATTTTGGTTCCATGGGAAGTAAGTATCCTTCTCTCAGCCCAGAGTCCCCAAAAATTATGTGCAACTCCAAAGGCGTACTGACTGTCCGTATAAATATTGATTAACAGTCCCTCAATTAATTCACAAGCTCTTATTAGAGCAACAAGCTCAGCAGCCTGGGCCAATTGATAGGGAACTCGTGATGTCTCAACTACTGTACACAGCGTAGTTGTCAGGTTCACGTACCAGTGCTTAATATCCACAGGAGCAGAATGGCTGAACGTCACTGTCTACGATGAACTTTTCCCAACTCCCCAACGTCTCTAATACCAGAAACTGTTCTGACCTCAGAAACGAGGGGGAAAGGGGAATGGGAAGAAAAGAGAGACTGCCACTGCGGTGCCTTCTCTGGAAGTGTTTCCCAGTACGGGTTCTCTGCACCTGAAACCACAAAGCAAAATATTACTACAGTACTAACTGCTAGCAATTCCTCTACTAATCTACTCTAAGTTCTAATGTAACTGTACCTGAAATAACAGTGGAATTAGCTTCTCTCTTATTGTTGTAGTCAGATTAGTAATAACTTGCGCCAATATATATATACTTATATGAATACGTTGTTTGCTATTACTATCTATATTGTCCTTTTTCTCATATACAGGAGTTCCTGCTGATCCTTGAAGACTAGTTGCTGAGTTTTAGATGGTAATTACAAATATATATATATATTTATAGTTACTAGGTAACTTCACTGAATGACGCTCTGTAGTTGAAGGTTCAAACAGTCACTGAGCAAACATTGTCGTTGAGTCTCTTGTATTAGTAGTTGAGAAAAGGGTTAGCAGTTCATCTCAATACCACATGTAATTGCGCAATTAGGATGAAGATAGTCACAGCGCCATTAGCTCAAAATAGTCACTTTATGTCAAATGTTATTAAGTAGCTTGTTAAATTATCGAGTCTGAAATGGAATTCTTAGTCGCAATCTTCTTACTTCTGCAACTCGAACTCGAAGGAATACAGTTCAATAAACTAGCGCATGCTTATGTGGAGTAGCAATCTTGTCCAAACAAAACTAGAGTTTACTGAACTTGAGCACCAAATGTCTCCCAGAATCTAGGAAACGTTCAGTGCCCCTTGAGAAATACCTGGAAAGTTCACTGAGGCAAATGTGAATACAACAGCATACAGTCCTCCAGACGTGATGCTGTTACTGGCGGATACAAATGCGAGCGATAAATATCCTCGCTAAAGAGAAATCCAGTCAAACCTGAAGCGCTACCGCAAAACCCAGTCTCTTCACAGGAAAGACGGTTGAAGTGCGAAGCACACCAGGTGCGCGTGCACGATAACCGCTAACTCTGCAAATGAAGAGAAACACTAGAATGCTAACCTAGTGTGTGCCCACCATCTTGAAATTCCGCCGTGGGTGTTGAAGTCTATAAATCATTGGATGACCGGAACAGCCTTGCTACAAGTTGACTCCACTTGATTGGAGTGTGTATAAATGAATACCCCAGCTTGACTCTGAAAGAGGGGCCAGAACGACTCGGCCTTGGGTAAAATAGCTCAGTCCTGACAGTAGTAATAGCATACACAGCAGTTGTAGTGCCATCTGGTAATTTAAAACAAGAGCCATCGACATATAGTTCCCCTTGTGGAACATCAGTCAAGTCTACCCGTCCTTTCGTCTCTTCTTCCATCCGGAAGATACAGTCATGTTTATCAATCTCATCATTCTCAGAAGGGAGGGGCAGTAACGTGGCTGGATTCGGAGTGGCACTTCTTTTGATCGTGATGTGTTTGGCAAACACCAGTCAGACGTGCACTGGTGAGGTGCTGTGTCTTAGTCTTGTTCAAAAGTGTATCCACAGCATGGGGTACCATGACTGTGAGGTCAGTATCCAGTACGAGTTCAGCCGATTGTCTGATAGATATGGCCACAGCCGTGACTGCTCTTAGACAGCTCGGGGGGGCTCGTGCGACTGGGTCAAGGACGGCAGAGAAATAAGCACACGGCCATTGCTTATCTCCAAATTTTTGTGTTAAAACAGAAAGCGCACATCCAGCCATCTCATGAACGTAGAACACAAACGGTTTAGTATAGTCGGGGTGCCAAGTACTGGAGCGGAACAAAGTGCAGTTTTTAATTGCTCAAAAGACTGCTGACATTCAGGCATCCAGGGCAAAGGCTCATGCACATCATTTAGCATTAGTGTAAGCAGGGGTTTTATTAATAGCAAGTAGCTAGGTATCTACTGCTGACAGTAGGGAGTGATACCTATAAATGCACGCACATCTTTCTGAGTTTGTGGAACGGGCATTTTAACAATGGTACTGATGCGCTCCGGGGTCAATCTCCTACCCTCCTTCGACAGTAGGTGACCTAAATAGGCAACCTCCTGTCGACAATATTGAACTTTAGAAAGGGACACCTTATGTCCATGTTGGGCCAAATGCAACAACAACTTAACTGTAATGTCTTTGCAACCTTGTTCCGTGTCAGAAGCGATGAGCAAATCATTAACATACTGCACCAATACATTACCTGATGGAAGCGATAGAGAATCCAACGGACTTTTTAAAGCTTGACTATAAATACTTGGACTTTCTGTATAGCCTTGAGGAGCTCGACAGAATCTAAAGATCCTACAAGCTAGGGTAAAACCAAACAAGTACCTAATGTCTGGATGAATAGGAATACTGAAGAATGCATTTTTCAAATCAATGACAGAAAAGAATTTAGCAGTAGAGGGAACAATTGTCAAAAGAGTAGTGATATCTGGGACCAGTGGAAGCTGAGGGACCACTATTTTATTAACCTTGCGCAAGTCAATCATGAAACGATAAACATCTTCATGGTCATCAGGGGAACCGGAGGGTGTCCTTTTAGGAATTGGAAGGATAGGGCTATTGCAAATATTAGCAGTTGTTTCCTCAACCACTCTCTTCATAATCAAATCCTGTATAATTTGCAATAAGGCTCGCTCTCCTGCCTGCGGTATTTTATACTGAGGGATACGGGGCAAAATAGCACCATCCCTAACCCGTATCGAGACGCGATATCTGCAATAATCCCACATCTGTGTCGCCCGTCGCCCACAGAGTGGGTGGCACATCTTTAAATTCAACAGGAAGGGGCGTATCTTTAGACAAACACTGCTTAGCGCGTGCTACATCTGGACCCATTGTCATATAGACACCCGCCGGAGAACAATAGATAGTGGCATGCAATTTCTTCAGCAAATCCAAACCCATCAAATTCTCACCGCAATTAGATGTCAACAAGAATGGCGAATCCACAGTGAAAGGACCTATAGTCAATGCAAGAGGTTTTGAAATGGGGCTTACAACCCGTACACCAGAGAAACCAACTGACACATTATTTTGGCCTGACAGAGCCGCCCCAGGGACCACATTTCGAGAAACAGAACGTTTTGTCGCACCTGTGTCCACCAAAAATTCCTTAGTCGAACCTTGCAGTTCTGCTGTTACATAAGGACCACGCTGGTCTACAGGTATCAGAACTGGTCCCCCACTCTGTCCCTGGCTGTCCTAGCTATAGGACATCCCTGTCACTTTCTCCACATCATAATCTCATGATAGTACTGTCCCTCATGAGGGTTATCAAAATAATGATTATCAAAACGGCCCTGTGAAGCCGCAGCATTCTGAGCCCTGTCTGCCCCACTTTTTCCACGACCCTTTCCATGAGAACCCCATCCCCTCCGGACCACTACCTTCTGCAAAAGCACAGGGCACTCACTACGCCAATGTCCCTCCTCTTTACAGTACGCGCACTGATTCAGACCTAAAGGCGTAATTACTGGCTGTCTACTAGCACGCGGAAGCAGTCGGGCAGGACCACCGCGTCCTCTCCCATTCCCCCTAAAAGCCTGCTATAGCAACACCTTCATCTTTAAATCCTTATTTCTCTTCTTTGTCCTCTCCTTTTCATCATTATCCCTATGCTCATAATATTGTGCCATGTTCAAAATAACAGAGGGAGAAGAGGTGTACCAGGTACTCTCAGAAGCCTGCAATCGAGTCGCAAATTCAGGGAGCAAGTTAGAAACAAATCTATTGACAAACAACTGAACACCCCCCTCGACTGACAAATCTTGTCCACTATAATCCAAAAATTTACCTTCGAATCGGGTAAAGAAATCAGACACACTCTCATCTTTCTTCTGTCGACAGGCTGACAATTTATCCCAATCCAACTTTCTTTGCGGAATAAGAGAATGTATGTACATAATTATGCGACCTGGCAGCGCTAAAATCTCCGCTCGAGGTTTATCACCGGGCTTCCTTTCCTGATCCCATGCCTTGATTTGGTCCCAAGTACCACCCAACTCCGGAACATGATCTTGAGTATGAACCTGCCTCCAAATATCAGCCGGAATAAGAAGACCAAAATACATTTCAATATCAGCAAGAGTCATCACTGTAGAAGAAGCAGCTTCAGTCAGTTCTTTATAGTAAGCAGTGGGATTCTTCCTAGGATCTGGTAACTGAGTCTTAAGAGATAAAACCTCACTTCTTTTCCACGGAGTATAAACCCATTGCTCCTGAAACCTGTCCGCCACTGCCGCTCGGGTAACATTGCCACGACCATCTTGCAGTTCCAGTATCTCAGGGTGATATATGGGATGCACCTCTCTCATCGGAAACTGAGATACTGACCTAGGACTTTTCTCGAGTAGCCTACCCCTGTAAGCAATCAATGTCGTAACACTGCCAAAAACTTGGCCAGGCTCCATATTACTAACATATACATGATCTTTAATGTCATATAAAATCTGTGGTGCTGCATCCTTAAAACACTGCTCCCAAATACTAATCAGCGTAGCAGACATATGCTTAAGGGCATACTGTTGTACAAAGGGCTCATAATCTTTCATCACACTCCAAACATCTTCCACACTGTAAATAGGATTACGACCCCACTGCGCAGCCTGATTAGCCACTACCTTTTTCTCCTCATCTCCCACCTCAGACCGCACATACGGACCCATGCGCTCTTTAAACTTTGTCCAATCCCATCCCCAAACCCACGCACTGGCGTCCCATCACTCAAGGGAACCGGAGGATGAAAAACTAGAGAAGGAGAAGCAACGGAAATGTCAGGTTCTAGCGATGCTGAGGGTTGCGTCACAGGAGAAAGAGGTGGCGAGAGCAATGCTGAAAAAATAGGTGTGGCAGGGGTACTAGCAGTCACAGTTGTCACAGGCGACAAAGAAACAGAAGGAAGAGGAGGAGGAGGAAGAGCCGAAGCCAGAGCCGTCGAAACAACAGTAGTAGACGCAGGGACAGAGACAGTGGAAGCAACTGTAACAGGTGACTGTGAGGGCATCGGAACAATAGGATATATCCTTTGTGGGGCATATGAAGGTGGGGTTGGGGATCTAATAATTCTTCAATAAAAACGTCATCTTCTTCCTGAGCCACATACGATTTATCAATATGTAATCGAAACCTTCTATCTTCACATTCAACACCCTTCTCGTGTTTCTCCCTATCATATGCTACAGCCTTCTGAGTCAACGTCTCCATTCTTCCTTTCTGGGCCTCTTTTTCTGCCTTCAACCACTTCTGTCTGGCTGCTTTCTGCCATGTTCTGAGGGAATCAAACATAGACTGCCTACTTCGCATCTTAAACAACTGTTCCTGCAAATACTCAATCTTTTGTTCATCAAAAGTGCCTGTCAACGGCCACTGCAACTCGGCATTGTCCCTCTTATATTTGTGCCATAATGTACTAAACATGATAGGGCCAAGACCATGCTTCACATACATATCAAAATTCTGAGTGCCTTCTGGAGGCCCCGGCTGACTTTCTTCCAATCGAGCATCAGTAGAACAACAACGACAACACAAAACAAACAATTTACTAAAACTGGGCATTCTCAATAGAAAACAAGTTCACTATTTATGCCCAGCAAAACAATTGCAATTGCTTTTGTCCCAAAGACGGTCCTTAGACCGTACCAAATACAAACCAAAATGGTACCGTATCCACAAAGAACCAAAACAAACACACCTGATATATGCAGGTTAAACAAATCTATTCTTCACTGCCGACTCTTCAGACCAAATGGTCAGATCCAAGGGTTTCACCGTATAGGACTCCAGTCAGGATCACCACTGTGCGAGGCACCGTCTGGCAGGACAGACGGGGCAGCTGCGAGTATCAGGAACTCTTCGTGCAGGGATCCCTGATCCGTCCATCCGACCCGACAATGGCCTCGACCTCTCCCCACCCGTCCGCGGAAGGAGAAGGGCCACTCACCCGAAAGAGTCCCTGTTCGGGCACCAACTGAAGGAAATGGCCCGATTCGGGTCACTCGGGTCACCAATGACGACCTCTTTGCCTTCTGCTAAAATGAAGAGTCGGTCAGACAGTAGAGAATACAAACCAATAATAGTTTATTCAGAATACACTCAGAGCGGAGCCCAATCTGCCCAGCCGCTAAGGAGTGCTGCAGAGAGGGACTGACATCAGCAAGCACAACGATACATTATGTACATTTCAGAGTCAATGGAAGCACGCCCACCATGGAATTTTCCAGAGGGGCGCAGCTGGACAGTAAATTACAAAGGAGTAAGTTTCGGTTCTGAGGCCGGGTACACATTATCTATCTCTCAAGGTTACTCTGCCTGTGCCCGCCACTAAACAAGTGGGAGAAGGCTTACATCTCAGAAGAAAGGTATGTGCTAATAAGAGCAGTGCATTCATTAGTGTGGCAAAACCCAACTCCGAAGAAACATAACCTAGAGAAGGCCGTTTCTCGGAAATAGAGAAGAATTAGTTTCAATCGTGATACAAAATGGCGCCTGTACACAAAATCGCGCAGCGAATGCTAACTTATGTAAGACAATGCAAAAGCATGTTTTTTATTCCTACAGGGGGGAAAAATGGGGGGGTCTGGTTTCACTCACTTGCTAACACAAAATGGGAGCTGGGGGCGGGTTGCTTAATATACAGGTCTGAGCACAGAGCAAGGGAGAAATTAGGAGGGAAAACAGAGAGTCACGGGGAATGAGAGGGAAAAAAACTACAGATTTTGGACTGCAAATCCCACAATTCAACAGGTTAAATGAAAACAGTCACGGGCAAGTAAAAACCACAAATTTAAACACAAAACAGGTGAGAAATTATGCAATCACGGGCAGGTTAAATCTACAATTTTTAAACTGTAACAACCACAAGCAGAACAGTTATAAAAATGATGCAATCACTGGTAGGGAAAATCGCTTTTTTTTAATTTAGAAAAGAGACAGTACTAGTCTGCCGCCTAACCACCTCCTGGTCTTTGGCTCAATGCAATCTGGGGCACAGGGAAACTCCAACTTGAAAAATGTGCTTGAGTTACCGGTGTATTAAATCACTTCATGCAATGTGAGATGATGCATGTCTTTCATCCAGGGCACAAGTTTAAAAAAAAGAAGTTAGGGGACAAACCAGGTTAAGCAATAGGAAAGTGACATCATGGCGCATGACATCATGACGCATGACATCACACATGGCATCACAGGAAGTGACATCACAACCCATGACCACACAGGAAAAGACATCACAAGAAGTGACTTCAGATCTTAAAACCTCAGACAATAGTTGAGCGCATTACGAGATTTAACAAGTGAGATTTTGCATTGGGGTTGTGCAAAAAAAGTGACACAACCCCGAAATAAAATGTGTACCTCAGCGTATACATTTATTTGTAACAAATCTGCCACTAAGAAATTGGCAGCAAGGAGAAATGCAGCAGTAAATCTGTTCTGCTTAATTGGTTGCAAAGTCTGCATTTTAAAATATCTTATTGGGTTAAGGCACATGCTCCAGAGATCTTTGGGTGCCCAGTAAATCTCAGGGAATAATAATGGTAAGCTAACTCTGGAGATTAATGCATTTGCTGGAGAGATCTGTGTTTTGGCTAGCCCCAGTTGTGAATCAAAGTAGCCTAGAAGGTTAATGTGTCTCCTGAAAAGCACATTATGTAACATGCAGGTGACATATTTTTATTTTACATAGCTAGGTAAGTGGGTTACTGCTTTTAACACAAACATCCTTTTACGCATGTACCCCCGATTTGTACCCCGCTTTCATCCTTTGTGAAAATGAGAACGGTGTAGCTGTTTAGTCTGGACAACATTCCCGTGATTTTTGTGTGCAGTGAGTTCTGTTGTTTTTTTTTCACCCTACCTTCCTTCTTGCTTTTTTCATGCTAATTTTTTTTTCTGCCTGCTACTGACGTTTTTATTTTTTCCTGTTTGTATTTCTGTTTATTGTCTTGCCTGTTTTTTGGTTGTTATGTTGGTCCTTTGATAATTTTTCCGAATTTAGTATTTTTTTTTTGGTATGCAGGAGCACTATAATGGCAGATACAGAGCACAAAGGGGCAGTACTGTCACTACTTCCACAGTTTGCGGAACCTGTTTTTAACAGGGAGATGGCAGCTCTGATATTTTTAGAGAAATTGTCCATGGTTTTACACGTTTCTCACATTTATGCACTCACATAGGTTTCTCTTGTGAGTGTTAGATGTGCCAGTAGCTTGCAAACATTTTGCAAGGCAAGAGCATACCTTGGTCACCTGTTTTATCTTGATAGAGCGCATGGCGCTTTAAAATTTGTAAGGGGTGCATTATACTCATGAACGAATTGCACTAGTATATATTCAATGTGTGGTTGAACTTCGTGCATATTAAAATGAAGTTTATATATCATCGTTTGAAAATCTGTGAAGAAAAATCATGATGTGCTTTACAGAAGTGACTAATATTTTGTGTGTATTTAGAGAAATCATGTAATTGTACACGTATATGTTGATTAAAAGTAACCAGATGTATTCACTGTTATAAGATTCATATAAAGGCCTGTGTAGTGAATGCATATTGAAGAGTGTTTTAAGTTAGCCAGAATCGTAGGCCTGACTTTCGTTCCTTTAAGGTTTCATTTCTCCTCGTTTGCTCTTAAGGTCAGGAGCTGATTAAAATTTATGTGTGCAGAATGTTTTCGTTTCACCCCTACTGCAGGTTCAGGATTTGACCTCGTTCATTCAGATTTAAGAAGATACATGGGAGGAAAGGAATGTCTTTGAAGCGCTCGGACAAGAGAAAGGGAGGACACCTTCTGTGCCTGGAGAACTTGGGAGCCAAGGTCGGCGGACGGTCGTGTAAATTTAATTGAGTTTGTGGAAGGTTACTGAAGAAGGTGTTCACTGAACAATGTACCATGTGACTCGTCAGGGGTTTAACTTTGCCTTTTTGAATTAGGTACAGGGACAGATCTGGAGGACTTCTGTTTTTGACTAAGAGAGGAGAGCATCTTAGAACGAGCTCTGTAGCTCTAAGCTACCTGACCCATTTGACGTGAGTGTACCTCTTTGGAAGTCAACATTTGCTAGGAAGGGAAGAAAATGGATGCCACTTTAGATGCAGAGTAGGGACAGATTATTCTAAATTCCGAAATGCAAATGAAAAGAGATTTGGATGCAGCATCTATACTCTGCCGTGTTCTCATATTGGAATTCATCATTTTATGCCTATTTTGTCATATGAACTATATTCGTAGATTGGGCTCTGTATTAGTTTTCACGTATCGCTATACCTTGATTTTGAGGTGTGTCTATATTTTTTTGTTTCTGGCTTTGTAATATATGTATAAAAGCTAAATTCGGAGTTCGTTGTTATTGGACACGGATGGGAGGGAAATTGTGTAATTGGTAAAGTGTATTCTTCCCTCCATATTTTTTAGCAGGCAATAAAAGATCATCGGCCGGAGATACGTAAGTGAAATTAGGGTGCAAAATTCAGCCTTATCAATCTCAAGTAATCTGAAACCATGTCACCCTGATAACTCACAAGTATTTTGTACATGAGCGCATAACTTGCTTAAGTTTTTCTTTTGAATGACTCAACACAAATTAATTTCCATAGAAAATACCCATGATAGTCACATTTCCCACACAAAAGCCCAAAAGTTCTTTCTTCTTGCGGCTCACCCATTTTTCTCCCACGAGCCTCCCTCATATCATCCTCTAGCCTTCCCCTAGCAAGACTCCCCATTTCTTTTCAACCCACTCTTACCTGTTTTCAGGTTATTTTGAAGCAGACTTATTTCTGTCAGTTTGTTGTTTATATGTAGCTTATTGGGAGCCTTCTCTCTCCACTCTATCTACTCCTTGATTTTTTGCATATTTTAAGGCAGCTAGCTAAGTGATAAAAATGAAAT
Organism: Calotriton arnoldi; assembly: GCA_963921515.1. Lineage (NCBI taxonomy): Eukaryota > Metazoa > Chordata > Amphibia > Caudata > Salamandridae > Calotriton > Calotriton arnoldi. The sequence goes on from CAWUFW010001071.1 coordinate 1,597,104, forward strand.
TAGCTGCTTTCCGCCTAAACTTGGGAACTACCCAGAGTTCCCTGCATCCTTTCTTGTGCATATATATATATATATATGTAGTCCATAGCCCTTCCACCAGAAAAGACTGAGCACACACGGGTTCCAGGGACACTCGTATTTTTATTCCACCGGCATGACGCGTTTCAGCTTGGATTGCCTTTCTCAAATGCCGCAAAACAAAGGTGTTCCCAAATTTCGCATTTAAATATGCAGATTACCACCTTGTGATTGGTGGAGACACTCTAGCAGGCAGGGGGAAGTTTTCTCTCGATCTCGGCACTCCGAGTCCATTTCAAACAAGCACCCTTAGGTAAGTACCTGAACCACAGTGGGCGGCGCTTGCTCAATCTCCTGCCGCAATGTCGCTATAGATGATTACGAGTGTCCCGAACCCTCAACCAGCCGCTAATGCCCCCGATATATATATATATATATATATATATATATATATATGTAGGTAATGTATATATTACCTACTAGTGGTCGCCAGTAGGTAGTTATAGTTAAAACCAAAGTTTCCATGAGAAAAGCGTTTTTGTTTTGCCAATAACTTTGGCGCCGCTTGCCGAACCTTCACGGACTTTTCAAAAATTTCCCCTTTTTGGTTCAGCTGCTGTGTTAAAAGTTTCAGGGTGATCCATCAAGCAGGAGACGAGAAAAAAAGGGGGTCTCAAAACACCTTTTCCCTATGTTATGTCTATGGGGATTTTTCAGTTTTTGAACACAACTACAGCCCGGACCACTGAACGGAATTACACCAAATTTGGCAAAAAGATATATGTTGGTAGAGAAAGCATGCTTTTTGTGATTTGGTGTAAATCTGTTCAGTAGTTTCAGAGATATTTAAGTTTAAAAAATATAGATATCTGGAAGCCCAAAATCCTACTGAAATCCTACTGAAGTTTGATTGGCTGCAAACACTTCAACCAGGAAGTGTTGGCAGCCATCTTGGGACTTGGTTGAACCGAGTCCCACAAAAAAAGAAAACATAAGAAAAGGGGCAGGGTAGAAACACCCTGACCCCCTAGGCCTCTTGGGGGGGGGGTCCCACTGGGAAACCGCAGGGCCAAACAAAGCTTTTTTTTAAAAAAAAAATTGGCTGGGTGACTGACTCAGTGTGTGAGTGGCTGTATGCATGTATGAGTGGATATGTCAGTGGCTGTATATAGTGAGTGAGTGGGTGTATTAGTGGCTGTATGGGTGAGTGAGTTGATGTGTGTGTAGATCTATGAATCAGTAAGTTGGTGTGTAAGTACTGGTATGGGTCTGTGAATGGGTTTGTGAATGATTGTGTGGGAGTGGGAGTGGATGTATGAAAGGTTCTATGGGGTTTGAGTGGGTGTGTTAGTGATTTTGTGGATGATGTCATCAGTGATGTCTTCTGTGATGTCATTTGAGATGTCATCAGAGATGTCATCAGTGATGTCACTGACCATGTCATGAGTGATGCAATATGTAAGGTCATAAGCAGTGCATTGCGGGGGCACAAGTTATTGTTAGCTGAGCTAACTATAACTGCTGAATTTCAGTGGTTTTGTGTGAGTGAAGCCTGAGCCTAACTATAACGTCCTGTAACCTTTGTTTTTTTCAGTGAATATATATATAAATTTTGGAATTAGATGTCAAGGGAAGAATTTGCACATTGGAGTTCTATGACGATAAAATAATTATCAATAGACAATGTGATTTTTTAATTGCAATGTGCACTTTTTAATTGGATGCTGTGACTTAATTGTGGAATGCCAACAGAACATGGGCTTAATATTTCAGGATGAGAACCATAATGTATAGTTCCAGACAAGAATTGCACGTCACTTTAAAAACAAAAAATTGCGTATGTCACTTTAATAATTTATGTTGCACTGTCTCTTTAAGGATTTTGGAACCTCGTTGTAAGTACAAAGACAACCAAAATGGCGACTTGTATGGTTTTGAAAAAGACCGCGGGGCTGGTCGCAACGCATTACCTGTAGCCACAATAAAATCTTTTGAAGTGAGCCCGAGCATTTCGGAGCCTGTTTTGATGTAAGAGCAGGCACATTGAAGATATGTGTTCGTAGCCGATGTTGAATTCCAGCACGCCCTCTCAATCTGGTGCACTGTGGATATCGGAGAAAAAGGGCACGCTGTAAGCAGTACACAGCATGGAGCCCCCCAAGCAGAAATATCACAGGATTGATCTGGTGCCGTGAAAACGGGAATCGGAAGATCTCCGGGTGAACGGTAAGCCGAAATCCGTTATTTATAAAGCAGTGGGGAGAGAGGAGAACGACATTCAGTCGTGTAACGGGACACGCACAGATAGGGTTTGTGGCTAATTGTTGCATCGAGTATGGAGTGGCTGAAGGAATGGGAGAGTGCGGCTCAACAATTATTCAGCGATGTGAACATTGCAAAGGATACGAGAGGCGCATGTGCTGAGAGCGATACTAGCAAACCAAAAGAGTGCAAGGATATACTGAAGGCATTCAAGAAATTGATTAAACGAGAAACTTCCAAATGGGGGGAAAGCAGATCCCTAACGCGATATCTGGAAGTTGGCTGTGTACCAAGAGGGTTGCGGATTCTCATAGCTCCTACATATGAGAATCCAAGCCCAGATATGTTAAGGGAATGGGCAGAAAACAACACCGACTTGTCTAAATGAATGCTGGCTATTTTAATAAAATATCTGGATATAAATCGCCAAGTGCTCTTAGAGGAGATAGAGATTCTCACAGAGAAATTGAGTAAACTACCGGAACAAGAAACCATCAAAAGGTTACAGGCAGAAATGCAGGAACAAGTAAAAAAATATGAACAAAATTTCAAAGATCGCAAAGCCACCAAGTTTAGAAGGGACAAACTTGATTTTCACAGAGGCCAGATTTTTACGTTTTCAAAGTGCTTTGATTACATTCATCAGCAAAAGTTATCATCTAGTCTATAGAGTAATGCCGCCCAGAGAAGAGAAGAAACGAGCTCAGAGTTGAGCTCAGAGGTTGACACAGACAATGAGGACAATCGTCAGATGACATCATTACCTTCTGTAGAGAATGAACTTCGTTTTTTACGATGGGACCGAAATACAAATCTCAGACCTTTGAGAGGTCAGGACAGAAATTTTCGGGGAGACGGCAAAGGCAGAAATAAAACAGGTGCTCTCGGAGAAGAAAAATATACCACCATGTCGACCAACAAGAAGAAATGAGTGATGAGAGAGACAATATCAACATAGTCAACCTATCTGATTTGGAATTAAATACAGAAGAATACAGAAGAAGATTTCCCTTGAAATATCATATTGCGCTCCAATAAATATGGACTATGTCCAAACTAGAATAGATTGTTTTACATTTGTTAGAAAGTTGAGGCTAACAAAATTCTTTGACATTAGCAGAGCATCTGGGCAGCAGCATTTCCAAGTGCAGGAGGAATCAGGTAACTTGGCGGTCTCTGATTTTAGTCTGTTGAGAGACTTGGATAGTCTTTCCAGAGGATGCATAAACTTTGCAACTGATGACAGTTTGATTATGGATCAGGAACTAAATGTGTGTGGGAGACCAGAGACACCTTTTAGGCCAAAGTAAATCTTTTTGCCTTTGGTTCCACGAGACTCTATAGATCTGTTCTCAGAACTAGTGGTAGAAGATCAGAAGAAGCTACATGCCAGACAAGATGTTAACACATCAGCAGATCCACCAGAGATTAGGAATAAGAGCTTGGTAACTAAATTATGTTCACCACCAGATATAGTAGTAAGCCAGGCAGACAACGGAGGGAATATTGTTCTTTGGCCCCTTACTATGTACCAAGAAGAGGCAATTAACCAGTTGGGTGATGGTCAATGCTATTTGAAAAAAGAGCAGTTCAGGATGTCATCACTGGGTTTCACTCAGATTTGTCGCAATGGCGGTCACTAGGGCTTATTTCACAAGCAGAATTCCTGTTTCTCAAAGTAGATTCACCAATTATACCAATTCTGTACCTCATACCAAAAATACATAAAAATTGAAGTAAACCTCCAGGCCGTCCAATTATTTCGGCCATAGGAAGTCTGTTTGAAAATACTTCAAAGTACATGGATTCTTTTCTACAGGACTCAGTCAAGAATCTGTCATCTTACACCAAAGATACTGGTGATTGGTTAAGGAAAATATATGACATCAACTGGGAGGAAGACTTCATAATGATGACTCTAGATCTCTCTTCTCTCTATACAAGCATCTCTCATATAGATGGTATTAGGGCACTAGAGTATTTTTTTAGCTCAAGACCATTAACTATCTATAAACATACTGAGATGCTGTTAAGTATGTTACGTTGGTGCATATATAACAACATGTTTCTTTTTTGGGACAGATTTGTACCAGCAACTAAGGGGAACAGCCATGGGCACCTGCTTAGCCCCCAGTTATGCGAATCTGCATATGGGCTGGTGGGAGGAGCAGGTGCTGGCATCTGAGTTTGCCCAAGAAATGACTGAGAATGTGATCTTATGGTCACGCTATATTGATGATCTTTTTATTATATGGCATGGCAATAAGTCAACAGCAGAGAACTTTGCAAACAGACTTTTTTTTAGACCTAACGGTATATGTTGAAAATGGGAAGTTACACACAAAAACGTACAGCAAATGTACAGCAGGAAACACAGTGCTACATGCATGTAGTTTCCATCGTAACAAACTAAAGACTAGCATTCCCTATGCTGAGAACCAACGTATGCGAAGAAACTGTAGCAGCTCAGATCAGCTCTATAAAGCACAAGCAGAATTCAGTGACAGATTTGAACCACAAGGTTATGGCAAATCTATTTTGGAAGGGGCCAAAAATAAAGCAAATATGAAATCCAGAGAACAGTTGATATTCTCAGAAAAGAAAAAGAATCCACCTACTCAGCAAGATCATAGTTTTCATTTTATTACAGGGTACAATACTCAACATCCGAGAATAAGAGCCATTTTTCAGAATCACTGGCACCTACTGTTAAGTGATCCAGTGAATGGTTCCAAAATGCAAAGTAGATTTCTCATAATTTTTCGGAGAGCAAGATCAATGAGACAGGACCTTGTTATCAATAGTCCGTGCATCCTGAAATAGCAAGCCCATGTTCTGTTGGCATACCAAATAGAACATGGGAATGACAGGCCCGGCAGAAACGCTTCATGGCGAGCTATTTGCAATAAAGAAAATTGGCACTTACATTTTAGAGTCTGTTTTCCCGGGTTTGATGTAATGGTCTACGGAACGGGATTGGAGTGTATGTATCATGAAGACGGTTACCTTCTTTTTTCACAGGCCCCCTCTCTGATTGTGGCCGAGCGGCAAGCAGCTTAATTGATGTTTGTCGAGTTCGCTTTTTGGATCTTTGGAGAAAAGAGCGCTGCGGTAGCCCCGTGCCACGACAAGAGAGCAACGCTGCTGCTTTGGAGTACGAGTTGGAGGACGGGAACAACGGAGCAAGACATGCTGCGGTAAGCATTGAAATTGGCAGGTTGAGAGGTGTGCCGCCTCTGCATGGGGTTTAGTTTAAAAACACAGTACTCATTCCAAAGATTGTGGGTTTGCCCTATGACCTGCACATCCATTCACAACAATTTTATGACTGTATCATTAACTGCAAATGTTCTTTAGGGTGCTCCCATGGTGTCACAATACCCACCCACCAGGGTATGCTTCCACTAGGACTGAAACAGCCTAGAACAATATTTAACCTAAAATACACCAAAGCACACCAAATAGTTGTGACTATTATCAAAAAATACAAAGTAACTCAATGAGTGAGAAAAGTTTTTTCTCCTCCTTCCCCACACTGTATGGTTCAATTCGCCGTAGATCAATTTCTTTTTTATAGATGTCCACAAAAAGTCTTGAATCAGGTCCTTTTGTTTATTTTATTTCAAATCTTTAAACATGAAACACAGCAACAGCCGACGTACGTTTCGTCCCCTCAAAACTAATTCTTCCAGGACAAATGTGTAGGACGCTGCTGCCGGTTACGAGGAGCAGAGTACACAGAGAGATGGAGAGAGGACTTATCAAGGTCCCTAGTACAGAGTAAAGCGACATCGTGAAGCGTATCCCTGTAAGGAGATGCATGTACTTCTAAAGAAGCAAACACCACTGCCAGTCTGATTGACATTGCATCCTACACATTTGTCCTGGAAGAATTAGTTTTGAGGGGAGTCAAATAATACAATGCGCTTGAAATTATGGGAATGAATTCAACTTTCATACTTGAGCCTTGAGAAAGCCCGGAGGGGGCGAAACGTACGTCGGCTGCTGCTGTGTTTCATGTTTAAAGATTTGAAATAAAATAAACAAAAGGACCTGATTCAAGACTTTTTGTGGACATCTATAAAAAAGAAATTGATCTACGGCGACTATGAATATTGTTAGCACCAAACTTCAAAAATCCCCATCCCTGATGCTCAAAGAATGGGCAGAAAGTAACCTTGATGTGTCCATGACGTTGGTTCAAATAATGGTCAAATATGCGGAAATAGACCGGAAAAAATTACAAAGTGAAATAGAAAACATATATAAGAAATTGGAAAGCTCTGATTAAACTGATTTAATTACTAAATTTCTAGAGGAAATGGTAGTAAGACTCCAGAAACAGGAGGAAATCATTAAAACCAGGAAGGTACATAAGTTTCAGAGAGATAAAATTGACTACGAAACATGGCAAATATTCACGTTCTCCAGGAAATATGACAAAATCAAAAAAACAAAGACAAACGGATCGCAATATAGTAAGACAGGATGATAAAATCAGTGCGACAACATACATTATGGCGTCTGCCTCAGATTTAAGCTCAGCTTTAGAAAGCAAAACAGATTCAGAGGAAGGCAGGATCGCAGGAGGCCAAACGACAATGCTTACTAAACTAACTCTTGCTGAAGAATTGGATTTTTTAAGATGCGACCGACGCCAAACATTACAACTGACAGCACCAAACTTCAGAACTAACAGAGGAGAAATAAAATATATCAAGAGAGAAGAAAACACCACAGGGGCAACAGAGGGCAAGAAACAACTGAGTACCAAATGGAGACGCAAGTGAATAAAGATGACATTATCAGTAAAACAGTGATCAATTTATCAAGTGTGGTATTTAATGAAGCGGAAAAACAACTGCTATCACTAGGATTATCATATTGCCCAGAAAGTACCTTTAGCTATAGTCAAATCAGAATCAATATTTTTAAATACATCAGAAAATTGAAACTTACAAAATATCACATGCTTAAACCAAACAAAAAAACTGTAACAACATCAAATGGAGCCCGGGCTCATAGTAGTAATCAAGAAAACTTACAATTTTCAGTCACTCACCTTATGCAGGATCTGCAGGAAATGTAAAACAATGATATGGAATTGAATACAAGGCCTTCAACACAACTAGTCATAGAACAACAATCTTTAAACACATATGGACAAGTTGAGACGCCTTTTTAACCAAGATCTACCTTCATACCAATAATGTTGAGTGATGCAATCAACATATTCAATGAAAAGGTAATTGAACAAATTAAAAAGCTCAATCACACCACTCAAAGAGCGCGAAAAAAGCAAAGTGACCATAATAGGAGATATCACAATTTAATCAAGAAACTAAGGGGCATATTCACAAGGAGCCATCGCCGAATTAACGGCACTTTATCGCAGCCAAAGTCGTGATAAATTTACCTCCCTATTCACAAGCCGGTGTTAACAGCCCACAGCACCAGTTTACCCGCGATAGCAGCCGCAAAAAACATCGCCACAGAGGACTCCCACAAATATCGCTAATGAGATGCAGAGTAGGTGTTCACGTGACAAAAGTCGAGACAACATCACACCTCAACATTCTCAACAACCAGCCACATCGGCGATAAAAACACAAAACAGGCGATAAGGCACGTTAGCACTAGGAAATCTACACCTGCTCTGACCTGGTGTAAAGTCGGACGGCAGCTAGCACAACAAAAGGGAGCACAGCCCAGGGCCACATCCGAAGGGCAACAGATGCCATGGAGCCACTCATCATGGGGCCCGGACACCCAAGAGGGCCACAACACCCACCGCCACCAACCCAGGACCCCAACCTACACCCGGAACAGAAGAGTGCCTGTTCACGAGACGCACCAACGCAATGGCAGGGCATACCGGGCACATGCACAACCGCCGTCACGTGGAACAGTACCGTGCACGTATGCTGCATTTACTGGGCGCACTGCCACTGGCAGTGCTGCGGATCAGTTACAGGCTCAGCTTCCGCATTGCCCATGTCACCAGTGTCCAGCCCTGGTTCCACTGCCGAACATGCACATTCGAGTGTCCTATGGATGTCTGCCTATCCAACACAACTGTTGATGAATTGGACTATGACTTGTGTCTGTGCCCCCTGTTGGATCACGAACAGGAGTGTAACCGAGACAGCCGTGCATGGGATGCCTTGACATACTGCGTATGTATTGGTAGTTGTGCATGGGAGATTGTACAATTTCTCGTGTGCAGTGACCACATCGAGGCGCTCCCCTATTGGGCTGTGTTGCGGATCGGTGAGACGGCGTGGGCTGAGCACACCTGCCCGGACCACCTAATGGATTGGCTCACCCTGGTGTTCCTTGAACACGACAACGACGTACTATTGGAACACATTGCACATGAAGCTGCACGGGCATTCATGGACGAGTAACTACGTTCCTGCAGCCACATCCGATTGCCAGCCACAGCACATGGCCCAACAACTTGTTGCATCGTGGGGATTGCTCACATATCCCACCACAACAGAGGACACGTCTGCCTTTGGTCGGGCTCTGGATGCATGTGCGTGGAATAACGCGTGTGTACACACACCTGTGCAAGGTGACGCAGGTCCATGGTCGGAGCAACACAGCGTCGTCTGGCAACGTTGCCAATTTGGACACACTGCTGGGTGAGAGCACACACATGGCAATGTAGCACGACATGTGGACCTGTCGGACCCTCACACCTGATCACTGTCGGCAGAGCAGGCAATCGGCGCACCCCGGAGGCAGTGCACCATGCAGACCCCACGTGCAGTGAGTCGTGCCCCCTCGCACGGAGCAGTGGGCAGACGCCAAACCACACATGACTCATCAAGCAAGGCAAGGTGGGCTGTGAGCGTTGCCATCCGTGATGGATGTTGTCCATTTCAGCCCCAACATTATCTGTACCTAGACATGTACCCATGCTGCGTGTAAGTGTCTTAAGCATGTCCCTGCCTGTTGTGGCCGTTGCCTCATCCGTACTGACACGCACATGCCAATAAAGCCTATGCCACTCCACTAGTGTCTAACTGTGAGGTGTGTTGTTTAGATTGTCCACTCGTGTGCCACAATGAGCATCGTCCCAACACAGGGAGGAAATGACTGACGCATGTGCAATGGGGGTGTGTCCCTTTGGCAAGCTCCACCTCTGTGAGCCAGACATTGTTTTTGGATAGGTGCTGGACGACATGTGCACTTACATGACTCCAGCTATGTGTGTATGGTGTCCAACCTCTGACCATGTGGAGCAATGTCATACATCACAACAGAATGTGTCCACACAGATGTGTGTAAGTCGGTATGCGACATGAAGTTCTGCTGTCACACGTGGTGTGGGATACCACTCCTGGCCTGCCACCGTTTTGGTCACTCCTACACACGGCCCTATTCAACACATGGACATGTGCCTACGTTGGGGTGTTGTGAGATTGCTGTTGATGTGCAATGGGGACACAGCTAGTACTCACCTTCACAGTCATCCAATTGGCCATGTGTCTCAGGGATAGACATGCGCATAGATGTCAGTTACCAGGGTGTACCTTCATGTGCAATCATCGTCCCCACATCCAGCCATACTTCCATACGTGAGTGAACATAGTGATGACACATCTGTGTGATTTAGAATGTTTTATTCACATTCAGGTGATTGATGGAGCTGGAGCTGTACCTGGCCATCCAAGCCCACATCACATGGAAGCCCAGTGGTGGGCCAACCAGAGTCCTTTGGGGATTGCACAGTGATTGGGAAGAGGGAGAGTGCAGTCCGCAGCAGATTGCTGTGTGATTGGCCAGCGGTGAAGAAATGGCAGTCCGTGTCGGGGTCCGGGTGAATGTCGCAGGGTGTTCCGGAGGTCAGTAGGAGGTCTTTCCCAGGGCATGATGCATAGGTCATGACCAGGCAGGGACAGGCCATATGGCGGTAATGGATGCTACTGCCTCCTTCCTCACACAGTAGTTCCCATCCCCTTCTCACTCCCCTGATACGGGTTCTGTGTCCGGTGTGTCCGGTGTGTGTGGCGGGGTGATGGCTGCATCGCTGTGTGCCCCTGACACATCTGACTGCGTAGGTGATGGGGCAGCATCACAGTGTGCCACGGACACATCAGGGGTCGGAGCTGTGTGTGTCGATGTACCCGCTGCAGTCATCTGGGAACGGCTCAGTGGCAGCAATGGCAAGTTGGAGTACTGCAGGGCGTTGCTGTTCCCAGCCGCTACTCGCTGGTGTCCAGCGTTGGCAGACATACTTCCAGCCTGCATCTGCTCCATGGTCCCCATTGCCCTCCGCATCTGTGCCAACTCTGTGCTGTCATGGCTGGTGCCTGTCTGACCAGACAGTTCTTGTATTAGACTCATGGCACCAGCGAGGTTAGCCAAGGTCTGTGACAGAGCATGGTGCGTACAGGGGGTGTCCGATAGGGACTGTACGTGGTCCCTGATGGGACTCAGACACCCATGTATGGCATCGAGTTTGGCTGCCACGAGCTCGAAACCCACACACAGCTGATGAGCCAACTCCACCTGGCAACCCAACACACGCCGTTGGAATTCCATGTATTGGTCGGGGGGTCCTGGGAGACAGCCGTGTTGGTGTGTGTTTCCTGCTGTGTGGTCTGTGCAGGTGGTGGGGTCACCTCGAGGCAGCTGGCCTGGCCTGCTCCTGGGGGTGGGCTGCAGAGGCTGTCCAGCATCCGTTGGAGGGTGTCTTGACATATGTGCAGGTTGTCCTCTTCATCATCAATGGTGGGATGTGTGGTGTGCTCTGCAGGGGGTGTTGTTTGTCCCTCTGCATGTAAAGGGGAGATGCAGGTTAACAGAGTTTCACATGTATGGTGATGATTTGCGGATGTTTACATTCAGACTGCATGCCAATGTACATTGTGACTGTTTGGGGGAGCTGGCTATTTGATGGCAGTCAGTGTGTTTTTCGACTACATGACGGATGTGTGGTAGTACCCGTACATTATCATCACACAGTGTCAGGCAATGCCAGATGTGAGTGGACAGTTACTACGCACGAGCGGAACCTGTAGTGAGCTCTGTCCTCTGGTGTTGCACTTTGTACCACATTGCCTTTATTGCTGATGTTCTGTGATTGCTATGTGTGTGTGCTGCATTGTGGGGGAGTTGCCCCTGCAGCTCTGATTTTGTGTAGCCTTCTCCCTTTGAGGCGGGGTGCCTTTGAATTGTGTGCTTTTCGGGGCCTGATTTGCTTTTGACTTGGGTCATGTGTGCTCGCGGACTGTTTTTGTGGCCTGGTGCATTGTTCGTCTGCTGCGCGTATTGTAAGGCATGGGTTGTGGGTGCACGTGGACACGTCGGAGTGTGACCTGCTCCTTTACGGATGTGATCCGCACTTGGCTACCTCCATGTCGCTTCGTGGGCCAAGTCTTTTTTTGGGGGCAGCTGCCATGCTATCGGACATGAAGTGTTACTTGCATAGTCAGTGTGGGTCACGGAGCCGCTGCTTTGCTGGATTCAGCACATATGCACGGGTCGGTTGTGATATTGGTGATAGGGGGGGCCCCTCTGTGCACATTGTGGATGGGGGCCTACTTGGCATTTCTATGTGTGCTGCAGTGTGCCAAGGCAATCAGGGACATGTTCCACGGTCATTGTGGGTGTGCTGTGTGCTGCGCTTAATTGTGCATGTGTGCCATTGTGCCCATCTCCCCCCGTCCCCCCTGTCCCTAGTGGTTACTCACTCTGTTGCTGTTGGGTCAGGTCGTATCGTGCTGTGTCCAGGCCACCCAATCCTGCCACCGTCTCCTCACTGCTGACTGTGGCCACCATTTGCTCCAGCTCATCCAGCTCCTCCTGTGTCGCAGGACTCCCACCTCCAGTCGCCGTTGCTGCCTTCCTGTTGGCGGCGAGCTTATATTTGGTCTGACTTTTCACATCATGCCAGCGCCTCTTGACCTCCTCCAGTGACCTCCTGGACACTCCGACTGCATTGACGTTGGTGACGATGGTCTGCCATATTTTGGTTTGGGTTGCCAGTGCCGCAGTGGAGGTGCCGAACAGTTGTTGATGGTGTTCGGTCACCCCTGTGACGATGATCTGGTCTTCCTGCGGACTGTACCCGGTCTTCCTCTTCCTTTTGTCCTTGCCCTTCCCCGAAAGCGGGTTTCCTGGATGGTCCTCCGTAGGGCTTGTGGTGTTCGGCTTGTCCTCTGCACTCGGTCCGGGTGCATCCATGTTGCTACGCAGTTTGGATTGTTTTTGGGCTTTTTTTTTTCTTTCTTTTATGGTGCTTTTTCCCGTTGGACGCGTGGGATTTAGAGGCATGTGGCTGGTGTTCGCTGATTTCTGTACCGCGATTGTCCTCATCGCATGATTTCTCGCGTTTCGCATTTTTTCGGCGTGGCGTTGATTTTAACACTGTCATTTGACGCGTTATCTGGTGACTATCGCATGCTACCGCCTTGTTGTGAATTCCACGTTGACACGGGGTTATTTTCCCGTGCTAGGCTGCGATGTTGAAAGTTGCGTTACGCTACTCTTGCGGTAGTTATCACACGTTCTTGTGAATATACCCCTGAAAAGCCACAACCAGATTGTAATACGGAATGCCGACAAAGGCAGTAATATTGTTATTTGGCCAAGATCAGAGTACATGTCGGAGGCATATTTGAATGTACATCACAATATGTAGATGTCTTTTCGCAGGAACATGTGCTTAATTTACCGTCCCTCATTCAAGATATGGGTGACTTCTTGAAAAGAATTTATGTTTTCCCATGGAATCAGGAATACCTTTTAATGACATTAGATGTTACGTTGCTTTATACAAGCATCAACCATCAGGACGGTTTAAATGCTGTAAAATATTGGAACACCAACTTAGGTCCACACTTAAAAAACATTGGCCTATAATTTTGAGTGACCCAGTTATTGGCTCACGGCTCCCTAAAAAACCGACCATTACCTATAGAAAAGCAGCATCTATGAGTAACGCTTTGGTTAAGAATAGTCCAGAGATAACTGAACCCACAAATTGGCTTTCATCTAGGAAAGGATTTTTCAAATGCAATGCCTGTAGAGCATGCCAATTTGGGGTCAGTATGCCACTGTATTGTACCCCATTCCATGACAGGCCAGTTAAGATTGACAATTCTTACTTGCAAAAATTAATTTGCAGTGTATGCCCTTGAGTGTTCATGTACGTTTCGCTACATTGGAGGCACCAAACAAAGTTTACAACATATAAGAGCCATTGTAATTTCTGATCTAACTTATCCGATAGCCCGTCATTTTAAACAAAACCATGACAATAACCTCAGCCATTTTAAGTATTATGTAATTGATATGGTGCCAAAATTGAGGAGAGGTGGCAACCGAGAACTGATGTTAAAACAGTTGGAGATAAGGTACATTTTAAATCTAGACACTAAGTCACTTTAAGTCACCGAATGGTTTGAATAGCAGTGAGGATTTACATACCTACCTCTAAATCACCTAAGACAAATATTTATCCAACAATGATCAAAAAATCAAAAAACAAAAGTTAATTTTTTATTAAGGGGCTTTTATATAGTTTTGAAATAAGTTTTCAAATACATTGCAGCAACATCGTCTTTTGAATGTTTTTGCACTTCTTGCACTTTTCACTTTAGAGGATTTGAGGTTAGCTATAGTAATATGTAGAATGGTAGCTTACAGTCTTTTGCATAAATGTGCACATTTGGCATTGAAATCAAGAAAGGGCTTCGAAAGTTCAGGCTCTGCTCACTTAGGGCGTAACTGTGATAAAAAAGATATTCACCAAAACCTAAGGTCTAATCATGCATTATGCACCTTATGTCCAATTTGCTGGTTTTGCACACATGCTAATATTGCACTGTCACCAAGTTTACTAGTTATTTCTAGATATCTCTATACATTTTTACTATTCTATGTATGTATTCATAAGGATAGTATTTAATGAGATGTGCTTATTTTTATGTGCCCTTATATATATGCATTGTTTTTACGCATATTCTTTGTCTTGTTACACCTCAGGTGTTATTTGTATACAAGCAAGAATTTATATCATTCATTATCATTAATCCTTAAACTTCGTTCACTCCATCAAAAATTTTGTTTTTTCTTGTTTTGTTTCTGTGCTGCAATATTAGTGCTTATTTCCTTTTGTATTCTTTAACCTGCATTTGCTATCTTAGTGCACCTCCTCCAAGTCAAGGGAACAGAGAATGAGTGCTGTTTAAATTCTGTGGCCCATTATCAACCTTCTTTTAAAACCATTGGCTGTCCATGACTCTCTCTGGAGGGGCTGAGAATGAGAACCTCACCAGTGAAGGAAGGGTAAAATGGGGAAAAGAGAGAGAAGACACATATTACTTGCTGGTGCAGGTCAGAATTGACAAAAGCTGGGGTGAAGCAGCATCCACTTGTGGACTTTTTCAATCACTCACTCTTAGATGGTATGAGGAGCAAAGGCTAAATGAGTGAAAGAGAGAGGTAGAGGCCAGTAAGCAGCTAGGGTTAATATGAACTAAATTCAGTGAGACCTGAACCCTAACAGGAACCACAAGCTTACCCGAACCCTGGTTAGACTGTGTGGTCACAAGAGCAGACACTGACCTGGAAACCGGTGTTGTTCTCCAGGATGCCAAGGCATTGGAGACCAAGGGTCAGCAGCTGGTGGATATGCTCCTTAACACAAGGAGACAAACATGAACAACACAAATAAAGGAGCTGATGTAGGGCTTACGCAAAGGAACCATCAAAGAGGAAACAATAACAAAGGTGAAGGACATAGAATGGGGTAGATGAATTGAACAAAACGGAGAGCCAATACAACTACAAATCTTTGCCAGGCAAGGGGCTCTGTCTGTAGTGAGATTATGCTCTGCCACTGGTGTACTGCAAACTGAAATCTCCCAACCTTGCGGTGGTTAGCAGTTTAGCTTTCTGATTCACTATTGCCCAGTCCTGCACAGCTTCAGTCTGTCAGAGTCGTAGTGCAGACACACTTGCACCGGTGGGAGAACGCTTTTCATACTTTTAACTGAACTTTGTTGGCACTTTCTTGATATGTGCACACCACTGTTTGGGGGGAATATAAGTGTGTTTTTAAAACTTGCTTTGTTTGCACTCCTTCCGACACGCTGAACTCACCTGGGATTGGCGGGGTAGCCAATCAGGCTGTTGTGTGGGTGGAGTCAGTTAGAGCTCCCGGCCCTATTTAACCTGGCGGTAGCACATACACACTTGCACTGGTGGGGGAATGCTTTTAATACTTTTAACTGAACTTTGTGGGCACTTTCTTTCTCTGTGCACAATTCGCTGTGTGGGGGGAATATAAGTGTGCTCTAAAAATGTGCTTAGTTCGTGCTCCTTCCGACGCACTGAACTTGCCTGGAATTGGCTGGGGGGTAGCCAATCAGGCTGTTGTGTGGGCAGAGCCAGTTAGAGCTTCCAGCCCTATTTAATCTGGCATTAGCGTGGATGCACAACCGGCATGCCAAAGGCAAACCTGTCTACGCCCGTCCGCATCTGTTCGGGGCAAGGGGCCAGCCATTATGGCCAAAATTTGGCATCTCGTCAAAAGACCTCAGATCCTTATCCTCCATTATTTACCATCTTGAAGCACCCCTTATACAAAAACTGAATAAAATAGGCATCCTTAAAATTCAACAATCAGTCTCCTTACAGTCGGGGAGGTCGCCGACATATACCATTACCACTACCATGGCAGACAATGACCCTCAGCTAACGCCCAAACCTATGGCAAGAGATCTAAACATTGCCCACCTCAATACACACTCTTTGGCTAAACACCAACTCAAGATATGCTATTCTCCTCAAGTCAGAATCCCCTGATATATTGTTTCTTACAGAAACTTGGCTAACAGATGACTCCAACCCTGATATCTTAGTGACTCTTCCAGAAAACTACTACCTACTTAATAACAATAGATCTCAGGACAAAAAGGGTGGAGGGGTAGGCGCAGCTATGAAAAAGCACCTATCTTTCATCAAACTCTGCCCACTACCAGTTCTGATGGCAGAGAATTTGGTAATTAAGTTAGATTCGTCCACCTCTTCTTTTATATGTATACTTATGTACAGCTATATGCCCAGTTTCTTTCACATCTGATGGATGCTCTATCTACCCTAGCCATCGACTATGCAAAAATAAAACTTCGGGGAGACTTTAACCTGTAGGTCAATGAGGAAAATGGCGGGCGCATATCCACTGATCTGTCTAGTCTGAACTTTGATCAGCAGGTGTTTTCTGCCACCCACATTAAGGGCCTTATACTTGATCAGGTTTGGTCACTAAATTTGAGTATGCCCAAACTAGTGGTTGCCCCTTGCACCTGGTCAGGCCATCACCTAAATAAATTTAATAATGGTCTGAAAATAAAACCAAAGTAATATTTGGCACAGTTACTGAACGCGCCAACCTGGACCCCTTAAATGCTCTGGTGGTCCCCACTGAAAAACTATGTGATGACTTAAATTCATTCTTTATTGAAAAAAATTCAGATAGCCCCCCCCCCAGGCCTCTTACCAGTGATGTCCTTTCGAAAGACATAAATCCAATAAAACTGACAGCTTTTCTGGCTATCACTAAAGATGATCTATTGAAGCTGATGACCAAGGTCAAATCTGGCTCCCCTAAGGATATTTTCTCCCCCGATCCAAAAAACTGTTTTCGCCAAGCTTCCCGACCCAGCAATCTCTCTGTTAAACATATCCTTAAGTCAGGGCATGGTTCCCCATACTTTCATGGAAGCAGTGGTAGTTCCATTGTTGAAAAAAGCTAGGGATGATCCATCGGTCTTAAAGAACTATCACCCTATCTCCTTACTTCCTTATCTGGCCAAGATATTGGAGGCCTATATTTCCTACCACCTCTGCTCCTTTTTAGAAGACTGCTCCTTCTTGGACTCTCATCAGGCAGGCTTTTGTCCTGCCCATTCTACAGAAGTGGTCAGACTATCTGTAGTTGATGACATGAGAGCTAGTCCTGTTGGACTTATCGGCGCCCTTTGACACAGTGGATCATGACATTCTAATTAACTGTATCAAGGCCACTGGATTGCAGGGAGTTGCATTAGATTGGCTGACATCCTTTCTATTTGACCGATACCAATCGGTCCGTCTCTTCCCTTTCTCTTCTCCTCCAAGGTCAGACTTGAGCGTGACTTACTGCAGGGCTCTTCCTTGTCTCCCTTGCTATTCAACCTCTATATTCGCCCGTTGGTTCAAATTTTACAGAAACGTAAAGTGAAGGTATATAATTACGCTGATGATATGCAGTTACTGATTAATTTGGATGACTCTCCGGAATCTATTGAGTTTTTTCAGAGCACCATGCTCTACATCCGTGATTGGATGAATTGTCATCAGATGAAGCTCAACTCAGATAAAACTGCGATTGGGATGACTGCACAAATGGAATCCCTCCACCTGACCTTTGGAGATGGGTGCCCCTCCTACCTGAAAAAGTTCAGTCAGAAGCCTCGGGATCATAGTCGATGAAGAACTTTCACTGAAACCTCAGCTTAACACAGTGACTTCGTCCTGCTTCTTTCTTCTCCGAAAGCTGGAAAAAATCTGGAAATTCTTCTCCATTGAGGCCATCATCCAGATAATAATTGCCCTTGTCATGCCACAAATCGATCCTGCGAATTCCCTCTATTTGTGCCTCCCCAAAGGGCCTGAGTCAGAGGCTAGATTGGTTTGGCACCAGCCCAGAGTCTGTCATACCAGACCCCTACTGGTAAAATTATACTGGCTTCCAGTCACCAAGAGAACCCTCTTTAAAACCAGGTGTATTATTTTCAAATCTAGATATGGCAAAAGCCCACCTTTCGTGACCTCCAGATTTTGGAACTATACCCCCAAGCCCAATCTGAGATATGTGCTCCAAAATCTATTAGACCTCCCTAAGTTCAAGAGGAAGAGACTGGGGGGATCCAGGTTCTCCGTGCTTGCCCCGGCTTTCGGAATTCTTTGCCCCCTAAAATCAGAGCCTTGACTTCCTATGCAAGTTTTAGATATCTGCTGAAAACCTGGCTTTTCAGACAGGCATACAGCTTCAGTTCTTGAGGCCCTCCCGCTGCTGTGCTTCTAGCGCCATGAAATCTTTTTGGTGTACGTGCACTTTACAAATTTACTGTAACATAACCTAACATGGGAGCTGATGTTTGAAACAGAGTCCCTAAAGTAAACATTTGGTAAAACGTATCCCTACCCTATGGTGTTCCTGTGTTGGCAAGAATGCCTGAACAGGAGGCTACAGATTATCCTGAGAAAAAGGAGGCAATTGGTCAAGGGAGGAGTAAAGGACAGGATAACGTTGTACCTAGTGCAGTACAATAAATGATGCATACTTCAGTGGAAGGCAATAAGCATCATATTTGCAAATAGTCAGTCTTAGTAGAAATACTTTAGCTACCAAGGGAGAAATTGAGTTAGGCAGTTATATACAGTTATACATAGTCATTACTGTAAACAGTAGTAGAGCCAGACTGAAAGATCATCATAGTTGCTGGAAGACAGTCCAAGGCCCACCCAGAGACTATGTTCTGAATAATGTTCAAAACGTTTGAGGTGTATTAGTATTTTTAGTATTCTTCGTGCTTCTGTGCAGTTTCTGTACTCACAGTCAGCTACTGAAGTCAGAGGACACAGAAGGATTTGTACCACAGTAAGCTGCTGCAGGGATGGTGTTTGCTCAACCACATGGGACTAAGAAGTACAGCAGGTCTGTTACCAGGTATAAAACAAGGCCATTCAGTTCTCGGTGTTAAGGAAAAGGGGCCATCATCAGTAGGAGACACAGTTCGGCCCAATGAGCCCAACCCACTGAGCGATGGCAAGGCAGAAGTTGTGGAAGGCTGAGTAAGGTAAAAGGAAGTTGAATGTTCTCTGGGCTGAAGATTTGATCAAATAGATGAAGGAACTAGCATAAATGTAGCACAGTGCATTGGAAAATATAGTACTTGGCTGCACAAATTAACCTGGCACTTAATATTGATGATTCTCATCCCAGGTGACAACCGCAGATGGTAACCAACCCAACAGTTTAAACTGGATCAAATAGCCTTATCCTTGTTACAAATGGTGTTACTCCTCAGCCCACTGTGCTTCTCAATGTGGGTTGGAATAGTGGTTGAATATATTTACAGTTTCTCTGATAAACAGCTTTAGGCAAGCCCATGATCACTGGATTAGCAGGCAGGCCGGATGGGAGGCAGACCAATCAGAGGCTTCAGAGCTGAAGCAGTGTATAATGTCGGACTCCTTTCAGCAGTGTGGAAGCTGTTTGGGAAGAACCCAAGCCTCAAGCAAAATACCAAGCACAAAGACCTTCCCACCCTGCAAACACTCCAGAAAGTCACAGAGTCCTTTTAACAAACTACCATATGTCCTACCCTCTGCTGAGTGACTGTCAATCCCACACAGCCATAATCTGAGGGGAGGGAAAGTGCAAACAAAATAGACATTGTGTTAACCTCATGGTGCTTACATACCCTGCTTGGACATTCACATCAACTGACCTCGTCAACAATTTTAACCCAAACCTGTTATATTTGCATAACAATTTTATTGTTATAAAATAAGGTTTACCTGACTTCTGCCTGTGGATTAAGCCTACCATGAGGCAAGATTTAAAGTAGCTGGCCAGCCTGTCCTGCTCAGGAGCTTACACTGATAGCATGTAGGGCTTATCTTGCCTGTTGAGACACCTAAAACGTATGAAGCTCTTGCTCTATAAGCTCCTTAAAGTTTCTTGTCATGTGGGAAGACTAGCTATGCTATGACGGACTGTCCCTTTTAAACGCCTTTAGCCTGCCTGGACTGAAGAGGGTGGTTGTAGCTCCTCCCTCCCTTCTAAATGGCACACAGAGACAGGAGACCATGAATAAATTATGTGGTGCGTAACCTCCAAACTACCTGGCCTATCGACTATGGGGCAGTTGTATGGGTCCCAGGTCTGGCCCTGTGACCAGGAAGCAAAACAACTATCCTTGTGGTAACATATTCCTCTTTTGAATCTGCTATAATTGAATATGTAATATAGGCCACTGACGGCTTTGTGGTGCTGCTGGAATCTGGCAGACCACTGTTTGATAGACCTGGGCCTGCTCGACTGGCATGGGATAAGTAGTATCTTATGTTTATTTCCCCTTGTTACTTCCTCTTTCTATGTCAGTAGTCACCCAAAATGCGCTTGAGACAGGAGCCATGTTAAGGCATCTGATGAGTCCCTTCAACCTGCCCTGAAAAGCAAGGCTTGGCAGGGCTTAGTGGTGTGGCAGAACAACTGCTGCTAGCTGCGTCTGCCACGCTGGCCTCTATGTTAGTCTCTCATGCTATTGGAAAAACTCACAGGGCCTGGGTGCTTTTCACAGGCTGGCCTCTGTGCCTAAAAGTGGTAGGTACACATTGAGACTTACGTCAGTGGCTGCAACACTTCCAAACATCCCAAAGAGAAGGTCACCTGGGAGCCAAGATGCTGGGAATTTGCTGGGCAATCAGTTCACTGCCTCTAGGAATGGAAGATATGCGTGCAGCTAGAGCCACTGCGGTATATGGGGCTCAAGCCTTTTAAAGCTGTGGCTAAGTGTTGGAAAAAAGGGAGCACCTAATGAGTGACAGATGTCTGCAGAGGAACATGTCACTACCACTAAAATACAGATAATGTAATTGATGCCTTATACAGCTATCACACTTCTACACACTTTGGTCCAGATTCACTAAGCCTTTTTGCATCGCCCCTGCATCACACAAGGCAACTCAGGGTAACGCAAAGCCTTATTTGAGATTTACAAAACCACGCAAGGCCTGATTTGAAGGGTCGTGTGTGGCTTTATAAAGAAATGTGAAGCAATGCAGCAGCTTGCACTGCGCTGCATTATATTTCATAGTCGTAGGCATTCCATGAGTGGAGCATGGGCTTTCCAGTGCATCCACTAATTGTTTTCACGCAATTGCAGATATACTAAGGTTTGTAAAGCTGGAATTATGTGAAATTGGTAAACCTACCACAGAGATACGTCCCAAAGAGAAATATGTTTATTTCCCCTTGTTACTTCCTCTTTCCATGTGTGATGCATTCTACAGCACACATAGAAAGAGAGCATTGCCTCTAAGGATTGTTTTTGTGCAGGAACGACTGTCAGCATGGGGCAATGGTGCCTGCGTTGGTGCTGGCAGCATCAAATGTGGCACCATTAGTAGAGAGCTGAAGAGCACCATATCTTTGCAAATATGGTGCTCTTCAGCTTGCCTTGCCTCACTGCATTGCTTGAATTCTTAGTAAACTGGCCTCTTTTTTAAGTTATTTGATATGACTGGCATTATTTGGTATAGACTTAAATTAGCTATACAGAAAACATTTTTAGGAGTATCATTAATATGAGCTGATATGCATCGGAAAATAGTAAGTGTGTGGTGCTAGGTGAGGCCAAATTACAGAAACTAAGATATGATGACAATATAAATTTACATATCAGTAGACGTATTGACAATTTGAGACAAAAAAGATAAAGTGTTTTGCCCCAAAAATATAGCTGTTTGGCCAGTTGTAAAGGAAAGCATTATATTTGACACCTCTGGGTCCCAAGAGCTGCAACACATCCACAAGATCGCGTCACATCCGGGCCAAGATTTATTAACATTTTGTGCTGGGTTTGCATAACGTTTGTGCCGCAAACCTGGCGCCAAGTGTTGGGGTGGGATTTAGTGTGCAATGCAAACCAGGATTTGCATTGAAAAGTATCCTAAATTAACGCAAAGTTGTGCTATGAGCTATGTTCTTTTGATGTAAATCGCTATCTATTCACATTTGTAGATAGGGACTTAGGGTAAAACCTTATGCATCCTTGAGGCAGGCATAACGAGGAGAAATATTTTTATTTCTCCAACTTTGCATGTGTGCTGCATTGTACAGTACATATTCAAAGTGGGAAATGTCTTAAGGATAGTTTTTGTCCTGGGAGGGTCCCTTTTGAGTTCAAAATTTATGCTTTAGAGAACGGACGCACTCTTGTCCTATGGTGCAAGGGTGTGTGTTGGTTGATGGCAGGCAAAAAGGCACCAGCACTGGGGGAGAGAAAAAATATGCCATATCTTAGTAGATACAACACATTTTTCTCTTTCCCTTTGATGCAAAGCAGCACAGCAACTTTGGTTGTTGCACTGCTTTGCGTCACATATTAGTAAATCTGGGCCCTGCTTTTCAATATTACTCTTCTCTTCGCAGTGCATTCCATAAAATGTCAGAAATTCTTCTCATTGTAAACAATTCAATAAACATTTTATTGACATGGATATTTTATTGAAAGGTAATTGGTTGAAAATGTTTAATGGAAAAACATTATTAATCTTTTGTAATAAATGTTTTTATATATTTCGAAAATGTTTTAAAAATACTTAGATACCTAAATCTACCCCCAAGCTTAACGCTAACTCTACAATCTTGGTCAAAATCTTAACAGTAATCAACCTTTGCACAAACTGTGTTCCTACACTTACTCTAACCTTGGCTCTCATTCTAAACATGTTCCTAGTCTAATCCAAACTCTGGCACTGTCCATAACCTTAATGCTTACCCTATCCTAATGATATTAAAACTCTAACTCAAGACCTATAGCCTGGACCTTTAGCCTAGATTAGACCCTAATCTTGTCCCTAATCCTTACCCTGATCACAAAATAGGCCCGACTTTAATCCGTATCCAACGTTGGACTGACCATTAGCCTTTACAACATAATAAGACCTCCTTAACCATAATTTTGAATTGATCTTTTACCTTCTGTTCCTTATTTAATTTCGAGTAGGTAGTGGATTTCTACTTCTCTGATTTTCATTTAAATGTTTTTTTTTAAAGAAATTGTTCTATTGAAATGGGTTTTCTCTGAAATGACCTGGGATGACATGTCAGGATACTGCCTGCCACAATCATTTCATGTTGGCACATACAGGCACATGCATCAAGGTAGGATTTTGCGAGTCCTTAATTGCGATTATTAAGGAATCGCAATTAAGGACTCGCAAAAGCCTATGCATGTAGGAATAGGTATAAAAATAGCGATTCCTACACATTCCTTATTTGCGACTCGCAAATTGCGAGTCGCAAATAAGGAATGGCTTCCCATTCATTCCTATGGGCCTACAGGCCCATAGGAATGAATGGAAATTACATGCGCAATTTGCGAGTACCAATTGGTACTCGCAAATTGTGCTATGCAATTTCAAGAGTGCAAGGAGTGTCAAAAGGACACCCTGTTGCACCCCTGAAATTGATCTGTGCACAAATGTTGCGCACACACATGTCCAAAGGACATGTGTGTGTGTAACCTACAACTTTAAAAAATGCATTTTTCAATGTTTTTGCAAATTACCATGAAGTTCAACTTCATGGTAATTTGCGCCCCCTAGTAGCGAAATCGCTACTTCAAAGTGGTTCTTGCATTGCATTTAAGGAATCGCAAAATGCGATTCCTTAAATGCAATCGCAATTTGAGAACTCGCAATTAATTGCGAATTCTCAAATTGCGAGTGCCTTGGCCCTTCATGCATCGCAAATGCCCTTTTTGCTGGCGCAAACGGCCGATTTTTGCGAATCGCACCATTTGCGCTCGCAAAAATGGTTGATGCATGTACCTGTGAGTTCCTCAACAATCCACCTTGTTCAGGTAACTGTTCTATTCTTCCACAACTCCTTCAATATCACCCTCTTCTATATCTATCAGAGTTCATCTCCCTTGCTTTCTTTTGCCTTCTTCGCCTTTTGGTAGTGTCTCCAGCTGTGCAAACACTGCTGCCTTTCTGCAACCTTGTCTGCCCTGATTCTCATATCAGTCAACTGTTTGATCAATAACACAATCAATAGTTCAGTGGCTCCTTTCTCTTGGCCATTGACTTGTCCTGCCCCTACTGGATTTCTATTTCATCCCGTCATTCCAGGCTCACCTGTTAAAATCATTTACCAAAGAGTCAATATTCTTCTGCCACTGGGGCTGCCTAAATTGTATTGAGGTAAAGAGCTGATGTCTTTAAAGACCAAAAAAAGGGGTGGAACAGGATGTATTAGGCTGGACCCAGCATAGATCTGCCAGCCTATAGGCAGTGGAGTATTGGCCAGCTGAAGAATGAGCAAGTAGAGGCATGATCTCAGTGTGACCCCATTTGTCCAGTTCTTCTTGTGTATGCTGGGAGTAAAGATTGACTATCATGGGATGGGGTGTGGACGGATAGAAGTCAATTCCTCAACTCCTGCTGCCTGACTCTTCAGATAAGGGCTAGGTTTGTTGGGGAATCACGAAGGGGAAGAATTAAGGGCTCAGTCTGGCTGCACTGTTGGTTCCGCACAGTTCACATGTCCTTTCCAAGCAGCTCCCCTACCCCCTTTCTTTCTTAACCTCACTGTCTACATCCTGGCGCTTTATTTGTTCCATCTGTCATTTGTATCCCTGTCTCCACTTGCCCTGTTTCGAATGCTGTATTCTTACCTCATTGATTCTGCAACTGTGAATGCCCAGAACTAAGGGCCAGATGCAATAACATTAGTGTTTGCAATTACCAAATGGTGAGTTTTTGCGAATCGCTAATTGGTAATCACAAGTACTAGTGCACTAAAGTGTGTTTTACACTTTTTGCGATTCCCAGTGGGTAGCAAATAGACCTACCTCATGAATATTAACGAGGTAGGTCCCAGTTTGCGACCCATTGGGAATCGAAAAATCACAGGAATGGTGGCCTGCTGGGGTCAGCAGACCACCATGTCTGTGATTGCTTTTAAATAAAGCAATCTTTTTGTTTTTTTAATGCAGCCTGTTTTCCTTAAAGAAAAAGGGAGGGCATTTAAAAAGAGAAGAAACGTTTTCTTTTCATTTTTTCAACCATTCTCAAAGGTGAAGGGGTCTCTTGGGGACCCCTTCCCATTTGCGAATAGAAGTGCAAATGCTTCACACATGTGGCCCTACGTGACATACATAATAAAAATGTGGTTTTAGAAATCTGTTGCTATTTCTGCATTAACTTTTTCTGACCACTAAATTATTTTGTGAACCAACCGATGTACGAATATACAGTTCACAAAATCAGGAATCGCATTCCACCTACATCATTAATATTCATGAGATAGGTTACAAATTGCGACTCACTCCAATTGGTGGCCATCACATGGATAATAGTCTTCTAGAATCAGCAGACCACCATGTCTGTGATCGCCTTTAGATAAAGTAAACTTTTATTATTTTAAATGCAGCCTGGTAGCCTTAAGGAAACTAGGGTGCAT
The DNA here is from genome assembly GCA_963921515.1 of Calotriton arnoldi. Lineage (NCBI taxonomy): Eukaryota > Metazoa > Chordata > Amphibia > Caudata > Salamandridae > Calotriton > Calotriton arnoldi. The sequence continues at coordinate 1,622,647 of CAWUFW010001071.1, forward strand.
TTTGTTTTTAAAAGTTTTCTTTTTTGAATAGTTTGTTTAACTGGAAGACTGATTACTTCCGAACAAACCTTTTTTTATAATCACAAAGGGGAAGGGGTTGCATAGGGGACCCTTTCCCTTTTGCGGATGGGCTAGCACCCGAACATGGGAGTCTGTAACTTTTCAAAGTTCTGCAACCGGAGTACAGTTGCAAAACATTGATACGCAGGGTACTGAATCAGTATTTTGGAAGACCCAGAAACGCCCTTTGCAAATACCGATTTGGTATCTATTTCTAAACACATTTAGCAATTCACAAAATGTTTTATGAATCACTATGGGGCCTATTTATGAGCCGGTTTGTGTCGCTCTTGCACCACGTAATGTGGTGCGAGAGTGACGCAAACATTCCATGTGATTTATGAAGCCACGCAAGGCCGCATTGCGTGGCCCTGAGAGGCTCCATAAATCTAGAGTAAGGCAATGCAGCGCAAATCACTGCGTTACCTTACTCTGCCCTGTAAAGGCATTCCATGGGCATTGTGTGGGTGCCCCCATGCAACTCCCATGTTTTTTAAAGCATTCCCAGATTTACCAGAATGGGTAGACCTGGGAATGCACCAAAAAGATACGCTTTCCCAGATGAGGCATAACGAGGAGAAATATCTTTATTTCTCCTTGTTACTTCCTCCATTCTGCAGCATACATAGAAAGAGGAATATGCCTCTCAGGATTGTTTTTGTGCAGGATGTGTCCCTTCCTACACAAAAACAATCCGGCATGCAATGCAGGCACCTTTGCACCATGGGGCAAGGGTGCCTGTGTTGGCGCTAGGCTGCCAAAAGGACTTCAGCGCAGGCGAAAAGGCAGAAATGTGACATATTGCCTTAAATTGGGCACATTCCTGCCCTTTCCCTGTCATGCAATGCAGTGCAGCAAGGTGACTTGCTGTGCTGCGTGACATTCTCTGTATATAGGCCCCTCTGTGTTTTGTACATAGGAAAAAGTAGGCTACATATTTGCGTTAATATGTCATCGTCTAGTTTATATTTGTACCACAGTAAGACTGGGTCTTCCCAGTCCCCCCCATTTAGAGGGGACATTTGGACCTAGCTATTGATTGCTGCTAAAGGTGGTGCATCTAGGTTACTGATAGGGCTCTGCTGCTCAATACTCGTGACTGGGCAGCAACTCCAATAACTGAACTCGCCCTACTTCCGACCTTAACCTAACCTCCCCAAAAACTTACTGCACAAAAAATCTCTAGCAGAAGCAAGGCTCTAGCAGCAAAGGGATTTAATCTAATTTTAAGAACGTACATCTTTGACTTTTTAAATAGTGGTAGTGGAAATCTCAAAATAAAGGGATGTGCAAGGTGGGGGTAGGGGATGGTGATGGGTAGTTTTCCATGGGCAATGTATCTGCCCTACTATATTTGCTTTAATGCAAAATAGGTATTGTTTTCTATTGAATGACTTTTTACGAGTACGGAAAACATGTAAGTCCATTGCTTGTAAACAATAATAAATAGTGAAATAACAACTCAATAAATAACAAGTGGTGAATATGAAGAAGCCATAACAAATCACCATCTTTTCATATCTGTGTCACACTGTTTGTGTGGGAGTTTATATTTAATTTAAAAGAAAGGGAAGAGTATCTTAAATGAAGCAATTGGAAAAAAGGGTGGGATAAACGAGGCGCTCCAAGAACATCTTCATCCGCCTCTAGCTGTCTATTTTTATCAAGTGTTACATTCATATTATTTATGCTTCAATAGCCTCTGCGTGGTTTGTTAGCGATAATATATTATATTCCCATCATGAAGTATAGTTTATTCTACACACTGCTCTATTCTCTCTGATTGAACTAGCTACAAGAAAGGCCTGTAGTGAGAATGTCTGATTAGAGAGGGCTGGGATACAATGCCCTTAATGCTATCTCATTTCGGGTGTACTTCACAAACACAATGTTGCACACTAAAAAATTATAGTTTATTGTAATGCACATGCTAACATCATTTCACTCTCTCATACGGGGGATTTACTGTGCAAACGCTTCTCATCAGTGTAAAAATAAGACCAGTGGCGTGTCCAGAAATGATTTTTAAAGGAGCACTTAATGGTTTCCACATAAAGCTGGTGGTGTCTACCTACACCGGGAAGCATGCGTGCATGCACATGTGCACTATTTCTCACACACGCACACATATTCACTGAAAAAAATTTAAAAAGAAAGGTTAAAGTAACGTTATAGTTAGGTGCAATGTTCAGTAACAACGTAACGTTTTAAACTCTAAAAAACAGTGAAATTCACCAGTTATAGTTATCTCAAGTAACTGTAACTTGTGCCCTAAGGTAACTATAACTCATGCCCCCGCCATGCACAGTGATATTATTAATGATGTCAAAGAAGATGTAATGAGTGGAGTAATATGTTGGGTATTTAGCAGTGCATAGCAAGGGCACGAGTTATAGTTACCTTAGGGCACGAGTGGCCATGTCATGAGTAAAGTAATATGTGAGGTCATAAGCAGTGCATTGCAGGGGCGTAAGTTATACTTAGCTCAGGCAACTATAACTTCTGAATTTCTATGGTTTTGTATGAGTGAAATCTGAGCCTAACTATAATGTTCCTGTAGCCTTTGTTTTTTTCATATATGTATATATATATATATATATATATCGCGGCTCCGTTGTACACAAAGTACAGCACTCACGGGGGACTTTCTGACCAAGTTTATTGGCACAGGACACATACAAAAAGACGCGTTTTGGCGACTGTCTTCCTCCTATATATATATATTCACTGGAAAAAACATAGGTTTCAGGGACATTATGTTAGAAATTAGTATTTAAAAAACCATAGAAATTCACTGAAAAAACCATAGGTTTCAGGGACGTTATAGGTAGTTGGACATTTCACTCGTACAAAACCAGAGAAATTCGGCCATTATAGTTAGTTGAGCTAACTATAACTCGCGCCCCCGCAATGCACTGCTGATAACGTCACATATTACATCATTCATGACATGGTCAGTGACATCACTGATGACATCACTGATGACATCTCAAATGACATAACTGATTACATCACTGATGACATCATCCAGTGACTGTGTGTTTCTGTAAAGTTTAAATATGTTTTATATATATATATATATGCCAAGGCGTATTGAAGTATGAGTGGGTGTATGAGTATCTGAATGGATGATTTAGTAGGTGCGTGACTGACTGTAAAAGTGAGTGATTAAACGTGTCTTACTGAATGCATTTGTTAGTGAGTAAACTGTGTACATGTCTGTATCAGTCTGTCAGTTGGTGTGTAAGCGGCTGCATGGGTTTATGAGTAGCTACATGAGTGTCTATATTGGTTATTGATTGGTTGTCTGAGTATCTGTATGGGTGCCTGAGTGTCTGTGTATGGGTTCAAGAGTGCATCTGTGAAGGGCTATATGTGTGGGTGAGTGTGTGTATGGGTGTGTTGGTGAGTGAATGGATGTCTTAGTGGTACATGTGTGAGTAACTACATATGTGAAAGGATGTATATGTGAGTGTTAGAGTATATAAATCACTATATGTGAGAGTGAGTGATTGTGAGAGTGGCTGTATGGATGAGTGTGTGCGTGTATCAGTGATTGTATAAGAGAGTAAGTATGTGTTAGTATCTATATGAATAGGCTGTCCGGTTTTAGGCTTAAACCTATAATAACTGATAAAACCCCACCGGAAGGGAAATAGCCCTCACCAGTGTAAACATATAAACACTGAAAAAACCCCTGCACAACCACAAACTAAATGCCATTCAAAGAAAGGAAAAGGAGAGTGAAAGAGTCATTTTTATTTCTTCCTGAAGGGGCCAATTTAATGTAGTTTTGTTATATAAGGTAGCAGTAAGAAAGACTGAGCTAACATTATTCTGCTTGAGTTTTGTTGTTTAGGGATGCCACTAAAATATTGTTTCTTCTTCCTTTTTTCAGTTATGTGGTCTTTGGTCTAAAGATACAGGGGTCAGAAGCATGTTTTAGGTGTTGTTTATTTATTTTATAAACTGTAGAGAATCAGGAAATATCAAAATCATATTTGATTTTTTGGCTACGTTTGAGTCTTTCACTGATAGGAAAAATGTAGGTTTCATTAGAATCTTTCCCAATATGTACCATCACATTTATCCCCAGACAATGGGTAAAAACCCTTGATACATCATCCGCCTTTTCAAGAGAGTCAGTATTGATAGTAGGTGAATTGCCAAACACCTCAGGCTTTAAACATTCAATGCAAGGTATAGTGACAGGTATATGTGAAAAGAGTACAGTCACAAAACATCTGGGATACTGGTGAAAACATGACACCAGACTTTTGCAAAACATGGAACGCACTGTCACTTGGAATGCTGCTGCACAAAATTCTTACCAAGTTCAACAAAGATTGTAGTGATATTGTTTGTATTTGCAGTGATTCAGCTACGTATATAAAAAAGTTGTGTGATGACCTGTCAAAATCGATAACTGAGCTGAAGTGCTTCCCTGTAAGAGATCCTTGCCACTTGTTAGATGGTATGCTGAAAGCATCTTTACAATCTTCAGAGTTAATGAAGAATGCTATTGACTTTTTAGTCCATTCTGGTGCACTGTTTTGTTATGTGCGGAAATATTTCTTATTTTGTGCATTATGTTTCATCAAAGAAAGAGTCATCCCAACTGTGTCACTTAGCTGGTGGTTCTCAGTCCTAGAGGCCATGAATGCTATGTTATCCATGTGGCAACCGTTTACAGAACTTTTGCTGAGTGATGATGCCAAAGGCAAGAAATGTGAGGATCTTTGGTCACATATCGATAGTGATTTGAAAAAAGTACACTCTACTGCATTCTTAGATTTTTACAGGAAAGCATGACTGCTGTAGTGGATATAATAAAAAAACTAGAGTCTGAAAACACCCTTGTCTACCAAGTGTTCAGCATAATAGGTGTAGATGTGAAACATCTCCTTGAGAGTAGGCTGGGCGACACTTTTAGTGACTTTGGCACTGCAACATGTTCCATGTTAGAGTGCTTGCCACTTGGTAAGCAAAGAAATGTTGAGGAGCAATTCAGGAACTTTTATTTTACAATGTATGAGAAATAGCCCTTCACCAACCATGGCATTTGAAGTCAATGAAGCCTCACTGTGGTACTCTGCACAAGTTATAGATCCCTTCCGTAAAGGGAAATTTTCTCCGGAGTTTCAAAAGTGCTGCCTCATTTTTGACCGCTTCAATAACTCTGAGGGCATATGCACCCAGTTCAACGCATAAGTTGCAGAACCTGTCACAGAGAATAACAATCTTCAGGTGCACCAGTATTTGCATTGAAAGCTATGTCAGTGGCCAGGGTTAGCAAATTGGCGTTGTCTGTCTCAAGTGCCAATGTTGAGAGGGCCTTTTCACAGATAAAAGTTTACATGGGAAGGAAAGAGCGAGCGTGCATGACCAAAGACTCACTGAAGAAGTATTTTCTGGTGTACTACGATAAGTTTGATTTGTAAAAATGTATTTGGACCGCATATACACTCTACAAACACTGTCTATATACCATGCACTATCAGTGCAGAAAGCAAGCAATAATAAAAGCAAAAAATTCCATAAACACTAGAAAAACACTGTTTCTGTTGTTTTTAATGGCGCGAAAATGTGTAACCACTGATAACCACTGTTTTTTTAAGGTATTGAAAACACTTGAAAACACTGGAAAAAAACCACCAGAATTTACCAAAAATAGAAACTGAAAACAGGAAAGCCTATGTATGAATAAGTGAGGTGGTGTGTGTATAACTGTATAGGTGAGTAAATGGGAGTGTGAATGATTCTTTGCATGATTAACTAGGTGTGTGAGTAACTCTATGGATGAGTGGCGATGTGTGAGTGTCTGTATAGGTGTATGAAAGCAAATGATAGTGCTGTATTGATAAGTGACTGCATGTATGAGTGACTGTATGGGTGAATGAGTGGACACGTGTGTAGACCTAGGAATCAGTGAGTGGGTATGTAGTAACTTGTATTGGTGTGTCTATTGTTTCGAAAATGGTAGTCTGTATTTTAGAGTGGGTATATCAAACTTTATATTAGGGTGTGAGGAGGTGCATCAGATTATCACGTGGATGATGTCATCAGTGATGTCACTGACCATGGCATGAATGATGTAATATGTGACGTCATCAGCAGTGCATTGCGGGGGCGCGAGTTATAGACATTTACACAGTTTACTCACTAACCCATGCATTCAGTAAGACACGTTTAATCACTCACTTATACAGTCAGTCATGCACCTACTAAATCATCCATTCAGACACTCATACAGCCACTCATACTTCAATACACCTTGGCATATATATATATATATATATATATATAAAACATATTTAAACTTTACAGAAACACACAGTCACTGCATGATGACATCAGTGATGACCCTTGCAGGTCCCACAGACAATTCATTACCATTGGCCAATAGACTCACTCCCAAAATGGAGTTAAGTCCCGACCCCTCAGGATCCAACGCATTTATTATCAACTACCCACCCAACCTATCGAAAAACGCCGCTAAAAAACACAAGCATCACATACTTAGGGCTAGGCCCGAAACCTTAATCTCGGACGTCTACTTTTGTACAAACAATGGTAGTAAAGTTAATGACCTTATTTTCTACACCAGGAAAAGAGCTTGTTGGCGAAAAGTCTTCTACTCTATGCTCCGAAAATCAGGTACCAGAAAAACACCTCATGGTCTCAAACTAACAACAGCGCCTTCGGCCACGCTCAACGCCAATGCCACCATCACCCTCTATAACAATGGGATCATTCTAATCCAAGCTTCCAATGTCAATCTAGTTAAGATAGCTATTATCTTCCCGTTACTCAAAAACGCGGTTGCAGCGAAACCCAACGACACCTACACTCAACCTACCATCACTCAAGATATCACCAGTCCTCCACCCACTACTGTGGGGAGGCCCTCACTCTATCTAAATTACTCTTCGCCTTTAGATGATCACAGTGCGGCTCTGTCCCCTGTGGAAGTGCCCCAACCCTCTAGACCCCCGACTCAGAAGGTAAGAGACATCGTAGGTTCACTCGGCGCACAACTAGCCAGTCCGATTCCATCCGTTCCTCGATCGGAGAGATCCACTTGTGACCTGCTATCATTGTCTTCAGCTCTCCCCACGCCTCATACTATGCTTGAGTCCGGGCAAATACCCTCCTCCGACCATGATCGGTCTAACCCACTCATTCCTGTTAGGACCGTTCATGACCCTCAGCCCAATGGTCATATCACCCTCACCAATGTTCCAACTTTGATATCCAAAGGGCATGGAACTCCGCTAGTTCCAAATGATCAACTCCCTCCCCAGGAACTACTCACCATCACCTTGGACCCCACGAGCTTACACCGTGGTCCCCATTCTCCGCTCACCATCTCAACACACCCTTTCCCCCTTTCAGACTTGGTTACGCGCCTTGATGATATATCTCTCCAGCTGCACCTTCTCACTACTGAACTACATGGCCTGAAAGCCCTCTCAAATGATCTTTTCCCGGTGATCAGCTCCTTCCTCACCTCGGCGAATCTGCCCAGAGCCTCCCCGACTGTTAGAGATCGCATGGGTCAGTTTTTTCCCCCTCCGTCTCGAAAACCATTCCCCTACCTAACGCGCCCTCCCGACCCAGAAGATTTGAGACCTACTTGGCGTCCAATGATCTCAATGACCTTCGCAACTCTTACTCTACTAGCTCCAACTCCAACATGATCCCGCTGAGACAAATACTAACCATCCAATCCAACCTGAACAGAGAACCTCCTCACAACCTTAGAGTAATCAATAAAGACAACCTCACGAAAGTGAACATCATCCAGACGCCTTCCCCCATTAATCCGTTACGACTTAAATGTGTACTACTCAATTGCAGGTCAGCCAGTAAACACGCCTCCGATATCTTCGACCTCATCCAACACAATGATTTAGACATTATCATCCTCACTGAAAATTGGCTAAATTCCGCCTCCACTCCTTTCTTAGACCTCCTAGTACCTCCTACTCACGACATAATTAGGCTAGACAGAGCTCGGAAGCTGGGTGGTGGCCTAGCCTATATTCATAGGAACACACTCTCGATCTCTCAGGTGGAGTCCTCTTCGCCTTCCTCCTGTGAATACCTTTGTCTCAGCATCTCAAGTAATAACCTACTGGTTTGCAAACTTCACACTTTTTATCACCCCCCGGGAGACAATCTCCTCTTCATCGAGCAACTAATGGAAGTCATCTCTGGCAATATCGACTCAGCCGTGTCCCAAATCTTCCTTGGTGATTTCAACCTTCACTGGTCTAACCCCAAGGACCACGCGGTAACTTGCCTTAAAGCATTCTTGATTGATCAAGATCTGATTCAGCACTGTGACCAACCAACTCATAATAAAGGAGAAACTCTAGACCTCATCATCTCGAAAGAGCAGACCATCACATTTGATACCATTACCCCTTGCGATTGGTCCGACCACCACTGCATCCTCTTCTATATTGACAGGGAGGTGTCGATGAGGAAGGCTCAGCCAATGAAATCAAAGATCTGGAAAAGGGACCTCAGATCAATAAACTCAGATGAACTAGCAGCCCACTTCAAATCTGCCCTCTCCTCCCAAGCTGACTTGGTTGAGGTTCAGTTACTCACCGATTCCTACAACTCGACCATCTCCAACATCATGGATGACATTGCACCACTCCAACAAAAAACGCTTTAACAAAAATATCCAAACCATGGTTCAATGACAATTTAAACACGGAACGCCGCAACCTTAGGGCAGTTGAACGATCCTGGAGATCCAAACCCTCCTTGGAACAATTAAAACTCCTTAGATATGTTAGGAGCTTCTACAACAAACAAATCAAGAGCGCTAAGGCAGACTATTTCAGACACCAACTTGGTCAAGCTGCTAAACGCCCCAAGAAACTTTTCGAATTGGTCAAACAGCAATCAGTGGTAGGCCCAAACCACTCTGACTCTGAAGGCAGCCCAACCTCATGCGATGAACTTGCTGCTTTCTTCACTGAGAAATCAAGACTCATCACCATTGAACTCGCCTCCAAGAAGGCCCTACTGCCATCCTCCGGGTCCGCACCACCCCTTGACCTCTTAGAAAAGCGCAAACCTATCTGCCTGAACACTAAGAACAGTGCGTCATGGGGCACCTTTACCCCATTCAATGAAAAGGACATCTTCAAGATTCTTCAGAATATCAACCCATCTAACCACTTCAGTGACCCGTTGCCCCCGGCCATCTTTAAAGAAATCAAGAATGTACTGATCCCCACCTGGACAAGGATTGTGAACGCTTCTCTATCACAAGGCATGATCCCAGACTGCCTAAAAGCAGCTCAGGTGTCACCTATACTAAAAAACCTAATGCAGATAAAGCTGACCTCAATAATTTCCGCCTTATCTCCAACATCCCCACCCTAGCCAAACTACTAGAAAAATGCGTACAATCCCAACTTTGTGCTCATATAGAGAATTTCCAACTCTTAGACCAACATCAATCTGGCTTCCGGAAGGGGCACAGAACTGAATCAGCTCTCACACACGTCATGGATGACATTTTAAAAATGCTTGACCAAAATAATTCCTGCCTCCTGATTCTCCTTGACCTTTCCTCCGCATTCGACACAGTTAATCACGACAACCTCCTATCCATTCTGAAGAACAGGATGGGTTTCTCGGGTCGGGTGTTACAATGGTTCTCGTCCTTCCTCCACCACAGATCACAAAGAGTCAAGGCAAACCACTCTCTCGCCCAGCCCTCTCCAGTACTCATGGGTGTCCCCCAAGGGTCCGCCCTATCTCCTATCCTCTTCAACCTTTTCTTGGAACCATTAGCTAATTCACTAAATTCCATGAACATTCTCTTCCATATGTATGCGAATGACACGCAACTGTATTTGAAAATCTCATCCCCGGATAGCATCATCTCACTCAACACTACCCTTACGTCCACTCAAAATTGGTTAACTGAGAACCATCTCCTGCTCAACACCTCCAAAACTGAATTCCTTCTCATCTCTCCCCCGAACCACATCCCCAAGCTAGACCTCTGGATGAATCACCTCACTGCTTTCAACTGCACCCCTCTCATCATAGACTCAGCCAAATCACTCGGAATCACCCTGGACAAACACCTGAATATGAAAAACCATATCAGCAATTTGTGTAAGGGAGCTAATCACTTGATGCGGACACTTAGAAATATCAAACCATTCCTTCCACAAAAGGATTTCAAGCAGGTGGTCCAAGCGCTTGTCTTGGCAAGGTTAGACTACAGCAGCACTACGCTCTGCGGCCTTCCCAAATACACCCTGCCGCCACTAAGGGCATCACTGAATTCTGCGGCTAGACTGGTCACAGGAACCAAACGAAATGAGCACATATCCCCAGTCCTAAAATCTCTTAAATGGTTGCCCTACGATGCTCGAATTCAGTTAAAGATTGCCGTTCTGGCCAACAATGCTCTGCATTTCAAAACTCCCAGGTACCTAGCGCAAAAGCTTGAACTATCCTGTGGTGGCAGAGCCTCAAGAAGTGCTAACACTTTCCTCTTGAAACCACTCATCCTTAGCAAAAAGAGAACTTGTCACCGAGCCTTCTCCGGCGCTGCCCCAAAGATATCGAACTCTCTTCCACCGGAAGTTCGTAGAATCTCCTCAACGACTGCTTTCAAACTGGAAGTTAAAAGATTCCTAATGAACAAATTCATACCTTAATTTGGCTAGGTTCAACCTGCTCGAAGTCACTGACCCTACAATCATTGTACCATCATCTAATTGGGCTCTTCCTTACTGCATAGTGTGCCCCCCTGCGTAGACCGCTATATACCGGTTTATTGTATTACTCTCCTTGATTCATCTGTCTTGTAATTTTGTGACTATTCCTGTTTTGTAGTCTTATCCGATGTTGTTATTGCATTTATCTCCCTCCTTCCATCCTGTTCTAAAGCACTCTGATATCCTTCGGGATCTTGTTCGCGCTATATAAAACTTTATAAATAAATAAATCAGTGATGTCATTTGAGATGTCATCAGTGATGTCATCAGTGATGTCACTGACCATGTCATGAATGATGTAATATTGACGTCATCAGCAGTGCATTGCGGGGGCGCGAGTTATAGTTAGCTCAACTAACTATAACAGCCGAATTTCTCTGGTTTTGTACGAGTGAAATGTCCAACTAACTATAACATCCATGAAACCTATGGTTTTTTCAGTGAATTACTATTGTTTTTTAAATGCTAATTTCTAACTATAACGTCCCTGAAACCTATGGTTTTTTCAGTGAATTTCAAAGGTTTTTAAATGATAATTTCTAACTGTAACGTCCCTGAAACCTATGGTTTTTTCAGTGAATTTCAAAGGTTTTTTAAATGATAATTTCTAACTATAACTTCCCTGAAACCTATGGTTTTTTCAGTGAATTTCAAAGGTTTTTTAAATGATAATTTCTAACTATAACTTCCCTGAAAACTATGGTTTTTTCAGTGAATTTCAAAGGTTTTTTAAATGATCATTTCTAACTATAACGTCCCTGAAACCTATGGTTTTTTCAGTGAATTTCTAAGGGTTTTTAAATGCTAAATTCTAACTATGCCTACAGAGGTAGGACATGTGAAGAAAGAGGAAGAAAGGCGCAGAAAGAAGCAAGAGAAATGCAGAAAGAGGCAACAGAAGTCCAGAAAGACAAAGAAAAGTACAGAAAGAAGTAAGAGATATGCAGAAAGAACCAACAGAGGTGCAGAAAGAGGCCTTGTTTCAAAGTCATCCTGTGCCCCCAACTTTTTACTGACTGGTACTGGTGGTAACTGACTCTGCCTAACCAGGCCTAGAGCCAGTGCTAAGCTAAAAGACACTTAGAATACAGTGAAAAAACCTACATTCACTAGGGAACACTATGTGTTGGGGTAACCCTGTGATTGGCATGACCTCCTCTGTAAGGCCCTAGTACATAATAGGGCAGGGGGATTAAAACTACCTCTAAGTCAGAGGTGCAGAAAGATGCTTCTTTAAGTAGTAGTCACGTTTGCAGAGTGGTAGAGAAAGGGTGCTGGGCCTCCGACCAGCGCTCAGGAATTCCGCTGCGTAGGACTTACAGGAGGTACCAGGAGGGCTTCTTGGCCCCCAAAGTCCCTCAGGAGTAAAGTGGATTTCATCCCCCATCCCGTAGTCTGCCAGGAGGCGCATTTGCAGAGTGGTGGAGAAAGGGGGGCATGGCCTCCGAAGACTTATTAGCAATCCTACTGTGTGGGACTTACTGAAGGTAACAAGCGGGGTACTTGGCCCCCAAGGACATCCTTGGGGGCCAACTACCCCTCCTATTACCTCAAGTATGTACCCCACAGCAGAATTGCTAAGTTCTCATAACAGGCCATGCCCCCTTTGCCCACCACTCTGCAAACACGCTCCCTGGCGCGCTCTTGGATGGAGATTGAAGTCCCCTTCGCTGCTGGGGGTCCTTTAGGGGCCAACTACCCTACCTCTTACCTCCAGTAAGCCCCACACAGTGGGATTGCTGAGAGGTGGACACAGGCCATGCCCCCTTTCTCCACCACTCTGCAAACGTGCCCCCTGGCTTGTTCTAAGTTGGGGATTAAGTCCCCTTGAATACTGAGGGTCCCTGGGGGCCAACTAGCCCACCAGGTACCTCCAGTAAGCGCCACACAGTTGGATTGCAGAGAGGTGGTCCGAGGCCACGCCCCCTTTTTACACCACTCTGCAAACGCGCCTCTTGGCGCACTGCTGCTCGGGGAATGAAGTCCACTTGTGTCCTGAGGTCCTCAGGGGGTCAGGGTGTTTCTACCCTGCCCCCTTTTCTTGTTTTTCATCTTTTTTTCACCCTTTTTCTTGTGACTCGGTTACCGAGTCACAAAATGACTGCCAACACTTCCTGGTTTGGAGTGTTGGCAGCCAATCAGAGTGAAGCTCGTGCCCGGGACGGTTCACGAACCCTCCTCGGTGCTCAGATATCGATATTTTTATTTCTTGAATTTCTCAGCAACTACTGAACGGATTTACACCATTTAAAAAAAAGAGTGCTTTCTGAACCAAGAGCTACCTTTTTGCCAAATTTGGTGTAATTCCGTTGAGCAGTTTGGGCTGTAGACGTGTGTAAATTTCCTATGGAGATTAACATGGGCAAAATGCGTTTTGGGACCCCCCTTTTTCTCGGCCCCCGCTTGACGAATCACCCCGAAATTTTCAGGACAGGAGCTGACCTGAGTGAACCATTAGTTTTGACAATTTGGCAAAGATTCGTCAAATGGCGCCAAAGATATTGGCAAAAGAAAAAACACTTTTTGAATAGAAACAAGGTCCTAACTATAACTACCTACTGGCGACCGCCAGTAGGTTTTCTATATATATATATATATATATATATATATATATATATATATATATATATAGATATATCTCCTCAAACATATTTCTGTTATCATCTCTACTTGCTTTTTTTTATTTGTTCTACACACACTGAATAAAACTAAGGTTAGAGTACAGTTATACATGAGGAAAGTAGTATTATTTTAACTTTAGATATAAAAAAAAACTCCTGAAAACGCATTAACATTTAAAAGCAAAAAAACTGAAATTCATCAGTTATACATAACTGACATAGGTATAACTTGCACAGTCATAGATTTCAGATGTTATTAATGATGTAATAGGTGAGGACATAAGCAGTGCTTAACAGCGGTGCAAGCTATACTTATTGCATCATGCTTCCCTATGGAGACACCAATGAATTAGGCACCACCTCCTGAGGTGTCCAATAATGACAGGTAATTAGTTTGCATAGTGCCCTATATAGAAAATGTTGATGCGGTGTATCCCAAATGACACTGTGATTGTACATTTAGGAAGTTAAAGATATGTGATCTCTTTAAATGTTCTCTCTTGGTAAGTAAAGGAAAAATCATTCATTCATTTATAAATAGATTTAGTTGATGGTTTTCTACATAATAAAATCACCAGCCAAAAAATATTGCAACATCAATATTGCAAAATTAAAACAAGCTAAAGAATTACAGTTAGAGCATGGCCTGTTCGGCCAAGATGGAGGACATCCCTCCATGAGCTCTCAGCTGCTCGGATGAGACTCCATCCCCATCCTACTCCTGGCAATGCATAGCTGTCTTCCCATGGGGCCGGCCTGTCTCACATTTAGCCCCAGGACCCAATGGTGGCCTCTGAACTGCAGGACGGGTGTGGTCTGCCGAACCCTACGTGTTGCTGCTCTGGCCTCGGACGACTGTAGAGCCCTCCTCTGCAGGAGCAACTGTATTGAAGCACCAGGTCATGGGCCCCTCGCTGAGTGTATTCCCCCGTGGTGTGGCGACCATGTGAAGCTCGCGGGGTCTGGAATGAAAGCCGGGTATGCTTTGCCGCACACCCCCGCATTGTGGATCTGGCAGACATGGAGCATTTCTCTGGAAATTGTTTCTGCTGAATCCCTTGACCTTTCTGTGGGGAATAGACGGGGTCGGCGGAGATTGGCTCAAGTTTCCACCAAGTGGGGTCCCTCCCTTCCACATCTCATCTTTGCTCTTCTCCCCGGGGCTTGACGACACCTGCCATTGGGCCCTCCATGTGAGCTGGTTGTCGCCTTCTTCACCTTTGTGGGTAGGGGACCATGGGCCACCCTACATCAGCCACCCAGAAGCGCACCTGGGGGGGTTATTCCCATAATGATCCAAGGGCCTGTGCGGTGGTCTGCTCGTGCTGCCAGGGGGATATCCCACCTGTGCAAGTGGGTTGGGCCCCATCCCCCTTCCTCTTACTCACCCCTCACTGCCTCCCAGTGAACTGACTTGGCGCTTTGTCACCTCCCCTGCACAGACATTGACTCTTCAGAGAGACAGATTGGTGGACTTTTGCTCTGCTTATTGAGCTCTGATCGGCGTCTTGGCCTCATAATGCGGCAGGGGGGCCCCACCCTGCACATGCACCCTCAAAAATGTATGAATTTACAGCCCCCTGCATCCAAGCTGAACAGTGCAGACGCTCCTCCCTCTTCGTTGGCAGGCCAGCCCAATACAACAGACATCCTTCTCGCCATTCAGACTTGGAGACCAGGGTTGAGGAGGTTGGTGTGGATGTCGCGCTTTTATGCCAAAATCCCTGCAATGTCACAAATTATGTCGCTGGTACATTAGGACATATCTCGGATTTGGAGGACTCCATGTTGACGCTGAAGGTGGAGCTGACCCGCCTGACCACGGTGTCCTATAGCCTGGAAATGCGAGCCGAGGAAACGGAAAACTGGGCCTGGCGGAACAATCTTCGGTTTGTGGGCTTCCTCGAGGGGGCCAAGGGAGCAGCTCCTGAGAGTATCATAGAGAAATGGATCCTATCTGGGGTTTCTGCAGTGCACTTGTCCTTGTGCTTCATGGTGGAACGAGCCCACAGATTGTTGGTGGCGGCCCCTCTGCCCGGGGCTTCCCCTCACTCAATGATAGCAAAGATCTTGAATTACAATGACAGAAATGTGGTTCTCAGTTTTGCCCGTGAGCTGGCCTCCACGAACTTTCAGTCTGTTCAGATCCTGGTTTTCCTTGACTACACTCAGGATTGTTAAGGCAGTCCTGTCGACGCCATGAACGCTCCTGGCGGAAACATTATGAGGAGCATGAAAAAGACCTATACAAGACGGCCATCATAGAAATCAGAATAGCCATCAGGGAAGATAACTCACGTTACTGTACAAATAAAATTGAGTATATTAACTCCTCAAGAGAACTTTTTAAAGTTATTCACTTGCTTGCAGCTCCTCCAGCTCCATCTGAAACAGAGGGCTCACAAGAGTTCTGCAATAAGTTAGTTGTATTCTTTCAATCTAAAATCATGAACATCTATAAAGAGTTTGAACTCTCAAACACAGAAACTCAAATGTCAGCACGGTTAAGCTTGTAGGCTTAGTTGAGCCTTCCAGAAACTTCAGAGGCTGAGGAGAAACACTTAGCGGTGTTCGCTTGTTTTCCTCACGTCACCTTTGAACAGAGTTGCATTTTCTTAACATAAAATCCGGATCACCATTTGAACCTTGCACCCTCCCAAAATTCTTCAATTGGCAGTCAGTAAAATAGCTCAACCATTAACATCTATTATGAATAGACGATGAGCTCAGGTCGCTACCCATGTTTGTGGAAAGAGGCAGCAGTGAGGCCACTACTTAAAAAGTCCAAACTTGACCCCAACAATCTTAAGAACTATCGCACTATCTCCTTGCTTCCCAACCCAGCCAAGATCCTGGAGAAACATCTAAACCAGCATCTGATGCATTATGTGGAGGAAGAAGGACTGTTGGATGTGTCACAATTCGGCTTTAGAAAGAGTCATGGAACAGAAACTGCCTTTGTATCTGCAACAGACAATGTTAGCTGTCTAGATGACTCAAGGCAGGCTGTGGCTCTGATCCTTTTGGGTCTATCCACAGCTTCAATTTCATCTCACCAGCCCTGCTTACTGAACAATTAAAGGAACTGGGATTAGAAGATGCGGCACTGGATCTGCTCATCTCCTTTCTCAAGGACAAATCCCAAAGGGTGATCATGAACCAATTTAAATCCAAACCTTTCTCCTTGTTGTGTGTGGTCCCTCAGGGCTCGTCCGGAGCCCTACATTGTTCAAACTTTATGTCTCCCCAGGGGCTAAGCTAATTCGCTCATTTAGGCTGCAGGCTCATTTGGGCTGACAACACACAAAACAGTGTCTATCACAAAAGACATGGATGCCATTGCAGTTAATTTCAACAACTTCATGAAGGCAGTGGCCACATGGATGGGCAAAAACTGTCTGAAGCTCAACAGTGATAAGACGGATGTTCTGATCTTTGGGAGCCAACCAACTTTATGGAACCATAATTGGTGGCAGGTTATGATGGGGGCATTACCTACTCCCACAAAATCAGCAAACAATCTAGGAGTAATCCTGGATAGTGATTTGTCATTGAATCTTCAGGTCAACCGTACTGTTGCGACCTGCATCTGGATTATTAGAACTCTTCAAAAAGTTTTTCCGTTCATTCCTCTTTTTGCTTGCAAACAGGAAACCCTAGAGCTTATCTTATCCAGGCTTGATTATTGCTATGTGCTTTACCTTGAGATTAACAAGACAGCACAAACTAAGCTGCAAATGGTGCAAAATGCAGCAGCAAGACTCCCCCAAGACATCAGTCGGTCTCTAAAAGTTTAGTCGATCTTCACTGGTCACTGGTGAAGAAGCGAATTATGTTTAAGGCACTGTGCATTGTTCATAAGGCCCTGTATAGTGCGAGTCCTGGATAAATCAAGCATAAATCTGCGCTCAGCAGAGCACAATCTAGTTGTCATCCCCAGATTTTGTAAGAAAAAATGGGGAGGCAGGGCTTTTATGGTGGCAGCAGCTAAGCTCTGGAATACATTTCCTTGTCACCTTACTTGCCTAAAGATGCATACTCCCTTCATAAAGGCTTTAAAAACCTGGCTCTTTACTCTGTAAGGAGATAAACACTAACTGCGTAACTTTGAGCCAGTCATCATTCAAGTTGTACCTCAGGACTAGACATTAGTGCCTTGATGCCTTGGGGCATTTGGGTGCTCATATACATTTTTTCATTTAATTTCACTTGCCTTGTGCAGCGTCAACACAAATTCTTCAAGGCTGTCAAGCAAAAGCTGCGAGCGATGAACTTATGATATTTGCTTCTATTCCCAGCCCACCTTCAAGTGATTCATGCTTTCAATCCCTCTTTTTTGATACCCCCGAAGCAGCATGGGAATGCTCCATGTAGAGCCGACACTTGCATAGAACTTCACCTCCCGTTGGAGGGCCATGCCCTTGAGAAAGCTGCAGTTGGCGCTGTCTGCCACTGCATCCACGGCAGACGAACTGGCTCCTGCAAGCATTGCATCTGGACTGGGTGGTCTCCTGCCTCTTCTACCACAGATGCAACCATGGGTGGGCCTTCCCCCTGACAGACTTGGTGGATTCGACTTCTGCTTCGCAGGGTAGGGCCAACGGGGCCTGGACCTGAAGATGCCTCCACATTTGCTTATCAGACTCCACTGTATAACTGTGCCAGCAGCACAATATCCTTTTCAGTTACCATCCCCGATGGGAGGACATGGTTTGTATTGCTCCAAAAGTTGTTATTCTTTTGCTTGTGAGTTATACTGTTGGGGCGGCAGATGCTTCTTGGGATGAAGTGTAGGGTGAGGGGAGGTTGGGGGGTTTAATCAGGGTGGTTTTAGACAGGCTGCAATCCCTTGGTCCCTTCTCTTCACTGGATGCCCATCTGGGTTCCGCCCAGACCCATGTGCCCCTCTTGAGACTTGATGGCTCTTAAATTAATGTCATGAAATGTCAACAGTCTCAATGATCATATTAAACAGAGTGCAGTGTTGTTCTTTGCGAAATGCCATGCCCGATGAGCTCCTACTACAAAGAATGCACCTTCTTGGTACCCAGTGACCCCTCCTGGCCCAGTATGGGTACGGGTATGATAAGATATACCACACTGGCCACACTAAGGGCTCTTGCGGCGTTGCTATCCTGATTTACAAACGCCTCCCCATGGTGGTCACCTGCAGCTCTTCGGACCCTCAGGGTAGATAGGCTTCTGTTGAGGGACCAATTAATGGTCAGGCCCACAATTTGTTGAGCGATTATGTCCCCCCTCAGCTGCCTGGTCCTACATTAGATGCGGTGAAACAGGTATCGGCGGGCACCATCTTGGGCAGGGATTTCAATATGATGATGTCCTCCTTAGCTGACAGTTCGAGGGCCTCGGTTGACTTCCCACCAGCGGCTTCCTGCCTTGTGGACTGGCCTTTTTGATGTCTCGTGCACCTGGAACCCTTTCACACAAGCATACACTCATATCTCTGCAGCACATAAGACCAGTTCACACATCGTCTATGTCTTCATGCCCACAACAGATTTGCTCCTCACTAAGGGATTGGGGATCGAACAAAGCCTGTCTTCTAATCCTCCTTGACCTCTCGTCAGCTTTTGATACGGTCAAACATGACAACCTCCTTGACTTACTGGAAAGCAGGATAGGACTATTATGTTCAGTGCTAAACTGGTTTACCTTGTTTCTTCAAAACACAACACAAAGAATTAAAGTCAATCAATCCATCTCCAACTCTACTCCTATCACACTTGGGGTCGGTCCCACAGGGGTAAGCGCTCACACCCACACTCTTCAACCTGTTCATGGAGCTTCTAACGGAAATGCTCAAATCATCTAACATTCACTATCACATGTATGCCAACGACACCCAACTGTACCTGAAAATCTCCTCCCCTGAAGATATCAGGTCACTCAACACAACCCTACTCAAAACCGAACACTGGCTGACTTCCAACCATCTCAAGCTAAACTCCATCAAAACGGAATTCCTCCTTATCTCTCCACCTAAACAGGCTCCCATTATCGTCGAATATATGAAAGACCTAATGGCTCTCAACTGAATACCACAACATCAATGACTCCACAAGATCTTTGGGAATAATACTTGATAAGACCTTGAACATGCAGGAGCACATCAGTTCAGCCACCAAAGGAGCAAACTTCCAAATGAGCTTCCTAAGAAAGATAAAATCCTTCAATCCCCCGGATGACTTCAAGTCTGCTGTTCAAGCGCTAGTCATTTCCAGGTTGGAGTATGGTAGTGCAACTCTCTGTGGTCTATCAAGCTACAAGTTGGCACCGCTTAGGGCCTCTCTGAATTCGGCTGCATGTCTCATCACAGGATCCAAAATAAATAACCACATCACACCGGATCTGAAATCCCTAAAGTTGGCTTCCATTTGAGGCTAGGATACATCTTAAAATTGCTTCCATGACCCACAAAGCCCTTCACCTTAACACTCTTTTGTACCTTGCCCGAAAACTGAAACACTAGGGTTATTGCAGCTCTTCTAGGAGTTCCAGCACCTTGCTGCTGAAACCACAAACATTCCAAAAATAGAAAACCTATAACTGAGCCTTCACTGGTATTGCCCCGAGAATCTGGAACTCCTTGCCCCTGGAAACCAGACTGAATTCATCAACGGCGTCTTAGAAAAAAGAAGTGAAAGAACTACAGATGAATAGATTATGAACTTGAAATGTACCATCTTCGTACTCGGGAAATGTTATGATGCTTCCTCCTTTTAGGGACTTCCTCTCCCAGACAGGCGCTGCTACACCCGTTTTTGTTCCTGAACTTATGGTTGTTTTCCACACCCTTATTTGTTATTGCTTTTATATGTTCTTGTATATCGGTCCTCCTATGTACTCCTGTATCTTGTATACTCTTGTTGTTGTTCTGACCTACTTGTCTCTCTCTCTTTTATCCCTGAACATTTGTAAATCGCTCTGATACCCTCTTGGGGTTCCATAATCGGGACCAGAAAAATTGTCACAGATCGACGGCCTGGAAGCCCGCATAGCGTGGGTGGAAACTCAGTCTGCCACAGATGCTCTTGAACCACGTCTGCTTGTGTTGGATAGACTCACGTTGCAGCAGTTATGCCTTGATGAGGCCAGGCAGTGCTGGATGGTCTCCCAGAGCAGGATTTATGGCTGTGGTGATAGGTCGGGCAAGCTCCTTTACTGGCTGGCATCACGCGGCCCAGCTGACAGGGTGGTTCCTAGTATCTGGGTTCCTGAGCGGGTATGGTCACCGAGACCCATGATATCACAGCAGAATTCGCTGACTATTACTGCACATTAGGAGATCACCGCATGTGATATACCACATGAGTACTCTTCCCCTCTGATTGCGGATTTTCCACTGCGCTCTCTTGTGGTGGCTGATGCAGCTGACTTGGATGAAACATTCACCCCTTGAGGAAGTTGATGCCGTGCTTTCAGGCATGAACTCCAGCAGGACACTTGGAGCTGATGGCTTCTCTGTAGAATATTACAAGAAATTTTGGAAGGTGTTGTTGCCCCATTTTTTGGCACTCTCTAGTGATGCAATAACCAAGGGTCACTGCTCGGTAGAGATAAACAAGGCGGCCATAGTGATCCTACACTTGGCGGGGCGGTCGCCAGTGAATTGCGCGTCTTATTGACTGATTTCACTTTTTGACTCAGAACTGAAAATATATGCCAAAGTGCTGGCTAACTGTCTCCTCTGTGTCACCCCCTCGCTGATCCAACCTGATCAATGCAGGTATATGCCACACCGTATTGCATGTCACTGTATGCGCAGGGTGCAGGTTATGGTGGCTTACCATCATTTGTTGCCAACGCTCTTCTTTTTATAGACTTCGAGAAGGCTTTTGATTCCCTCGCTGGGATTTTCTCTGGGATGTACTGGCTTGAATGGGCTTTGGGCCCCATTTTATATCCTATGTATGGACCCTGTATGTCGGTCCCATGGCCAGGCTTAGGGTGAACAGTTCCCTTTCTGGGGTGTTCCCGATTCCAATGGTGACCAGACAGGGATACCTACTGTACCCCATTCTCTTCACCCTCACGATTGAGCCACTGGTGACGTGGGTTCGCTATGACTCACAGCTGCGGGTCGTGGAAGACCGTATCGCTCTTTATGCCCACGACATACTGCTCTTTTTGAATGACCCTATGGTTATGGGCCCTAGAATATTGCACAAGCTTCACCTTTATGGCCAGGTGTCTGGTTTACTGGTTAACCACTCAATGTCCCTGTTGCGCTCACTGACGGGCTTGTTGCAAGACCATGCTTGTAGGGCCTCCTACCTCTCTGGAGGTTAAGCTTCCTCTATCTTGGCATTTACATCTCCCTTCTTCTCAATCTTGCCTGGTCCTTGAGTCTGAAGCCCCTGGTGGCCCGCATGCACAAAGATTTGGAGCGATGGTCTTCAGTCCTCACTTCCCCTTAACATCGTGGGGAGGATTGGCTTGTTTAAAATTATGCTGTTGACACGCTTCCTATATGTTTTGCAAAACTTCCCCCATAACATCCCCAGCTCTTGGTTTTCCTCCATTCAGGCCTCAAAGTGCCTCTTCCTTTGGGCCCATCCGGTTCCATGCATTGCATTCGGTAAATGTATACAATCCACTTCCGACGGGGGTAATACGCATGCTTTTCATGAAAATTACATGTATATCTCATGAAAATCTTTCATAATATCTCCCACAATACAGGGACAGGGGTGAATTGATTAAGGATTTCTTCACTTTGATAAGGAAGGGGAATTTGATTGCCTGTAATAGTGTATATCTATCTACCAAGATAGAATTCTTACCTGTAGTTTAATTCTTCTTCACAGAAAAAAAGTTCTGCATCTCATTGCAATAGTATGTGCCCATTGGAGGACCTAATCATTAGTAAGGGGTTTGTGGGTGCCTGGAAAAAGTTACAATCCTGCATTACTCTAGCTAAATTATTTGCCATAGGAGAGCCTACCTACTTGACCTTAGTAATGGCCCTTTTATTCCCTTTTGCTGGGCACTGCACAGAGTGACTTAAATGTCTTTGATCTCACTAATCGCCACTCGTTAATGTTAAACTTGTGTTGAGTGCAGGTTTATGGCTTGGCCTGTAATATGAGGAAATTGTTAAAGTGAATGGAATCCTAGCATCACACCATCAGTTCTGAAGAATTTAAACCCTTCAAAACCAGCTTAGTCTATATGGTCAAACATGCACATTCAGATCATATTGGCTTCTAAAAAAATTGTGCATGCCCTGCTAGGTAGTTTTATTTGTAAGCCTGTAAAGTAAAGTCATCTACTACAAGAATGTGCACATTGTGATATACTTGTTCCCCTAAAGTTTGAGGAAATGCGTTAAAAAGCACTGTTATGGTTAGGGGTGTCACTTCTGAGTATGCACTCAAATGACTTGCTGTCAAGGATCTCGATAGGTTCGCACACTGAGGTATGAAAAAATGCAAGTTTATCAACCATTTGCCTTTCTATAGTCTTATTAACAGACAAGTAACATGTGAGTATTGTTGTATTCCTCTTAGGGTATCCATAAACGGGCTTTCCAGTATCATGTCCTTATATAGGCACAATTCGCCCTGCCCTTATATAGGCATAAAATCCCAGCCCTTATTTAGGCATTAAACCGTGCTCTCCAAATACAGGCATGGTCTCTGACATCCGTCCACCCTAACGTCACAACGAGTTCATGAAGAACAGACCCTTAGGCTGCGGGAGTTTCCCTAGTCCAGGACTATTGATTTCTTCAAGGACTCATATATTATGCATGAACCATTATTCCTTAGCGGGTTCATTCATGACGTCTTTCGCTGTCCAACTCAACATTCTTAGGTGCTCTCAGGTATAAATATACCTTCCCTAGCCCCTGTAAACCAGAGGAGACCTCGACTTCAGAGGAGCCCGTTTCCCGGCCTGATGCACTGAGAAGACGCTGTCATCCCTGCACGCAGAGAGTCCAGCTTCCAGTGATCTGACTTCCCTTGTGGGGTGTTGGAGTTCGAGTCTGGCAAAGAGATTCCTACCTCTCTCATTCTTCAGGTATGGAGCTGACTAGAACCTAGAGGGACTCTTGGCATACTAGGCATACTAGGCATACTAGACTTAACATACTCTTAGTATACCATAGTAAGGAATACTTCACCTACTTCTTCCCTTGTCCTACACCTAGGTCAGGTTAGGTACATTGGGGTAGAACTAGCTTAGCAACGCATCGTATGAGTACTCGCATTTTTAGTCTGTGTTATTTGTGTAACAGCATATGTACTAAAAGATAATGCTCTCGCAGTATTATTTATTTCTACTGCTCACACGGTACATTATTTATCTCACATACTGTCTTGTGATCGTAACAGCACATTTTACTTACACCAGAAACAAGACTGTTCAATAAAACCTTTATTGAAACGCCCGTCTATTTCTTTCTGGTAACTTGGAGAAAACTAAGCATGCACGACTGAGCTGAGTGAAATAGTTATCTATTGTTTCCACGACTCTGGGACACGTTCTGATTCTAAAGGGAAACACAGTGGTCATGTTTTGCGGCTGCCAGAAACTACTCCTTCTTGTTGTCAAGGAGTTTCTAGTGGCCTCTGAGCTAGCTGGCACAAGTAATTAAGTTTAATATACTCGATAGGGACATACTGACCTTAGTCCTATGTCAAACCTATAGGATATATTATTCCAATGCGCAGAGCCTATTAGGGAAATAGGAGCTACACTACATGGCGCCCAACGTTTGGTAAGGCAGTAATTCAACGTTAGATACTGAGTAACTCAGCCGTGCTTTTTCTCTCAAGACCCCTACCCATATACTCCAAAAGACGTCTGGAGTGGGCAGGGTTAAGTATCCACCACGGCTACATAGGGCAGTACCCTATATATTAGCTGTTTGGTTTGCTCAACGTTGAAGGATACAGTGTTCCACAATATTGTGCACCTTATCTTTGTTTCCTTGAAACTTGTTCTACATTTTTCAACCAACAAAATGCCTGACTCCGACAATGAAGCCGGAAACGGTGGAGCTGCGGCTGACCCAGTCGTAACAGCTTTTAACATTACAGGTTTAAATGAAACCGAGGACGGTGTCATAAACATCCATCCGAACTTAAGAAGAGCCATCACTCTAAAACTTATAAAACATGGCCTACCACCAAGAGGCGGTAGAGCAGTTTTCGTGATAGAGGCACACGAATCCTTTCAGACAGAGTTATTCTATTCATGGGTAATATTTCCTGAATCAAATTCAGTAACACACATGTTTCACTTCTACAAAGAAGATGAACCACCAGAGGAATACATTCCTTTCGAGGATATAGAAATTCCATTAACATACCAGGAGCATCAGCTCTGGTTTAAAGGCGCCCTAAACCATCACAAAAACATTACCAGGCTCGGGCCACTAGTTAGACCAGGAGCAACATGGCCGATTCTAGCCGGCTACACACCTCATCCAGACATTGAAGAGATATCAGACGAGGACTTACTTACTCAACTCACAGAGTTAATAAAAATCTACAGACAATTGGTCCAATATGTCATGCGGACTTTTACAGTCCGACCACCATTGACATATCCAAATGCAACTCCCCAACAGGGGAATACACAAAAAATTACACCACAGACTCTATACGCAGTCATGGGTAAAATGCCCACAAAACGTGAGCAAATTCCATTCTGGATAGCTGAAAAAATTACTCAAATCGAAGCAGTATTTCCAAATACTAGCCCGTATGAGAAACACAGAATACTGACAATCAGTTTACCAATGGGGATCACACCACAACTGGAAGACTGCACCACATGGGGCTCAGTCTTTGCTGCCATCTATACTAAAACACATGGCATTCCGTCAATTGCGGTAATACCTGACGTCCTAAAACAAATTCAAAACGAATACGGGGCAGAGCCTGCTCTAAATTTAGGTATGAAATTACTGAAAGATTTCGACCAGGTCTCAACAATAATATTATCTAATATTAAAGGGGAGGCAGCAGCAGTGGCGATCCGCCAAAAATTAAGGGAATTTGATGTTACAGAACATCAAACAGAGCTACCCAGAATTATAGAACAATCTTATGCAGAATTAGGCAGAGATAGTTTGGGTGGAAGACCAGTGAAGCCGAAGCTATCTGAAAGTCCTGAGAAGGACTCAATTAAACAAACTCCTACATCTTCTAAAAAGAAGTGGGAGTCTAATAAACAAAAATCAAACGAGAAACGTTCTCAATCCCGAGGTAGGTCTCCTCAAAAGGAGCCCTCTGAAAGGAGGTATAACCTCAGGAATAGGGATAATTTGAGAAAACCTGACAGGTATCAAGATACTGATACACGTTCCTCTCGTCCCTTTCAGATCTCATCACAGACTTCGGAAAGAAGAGGACGATCAGAACATAAAGAATAACGCGTGAAATCGAAAGACGACAAACACGCTTCAAAAACCAAAGTAAAACCTCAATTCTCCAAAAAGAAAGTAGCAGGTCTAAAGATCAGACATGCCGAGAATACTGAGAACACAACTCAAGAACGGAGAATGGGCTCAGACAATGCTGGAAAGTGCAGCAGAAGTCACAATAGTTCACCAGAAAGTGAAGGAACTTCTGGAGATAGTGGACTTGAATGAGTACATCACAGTTGAGACTGTAGACACCAGGGTTAGTACTCCACAAACGTTATATGAAATAACACTCCGGATGGAGGGAGACAAACCTAGACAGGTGAAAGCACTTTTTTGGGAAAGACTATCAAGAGGCTATGACATACCTCTAGCAGAAAAAGACTGGCCACCACAATTTGTCAGGGAGTGCCCACATGGCGAGGACATTATTATGCCTGCCTTCTCCAACCATATTCCAATTCACCTAAAATATACATATGCCAGGAAATGGGCAGTGGCCCATGCCCCAGCATTATATAAAAATCATGTAGGATGGGATGAGGACTCACCTCACCATAAAATACATCTGAAACATGAACCTACTGCACAAAGGCAGTACCCAATAAAGCAAGAAGCTAAAAAACAGGTCAGGGAGATCTTAGATCAACTTGAATACCAAGGGGTGATTGAAACATGCACCTCCTCAATGAACAATCCTTTGTTTCCTGTCTCCAAACCAGACAATACATATCGTCTAGTTTTGGACTACAGACACCTAAACACTTGTTCTAAAACTTTTGCAGTACAAAATGCACATAGCACAGCATTAATGAATAACATTATGCGTAAAAAATATAAAACAACATTAGACATCTCAAATGGTTTCTTTTGTCAAAACATAGCACCTGAAAGCAGGTACTTAACAGCATTCTCCATAATGGGGACCCAGCGTCATTTTTGTCGACTCCCACAAGGGTTCAAGAACAGCCCAGGTATATTCTCAGCGAGGGTAACGGAGTTACTACAAATTTATGACAATGAGGCATTGTCCTATGTCGATGACATCTATCTGACAGACGATGACCTGAACAAACACTTGAACAGGGTGAGCACCATTATACTGGGTTTCGCCTCTGAGGGCTACAAGTTCAACTTTAAAAAGTCCAGAATTGCCCATCTCAATGTCCTATTTCTAGGATATGAGCTTTCAAGTGAAGGCAAGAGCTTGGCAGCTAACTTTTTAGAAAAGTGTGCGCTGCTCCAACCTCCAAAAACGCTAAAAAACTTACAATCCCTCCTGGGTTTCCTAAATTTTGGAAGAACATACATTCTAAATTATGCAGAAAGGGTTAAACCTCTCTACGCATTAATCAAACCTGATTTTTCGATCAGAAACTGGACACAGGAACACACAGAAATCTTGCGTTCACTCCAGGCTAACATGTTAGCAACAAATCACTTACAAACACGCGTAAGTCAACGTAATTTGGTGATCCGAATAATTTCGGGTCAATGCGGATTCACCTACTTAACATTTAATGAGGGTGAGAAAATACCAATAGCATACAAATCTCATTTGTACACACAAGCGGAAATGCGCTTCAGTTCAACTGAAAAAATTCTAACAGCAGTTCAAACCGCTGTAGCAAAAGAAAGAGCCTTAGCCCAAGGGAAACGCATTATTGTCGTAACCCCAGTACCGGCTTTAGAAGCGGTCACAAAAGCAAGCATTCCAAATGCTAAATCATTACATCCAAGATGGATACAATGGGTTAATTCTCTTGCTGCAACAGATGTTGAATATGTTTTTGATCCAGATTTAAAAACACAAGCATTCCTGCAATATGAACAAGAATGTCCTCTGCCTACTGAAATTCTGCCTCTTGATCAGTACGAATTCATAATTTACACTGACGGATCCGCACAACCCGCAATAGGGAGTAAGCAAGCTTACAGTGCAGCGTGTGCAATCGTTAAAGGTCGCATGCGAGATGGCATCTTCAGACCTATGGTCACAAAAACTCAATCTCTAGGGGATTGTACAGCTCAGCGAGCTGAACTACAAGCATTCAAACTGGCACTTGAAAGTACAGATCGAGAATTCCCCACACTGATAGTGTGCGATTCCTTTTACTGTGTTCAGTCGTATAATGACTATATACAAAATTGGCTTGAAAATGGTTTCAAAGATGCGAAAGGTGGCACAATAAAGCATAAATTGCTTTGGGAACAAGTAGTTCAGTTGAAAAACGAACTACCAAAGGCTCAGGTGATCCACACACTGAGTCATCAACGTGATGGCGTTCACGTTGCAGGGAATTCATTGGCTGACGAAGCCGCAAAGGGGTCTGTGCAAATGGCTTCCGTAGCTGCGATCACTCGTTCAAAAACAAAAATAGACGGTGAGATAATGTTGGCTGTCAATGCTTCAAGCAAAGGCAGCAGTGCAGCGTTACCAAAAAAGTTTCCACTCAAGTACTCTTATGTAATTGATGCGAACAACGTTCCTTTTGCTCGAATCCCTGGAGTGGGGGATAGGGTAATTCCAAACAAGGAACGCAGATTAGGACTAATCCTAGCAGCACACGAAGGGATAGCTTCTGCCCATGCAGTTGTTTCCGCAACAGTATCTTTACTGAAGAAAAGATATTGGTGGCCTGGCATTAGAAAACAAACAAAGAACTATGTTTTAGATTGTGATATATGCCAACAGATGAAAGTCTCCACAGTGAAACGTCCTGCGCAGACACCCCTGTTAATTTCAGATAAACCATTAGCTTATGTTTACCTTGACCACTGCGGTCCCCTGCAAAGGGACGGTAACTATAAATACATCTTGGTTGCAGTGGATTCATGCTCTAGGTTCCTATGGTTATGGCCTCAGCGCTCGGCTGACGCTCGAACTGTTATAAAAGATTTGCGAGTCTTTATCGGCACATACGCAATAGGCACGCTACATTCTGACCAGGGTCCTGCGTTTAGCTCTAGGGCTTACAAAGAAGCCATGGCCAGTCTGTGCGTTGCATTGCGGTACTCCTCTCCATTCCATCCTGAGGGAAATTCGGTTGTGGAAAGGAAAAACCGGGACATAAAGCAGTCTATAACAGCTAGGGTATTAGGTTCGGGTGATGGGTGGGTCAAATACCTTAGTGGGGTTCAACGCTCATTGAACAATCTGCCAAGAAGTTCTCTAGGGGGGGTCACTCCATATGAGATCCTATTTGGGACAAGAATGTGGGTACCAGACCTTGAACACGTAGGCACAGTGGTGGAAAATAAACCCTTTGATATCAAAGATCGTTTGGCTGTTTTACAGGAACTAAACAAGTTAAGAACGAAACAAAGCAACGTATTCCTACAGTCAACCACCACTGGGGATCAACCGGCTGTCCCAGCAAGACCTGTCTGGATTCCAAAAGTTGGGGATCTAGTCAGAGAAAAGATTGCGGATAAGAAGGAATTTGGACCTTCTTACAGACAACCAGTACCTGTCCAAGCAGTTCAAGGAACAAGAACAGTACTTCTGCCGCCCCTTGCTGGAAGAAAGGAGAAAAGATTTGTGTCCATCGACCTCATCAAACCACAGTATGTGGCCAATACTAAACAGTAGGCCTCGTGGACTCCGACCTAGTAGCAGACGCACTCCTCTCGCTACTATCCAAGAGGTTCAGACTGAAAGACTGATAACAATCGAGAATTCAGCTGTAATAGATGGAGGACTAAGCAACAACGCTATGGAACTCATCCCTCTTGAACACCAAGTAACAGTTCGTCCAAATACACCTGTCTACACCAACGTAACAAGTGATGAACTGGTTCCAATGATTTCTACAAATCCTGATGCAATTCCAACAAGTGACAGAACTGCTTCTGGCTATTTCATTAACTTTGATACGTTCTCAGAAGATCCAAGTGAACCTGAAACGACGCCAGTGTCATTGAAATTCAAGCAGCAAGTACAAGATTTTCTTCACTTTCTGAAAAAGACTTATTTGGTTTCTCCATGGATTGAACTCTGGATTACATCTGGGCTTTTTGTTTTCCTGCTCTGGCTAGCTTTGGTAACAACAGTAAGCGTGCTTATAAGTGGCAGATACATCCATGTGGACACTGAAAGAAAAGACGTGAACGTACTTTTGAAACAAGAGACTTGTCATCAGTGAACATCACAGCTGTTCCTATACAGGATGGTATAGTGTGGGACAAAACAGATTATGATATCTTCGGCCCGAATGAACAATTGAACATTCCACATTTGTTTAAAATTTCACTAAGTGATCTAATTACGTCCAATGCCTATTCAGATGATTGGGACTTTGAGACTATAAACGACATAATGTTTGACCGAGAAAAATCTGCTGCATTTTCTAAACATGAATATTTAGAGGGTTCATCAGACTATGAACAAATGTATTGTTATAACCACTATGGTCATCATTATTTGCATAAATCTGCATATCCAAGAAATGTGTTTATCTTTAACCAATGGGAACATTGTCCTACACCACCACATGGTAGTTCAAAAACATTTACCAACAAGTTTCCATATTTTTCAGGATACATCTGAACCAGAAATGTTTTACTATAAAAATGTAAACAAGACAGGGCTGAAAATTATGTTAACTAATACAAAACAAATTTACTCTGCATTATATAATGCCCAACTGTCTAGACAGGGTTTCGACTTTTGGAAAGACACAATAGACACAAAAACTGTCTGGGGTACTAAAGATTGGCAAGTGCAGGGGATAGAAGCTTTATTTAGAGCCTGCATCATCCCTGAACAAATAATGTTTTTGAATGAAACTATCCAACAAACATCTTGTCTTGGATTAGCCAAGATCAAAGAGATGAACACACCTTCTGTACCAACACCTGCCAATATATATAATAATACAAAGGCAGTGGTGACAGTTGACAATATACTACAACTCAACAGATCTAATCCTACTTGGAAAAAATGGTTGATCTGGCCCACAGACACGAATAACTGTCAGGAAAGATTCCTGAATAGAACTCAGGGCTTTACTATAAATAGGCCAGACCCAAGATATGTCCAAAGACAACATCCGGGGGTAGTAACAACATACAGTGTAGGAAAATTATGCCTCGATTGGCTGCATAAGTCTACACTACAGGATGTGAAACAACACTTAACCTTACTTAAAAAGGACGCAGACCTTAAGGAATTCTTGCTTGGACCAAGAAAACTGCGTCAAAAATGTTTCATATATGCCGGCATTTATGCTGCTTATAATGAAGCTTGGAAGGTATCACAGATAGAGGCTGCAGAACGAATATGTGAACTTGATTGTATTAATTTAGAGAAAACACTCTCTGTGGTCGACAATGGGTTAACAACTTTGTCCTCCAGAATATATTCATTGGATGGCATTGTATCCTCTGCTATCGACATACTAGAACAAGATTTGGCAATGTTACAACAAGGCCAATCTCAATTACGTTCTATTATGTTATTAAGCTGGACGCTGCAATCTTTGCGAGTGGGCTATGTGCCTTGGCGTTTCATCAACACAACAGCTCTGTTTGCAGAATACAATCTCACTGATAAACAGATCGAACTGGCACAAAGAGGAGCAAAGTATACAGTGCTGAGCATTGAAAAATTGGAGAAGTTACCATTCACTGTGGCAGAAAAACCAGCTACAGAATGGCTTATTCATGGCAAAATAACGTTACCTGTGAGTACTTTTCAGTTTCAGTATTGCCTCAGACAAATGCAAGCAGGCAAATATGAAAGGTTGGGTAAGGAATACATTAAGACATCGTGGGATTTACTGTATACATATAGATGTTGGAGTGGGGATCGTGAAGTGTTTTTGAGCGGTTCAAACTGTAAACTTGCACTGAGTGGTTCACTTATGTGTCAAGACACTTCCTTGCACGGGGCTTGTAATGGTTCAGTGGAAATTGTGTCTTGCCGACGTTTGGACAACTTTCTAATGGGTTACCTCATGTTGAATGATCAGAGCTGCTGCGGAATGCTGCCAGGCATCCCATATCTAGTAACGGTCAACTCCAGGGTCACTTGCTGTATGCAAGTATTGTTTGCCCCAATAGACACAGTCAGGGAGTCGCCTCTATGGCCTTCGCTGAACGTCTCTTTTATAAGATTTGATACTCTAAGCAGAATGAAAGCCATGCTTTTACAGCAAAAAGTGCCTTTGACCTCGGCCAAAGAAACCTATGATCTACAAATAGCAAGGACTTCGGCTGAGATACAGACTTTAATACGTACAAACTGCCCTATACATTTCGTAGAAATGATATCACGTATCTTCAACATGTCTGATACAACTGGAATTGTACATGTATTTAAGAGCATCTGCTCAGGTCTGTTAGCACCTTTCCAGGCAATACTCGGAATCATCCCGAACTTTGCACATTCAGTGTTTGGTGGCATACCATTAATTCTAGCACTTGTTGCCGGAATTCTATTTCTCTTCCTGCTATTGCGCTATGGCCAGCCTATTCGCAGACATCACTCCGAGCGAACTGGAGAAAGCTCTCCTTGAACGAAAGTGCCGTGAGCAAATAGTAAAGCTTTTGGGCATGACTCGTCTACGGGACCTTAATACAACTTGGTTCCTGTCATTCAGACCAATCTGGCAAGATTGCATCTTACCTGTTCTACGATGCCTGCTATGCGGTGAAGAATGCGTGTTGGACACCTGTCTAACATTTCCATCAGCAACGCCAACGGATGTCGATACTCTGCTGGACCAGATAACGGCCCATGCTCTGTGTTGTCCCCAGAGGCTTCCTATCCTGATGTCAGCATTTATTGAGATCTCACAGACGCTTCTGGCTGCTGCTGAGGTACGAGAAAGATCTACAGGCACACAGGTAACAACGGACGTGGACATTGCTGAGGCAACATATGCTGAAAGCGGTGCTTCCCATCTCTGTGCAATTAATCTGCTACACGAGGTGTTCCAACTAACACCAACAACAGTGGATGATGTTTTGTCTATTGAAATAGATGATCTCATGTTTACACCAGACCCGTGAACTAACTCTGATTCGGCATACAGTGTTCCAGAGATGCAGTGACAATTTGGCCTTCATTTTTCAACAACTTGGAACTCTACCAAAATTGAACCTTTTCCCATTTTTTTTTTTTTGAACGAAAATGGCACATCAATCTGCTTAAAGTAGAACTAGCCTTATAATACAGACTTTACAGAACTTCCACGGACACTTAGGGGCCGATTCCGATCTCGGCCGGTAGGGCTCCGAATCGGATTCGGCTTCACCGGATCCGATTCGGAGCCCTGTTTCCCGACCGATTCGTACGCGGGTCCGGCCGAGCGAGTACGATGCAAGCGCCCGCGAAATCGCCGACCGACTCGTACGCGGCTTCAACACGCTCTGACCGACTCACACGGACCCGACTCGCACCGCGCAATGGAGACGTTCCCCGGCCGGGTAAGTACGATGCGCACCGCGAGCAGTCCGACCAACTCGCGCCGTCCGGCTCGAAAGAGCTGTCGGAGCCGGACTTTGGGGGTCCGCGTCGGACCCCCCTGTACGCGTGGCCGCGCGAGTCGCACACAGGGGGGACCCATGGGTCCCCCCTACCTGTGCATGTATGGCACGATGCGCTTCGCCACGTACACGCTGTAGGGGGCGCCCTTGTTCGCCTCGCACCCATTGAGTCAATGGGAGCCCGCGTACGCGTTGTACGACCGGCTCCCATTGACTTCAATGGGAGTCCGACCGAATCGAGTCCGATAGCCTACGAACGCATCGTACTCGTCCGGTCGGACTGCCAGAGTCCGATTCGGTCGGAATTCTCTCCGGGTCCGGCTCGGTCGGAGAGATTTCCGGCCCGAATCGGAATCGGCCCCTTAGTCATCTTGTGTGTCTAAACCAGTTCATTAATTTTCTTGACATGAAATGACTTTGATTTTTGAGAAACTTATCGATCATTTTTTGTCACATGTAAATATTACTGCTTATTTCATTCCAATTGCATTTATTTTCGAACTTTATGCCTGTAATGAAAGCAATGCTTCAAATGTACAGTACCTTTTTGCATTCTAATAGGTTTTTTAAATGCCTTTTTTAAATGGTTTTATGAAAAATTTTAGAAATATGAGGTACTCCATTTTAATGTTTAGCATTTTAGTATTATCGTACACACGAAAGAGGAGTGGGTGTTGTATTCCTCTTAGGGTATCCATAAACGGGCTTTCCAGTATCATGTCCTTATATAGGCACAATTCGCCCTGCCCTTATATAGGCATAAAATCCCAGCCCTTATTTAGGCATTAAACCGTGCTCTCCAAATACAGGCATTGTCTCTGACATCCGTCCACCCTAACGTCACAACGAGTTCATGAGGAACAGACCCTTAGGCTGCGGGAGTTTCCCTAGTCCAGGACTATTGATTTCTTCAAGGACTCATATATTATGCATGAACCATTATTCCTTAGGGGGTTCATTCATGACGTCTTTCGCTGTCCAACTCACGTCCATACTAACATTCTTAGGTGCTCTCAGGTATAAATATACCTTCCGTAGCCCCTGTAAACCAGAGGAGACCTCGGCTTCAGAGGAGCCCGTTTCCCGGCCTGACACACTGAGAAGACGCTGTCATCCCTGCACGCAGAGAGTCCAGCTTCCAGTGATCTGACTTCCCTTGCGGGGTGTTGGAGTTCGAGTCTGGCAAAGAGATTCCTACCTCTCTCATTCTTCAGGTATGGAGCTGACTAGAACCTAGAGGAACTCTTGGCATACTAGGCATACTAGGCATACTAGACTTAACATACTCTTAGTATACCATAGTAAGGAATACTTCACCTACTTCTTCCCTTGTCCTACACCTAGGTCAGGTTAGGTACATTGGGGTAGAACTAGCTTAGCAACGCATCGTATGAGTACTCGCATTTTTAGTCTGTGTTATTTGTGTAACAGCATATGTACTAAAAGATAATGCTCTCGCAGTATTATTTATTTCTACGGCTCACACTGTACATTATTTATCTCGCATACTGTCTTGTGATCGTAACAGCACATTTTACTTACACCAGAAACAAGACTGTTCAATAAAACCTTTATTGAAACTCCCGTCTATTTCTTTCTGTGTAACTTGGAGAAAACTAAGCATGCACAACTGAGCTGAGTGAAATAGTTATCTATTGTTTCCACGACTCTGGGACACGTTCTGATTCTAAAGGGAAACACAGTGGTCATGTTTTGCGGCTGCCAGAAACTACTCCCTTCTTGTTGTCAAGGAGTTTCTAGTGGCCTCTGAGCTAGCTGGCACAAGTAATTAAGTTTAATATACTCGATAGGGACATACTGACCTTAGTCCTATGTCAAACCTATAGGATATATTATTCCAATGCGCTGAGCCTATTAGGGAAATAGGAGCTACACTACAGTATCATTTTATCAAAAATCTGAAAGAATGCTGACCTAAATATTGTTTCTGTAATAAGCAGTAAATTTGGGCCCTAATGTACAAATATTTTTGCAGCGGCAAAAAGTGCGATTTATAAATTCACAGGCTTTGTCACAGAAATAATCCAGTTCACAATCTTCAATGGGCAAATTGTAATTTGGAGATGTGTCTCGGGCTCAAAAAGAACACGTTTCGACCACTACGTGTTTAAAAGAAAATGGAATATGTAATGTACACCCACTCTCCTTTGTGATTCACTAAACTATGTACCAATTGTTTGTATGGTAAAGCATTTGCAAGCTGGAAGGTGAACTTGAAGGACAGCTTCCATGTTTTGAATGGTGGCTGCTGGTTTTGAGTGGAAGTAGATAGTGGACCAAGGGATCCAACTTAGGGGGATATGTACAACGGAAGTGGTGGAGTGAGGCATTAGCCATCATGGCTTAACTCCTCACTCCACCACTTCAGAAACGCATGGTTGCACCATATTTACGAGAATATGGTGCAGCATTGCGTTTCCCCTGCGCTGGCGCTACACTTAGCAGTGTAGCGCCAACGCAGGCACCCTTGCACCATAGTGCAAGGGAATGTATGACAGAATATCGACGGACAGAAAATCAACCTGCAAAAATATTGACACAGAAATATAGAAGTCAAAATTATCTAAGTCCAATCTACATAAAGGTAAGTACAAAAATATCGAAAAAAATATATAGTTGTCAAAAATATTGAAGTTAAAAATATCGTTTTTTTAATGTTTTAATAATAATGTAAAATTAAGTAAATAATACATATAATTAAAAGAAATATAGTTAAAAATATTAAAAGATATTTAAAAATAACTAACACATTAAATGTTAGAATAAATTAAACATATACATATAAATTAATATATATACTTACTCCACATAGTGCAACAGTAGAGAAAGCGTTGGATAGCATAGGGGTAAAAATTACTATTCCCACTCCAGAGAGTGCAACAGTAGGGAAAGCGCTGGATAGCGTAGGGGTAAAAATTACTATTCCCACTTCAGAGAGTGCAACAGTAGGGAAAGCGCTGGATAGCGTAGGGGTAAAATTACTATTCCCACTCCAGTGAGTGCAACAGTAGGGAAAGCGCTGGATAGCGTATGGGTAAAAATTACTTTTCCCACTCCAGAGAGTGCAACAGTAGGGAAAGCGCTGGATAGCGTAGGGGTAAAAATTACTATTCCCACTCCAGTGAGTGCAACAGTAGGGAAAGGGTTGGATAGCGTAGAGGTAAAAATTACTATTCCCACTCCAGAGAGTGCAACAGTAGGGAAAGCGCTGGATAGCGTAGGGGTAAAAATTACTATTCCCACTCCAGTGAGTGCAACAGTAGGGAAAGCGCTGGATAGCGTAGGGGTAAAAATTACTATTCCCACTCCAGAGAGTGCAACAGTAGGGAAAGCGCTGGATAGCGTAGGGGTAAAAATTACTATTCCCACTCCAGTGAGTGCAACAGTAGGAAAAGCGTTGGACAATGTAGATGTTAAAAATAACATACATATAAATGAAATGAATATTGTAATTAAATAATGATTTATTAATAAATTTAGAAGAAAAAAAAACTACAAATATATCAATAATAATAATTACTTTAATAATATTAAATGCTTCCCACCCTATTCCCCAATAAACACACAACACACTCCACATAACATTTCACACAATTAAATTAATTTTCAATTAATCAATTAATAAAAATTAATTTACAATTAATAATTCAATTTAAAAAAATGCAATAACAATAAATATTATGTAATAAAAATTATTAAACAATTATTAATAAACTAACAAAAATTTTTTTATCGATACCAATAAATAATATTTAATAAGAATTAAGAACCAACTAATTAACATTTTTTATTATTATCAATACCAATAAATAATATTTAATAAATATTAATAACCAATTAATAATTAATTAACCAAAAAAAGTCAATACAAATACATATTTAATAAAAATTAATACCCAATGAAAAATTAATTGCCAAAAAAATTGATTATCAATACTCAATTTTTCTTAATTAATTACTTAATTACAAATAATTTACTTACCACCCTATTTCCCTAAAAACACACAACCCACTCCAATAATAAATTAGTACAAATAAAATAATTATCAATTAATAATAATTAATTACCAATTAATAATTAATTAACAATAAATCAATTATTAATAACAATAATTAAAAATCGATAATTACTTAATTAAAATTAAATTACTTCCCACCCTATTCCCCTATAAACCCACAACCCGCTACAGAAATAAAACACAAAATTTAATTAAAATTAATTAATAATTCCTAAAAATTATTATTTAATTTACTATAATTAAATTACTTCCCACCCTATTCCCCTATAAACCCACAACCCGCTACAGTACTAAAACGCAAAATTTACTTGTAAAAAAATTACTAATTTCTAAAAAATGTATACATATATTTAAAAAAACAGTACACTACTTAACAAAAAATATAGAACACATACATATTAAATACATACTAAAATACATAACACTCATATAAATATCGATATTATTAACATCGATAATTTAACTATCGATATTACTAACATCGATATTTGCAACATCGATATTTCTTACCTTAACTTCGATATTCTGGTTGTAGATATTCTTGACTTCGATATTTTGTCCCTACGATATTTAAAACTCGATATAACTGTGCTTCGATATTTAAAAATCAATATTTTGACTGTCCACCAGTGCAAGGGTGTCAGTGTGCAGGGGAAAGATTGTTTATGGACAGGAAGGTCCCCCTTCCTGCACATTAATAATTTTTAAATGCCATTTTGTCACTTCTATGTGTGCTGCTTAATGCAGCACACATGGAAGTCACAAAATGGCATTTTTTTAAAAAGATTGTTTATGTGCAGGAAGGGGGACCTTCCTGTACATAAACAATCCAAGGCTTTTTGCTTTTTCCATGTGTGCTGCACAAGGAACATGGAAGCCTTGTGCAGCACGACCCCGCCGCCCTCCCAACTGGCCTTGCTCCTGTCACCAACCTTCCCAATCACATTTTTACGTTATTTGCCCAGAGTCCGCTCATCTCTCATATTCAACAGAACAATTAGAAAGCTGTTCCTTAAGACCACGCATTACAGTTGTACAGTTATTTTGTACATAAAAGTGGCTGATACTAGGCATCAATATTAGGGTGATATCTTAAAACCATACAGGAGATGCACTCAAAGCTTCAAGAATGACTTTTGCCATTACAAATAGTCATTGAGATATTTACATCATGGAAAACAAGCAAAAATCCTTAAACTTGCTAAAGTGAGTATGTGGGCATTTTATGTTGAA
The DNA here is from genome assembly GCA_963921515.1 of Calotriton arnoldi. Taxonomy (NCBI): domain Eukaryota; kingdom Metazoa; phylum Chordata; class Amphibia; order Caudata; family Salamandridae; genus Calotriton; species Calotriton arnoldi. Next base: position 1,661,255 of record CAWUFW010001071.1, read on the forward strand.
TTGACACCCTCTCTATAATCTACCTGCTCAAAATAAAAGCAGAATTAAGGGGTCGATTACGATGGCGGTCGGAAAAACATACCGACCGCCATGGTAGCGGCAAAAAACCGCCCGCATGGCCACCGGGAAAAACGCCGCACACATTACGATGAACCGCCACAATAATCCGTCCGCGGCGGTGGGAGACAACGAAAAACCGCCCGCACATGCCGGACCAGCTCAAAATCCGACCGCAACGGCCGGATACTCAGCGGAAAAGCCAAGAACCGCCGCCATGCACACGGAGTAACCGCCCGTGACATTATGACATCCCCGCTACCACCATGGTACCCACCTATGAATCCGACCGCATCGTGCGCGAACAGTGACGAATCCGATAGGCGGCGGAAGGGCCGCAGCATAGCCACCGCTGCAGAGGAACCGCTGCGGAGGAACCGCAAAAAAAATGGCGGACGTTGAAAAAAACCGAAAAAAAAAAAACCAATGCACACACTGAAGTAGACCTGTCCCAAAACAAACCAAAAGTGCCCAATGACAACAGCCCCAGAAATTCAAAATAACCAATCACAGGACAACACACACAACACACCTGACAGCAACATACCAGCTTGCCACACCCCCATAGCCGAGCATAAAACCAGCCCCTCCCTGACCACAATCCTTTGCTACACTCCACAACTGAAGGTCCCAACCCCAGAGAACAAAGGAGAGGCAAACCTGCACACAGCACCACCACAACACACACACCACCTACACCACCCACAACACCCACAACACCCACACAACTGAACCACAGAACATCTGCACAGCACACACCATGGCACCACACAAAATGCCAAAATTCACTGATGCAGAGCTTGCAGTCATGGTAGATGAGATAATAAGAGTTGAACCACAACTCTATGGCAACATGGTCCAACACACCCCATTAGCCACAAGAACCCAAATGTGGGTGAGGATAGTCAATAAGGTCAATGCAGTAGGGACCACCCCCGCAACAAGCAGGAAATACAGAAGCGGTGGCATGACCTGAAGACCGTGGTGAAGAGGAAGAGGGCCAAGAACCGTCAGCTGGCTGACGGGACTGGTGGAGGCACTCCCATCCCACCCAAACCATACAGTCCGTGGGAGGAGAAGGTCCTTGGAATCCTACATCCAGAGAGTCTTGAAGGAATCCGCGGGGGACTGGAAGCTGGTAAGTACAAACCAATGTATAACATCACATTGCCATGTACCGTCTTGCACAAATTCAAACCTACAACCCCTAGGCCAAAGGACATTCGTCTGACCCACAATACCCAAAACAGGTCACACAGATGTAAGCACCACTCAACCTGAAAAAGCACAAAGCTAAACAAAACCAACTGGGATGCATGTGTACAGACAAAAAGCACTACAACACACACCAGGCCCCCATCTCCCACCCCTCAGCAGGATGGAGCACCACACCCAGAAGCATGTGTCAGCCATTGAACGCTCCCCCACCACCTAACAGGTAGGTAGCCATCTTCACAGGGTTGGGGAATGTGTATCTGGAGGCAGCACTACAACTCCCAACAGGCCCCCTCTCCCACCCCTCAGCAGGATGGAGCACCCCACCCAGAAGCATGTGTCAGCCATTGAACGCTCCCCCACCACCTAACAGGTAGGTAGCCATCTTCACAGGGTTGGGGAATGTGTATCTGGAGGCAGCACTACAACTCCCAACAGGCCCCCTCTCCCACCCCTCAGCAGGATGGAGCACCCCACCCAGAAGCATGTGTCAGCCATTGAACGCTCCCCCACCACCTAACAGGTAGGTAGCCATCTTCACAGGGTTGGGGAATGTGTATCTGGAGGCAGCACTACAACTCCCAACAGGCCCCCTCTCCCACCCCTCAGCAGGATGGAGCACCCCACCCAGAAGCATGTGTCAGCCATTGAACGCTCCCCCACCACCTAACAGGTAGGTAGCCATCTTCACAGGGTTGGGGAATGTGTATCTGGAGGCAGCACTACAACTCCCAACAGGCCCCCTCTCCCACCCCTCAGCAGGTTGGGGCACCCCACCCAGAAGCATGTGTCAGCCATTGAACGCGCCCCCACCACCTAACAGGTAGGTAGCCATCTTCACAGGGTTGGGGAATGTGTATCTGGAGGCAGCACTACAACTCCCAACAGGCCCCCTCTCCCACCCCTCAGCAGGATGGAGCACCCCACCCAGAAGCATGTGTCAGCCATTGAACGCTCCCCCACCACCTAACAGGTAGGTAGCCATCTTCACAGGGATGGGGAATGTGTATCTGGAGGCAGCACTACAACACACAACAGGCCCCCTCTCCCACCCCTCAGCAGGTTGGGGCACCCCACCCAGAAGCATGTGTCTGTAAGTAAAAACCAAAGTGACACTGCACAGGTAATCAGACAGTGCATGCACACCACCATCACTCAACAAAAGCATTGGGAGACATGACAACATGAGGCTCTACTTCACCCAAAAATAGAAAAGTAAAGCACAGCCATTGACAGGATGCAGACAGCTCAGCGTACGTAACTGTGACAGAAACAGAACTGTGACTCTCAACAAATATGTCCAAGAAAACGGGCCTCTGACATGCATCACCCAGACTTCCCTCTGTAGCGTACATGGGTGCTGATCATGAAGGACCATGGGAAAACCAAACTAGCATGGTCTGCTGTATAAAGAAATACAAGCACAGGACATGTCAACGGTATGCATGTGATGACAATGGCTAGTCCATGCACACAGGTAATGTCTGCCAGGCAGAGTGATCAGCAAAGATGCTGAACATCAACTTGTAGTCATGCCAGTTGTCAGATGACAACCTCACATTGAAATCACCAATACTAGACGTGTGGCATGCTAACCAATCACAGGTCACACCATTGTGAAATGATGAATGTAACTCCACTTCATGGCATGAGGCACATCACTGTGCAGACATACAATGTGTGAAAAAGGCAACTGTGTGTAGCATAACATGTAAATAAGAGATATCAAACACAGCAACCCTGAGGTGTGTAAGGCAATTACCATCTACTTCCTGTCCCACAGGTGACCAACAACTGACTGCAGAGGACGACAACCTCAACCAGCACAGCCAGTCACCAGCTCCCGAACATCTCCCCTCGGATGCAGACTCCCTGGATAATGAGGAGGAGGAGGACCAACCCGGACCATCTGGTGTGGCAGGGCGGAATGTGTCCCAGGACCCCACAGCCCCACCACCCTCAGCAACAACATCAACGCAGAGCAGTTCTGCTGCAACGACCTGTGCCACCACCACCACCTCCACCACCACTACCACTACCACTGCTGCCTGCAACACTCGCCCTGCTCCACAGGCCAACCAGATCACAACAACTGCGGAGGCACGGGAGAGTAGGCCGGTGCCCACAGGAGGGAGGCAACAGGGCCGTGACAGCAGGCCAGGTGTGAGGACAAGGCTGACCCAAAGGGAAGAAGACCCTGCCACAGAATCACTGGCACACATTCACAGAGTTGTGGGGGCCTATGAACACGCCCAGGGACAGTTGAGGCAGGCTCAGCAGGATGCCCGTGAGCAACAACAGATGCTGCGCTCAATTGACAACCGCATGGGCCAACTCGTGGCCTGCATGGGCCAAATCAGGGACCTCCTGGGCCAGCTAGTGGAGGTCCTCAGGGACAGGCATGCGGCACCGCCAACACCGACAGCTCCCTCCGTTGTGCCGCAGGATGACAGACCCCCACCCTCCCCTGCGTCCAGCGAGCATGGGGACTCATCAGACACCACTGGCCATGCACCTGTGTCCCCCCTGCCAAAAAGCAAGGGGCCGCCCGAAAAAATCATTGGGAGCATCCCGTGGCAAAGCACCTGGCAAAAGCCAGTCAAGTAGCCAGCCATGATGGCACCCCTCTTCACCCTGCTGTGTACCCTGCAGACTGTCCCCACACACAATGGCGTGGGAATGGCAAATGACTGTTGGACTGTGTTGCCATACTGATCTAGTGTATACTCTATTGTCTCATCTACCATCACTGACAAATCTGTTATTCACCATTCACAAATCTGTCAATATCCACATCTACATCACATGTATCCACTGTAAATAAACACTAATAACGCACCAATTTAGTTGTCACTGTTCCATGTTCATCACAGTATGTTAACTCACACCCATGATTACAATGTCACAGGAGCAGGGATACTCCGCAGAGCAAGTAGAGGCTGAAGGGACCTAGGAAAACACAACAGAACATCAGTTGCTACTCAGGTGGTGGACTAACAACCATCACACAACACAGCACATCAAGGTACGACAATCTGCACATGTCACAAGGAGCAACTGTACCAACATAGACATCAAGTAGCTGTGTCAAAAGATCCCTTGCCATACACACCTGCAGCCAGCACTGACTCAGCAACATGCTGTAGTCACAAAACTCACATACACATATTCACCAAGCACAACATCATCAGACAACAGCCAGTATTGACATTGCCACTGACCATCAAGTGAAGTAGTTGTTGATGAGCTGCTGAAGCTGTCCAACACCTTCCTCCTCTCCACTATCCTCGTCACTTGACGTTTGGGTGTTTGCAGGTGGGGGCTGTGGCTGGTCATCATCATCCTGGATTAAGGGGATCCCCTTCCGCACGGCCAGGTTGTGTAGCATGCAGCATGCTACCACTATCTGACACACCTTGACGGGTGAGTACTGCAGAGCTCCTCCGGTCTTGTCGAGGCATCGAAAACGCGATTTCAGGAGTCCAAATGTTCGCTCAATGACCCGACGTGTCCTCCCATGGGCATTGTTGTAGCGCACTTCAGCTGGTGTCCTGGGATTGCGAAGTGGACTCAGCAACCAAGGTCCGTTGTGATATGCAGAGTCACCTAAGTGTGAAAGACACATACAGATTGAGTGTCTGACATGTGTCCGAGGACAGCATGGCACACAAACAGCATACGACTCGACCCTTTGTACTCACCCACAATCCATGCCCGCTCCGGCGCCAGATTGGCCATCAGCTGTGGTAAAATGCTGTTGCGCATTATGTGTGAATTGTGGGCTGAACCTGGAAACTTTGCACAGACGTGTGAGATGACCATATCTGCCTGGCACACCACCTGCACATTGATGGAATGATAATGTTTCCTATTTCGGTAAATATGCTCCCGTGCTTGGGGTGGAATCAGGGAAACATGTGTGCCATCTATTGCACCAACTACATTAGGAACGTGTCCAAGTGCATAAAATTCGCCCTTCACATCCGCCAACTCATGCCGCCTGGGGAAATGTATGAATTGGTCCCTGTGTTGCATCATAGCCAACAGGACATCACGTAGCACCATGCTGAATGTTGGTTGGGACATCCCCCTGCAATGCCCACAGTTTGCTGGAAGGATCCCGTAGCCACGAAATGTAGGAATGCCATCACCTTTGCCGTTGGCGTGAGTGCTGTTGGGTATGTCCTGCGTGGAAGCAGGTGTGGCTCCAATAGTGCACAAAGTTCCAGGAGGTTTGTCCGATCCAGACGGAATCGCCTTATGATGTCGGTATCCTCCATGTTAGCCAGCAGGGTGAAGGTACGAAACACATTAGGTCGCCTCCTAGGTGAGATGAAAGGGGACACGTCATAGCAACATAAATTAGGATGTGCACAAATTCATAAAGTCTGTCCTGTCACGGCGCTAACATTGACTGTCATCCCTGAAAGCACACAGTGCAATTCAGTGTTGTCCCAACATGAGACAGATTAATTGTACAACTGTCATGGATGTGCACAGTCAGTAGACACAATACGAACACTGTCTATGTGAATGCCAAGAGTCACATATCGAGCTGAGGTGGACTCAGCCTTGGGTGTACATGACACAGGACATGTGTGAAGCAGAGACAATGCTGGCTTCCACGTTGCTGCTGTACCTGCCACACCTCCTTGGCCAATAATTGCAGGGGACACATCAACAACACAATGTGGATAGATCATTGGGATTGTCTTTGTACTCAGTGCCACTTCGAACACACTCAAATTCAATGACATTCACATCCCAAACCCATACATCTGCCAATGTCATCAGTACACAGGCCATATCTGCTGCTGACTTGAATACAAAGTCGGACAGTGACAGATGATGTCACGCCTGTGCAGAGTATGTGTACCACTGTAACAGGCCACCATTACCCCACTGCCCAATACTCTCTACAAGCACACAGATAGCCAATGTGGCACACATTAACAATAGATGAGGGACGTGATCAGCAGGGCCTGTATGCACCCTTAATCTTCCCCCATTTTGGACATTTACATGCAGCATCAAGGAGGGACTGCCCAAGGACACATGTGCACCACAACACATACCATGGTGATACACATCCAGCTGTTTCAAGACACAACAGTGCCACAACACAAACATACAACACTACATGGACAATGCCAAGCCAGTATGCCAACAAGTCTACGCATGAACAGACTGTATGCATTACATATGGACAACTGGCTCAGACACCTGACAACAGTGGATGTAATTTTACACCACATGTCCCAAGGGACATGCATCCTGACCCTCATTCCACACAGGCTGTCAGGCCCAACACAGCATACAATCAATATCACACATCTAACAAACATGCTGGCTGTGCATGAGTAGTGGGACACTGGTACCTCACATTGACCAAATGTCGGAGTTGGATGAGTGTCACAGGCACAACAGTCAAGGTACATCTCACCTGTCTTGGGTGCCCACACCATCCTGATACACCAGCAGATGTGATCCACCCACACAGTGCTGGAATAGATGGTGAGCAAGGATGGCTAGCACCCCATAGCATGCACATACACTAGTGTTGGTGGCAACACACTGCACACGTGTGCCACTTGTGCTGACCATCCAACATTGCAGACAATTCCCGCTAATCAGTGCACACACATTGCACGGGCAAAACTGGACACCCATAGCCTGTGGACAAATGTTGCATACTATATTCCATACAGTTAGCACAATCCACAACCGTGCATGCAGTCCATCTGCCAACGCAACATTTCTGATGTGAACAATGGACATGCACTGGTGGCAGGTGAGTAGCACCGGAACACAGCACAACACTCAAAAACATAGTGTAGCTAAGCACAATTGTTGAAATGTACATGTCACTGATTCACATACAACAGTCCAAACAACACGAGCACAGACCTGACACTACCACATAGGTCCCTGTGGTTACAGGTGGCAGACATGTAGCAAAGACATCTGCTCTGGCCGTCTACCCAAGTGACAAACAATAATAATGCAACGGATGCCAGGTGTTGTGCTGAAGTACTCGTCATCCTTTAGCAGGTCGAGCCCCCCCCTGTACATGTGGACATACACTGCAGGAGTTGCCAGTGTGTACAAAGACATAACATGCAGCATGTAATTGGTCTTAGCAATAACACAACAGGGTGACATCTGTTTCCAATGATGACAGTCATGCTGAATGAATGAGTTCATCTGGGTTTTCAGTGTAACACATGGGCTCAGGTGTGAGATAGTGGTCAGCATGGGTGGCAGATACGACATTGTGTGTAAATATTGATCGACATAATGGAGTACAGTGTTCCATTTGGTGTGAGACGTTACACAGTGGCTGACATTTGTGACAGGAGACCATATCAATGTTATCCAGTGCCATGTGCCACTGTACATATCCACTGTGTGTAGCACAGTAATGACCATTGATCCACACACAACAAGAACTGTCCGTAGGTGCCTTAAACGTGCCCCATAAACACAATGACGCACAGAGTGTACGATGTGGTGCTGCATATTCCCCATAGCGGACGCACATACTGTCTGTGAATTGGGTGGCGGAGCATGCCAACCACCATTTGTACCTGTGTCGATGCCCACCACTGACGCAAGTGTGTCATGTGCTGCACATGACACATTGGTGTTAGTGATGGCCCTCCACATAGCTGCAGATGGCGTTTGTCATGCTCCACCAGCCACATCCCGGTCACCCATGTCACTCTATGGCAATCAAACAGCGGTAGCGCCGGCCAGGACCCCACGGTGTGTCACCGCCATGAACCATGCCCTTGCAGCCAATGGGGACCGCTATCGCGGTGGCATGATGCAGATTCAAAAATCGCGGTAGGCGTGCTCCGCCCCCAGCGGATGCGGAGATAGGATGCATTTGTAAGATGCACCACCGCGGTAGCGCCGGCCAGGACCCCGCGGTGTGTCACCGCCATGAACCATGCCCTTGCAGCCAATGGGGACCGCTATCGCGGTGGCATGATGCAGATTCAAAAATCGCGGTAGGCGTGCTCCGCCCCCAGCGGATGCGGAGATAGGATGCATTTGTAAGATGCACCACCGCGGTAGCGCCCGGCCAGGACCCCGCGGTGTGTCACCGCCATGAACCATGCCCTTGCAGCCAATGGGGACCGCTATCGCGGTGGCATGATGCAGATTCAAAAATCGCGGTAGGCGTGCTCCGCCCCCGCGGAGGCGGTCATTGGATGCTTTTGAAGAAGGCTGACCTGGAACACCAATGGCAGAAGACTATGACCACTGAAACGAGTCCAGGGCCCTATATATGTGTGGAAGGGAGCACCACATTTCCACTGCTCACAGAGCCTGCTGCCTGGGACCCCTCACCTGCTGCTGCCTCCAGGGGCTGCTGCCTGAGACCCCTCACCTGCTGCTGCCTCCAGGGACTGCTGCCTGAGACCCCTCACCTGCTGCTGCCTCCAGGGACTGCTGCCTGAGACCCCTCACCTGCTGCTGCCTCCAGGGACTGCTGCCTGAGACCCCTCACCTGCTGCTGCCTCCAGGGACTGCTGCCTGGGACCCCTCACCTGCTGCTGCCTCCAGGGACTGCTGCCTGGGACCCCTCACCGCCCACTGCCGCCGCTGACGTCTCATGTCCACAGTGATGGCTAGGACGGAGAAGATCCGTGCCAGTCCATTTACAAGCGAGGAGTTGGATGTCCTGGTGGACGAGGTGCTGACACAGTACCCACGGCTATATGGTGGCCCAAATGTTGTGGTAAGTCTCCAACAGTGGGGGTGTGAGTGCAAGGGGGCACACATGTAGTCGATCAGATGGTGTATGTGCCTGAGAGTGTGGGGTTGTGTAATGCACTGGCTGACATGCTGTTTCCTAGTTGTTAAGGGGGTGTATGCAACCCACACATTCAATGCATGGACATGAAGGGTGGATGGACATGTGTTGTGTACACATCCATATGGTGTGACAGCTATCTGGTGATGCATGTTTCTGGACAGTTATTGTTCATGTGACTGTTTGTGTGGGTCCTCGTTGTCCATCTCTGTGTGATTCTACCTGGCATGGACTGTCCACGCCCAATGTGACAAGGACACATCACTGACTGTACAGAGTGTGATACGTGTGTGGTTCGCATGAGTGTACATCAATGACCCATATCTGCCGTGTGGAGATGAGTCCGTGTCATGACACTGTTCAGAGAGAGAGGTTTTACCATGAGAGTGTGTCACTGATGTTTTCCCCCTCTTGTCTCCCACACCTGCAGCTCAAGGTACACCAGCGTAAGGCCTTGTGGAGGTCCATTGCAAGCAAGGTGCGGGCTCTGGGAGTGTCGAACCGCTGGCGCACCCACTGCCACAAGAGGTGGGACGACATATCACGACTGGCAAAGAACGTTGCCGAGATGACACTGGGGATACTCCCTCGCAGTGGCAGGTTGTCACGGCGCAGCTTGACACCACTGATGTGCCGCATCTTGGCTGTGACACAGCCTGAGCTGGACACACGTTTGAAGGAGCATCAACAGCAAGCTAGGGGTGAGTATTCTGTGAAGGTTGATTTTGTCTGTGAGTGGCTGCATGTGTACCATGCCTGTACCTGCGCTGGTGTACGTGATGTGGTTACTGTGATGCAGTGGGTTGTAAGTGGCCCCTGTGCTGGGTGTGGCAGTCACAGATATTACATTCATGCACTTACTGATGTTTTTCCAATCCTGGGAATTTCAATGGCATTGTGGGTGGTGTGCTGCAGGCCTGGTCCATTGGTGTTAGTGTTTGTATGCCCCAACATGCATGATGTTGTGCTGTCTGCCCATCACATGGCTCAGCTGTGCCGTGTTTAGATGTTTGTACGCACTGTTTGAGGTAGTGATGTGTGTCTGCATGGTGAGATTGCACGGGGTGGCCTGCAACATGTAGACTTTGTCATCCTCAGTGTTGCTTTGCTTGAATATGTTTGTCCTGTTGCTGTCACTTTGCTGACCCTACATGTCTCTCTGTTATGCAGCATCTCCCGTGGGCACGGAGGGACAGGGGACGGACACCAGTGGTGGTGAAACAAGCACAACAGCTGCACAGGATCCCAGTGACACAGATGTGACCAGCGCCTCGGAGGGGGATAGGAGTATGCTGGAGGAATCACAGCCCGAGACGCAAAGTTCAACATCATCTGATAACGGCGGTGGTGCAGACATCTTGGAGGACACAGGGAACGGAGAGTCTGCTACATCTTCCAGCACACAGCGTGCAGTGCCCACCCTCCCAGCCACTTCCTCTGTTGCTGCCCGTGTTCACACCACAAAGAGGGGAAGGGTGTCCTTCATTCCAGGCACTGCTGCCCCTGCCCCTGTGCCCCCTGCTGCCATCAGTGCAGAGTGTGTGGACCTTATGCGCCAGCTGTGTGTGGGGCAGACAGGGCTCCTCAATGCATTGTCAGACCACGACCGCAAATTGGCACAGGTGTTAGCTTTCATGGAGGGCATCCATTCAGACGTGGGTGGGCTGCACCGCACTGTCCAGACAATGTCCTCCACAATGGCGGCTGCTCTTCAACTGGCTCAATCTCGTAGTCCAATTCCAGTCCCTTTGTCCACCCCCATGCCAGTGGCGACGTCTGACAACGGTGACCACGCTTCACACACCTCAACCTCACGATACTGCACACGTAGCACACAGCAGCAGCAGCCCAAGCGGTCAAGGTCACAGACACCTTCCCCTACAAAGAGAAAAACAACCCCAGAGCGCAAAGGGAAGAGCCCGTCAGGCGTTGCAAAGGCACATGATTCAAGGAGGAAGTACTCAGGGTCACAAGCCTCAGAGCAATCCCCGGCCACAGACTCTGTGGTCCCAAAAACGTCTCGCAAAGGCATGCAGACACTCTCCATGCCCACTGTGAAGGTGGGGCCTGGCAAGGCTACACATAGTAAGGTATCCAAGGCTGTTTCACCAACTACCTCTACTCCCATTCCAAGTCCAGTGAAGCAGGGACAGGAGGGCACTGTAGGGGGCACACAGGGTAAAGAGGGGATGGAGGGGCAGAGGCAATGCCAGGCTAAGCGTCCTTCTGGATCCAGCACATCCCCAAAGGGAGGTCCAGCGTGTGCACCTGCGGCAGCCTTGGTGCTGAGTGTGCCGTTTGTGTCCACACCACTTCCCATTGATACGAAGACAGGCAAGCCATTTAGAATCCCCAAGAAGTGGAAAGGCACCCCTCCACTGTCTCCCTCCCACACTGTGTCCCACGTCGGCCTGAGTCCACCTCCACGTGCCACTACACCACCTGGTCCAAGCAGCCCTCCAGCGTCCAAGGCCACTGATAGCTCTTCCTCAGCTGGGCGTCTCACTCCCCAGTCAAGTGGTCCAACTGTGCCCGACACACAGTCAGCTCCCAGTCAGACTGACAGCCAGCTCTGAATGTTGATCAATGTCACAGACCTGTCTCTCCCACACCGGTACCTGTGCTGCCCATCGTGTCACACCAGACTGTGTTGCTGACCATGGCGGAGTTTGGTGACACACATTCCCTGTGCAGCTTCTCATTGTCTCTGTCAGCACCTTGGACTGGCCACTGGCCTTGCAGTTTGCACCCTGCCTGTGCAGCTTCTCATTGTCTCTGTCAGCACCTTGGACTGGCCACTGGCCTTGCAGTTTGCCCCCTGCCTGTGCAGCTTCTCATTGTCTCTGTCTGCACCTTGGACTGGCCACTGGCCTTGCAGTTTGCCCCCTGCCTGTGCAGCTTCTCATTGTCTCTGTCTGCACCTTGGACTGGCCACTGGCCTTGCAGTTTGCCCCTGCCTGTGCAGCTTCTCATTGTCTCTGTCTGCACCTTGGACTGGCCACTGGCCTTGCAGTTTGCCCCCTGCCTGTGCAGCTTCTCATTGACTCTGTCAGCACCTTGGACTGGCCACTGGCCTTGCAGTTTGCCCCCTGCCTGTGCAGCTTCTCATTGTCTCTGTCTGCACCTTGGACTGGCCACTGGCCTTGCAGTTTGCCCCCTGCCTGTGCAGCTTCTCATTGTCTCTGTCTGCACCTTGGACTGGCCACTGGCCTTGCAGTTTGCCCCCTGCCTGTGCAGCTTCTCATTGACTCTGTCAGCACCTTGGACTGGCCACTGGCCTTGCAGTTTGCCCCCTGCCTGTGCAGCTTCTCATTGTCTCTGTCTGCACCTTGGACTGGCCACTGGCCTTGCAGTTTGCCCCCTGCCTGTGCAGCTTCTCATGTTCAGGCTCTGCATCTTGTGCCTTGGTCCTGTCTGATATTGTTTCCTATCAGTGCTATTTGTGAATAAAAACAGTTGCTCATGTTGTCAGTTGTGTCATTGTCCTTACTGAATAAGGCTTTTCCTGTATGTCTCACATTTACTGTGCCACATGCTCTGTGTGCCACTTCAACTGTGCCACTGGCTTGTTTGACTTATCATTTATTTTACAGGGGTGACGGGGACTTCAGTTTTTCATGACTCGGATACTTGTGGGCTCATTGATGTTGTTTTCTGTGACATACCAGACTCATGTTCCTTCCTTGTTGCTGTTGGCTATGTTTTACTGCATCCTGGTATGTGGGCACTGCAAACACATAGAGGGGTCATATACACGGGATTGCAGGCAGGCTGACCAGGCTCAACATGTATGTGCTTTCTTGCTTTCATGTTTGCCTAGCAGTGTAGATGTGTAGTCATGTTGTGATGGGCAGTCATCCTAGTCACAACGGTTACTTACATGGTGTGCATTTGGGTGGTCAAGGGTTGTACGGTGTGTTGGTTGTGGCTTTGTCGTGTGTGTTGATGTGTGTGTTACTGGCGTGTGACTCATGGCTGTGTGGGACTGTTGTGTGTTTGTGTGCACACACTGCTTGTTGTGCATTCAGTGTTGTGGGTGTATGTTGCCTTGTGCTGTCCTAGTGTACATCCCCTGATGTACTGCTGTGTTTGCTATGTGTTTTGTGGTGTTGTGCATCTGTTGTGTGTTTGATGTGTCTGTGTTGTTCTGTGATGGTGCACTTCTTGTCTGTGTTGTGGTATGTAGCCCATGAATTTTTCCTGACTGATGAGGTGGTGCACTCCTGTTGTGTGTGTGCTTCCATTGCCTTCCCCTAGTTTGGCTGCACAGGTGCTGTGTGTTATTTTTGTGGTTCTGTATGTGTTTCTGTTTTGAATTGTGTTTGCCATTTTTGTTTTGGTGCAGACGTTGGTACTGAAATCCCTGTGTGTGTGTGATGTTTGTGGATGCCCCCAGGGGGTTTGATTGTTTGTCTGTATCTTGTCTGGACATTATGTAGGCCCTTCTGTGTGTCTGGCATTGGGATTGTGTGCTGCAGATATGAGGGGGTATGTTTGGGGACTCCTACTTGTGTTTGGCAGTCATTGAGTGTGCCAATGTGCCCTGTGTGATACTCATGTGTACTTGCTGTTCACTGTTTGACTTGAGGTCCTTCCTTTCATCCCTGTCCCTATACATGGGTTACCTTGCTGTCTCCCTGAGTTGTTGCACTGAGGTGACTGTTGTTTGACTTCACTCACTGTGCCAGCCATGTGCTTGGATGGGGTGTGGATGTTGTTCTGGCTTCCTTGTCCTGCATGTGTCTGTTCACCTGGTTGTTGGTTGTCTCCTTGCCCTCCCATTTGTGTGCACATCATTTTTGCTTTCCTCTATGTTGTGCTCCATTGCTGGTGGCATGTAGTCTGTGTATGTGGCTGTGTGTCGGTGTGGGGTATGTCTGTGTGAGTTGGCAGGGTGTGTGTCCAGTAGTCTGTATGTTCCTTGTGTGTATGTTCATTTTGTGCTTGTATTCTGCTTTCTTGCCATGTATGTGGTGGTGTGGTGTGTGTGTGTGTTGCCCTGGGCCTGTGCCTCTGTGCTGTGTGTTGATCTACACCAAATGCTGCTGTGTCTGTCTCCCTAGGTGTTAGTTGTGTGCTGCTGGGTGTGGATTTAGCTCGCTTGGTGTTGGACATGGGGGTGCACAGGGGGGATTGGCATGTTTCTTGCTGTGTGCGGCGGAGCTGTGGGTGGTGGGTGGTGGTGGTGACCTGTGGTCTTTCTGGCCTGTCCGTTGCTGTACATGCATTCTGCTTTGTGCGATGGATTTCCCGCATGCTCACCGCTGCGGTGTCGTCAGCAACACATTACATTATGTTCGCGGTACTTTGGTGGGCTTGATGTAGGGTGTGAATTGGTGCCAGCTGAGACATGTGTGGGTACATTGATGGATGTGTTCCTGTCCACACCAGTGTGTCTGGTGTGGCCAGGTGCCCTGTTTCAGCCCGTGGAATTTGTGTTCTGTTTTGTGTTGTATTGTGTTTTGTTTACGTACCTGCGGCGGCGTCCGCGGCGGGCGATGTTGGCCTGGTGATGTATCACGTACAGCACCGGGAGGACGTGTAGTGCTGGATCCATGGCGTTCGGCTCCGGGTGGAGGGCTCCGGAAGTCTCGTTTCACGCTCCGCTGTCGAGATTCCGCCGTGTCTGGAAGGGCGGTTTCTCCCCTGCGGTTCGACGGGTTGTTTGGCGCATCGTAATTTGTTGAGCGGACGGGACGTCATTCCGCACGGCGGTGAGTCTCCATTGGCTCCCACCGGCGCGGTGGCGGGCGCAGTTTCATGGCGGTCGGCGTTGCACCGCGGAGGTCGGGAAATGGGGCATATTTGCCCTTCATAATATGGCGGCCGTGAGGACCGCTGCTGGCGGGCGGTAAAAGGCATTTTTCCGCACCGCCGGCACCGCGGTACTAACACCGACCGCCATCGTAATCGGCCCCTAAGTTTTTCTGCCATTTTTCCTTTCAACAACACGAGATTGTCAAGGGCATTTGATGTCTTCATATTTTTTTGGTATCCTGAGATTGACACTGAGGGGTCGATTCCGATTCGGGCCGGAAAAAGCACCGACCGACTCGGATCCGGAAATAATACCGACCGACACGTACACGTGGCGCCCGACACGCCAAGTACGATGCAAGGCGTGAAAAATCCGACCGACACGTACCGAAACCAAGTCGACCGACCGAGCCGCACGGAAAACAGCAATCCGGCCGGAAAAACACGCGAATCCAACCGACCGACATGCACCCGGAACAAATCCGACCGAAACGTACACGCGAACTCCAAACCGCAAAGTACGATGCAAGGCGCGAAAACCACGAGCGAGTCGGACGGAGGCCAAGCCGTACGACCGACACGCATACAAAACCGAGCCGAAGCAACACAAAACACCGCGACCGACGCGTACGCAGCATAGAAAACTGCACAAACACAGCGTGAACGAAACGGAGAACACCGTACGAGACAAATGCAGGGTCCGACTCGGTCACAAGAACGTTTCCAACATACACAAACAGCACAAAGGAAAAATCACCCAAAAAAGGCCAAACAAGCAATTACCAAGCCAATAAATACTGGGGGGTGGGGACAGAGAACAAAGACACACCCACAACTCCACCTATATAAAGGACACAAATCACAACCATGAGCCTTTGCAAATGCCATTCCACTGCCAGCACCCAAGAGAAAGCAACCACACACCCACAGCTCATCCCTCACACAAGCCACACACCAGCAGCACACCAACAAATACCTACCTCACATACACCCAGCAAAACACACACTCACACACCCTCACCTGCACACCAACACACACATCACTCACCATCACCACCCATCACCATGCCCCCAAGAAGAATCCCAAGTTCCTAGATAGTGAATTGGAAGTCATGGTAGACGAGATCCTCAGGGTAGAGCCACAGCTGTTTGGCACACTGGTCCAACAGACCCCCATCTCCCAGAAAACCAAGTTGTGGGAGAGGATCATCAACAGGGTGAACGCACAATCACCATGTCGGCGCACAAAGAGCGACATCCAGAACAGGTGGTATGACGTGCGCAGGAGGGTACGGGACCTGCTGAAGAAAGACTACATCAACAGCCAATACACCGGCAGTGGCCCTCCTGCCAAGCCAATATACCTCAGGCCCTGGGAGGAGAAGGTGCGGGCCATCCTTCCGCCAGTGAGCGTATATGGACTAGAGGACATCCCAGAGCCTGGTGAGTACACAACAAATGTACACAATATACTGCCACAAAACACACACATCACTGTCAAGGGAGAGTCAAACCATGCACTCATAGCAATTACACAGCAACCAGAACAGAATCATCCCAAAATGTGTATGTCAGTCAGATAAACACAACACATGCCATAAAAAAGTCACATCCAACTGTGCCAACACATGTACAAACACAACTACAACTACAGCTAGGCAGTGGCACAAATAGAACTAACAAACACATCCAGACATGTAGCCACCACAACAACACCAACACACAGTGAAGACCACTCAAAGGAAGGAATTCTGTGTATGCTGGCCAAGTCAGTGTATCCAATAGCATCATGGGAGTCGCAGTCACACATATTGCCCCCCCACAACTGTCCCATCAACACCACCCTGAACCATGCTCACATCACAGGGAGTGGAGAAGGACTCACAAGATGGCTGACACTGGCTACTGCTGTGGGAGCACAAGGCCCTGCTGCTAACTGTGCACCAACAAACAGCAGGACACCACTGACTGACATCCTGAGAGACAACTTACACTCCCTGCAATGCAAGCACGTACCATGGTGGGATATCTGGCTAGCTGGGTGGGAAGGAGGACTTGCAGCACTGACCATAGTCACAAGCACCTCCCCTCACACACACCCCAACACAAACTCCACAGAACCCACCTGGTAGAATGCAATGCCCCCCATCCTAACACAAGATCCCACAAAGAACCACCACCCTGGGTTATGTTGTGTGAAGCACAGGGACACTCTTGGGACTTTTAGCCAAACAACTGCCAGGACAACACTCCCAGCCATCCTGTCAGCACAGCCAGCCCACCCCACAGGGAAGCAGAGTCAAAAGGAAGGAAGCATGGGCCTGCTGGGAAGGGGGTGGAGGCAATAGCATGATGGGAGTCGTAGTCACTGATATTGGTCACCCCACAACTGTCCCATCAACACCACCCTGAACCATGCTCACATCACAGGAAGTGGAGAAGGACTCACAAGATGGCTGACACTGGCTACTGCTGTGGGGAGCACAAGGCCCTGCTGGCAACTGTGCACCAACAAACAGCAGGACACCACTGACTGACATCCTGAGAGACAACTTCCACTCCCTGCAATGCAAGCACGTTCCATGGTGGGATATCTGGCTAGCTGGGTGGGAAGGAGGACTTGCAGCACTGACCATAGTCACAAGCACCTCCCCTCACACACACCCCAACACAAACTCCACAGAACCCAACTGGTAGAATGCAATGCCCCCATCCTAACACAAGATCCCACAAAGAACCACCACCCTGGGTTATGTTGTGTGAAGCACAGGGCCACTCTTGGGACTTCTAGCCAAACAACTGCCAGGACAACACTCCCAGCCATCCTGTCAGCACAGCCAGCCCACCCCACAGGGAAGCAGAGTCAAAAGGAAGGAAGCATGGGCATGCTGGGAAGGGGGAGGAGGCAATAGCATGATGGGAGTCGTAGTCACAGCTCTACATCCCCCACCACATGGCCCAGCAAGCTCACACTCACGCATGCACATCCCACAGAGAGTGGAAAGGCCCATCAAAGATGTCTGACACTGTTGCTGTGTCGTGGGGAGCACAAGGGCATGCTGGGTACTGCACACCAACCAACAGCAGGACACCACTGTCAGCCATCTTGCCATTGCTCTCACACCCACACACACTGAACTCCCCACAAAAGCAAGTAAGTATGGGAATGCTGGGAAGTGGGGTGGAGGCAATAGCATGATGGGAGTCGTAGTCACAGACATAGCTCACCCCCACAACTGTCCCATCAACACCACCCTGAACCATGCTCACATCACAGGAAGTGGAGAAGGACTCACAAGATGGCTGACACTGGCTACTGCTGTGGGGAGCACAAGGCCCTGCTGGCAACTGTGCACCAACAAACTGCAGGACACCACTGACTGACATCCTGAGACACAACTTACACTCCCTGCAATGCAAGCACGTTCCATGGTGGGATATCTGGCTGGGTGGGAAGGAGAACTTGCAGCACTGACCATAGTCACAAGCACCTCCCCTCACACCCCCCCTCAACACAAACTCCACAGAACCCACCTGGGAGAATGCAATGCCCCCCATCCTAACACAAGATCCCACAAAGAACCACCACCCTGGGTTATGTTGTGTGAAGCACAGGGCCACTCTTGGGACTTCTAGCCAAACAACTGCCAGGACAACAGTCCCAGCCATCCTGTCAGCACAGCCAGCCCACCCCACAGGGAAGCAGAGTCAAAAGGAAGGAAGCATGGGCATGCTGGGAAGGGGGGAGAGGCAATAGCATGATGGGAGTCGTAGTCACAGACATAGCTCACCCCCACAACTGTCCCATCAACACCACCCTGAACCATGCTCACATCACAGGGAGTGGAGAAGGACTCACAAGATGGGTGACACTGGCTACTGCTGTGGGGAGCACAAGGCCCTGCTGGCAACTGTGCACCAACAAACAGCAGGACACCAC
This sequence comes from Calotriton arnoldi, assembly GCA_963921515.1. NCBI lineage: Eukaryota > Metazoa > Chordata > Amphibia > Caudata > Salamandridae > Calotriton > Calotriton arnoldi. Next base: position 1,680,046 of record CAWUFW010001071.1, read on the forward strand.
TGAGTGACATCCTGAGAGACAACTTACACTCCCTGCAACGCAAGCACGTTCCATGGTGGGATAACTGACTGGCTGGGTGGGTGGGAAGGAGGGCCGGCTGTCAACCAAACACAACCAATGCAGACCATGTTCACACCCCAGAAAATACATAGAAATGCCCAAATAATGCAGGACAATGTGCCACACCAATATCAACCCCTGACTGTGACGACTTAGGACAATGCAATGTACAGGCCCGCACCCAGAGGCACAGTCACAACTGTCATGTGTGTCAACCATTGATGCCTGCAGAAACATAACATACATTGTTTGTGTCTCCCAAAAACAGGTGATGATGGGGACACAGCAGCAGACGCTGAGGAGTCCCAGTCCCAGGCTCAAGAGGATGCGGAGCTCACTGGCGTCGTACAGCCTCTGTCCTCCTCGGACGATGAAGACCAACCTGGCATATCCGGTGCAAGTCAAAATGCAGCACCAGCAGGACCACCAGCTGCAGCACCAGCAGGACCACCAGCTGCACCCCCTGCACCCACCCCTCCAACGACTGTCACCACGAATACCATCCCTGCCGACATGGACAGAACAAGGAGCAACACCAGCACAGGGACCCTGGACCAACCTCGGGCCATGGACACCACCACCACCACCAACCCCCAAGGTGGACCAGGGTTATCTGTGCGTGCCACTGCACACACTGCACATGTCAGCAGGGGTGGTGGGAGGGGTGGGAGACAGAGGTCGCTGCTTGCAGACGTTGCTGGTGTGCATGATGACCCACAACTGGTACGCATAGCTGATGCGTACCAGTCCAGAACCGGAGAGCTCAGCCAGGTAGTGGGGCTCCTCAGAGACATGAAACAGCAGCAGGCTGCCCATCATGCCCGCTTGGACTCCCACATGTCCCACGTGGAGTCACACATGTCCCGCGTGGACTCACACATGTCCCGCGTGGAGTCCAAGTGGGATGCACTGCATGAGATGACGGCGGTGCACAGGGACATTTTACAATGCCTCCGCCAGATGAACAGCAACCAGTCCACACCTCCCTGTGTGCCAACAACATCTGGTGCCGAACAAACTGCAACTGCCACAGGGAGGAGGAGGACTCTGGCGGAGAGTCCCCTGCACCGCAGCAGCCTGTACTTGAGGGGCCCCCCAAGAAGAGGGGTCGTCCGAGGAGGGAAAAGTGAGAGGCCGATGGCCAAGCGCAACTCCCAGGAAGCCTGAACCTGTTCTGGATGTTCGCCTTTGTGCACAGACTGTTCACCCTGTTGACGGCAACACTACTCCCACACATTGCATGGGGAGTACAAGTTGGACCAATGTGTCAGACAACTGTGGCCCCGATACTGGGGATCCTGTCTACCAGGACTTTCAATTCACCTAGGAACTTCGGATTGCAAGATTTATGTACAGCACTACCCATCCTATGCACTATTAACACAAATGTATCACAATAAACACACTAATACACCATAATTGCCTCTGTCGTGATTCCAACGTGGGTGCTGTTATGGGGATGATGAACTGCAAAATTACACTGTGTATGCAAACTGCAACAGCAAGGACAACACAGGCATGTGAGTACAGGCAACGTCACACACGAGGGAGACACACCACCAGGGCTACACAACACATACACACCTAGGCCATCTGACTCATTGCCTACACTGATGTTGCCAGGGAAGACGGTGCAATGCACAGACACCACACCCATTCCCAGTTGTAGTCAAGTAGCCCACAGGTGCAGTAAGCAAATGGCAGTCAAATGTGTGACCACAGACAACGCACATCACAAAGTGAAGCACAGGTTTATTACACAGTTGCAACATGTCGTAACCACTACAGATGCAAGGTAATCCCACCTGGCAGCGGGCACACAGTCAACAACTGTAGACGGAAGGAAGTCCATGGGTGTGGCGCACATCACCTGTAGGGACACAACAGCTACCAGCCTGGATGTGCAATCACGTCGTCGGTGGACACAGTTGACCAAACGAATCTGAAAGTACCCTGTGAAGGACAGAAATGACACACAGTCAAAAGCAATGGAGTACAGGACAGAACAGCAAAACTCATGCACAATACATGTTACAAGATACCCACCCAGAACCAAGTTAGCATGTCAACACTGTTGGGGAGTACAGTCCACCTGTTAGCACACATCGCAACACACATCCAGTCAAGTAGCCCATGGACACACTCCAACAGCACCAGAGCACCACCCACACATCATGCCAACTCACATCATTGACATGACACCTCAGGATACTCACATTCAGCTAAAGAAGTTGGTGATGAGCTGTGTGCGGACATCACCATCATCATCATCATCATCATCGTCACTGGCATCGTGGTCCAGGCCAGGATCCTCCACAGGTGGCGGATGTTGGTCATTGTCATCCTGGATGAGAGGCAACTCCTTCCGCACTGCCAGGTTGTGGAGCATGCAGCAGACGATGATAATCTTGCACACTTTCGCAGGGGCATATGGGAGGGACCCTCCGGTCTTGTCCAGGCAGCGGAAGCGGCTCTTCAGGAGACCAAATGTCCGCTCAATCACTCTCCTGGTCCGACCATGTGCCTCATTGTAGCGCATCTGGGCTGGTGTCACAGGGTTCCTGAGGGGTGTCAGCAACCACGGCATGTTGGGGTATCCCGAGTCACCTACGGACAGACAAGTGCACATTAGCTGACTTGGAAAAGTGGGCGGAATACTACAGATCAGATCACACACAATGGCACAAAGTCAGTACACACCGACAAGCCAGGCACGCTGGTTCTGCATCTGTGCCATCATCCTGGGGATGCGACTACTCCCTCATCACAAAGGCATCGTGTGCTGAACCAGGGAAACGGGCACACACGTGTGTGATGGTCATGTCTGCAAGACACACCACCAGTGCATTGACCGAGTGGTAGTGCTTGCGGTTCCTGTAGGCCTGCTCCTGGGCCTGTGGTGGTACCAAAGCCACATGTGTCCCATCAATGGAGCCAATGACATGCGGCATCCTCCCCAGGGCATAAAAGTCACTCTTCACGTCAGTGAGTCGTCGCAATCTAGGGAAATAGATGTACCGGTTCAGGAAGAGCAACATTGCCGCCAAAACATCGCGGAGCACACGGCTCAACATGGTCTGTGACATCCCACCAGCAGTCGCCACAGTATGTTGGAAGGTACCAGTGGCAAAGAAGTGTAGGGCTGCCATCACCTTCACCTTGGGGGTCAGCGCTGTAGGATACGGCCGGCCAGGCTGCAAATGTGGGGACAACTGCACTGCCAAATCCTCAATCAGCTGCCTGGTGAAGCGGTACCGTCGGATGCTGTCCCGTTCCACCATCGTTGCCAGGTCTGGGAATGGTCGATGGACAGCAGGAGCCCTGCAGTGCAGAGGAGAAGTAAGCAAGATTGTCAGTCACCCCACATATGCGGCATTGAACACACTCAAGATCCCAACATACATCATTATGAGGCACAACTACATGAAGTGTGCTGTTCCGGAAGGACATGTATGGTACATACATGGCCAACATCTGTCAACACGGTCCAACAGGTGGCATCAATTAGTCCCAGGTTGGCCCATTGGATATCATGAGGCCGTGTCACAGTTCCCATCTCCTGCTGCCGTGTCACAATAACCCCCACAGTGACATGTGAGGACAGATGTGCCCCAGGCACCACAGCTCAACGACAGGTACATTCCCAGGGACCCTGTATTGCCACATGGACACTGGCATTACATGGAGTATCATGTATACACCACAGCAAAACAACCATGACCCCGACAGGTAGTGGCCCCACTTGCCACGGCAGGACAGACATGGACGTCTGTGACACACACACGCACAACATCAAAGTCCATGCACACACAACGTGGATGTGGAGACTGTCTCCCATTGTGCACATGAAATCAGAGACATTGTAAACACTACATGCACAAAGACTGTGGAGGACCATCACTATTGTGCCACTGGGACACCCTGGCTCAAACATACCGTCCCACATGGGACTCACGGGGTATGTGACATGACATACACATACACCACCGTGAAATGTGACCATGGCACATGCACAGATATGAACAGTTGCACATCACAGTGGTCATGTACACGTAACACCCAGGATCCTGTCCCCATGAACACGTGCACAGCCTGGGGGTGGCTGCCCACAGGTGACACCCACAGGACAACATGTACACCAACATACACACAATAGGAAATGCAGCCTTACATGCCTTATGATAAAGTTTGGACAGGCTGTCGTGATGTAGGTGTGCCCCTCACTCCCTGGGAGCTATCTGTGGCTGGCATATGTCCATCTGAGACAGGCATGCTGACATATGCCAGTCACATGTACAGTGATGCGTTGTACTGCAATGGACCGATCGGTGCCTCCGGCCGGCCCGTTGCATTCAATGTGTGCGGGTACGCGTTGTACCCCTGTACGCGTTGTACTGCAATGGACCGATCGGTGCCTCCGGCCGGCCCATTGCATTCAATGTGTGCGGGTACGCGTTGTACCCCTGTACGCGTTGTACTGCAATGGACCGATCGGTGCCTCCGGCCGGCCCATCGCATTCAATGTGTGCGGAGTACAGCGTTGTACCCCTGTGCGCGTTGTACTGCAATGGACCGATCGGTGCCTCCGGCCGGCCCATCGCATTCAATGTGTGCGGGTACGCGTTGTACCCCTGTACGCGTTGTACTGCAATGGACCGATCGGTGCCTCCGGCCGGCCCATCGCATTCAATGTGTGCGGGTACGCGTTGTACCCCTGTACGCGTTGTACTGCAATGGACCGATCGGTGCCTCCGGCCGGCCCATTGCATTCAATGTGTCGCGGTACGCGTTGTACCCCTGTACGCGTTGTACTGCAATGGACCGATCGGTGCCTCCGGCCGGCCCATCGCATTCAATGTGTGCGGGTACGCGTTGTACCCCTGTACGCGTTGTACTGCAATGGACCGATCGGTGCCTCCGGCCGGCCCATTGCATTCAATGTGTGCGAGTACGCGTTGTACCCCTGTACGCGTTGTACTGCAATGGACCGATCGGTGCCTCCGGCCGGCCCATTGCATTCAATGTGTGCGGGTACGCGTTGTACCCCTGTACGCGTTGTACTGCAATGGACCGATCGGTGCCTCCGGCCGGCCCATTGCATTCAATGTGTGCGGGTACGCGTTGTACCCCTGTACGCGTTGTACCGCAATGGACCGATCGGTGCGCACCCATTGACAATGGGCTTGCCTGGCAACGGACGCGTTTTGAATTTCGAGCGAGTCGGTTGCTGGAAAATCAGTTGGTCACCCACAACAATGTTGCAAAATCATGTATGTCATGAAGTTGAAGATTTGAAGGATGCTGTGGGCGTGTTTTGGTTCTGCTATTCCATGGATTGGCCAGATTCAGAAGATGCAAACGACTTGGACCTATCACTTTGGACACAAGGGACAGTATCTGCCTCTCCAGCACATATATATTGCTGGCTGTTCCCCTGAGAGCTCACTTGCCTGCACTACATGCTCCAGGACGACATCTGCCACTGCACTGCTGCTGTCTCTGCCCCTCTGGACCCTGCAATGGCACGTACTGTGGAGAGAGCCCCAGCCTTCTGCCTTGAAGAGAACCAGGCCCTGCTGGACAGCCTACTTCCACAGTACAGCAAGCTGTATGGGACACCAGGGGAGCAGGTGAGTGTTCTGTGCACTGCCTTTCTGAATGTGCATTTTGTGTGACTAGCAAGGCTGAAAGTCTGCACGCCACTGGCTAGCAGGCTCACTGAGTAGTTGTCACCCCCCATAGTGTGTAGTGACTTGCACTGGACAGGTATGGTGCAGTTACAGTGCATTTGAACATGGTTTTACTTCCCATGCAATGATACCATGTAGTGACGTCTGGCAAACTGTCCATGGGCAGCTTTGCACTGCCTGTGTACATCATGTGCCCCTGTGATTGATACATGTATATACAGCTGTGTCATGCACGGATATGTTGCATGTGTGGTAATGGCCTTTTCACTTTGTCATCCTGACAGGTTAATGCCCATCGGAAGCAGGAGATCTGGAAGGACATCGTCCGGGCCGTCCGGTCCATGGGGGTCTACAAGCGCCGGATCCGCAACTGCCAGAAGAGGTGGCAGGACCTTCGGGGCTGGACACGGAGGATTGCACGGGTCCAGCTGAAGCTGTCGCCTCCTCGCAGGAGGGGCAGAACACGGACCCTGACCCCCTACATGCTCCAGATCCTGGCGGTGGTGTTTCCAGACCTGGATGGGCAGCTGAAGGCCAGACAGCAGCAAGGAGGGGGTGAGTCAAAGACTGCCCTGTGAACTCTGTATTACATGCTTTGTGCCCTCCTTTGGCCTGGTTCAACTGCCACAGTGCAGCAGTCATGTTGTCCAGGAGCCATGTCCCTCTATTGTGCACTGCCCACTGCTCATCTGATACCCAGGTGTGGCCCTTACATTCAGGGAATTGTGTCACTTGGGACTGTGTCCTTGCAGTTTGCTTCACTAAAGGTGGGGGACAGCATCTGTTTCCCTAACTCTGTTGTGGGCATCATGGGTGGGTCCATTGTTCACACAACGCCTGTGTTTGGACATGTGATCTGCGTGTTGCTTTGATATGCGGTCCACTTGCTGAGCTGAGCCACCACATGTGCCTGGGGTATGTGGCACACGCCCATGCAGCGGGTGGGAACAATGTTTGGGCCCCAGGAGTGTGCAGATTACGTGTGTCACACATACATAGCCAGCTATCCACTGTCCAGGGCACATCCCTCATTCATGTGGAGCAGGACAGTCATGCCTACTCCAGGCCATGCAATGCACTCTGTACTCCCACTCCCGTGTATCAGCTGACACATTGTGCACAGTGATTTGACCCCTCAGGTGTCTGCCTCTGTGTCAGTGTGCTGTGGATTAGTTGCCAGGACTGCTGGGGTGTTTCTTGGTAGGGGCTCAGCATGCCCCTGGAGATGTGACCATAGGAGACGATACTTGTGTGTCACATAGGTGTTTGATCAGCTGCGCGTGCAGACTGGGGAATGCGAATGTGAAGTTCAGGCAGCTGTTCCCCATTCACAGCAAATTGTGAGGGCTCAGGTTCAGAGGGTAGTGTCACAGGTCTCCCATATGTCCAATAGGTATGACCTGGACAGATGAGGGTTAAGATGATGTGTTGTGTGGGGGATGTACATGTGCACTTGTGCAGCTCCAGGACTTGCATTCCCCATGACCTACTATTGTGACACAGTGCATAGTGTTGTTGTCTGGCTGCCAAGTCATACATCACTGAGACAGTGATGTATGACTTAGCAGTCATGCCTCTGCCATGGCATGTGTCAACTTATTGGTGGTCCTGCAGGGGAGTGACATGTGCTACATGCACACCATTGTGGCGATGGCTATCAGGACATGGGTGCATCATGGTGTCTGTCGCTGGTATGCATCACATGCATTTCCTATTTGACTCTGGGCATCCCTTTCATCCGGAAACCTGTACTGACTCAGTGGCAAGAGCTGTGATGTGTGCATGTCCACATGCCACACCGTGTCCTCTGCACTGTCCAACTACTGTGTACTTGGTGCATGTGTCCACACTGGGGTGTTGCAATCCAACAGACACCAGACAGATGGGTGCAAGGCCATGTGGGATGTGAGTGCCATGCTTGGCATCAGACTGACAATTGGCTTCTCCTGTTCAGTTAGGGCACTTTTAGCAATGTACAACTAATGATGCCAGGGCTTGCTCTGTAATGTGCTGCGCTCACAGTGGTGTGTGCGTTTGGTGCAGGTGACTGATGTCTGTCTGTTTCCCCATTGTTTGCAGATACATCCACGGCCACGGAAGGGGACAGCTCCACGGACCAGGAGGAGCCAGAGAGCCAGACTGGGTCAGCAGCCGAGGAGTGGTCGGAGGGACCCAGTGGCACGGAGGGCGAGGGAGCCACACCGAGGAGTCCTCAGCACCATCCACCTCAGCTGAGGACCAGAGCAACTCGGAGGATGACTCCCTTGTGGAGGCGGGTGTCAGCAGCCACCACACCCCAGCTAGTGTTGCTGTCCCCGCCACCACCAGCACCACCACCGCCCTCCCATCGGCTCCCATTCCCCAGGTCCGTGGAGGCTCCCATGTTCGGGAGCGTGTCTCCTTTGGGCCAGGCACCGCACCCCCTGTCCCTGTGTCCCCTGCTGCCCTGAGTGAGGAGTCTGTGTACCTCCTTCGCCAGCTCCATGTAGGGCAGACAGCCATGCTGAGTGTCCTCCTTGCGCACACCGCACTGTTGACTCAGCTGGTGTCGTTCATGGAGGGCATCTCATCGGGCATGTCTGACCTACAGAGGGGCAATAGGTCCATGGACTCCTCCCTGACGGCAGCAGTGTCCCTCCTCAGACAGTCCCTCACCCCTCCTGCCTCTGCTCCATCCACACTCCCCAGCACCTTACCCGTCCCAAGCACACACACACCGGCACAGGCACACACCAGCACACACACGTCCAGCACACAGACACACACGCCACAAACAAAACGCACACGCACACACAGTCAGGGGACTGAAACCAGACTCACAGGGGATGGGGCCCTGGTACACACACACGGATCCACGGGCACTGCGCAGTCCTCAGTTGCCTCTCCCTCCAAAGCACCCTCCCTTGCCTCACCTGCAACCCCAAAGACCCAGCGCCTCTTCCTCAGTGACCTCGGCCTCTTCCCCTCCGATCCAGCTGCCCCAGCATCCAGGGGAAGAGGAAGCCCCCACATGGAGCAGAGTGCCCCTCGCCCCCGGACACCCTCCCCCAGGCGCAGACAGACTGAGGCCCCCACCCGCAAGTACCCCCGGAGTGCTAAGAGCAAGACCCCACCGCCGCCCTGCAGCTCAAGCACCAGGTCTCCTTCCTCCATCCCTCAGGCCCCCACTCCACAGGTGCCCCCACCACACCCTGCCCCAGGTTCCCCCACCCACAGATATACCATCCCCAAGAGGCTCCGGCCTTCTCCCCTGCCACTTGCTCTCCCGGCACCACACCCCCCGCTGCGCTTGTCTGTGCCACTGATGTGGTGAGGGTGTCCTCCCCCTCTGTCCAGCCCACCTTGCCTGTTCCCCATTCTCCTCCCCTGGTGGTAGGCACTGCAGTGGAGTCCACTACCACCCTGTCTGACTTGGGCACTGCAGTGGCGGACCTGTCCACTGCATCTGCAGGGTCCACTGCAGTCGTGCCGGCACCCACAACATCTGAGCCATGCCCCCAGTTGTGCCGGCACACACCATGTCAGACACCTCCACTGCAGTTGTCAGTGGCTCTCCAGCACCCACCACCCCTTCCCTGCTTCCTCCTGGTGAGCCCTGATCCTGTCCCTGCGGTACCTGGCCTACCCCCGGTTGCCCCTCCTAGTGGATTGTCCCTGGTTTTGTGCAGGCATGTGTAGGGTGGCATCTGCCACTGTCACCCACTTGTGACTTTGTTGATGGACTGGCCATTGGCCTTTGTTTATGTTCTACCGGACTTCTACTTTTAATGCCACATATGCTGAATAAAGCAACTTTCTGTTCTCTAGTGCTTTTGCTTCTGATGTACATGATGTTGATGATGCTAACCATGCCCTTGCTGCAGTGATGGTGATATTTGGTCTCATGATAATGAAGTGTTACTGTGCAGGAACCCATGTGGTCCAGGGGGAATGTGTCCTATCCTGTGGTGTATCCATGTCATCCATAGCAGCATCTGAGGGTGTCATGTGTTCAGTATTTGGCAATGGGATTTCCTACTTAGATTGGCTATTTCACATCTGTGGCTTCCACCCCTGCACATCTGTTGTGCCTGCCATTGTTCAATTCGTCTACTTCCCTGACCGTGTGGCCATCTCCAGTGGACATGCAGGTTTGGGCATCAATGGGGAAGGACTCATCTGTGTTGTTAGTGCAACATTGCTATACAAGTGTGTTGGATCTGTGCTGATGATTCCGTTGGCACTTCCATGACCAGGCTGATGTGACGGGAGCCCTCATTTGGTGCTAATTGTTAATTGTGTGACCAAGTGCTCAGCTGACATGGTGGGGCCCTACTGAGGCAACATATGGCACAGCTTTCCTCACACAGGAGTGGAGTCCCCTCATGGCAGTGTGTACTCCTGTGACATTGCCTGCGCCCAAGGTGTGTGTTGTATGTGCATGTCTGTGTGTTCACTTCCGTTTAGCTGTGCATGCTGTGATCCCTAGTGTTGTACCTGTTTGTGATGCTAGCTGAGTTGAGCTATGTTCCCCCAAAGTCTTCTCCCTGGGTTCTCTGTGATGTGGGTGCATGGCACATTACTGGTCATCAGGGTGTCACCCATAGGTGTGCTTGCTGTCAGGGCTGAGTTTGTGCGCAGACCCAGATGGGTCACAGTCAGGTTTCCCCTTGGCACTTGTTGTTTGCCCCTGTCATGTGATTTCCAGTTTGTGTTATCTTTCAGTGATTGTGACACGTTGTGTGTGTGACTGCTGGCACTCCTCAGGGTCCGGGCTGCAATGTTGGTTGTTGTCTATGTGTGTTCTTTGTGGGTGACCTTGGCTTCTTCATTGGTGTGTGACTGTGGCTGTGATCCCATTGGTTGGTGTGGTATTGCCATCATGTCCATGTACAGCGTAGTGTGCAGTGTGTCAGACATTCAGGAGTCTTGTTGAGTGTCCATGTGTGATGTGTTTCTGCACCTTGGTTCCCACCCACCACCCTGGAATAGTCATGGGTGCATGTGCAATGTCACCAGTGCATGTGTGCTTCACTGCTGCACATTGTTGGAGGTCGAGGGGTGTGGTGTTGAGTGTGTGCAGATGAGAGTTGTTGCCCGGCTAGGCCCCTGCCTCCATGTTGGCCTTGGCTTACTGGCCATGCTGTTTGATTTGTGCTTGTGTAGGTGTGATGGTAGTTAGTTGCTCAGTACACATGACTGTGGTTCACAGTGTGAACCACATTTAGCTTTGTCATCACAGTGGGATTGTAATGCAGCCCAGGGTCACCACACTGTGGGGGCCCTGGGGGTGGTGCTGTGGTGTGTCTGTGTCTTGCTGTGTCAGTTGCTGTCCCTACGTGCCTGTGTGACATGTGTGATTTGTGCTCCCTCTCACCTGACAATGCCTGCTTGCCCACATAGGGGATTTGGATCCATGAGTTACCTTTGTGTGGCACTGTATGCACATCTGTATGATTGGTATTCAGGTCTCCTCATGTGTTGTGTGGTTGCCTGGGGACACTGGCACCCCCTCACCTGTTGTGTATGATGTGCAGTGTGGGTCTGCCTGTTTGTGTTTGTGCATCTGCACCACTGCATTGGCATATCTTGGGTGTGTCATTGGCTGTATGTAGTTTGGTGGGTTTCCCCTGCTGTCCCTGGGACTCCTAGGTCATCGGTCAGCACAATGATCATGGTTTGTGTGTCCCATTGCTGCCATGGTATGGTATCTGTTCACCTCACATCTGCAGTCTCCACAGGGTATCTGCATGTGTGTGCCCATTGGTGCAAATATGTGGGTCTGCATTCTGATGGTCACTTCTGTCATTGTGTCACTGATGATTGTTGACGGTGTCAGCCCCCATGGGTGTTGTTTGTCTGCACATGGCCAAAGGAATGTCTTATTTGCACTGCAGGATTTGGCTCCCCCAATTTATGTTGCAATGGGACACATACACTACTTTGCCACTGATGTGTTTGTTGTTCTGTGACCAGGAATCATCCATGCAGTTTGGCAGTTGCACCTCTTTCTTTGTCAACACTTACCTTTTGGTCACTGTGATGATGGGGGTTTGGACCCCATTGCCACAATGTTCGAAATGTGCTTCAGCTATGGACCCCACACTTACATTTTGGTCACTGTGATGATGGGGGTTTGGACCCCATTGCCACAATGTTCGAAATGTGCTTCAGCTATGGACCCCACACTTACCTTTTGGTCACTGTGATGATGGGGGTTTGGACCCCATTGCCACAATGTTCGAAATGTGCTTCAGCTATGGACCCCACACTTACATTTTGGTCACTGTGATGATGGGGGTTTGGACCCCATTGCCACAATGTTCAAAATGTGCTTCAGCTATGGACCCCACACTTACCTTTTGGTCACTGTGATGATGGGGGTTTGGACCCCATTGCCACAATGGTCATGGCCTGCTTGCATTGTGGGTGCCACACACATATATGTGTGGCACATGTGCTAGGGGGTCACATTGTATGTTCAAAGTCATGTTCGGTGTTGTAGGCATTTGACACAGTCTACACACGCTTGTCATGGTGTTGGGGGATGTCTTCTTCTTGCATTCCCTAGGTTGTGGTGTGCTGGTTGTGTCATGCATTGTCCATCCTATGAGTGGGGGTGGTAGTAGTGGTAGGCATCCTGCCCCCTGGGTAAGGGTGGTAGTAGTGGTAGGCATCCTGCCCCCTGGGTGAGGGTGGTAGTAGTGGTAGGCATCCTGCCCCCCTGGCTAAGGGTGGTGGTAGGCATCCAGCCCCCTGGGTGAGGGTGGTAGTAGTGGTAGGCATCCTGCCCCCCTGGCTAAGGGTGGTAGTAGTGGTAGGCATCCTGCCCCCTGGGTAAGGGTGGTAGTAGTGGTAGGCATCCTGCCCCCCTGGGTGAGGGTGGTAGTAGTGGTAGGCATCCTGCCCCCTGGCTAAGGGTGGTAGTAGTGGTAGGCATCCAGCCCCCCTGGGTGAGGGTGGTAGTAGTGGTAGGCATCCAGCCCCCCTGGCTAAGGGTGGTAGTAGTGGTAGGCATCCAGCCCCCCTGGCTAAGGGTGGTAGTAGTGGTAGGGTTCCAGCCCCCCCTGGGTGAGGGTGGTAGTAGTGGTAGGCATCCTGCCCCCCCTGGCTAAGGGTGGTAGGCATCCAGCCCACCCTGGCTAAGGGTGGTAGTAGTGGTAGGCATCCAGCCCCCCTGGCTAAGGGCGGTAGTAGTGGTAGGCATCCTGCCCCCCTGGCTAAGGGTGGTAGTAGTGGTAGGCATCCAGCCCCCCTGGGTGAGGGTGGTAGTAGTGGTAGGCATCCTGCCCCCCTGGCTAAGGGTGGTGGTAGGCATTCAGCCCCCCCTGGGTGAGGGTGGTAGTAGTGGTAGGCATCCTGCCCCCCTGGCTAAGGGTGGTAGTAGTGGTAGGCATCCTGCCCCCCTGGGTGAGGGTGGTAGTAGTGGTAGACATCCTGCCCCCCTGGCTAAGGGTGGTAGTAGTGGTAGGCATCCTGCCCCCCCTGGGTAAGGGTGGTAGTAGTGGTAGGCATCCTGCCCCCCCTGGGTAAGGGTGGTAGTAGTGGTAGGCATCCTGCCCCCCCCTGGGTGAGGGTGGTAGTGGTGGTAGGCATCCTGCCCCCTGGCTAAGGGTGGTGGTAGGCATCCAGCCCCCTGGGTGAGGGTGGTAGTGGTGGTAGGCATCCTGCCCCCCTGGCTAAGGGTGGTAGTAGTGGTAGGCATCCTGCCCCCTGGCTAAGGGTGGTAGTAGTGGTAGGCATCCTGCCCCCTGGCTAAGGGTGGTGGTAGGCATCCAGCCCCCTGGGTGAGGGTGGTAGTAGTGGTAGGCATCCTGCCCCCTGGCTAAGGGTGGTAGTAGTGGTAGGCATCCTGCCCCCCTGGGTGAGGGTGGTAGTAGTGGTAGGCATCCTGCCCCCTGGCTAAGGGTGGTAGTAGTGGTAGGCATCCAGCCCCCTGGGTGAGGGTGGTAGTAGTGGTAGGCATCCAGCCCCCTGGCTAAGGGTGGTAGTAGTGGTAGGCATCCAGCCCCCCTGGGTGAGGGTGGTAGTAGTGGTAGGCATCCAGCCCCCCTGGCTAAGGGTGGTAGTAGTGGTAGGCATCCAGCCCCCCTGGGTGAGGGTGGTAGTAGTGGTAGGCATCCAGCCCCCCTTGGTGAGGGTGGTAGTAGTGGTAGGCATCCAGCCTCCCTGGCTAAGGGTGGTAGTAGTGGTAGTCATCCAGCCCCCTGGGTGAGGGTGGTAGTAGTGGTAGGCATCCAGCCCCCTGGGTGAGGGTGGTAGTAGTGGTAGGCATCCAGCCCCCCTGGCTAAGGGTGGTAGTAGTGGTAGGCATCCAGCCCCCTGGGTGAGGGTGGTAGTAGTGGTAGGCATCCTGCCCCCCCTGGCTAAGGGTGGTAGTGGTGGTAGGCATCCAGCCCACCCTGGCTAAGGGTGGTAGTAGTGGTAGGCATCCAGCCCCCCCTGGCTAAGGGTGGTAGTAGTGGTAGGCATCCTGCCCCCCCCCTGGGTGAGGGTGGTAGTGGTGGTAGGCATCCAGCCCCCCCTGGCTAAGGGTGGTAGTAGTGGTAGGCATCCTGCCCCCCCTGGGTAAGGGTGGTAGTAGTGGTAGGCATCCTGCCCACCCTGGGTGAGGGTGGTAGTAGTGGTAGGCATCCAGCCCCCCCTGGCTCAGGGTGGTAGTAGTGGTAGGCATCCAGCCCCCCTGGCTAAGGGTGGTAGTAGTGGTAGGCATCCTGCCCCCCCTGAGTGAGGGTGGTAGTGGTGGTAGGCATCCAGCCCCCCCTGGCTAAGGGTGGTGGTAGGCATCCAGCCCCCCCTGGGTGAGGGTGGTAGTAGTGGTAGGCATCCAGCCCCCCCTGGGTAGGGGTGGTGGTGCGCATTCAGGCCCCTGTGTGCATATGTGGCATTGGTGATGGGCATCCCGCCCCTATGGTGCTGCTGTTGCTGGTGTAAGTATATTCGGCATCCCTCTGTGTGTGTGTGATGTGTCGTGTACGTGTTGTATGTGTTTTGTGGTTGGTGTCTGGCTTACCTTCTGCGCCGTACGCGTCCGTGCCTGTTCCGGTAGTAAATGTAGAATATTGGTATGATCGGGACGAAGGGATTCATGGTTGGTTTGTGTCGTTCGTCCTTCTCGTTGCTTCGCGTCGTCCTCGTCGCTTCGCGTCGTCCTCGTCGCTGCCGTGTTCGTCTCGGAGCCGTGGATCGTGTTGTGGCGCGAATCGGAGCTTATGTGCGCCTCTCCCGGATGCTTTGACGTGCCGTGCGTGGCGGCGGGTTCGGCACGTCACGGAAAGCGCATCGTACTCGTTCGGCCGGACGGAGCTGCATTTTCCCTTCCGTGCGACTCGATTCAGCGTTTCCGGATTCGCCTCGGTCGGGGAACAGGACCTGGTTTGGGTGAGTACGGCTCGGCCGGATTCTTTGCTGTTGTGCGCATCGTACTTACTCGTTCGGTGTGCTGTACGGATCGGTCGGGAAACAGGCTTTCGCATGGCTTTTTTCCAGACCGAATGGTGTTGGGTACGCCTCCGACCGAGATCGGAATCGGCCCCTGAGTGTAATTTATTTGAGATTTGTTTCTGACGGAAAAAGTCTCTGGTAAGAGTTCAAGTTACTGCAGGTAACATGCAATTGTGTCTGGTTCAATGACCTCTAGTAATGGCTTAAGGACCTACATCAGCTACAGTAAGCATTTGGGTCTGACTCAAGGGATCTCTACTAATGGCTTAAGGTATTGTAGATTTGATTGGGAAAGTACTGGTTGTAGCTTCTTAAGGATATTTGAATGTGGTCTTTAAAAATACCAACACCTACTGGATTTTCTACTGCTTATTTTATTTCTACTGGTGGCCCAGTGGCATTTTTACACCCTCCCTTTTTGTAGCTAATGCATTATTCAACAGGGGGGACATTCCCATTGCCCCTTGGCTGCCATCCGTCTGCATTTAATCCCTGATCTAACTGCTGCCTTTTGCCTTTTACCCCATGCTATTTCCTTCTATTTATGTTTTGATCAGTAAATGCTTCCTGTTTGTTTCACCATGGTTTTATTAGTGCATCGTGTGTTGGAGTGGCTGTTGAAGGAATGGTTGCATCTTCATTTGTTCATGTGAGTGTGGCGTTTTAAAAATGCAATGTTCATCAAAAAGCTTCAGCCTGTTTTTCTATTTTGCTTCCTGTGCGTTTCTGAAGGCCAAGCTAGCTATTTAGGGATTTCACTTGCAATGATCCCTTATTCATCAATCAGACATAGCATTTGCTTGGTAGATTAGGCCATTTAACTCCACGTGCCCCTTCAGGATGAAGCAGTTCCTTACAAATGCCAAACTCCTCTCCCATACATTATTCCGACAAATATAGCCTATTTATATCTTTATATGTTTCCGCCTAATCCTGAAAAAGAAATACTGTATCAAGGAGCAGTACTTTAATGTGAATGTTTTTGCAAGTTGCAAGACCAAATCTACTCGTCTTTTCCTTACAACGATCAGGTACCTGAAATGGAAACTAGGAGCACATCAAAAGCTTGACTCGAGGCATGTTGGAATCCTCAATGGCATTGATTCACACCTTGCCCAGACCTTTCTGTGTTGTTTCCATTATTAAACAGATTTATATTTCAAAGCTCTTTGGCACCTCTCAAAAGCCTTTCACATGTTGGCTGCATGATCGATCTCACGATAGATAGACCTAATCTCAGTGGCACACTCCTATAAGTGTTGTCACAGATTGGTAACATCATGGGTACATACCAGTAGGCTTTGTTCAGAATTCTTATAGGTCATCTTTCGATTTGGGTGCAGAAATAATACGATTCGTTCAAGTTTTACAGAAATGCAGAAGGGTTGTATAGAGAGAGGTTATAGGTCTCAGTCAGGGCTGTCTAACTGTGCATCCTAGATACATGTCAGATGCTCAGGATATCCAGATAAAATAAAATAAAATTAGCAATCAAATAATCTAAATGGAACTCATTTACATGGTTCCTGGTTGTACCAAAAATTGGATCCATCCATTCTTGTAATATTGGGCACTGCTGACGTAGGGCCTCAGGTGAAGTTATATTCTGGTATTAGAAAAGAAAAAGCATTTAGGGTACATTTGAAATGATTTGGGTTTCTTGAAGCTTCACATTTGAAATATTTGTAAAGAAGGTGCCCTTTCGCATAATTCACTAACAATGTACAGAACAGAAATACCTCATAATTATCCTTCAATGCCAAGGAATCACTTATATTTTATCTGTACAAGAAAGCCATACGGTCAGACAAAATAGTTATTATAAATTCTTTGTCAAAGATTTGTTAGTACTATTTTCACCATGTCCTTGTTACCTAGTGTATGCACGATACAAGGCCCAGAAATCTGTGATATTGAAGAAACATACAAAGTTGAGTGACTTTGAACAGTAGATAAAATTGCATGATAATACTGCACTCCAAGAAGTGATCCTCTTGACCATTACAATTATCTTAAGAATGCAAAAGCTTGACATTCAGTGCTGAAAATGGCCTTTGCTAACTCTGCTGGGGAAACAGCCACCACAACGCGGCTGGTTCCACGCATTACCATAACCACGCATGCATTACAACGCATGCGTGGTTACCACGAAATGCCTTTACCACGCATACCTTTACTACGAGATACGTAGTAAAGGCATGTGTGTTAAAGGAAAAATTAAAAAAGGGGGCTGGAGGGGTTTCCCCCAAAAAAGCGTGCGATTAAAAAAGGGGGGTTGGGGGGGGCTCCCCCCCAAAAAAACGCACCTGTTTCAGTCGAGATGTGGAGGCAATCGGCGTCGTTAGAGGAAACGGAAAGACACTTCCGCTTCCTCCTAATGACATGCAACATAGATCGGAACTTCGGAAGAGAGAGGAGAGGACGTGGAGAGGTAAGGGGGATTTTAGATTGTGTAAATAATAATTTAAGGGATGGGGTCGCACAGGGGTACAGGGACGGGGAATTATGGTAATGGGGAAGGGATCGGATATAACCTTTACCAAGAAAATGGAATTAACATGCATGATTTTACAAGGAAAAACGTTGTAAAGATATGCGTGTTAAAGGCATTTTCGTGGTAATGGTTATGAGTGGTAATGGCATTCGCGTTGCAACGCATGCGTGGTAAAGGCATGCGTTGCAACGGAATGCGTGGTAACGTCATACAACCCAGAGCTGTACGTTTCACTGGCTCTGCATTTGACCTTGATGCCTGTCACCTTCAAATGACTAGATGTCTCTTTGTTTTTATCAAAAGCAATTTCGTCCCACATCTGTTACTATACTTTTTCTGAGTACATTCATGCTTGTGCAAAAAACATATAATTTTCTTTGAGGAAATTAGACAAAATGTGCAAAAATTATTTGAAATTATGTTAAATGTTGGTCCTGCATTCTGCACTGAAATCTGTCCCCGTGTCCATTGAGGACGCGAGGATACATTTAGCACTAAAAGAGTAGTGCAACTTTATCATTAACTGAACAACAGCCATTCCCGATCACTGCTTCTTTGATAAGATATTTACCAGAACAAAATCTCAAGCACGTGGCATGGCGTAATACCATAATCTCAGGTGTCAAGTACCAAGCATAATGCGAAATACCGGAAATTACACAACAAGAATGCAATACCGTAATGCAATCTATGGACTTTCTTGATTTGTGATCTCATACACATCAGACCATTTTTGCCCTTTGATTTGCCACCACCGACAACACATCTCTTGTGAGTTATTGATGTTCAGCCATGTACAGAATGGGAAAATTAAGGTAAAGACGTTTAATCATGTATTGATACAGTCTGAACATTAAGATCTTTGCTGTTTTTTTCCCATAAAAATAATTGCATTGTATAGTATTGCAGCATTTATATAGCGTTACCTGCCCCCTACCAAAGTTATGGCAAGGTTTGGGAGAGTGGGAGGGGAAGGGCTTAGCGCAGGGTGAGGAGTTTATGACATAATCTCAGAGGTACTTTTTCTGTAGCTCATATTCTCATTCAAATGTGAAGCTTTTAAAAGAGCACATACATCAAATAAAAACAGAAATTGACCCAAAAATACTGCTCTCATAATTGGTGTGTTGTGAGTCCCTCAGACTTCTGGGCCCCAATGCATCTGGCCCTTCTGCACTAATGATAGCTGCAGCCCTGAGTAGTAGGCCATACCCTTTGTCTCTATCATGCCACCCATCTCCCCTGACCACCACTCCAATCTTGAAACAGGCTCACAGTCCAGTTAAAAAAAAATTAGATCCCACGTGTTGTCTCTGTTTTGCAGCAAGGGTGCACTAGACCCTAATGCTAACAGGGAAAATAAGCCCTGATGCCACTTTTTAAAGTGATGAAGCCATAATTGTGATGCAGTAACCCCTCTGACCCCTGGTTCCCAGTGGCACTTCCCCTTGCTTCACTAATGAGACGGACTAGGAGGAGGCGATACTGGGCTTCCATCAACAACCTTTTACCATTACGTCTTCTCATGGGTGATTGCCAACCCTCCTGTAAAGCACCTAGTGCCTTTCAGTTTTTTGACAATTTGTCATGGAAGAGAGCTAGCGGCCAGATATGCAGGGTAGTGTGGGTGAGGCCCTGAAGGGTTTCTTTTCTGTTTCATCTGAGTATCTATGATTCTTTGATCAGCGACCATATTTATGTTATTTGCTTGAAAGTGAGAACTGAGGGGTATAGTTACAAGAAATGGCGCTCTGCTGTTTTCACGCAGCAGAGCGTAAAAACTTTTAGGGCTGCTGTATGACAATTCCTAATGCCATGCTAGCGCCGTATTTACAATACGGCGCAGCATGGCGTTTGGAAAAGGGAGCGGACAAAAAAAAGGATGCTAACATGAGTGTCAAGTCATTAAAAAATGCACGCTACAGTGAAAAAAATGACGTTCCGACTATTAGTGGCAAGAAAAACAGCGCTAACTGGCCGGGTGGCACCTTTCTGCACCTAGAATGAAAAAAAAATACAAAAATGCTGCTAAGGAGAAAAAAAATACCTGAATGCAGATTAGAGCAGCCAGGAACCAGCACATCACAGAACAACAACCACCTAACCATACTAACAGCCAGGATGACCAGCCAGAGTCCAAGGGGAAGAGAAAAGGAAGAGGAAATGCAGGTTCAGTCAGAGGGAGAATGAGATCCTGATTGCAGAGGTGACAGAGCATCAACACTAGCTCTTCACCAGCTCCAAAGTGTCAGAAGGGGACAAAAGAAGGCCATATGGCAGTCCATAGTGGACAAGGTGAACTGCATAGCTGAAGTCAAGAGGAAAGTAACGGACTGTGAGAAGCGCTGGCACGATGTCAAGCGCAAAACTAAGCAGAAACTGGCAACCAATCTACAGGCAGCATTGCAGGCCAGAGGTGGCAGTCCATCACACCAGGAGGAGCTTGTTCCCTTGGAGGAGCAGGTGTCCGCAGTTATCTGTGTGGACTCTGTGGCTGGAGTAGCTGGACAGGACAGTGCTGACTATGACTAACTACATCAGCCACATGGTAAGTACCAACAAGGGACAATGGGGGCAAATACATAATGTCGTGCAGTCCAGGCAACTATGTCTCAGCGCTCTGCCATACTGTCTGCAGGTCAAACGGTAGCCACCTGGCTGCTCTATCCTCAGATAATACATTAATGGAAGGCTCATGGGCGTTTTGGTCAAATGTTTGCATAGGGCAGCGTTGCAAGTGTCACAGCTGGGCTATCCTAACTAATATTGTAAGAGCAGCAATGTGCTGTGTCTACAAGATACGCAAATGGAACAAATGATTCATGGAATGCTGACGAATGCAAACATTCACCCCCAGTCACAAAGATCTGGGTTTAATCCATCGTTCCTTTGCTTACCACGCCACCCCAGTTTTGACCCAGCCATACCCATATCAGTCTTGACCCTGTTCCTCATGGGAACAGTCCAGCCCGAACTGCCAAGCCAGGTCCTCCCTGGACCGGAAACAAGCATCCTGGGACCGTTTTCAGGGCATCACCCCTCATCAGCCAGGCTAGTTTGAATCCAGTGGTGCAATGAGCATGGTACTTACGTCTGGGCATACCCTTCCCACTTAGGTTGAGAAAAGCAAAAGGAACAAATGATGGACGAAATGCTGAACAATGCAAACATTCACCCCCAGTCACAAAGATCTGGGTTTAATCCATTATTCTTTTGCTCACCACGCCACCCCAGTTTGGACCCAGCCATATGCAAATCAGTTTTGACCCTGTTCCTCATGGGAACAGTCCAGTCTGAACTGCCAAGCCAGGTCCTCCTTGGACCGGAAACAAGCATCCTGGGACCGGTTTCGGGGCTTCACCCCTCATCAACCAGGCTAGCTTGAATCCAGTGGCTCAGTAAGCACGGGGCCCACATCTGGGCATACCCTTCCCACTTAGGTTGAGAAAGAAAAAGGAACAAGTGATGGACGGAATGCTGTCTACAAGATATGGCGCATTCCTGTAGTAACTGCATGCGCTGGAGAACATATAGCAGATGTACACCAATGCAGGAATCCCTGCAACATAGGTCAATAGGCACCTGCGTAGGTCCTACTGCTGAATGTGCACCAGCAGAACAGAAAGCACAGGGATGCGTTGTACTGTTCTTCACACAGCGCAACCCTGCACTTTCCTATTCACACAGTTTGGGGCAGCAAAATGCTTTCTTGCGCTGTGCTGCGCTACCCAAAATGTATATTAATGACGCCCCTCCGTCACACCTGAGTCCATGCACATCAACCTAAGCTGGCAATTCTTAGCATACAAATGGTATCTCACAGGATCAACAACACACCTGAGGGATGGGGGATTTGTGGGCCATTGCTAGTACCTATACCTACACATGGGGATAGGAAAATTGCCACTTCCAAACTCACCTAGATCAAACTACATGGCACACTGTTGTCATGGCATGCATGCTCAGACTACACATCTGTCAGCTGCCATGGCAGGGACCACCTGAACACCCCTTCTCAACACAGAAATGACTGAGTGAGGATGAATGCAACTTATGTACACCAGTGGAACATGGACCATAGTTAAAGCGAAAAGGCGCAAGGCGTAAATGCATATTTATTGTCTGTGCCAAAATGCATCCTTTCACAAATGCATGGAAGGGCCGTATACACTGGATAATGTCACATCCCTGTGCACACCCCTGCTCAGCTGCAAAAAGAACAGCTGTGCACCAACGCAGACACCCTTGCACCATGACCCAAGGTTGTCTGTGTTGGTGCTTGCCTGTCATCAGCATTGCCAGCACAAGGGAAAAAAACATGGGGTGCGCACAATCCTTTTGAATATGGTGCTGTCCTGTATTTTTATTTATTATTTATTTATTTATTTTTGTGTTTTATAGAGCACGAACTTGACCCGTTAGGGTATCAGAGCGCTTTACAGGAAACATAGAAATGTACAATAGGCTTGGAATCACAATAATATACAAAAGGTAAAAGAGGGCAGGGTGCAGGATATATGAAAGATAGTGGACACGAATGTACAGTTTGCATTTTATAGTTGCTCGAAACAAGTCCCCAGGTTTCTAGGAGAGGTGACTAGGTAATCCGAGGGGAGGCACTAGTCAGGAGTTAATCAGAGTCTCTATGCTGGTTGGAGGCAACATTTAAACGAGGAATTTACCCATAAGGAAGGTTTTGGCCTCCTTTTTGAAGCGTGTCAGTGAAGGGATTCTTCTGATGGTGGGCGGGAGAGAGTTCCATATTCTTGGAGCGGCCCCAGAGAAAGCCCGATTGTACGTTTTTTCTTCCGGAAGCGTGCAGGTTGTAGCAGGAGGTCTCTGGCGGATCGGGAGTTTCTGGTTCCTCCGGATACCACAAGTTTCTGTGCAAGATAAGCAGGGGAGTTTGAGTATAAGGCCTTGTGTGTGATACAGGCCAGTTTAAGCTGTATTCTAGCCTCAAGAGGAAGCCAGTTCAAAGCTTTCAGGTGTGGAGAAATGTGGTCGAATTTTCTTGAGCTGGTAAGAAGTCTGGCGGCAGTGTTGAGGCAGGCTTTTAAAGGTGCGAGGGAGATCTTTGGTAAACCCGAGAGGGTAGAGCAGCCATATTCCAGTCTGGAGATGACGAGTGCTTGGACTGCCATTTTTAGATCGGCAGTGTCGAGGAAGGGTTTCAGTTTCCTAAGGTAGCTCAGGTGGAATCTGGCTGATTTGGCCATCGCGTTGATGTGGTCTTGCATGTTCAAGTTTCTGTCCAGGGTAATTCCCAGAGATTTGGCCGAGTCCACGATGGTCGGTGGGCAATCTAAGGCTGTGATAGCCTTAATCCATGTCTGCATCTCGGGATTGGTTTTTGAGGGGGAAATTAAGAGAAATTCTGTTTTCTTTGCGTTGAGTTTGAGTTGATTGGAGGCGAGCCATTGGACAGTGAGTTTCAGGGCTTCGTTCAGGGAGAGAATCTCCTCGAGGGATGAGGTCTTGATGTAGATCTGAGTGTCGTCAGCGTACATATGGTAGGAGATATTCGCTGTGCGTAGAACTTCGGCAAGAGGTTCAAGGTAAAGGTTGAAGAGGGTAGGGGACAGGGTTGATCCTTGAGGGACTCCAACCGTGACTGGAGAGGGAGCCGATAGGTTGCCGTTGATTAGGAATCTCTGTGATCGGTTTTGGAGGAAGGACCTAAACCACTTTAGAACGGTGCCATCCAATCCCATCCTGAGTTTGAGGCGTTCGAGTAGTTTTACATGGTTGACCGTGTCGAAGGCCGAGGATAGATCAAGGAGGATTAGGAGGCAGGTTTTCCCTTGGTCAAGGGCTTGGACGGCATCGTCAACGATGTGGAGCATGGTCGTTTCGGTACTGTGCCCGGGTCTGAATCCAGATTGGAAGTCATCAAGTAGGTGGAAGTTGTTGATGTGTTGACTTAGTTGCTGTTGTACACATTTCTCCAACACTTTGGCTAAGAGAGGGATGTTAGAGATAGGTCTGAAGTTGTCGGGGAAGCTGGGTCCAGCAACGGCTTTTTCAAAATGGGGAGGACTTGGCCTGCTTTCAGAGAGTCAGGAATGGATCCCTGCCGCAGAGAGGCGTTAATTATTGCAGTCCAGCTTGGAATAATGGACTGGGCTGCGGCCACTAGGCAGTTGGGGGGGAGAGGGTCATTAAAATGGTTGTTCGGGTTTAAGGTCGATAGGATTTTAGCGACGGAGTCTTCATGATAGGGTTTGAAGTCGGTCCAGCGTGCTTGATTTTTAGGTGAAGTCTGTGGGGGCAGCGCCGGAGGAGGAGGCAGGTCTGGAGGGAATAGAGAGGATGTGGCGGCACTAAGTTCTTTTCCTAAGGCTGTGGCTTTGTCAGCGAAAAGGAGGAGAATTCCTCGGATGATATTAAGGACTTGGAGGTTTCTTTCACGGTTTTGGCCAGTTTGTTGGATTGGTGTTTGACCAATTCGAAGAGCTTGCGGGGTCTATTCTTGGCGTTCCCCAGTTCAGATCTGAAGAATTCTTTTTTGAGTTGATGATGTTCCTGTTGTAGGCATTTCTGGCCTGGCGGAGAATTTTTAGATGTGCTACAGAGGGGTGCTGTCTCCAGATTCTTTCGGATTATCGGAGGGCTCTCCTCTCATTGTTGAGGGATCCAGTGAACCAGGGGTTCCGATCTTTGATTTGGGTTCTCTTTAGTTTTAGTGGGGCTAGGTCATCCAGAATGTTCGATATAGTTGTAGAGTAGTGATCGTTGAGGTCACTGACCGTTGTGATATGCGAGGGGGAGGTCTGATTTGCAGCGAGCTTCCAGTTCCATGTGGTCCAGGTTTTTAGTGTCTCTGACCCAGCGTTTAGGAATCACTGGTTGCGGTGCCCTTGTCTTGTGGGTGCTAGGTAGTAGGAAGGCGATGGCGTGGTGATCAGACCAGTCGCAAGGGTCTATAGAGATAAGCTTGACTGTTGATTCCTTAGAGATGATCCAGTCAAGGGTGGCCCCTTTAGTATGTGTTGGGAGTGAGCAGGCTTGGGTCAGGGCTTGATCATCCAAGAGGTCTTTGATGGCATTGACATGAGGATCCTTGGGGTCGTTCCAGTGAAGGTTGAAATCACCCAGGAAAATATCTTTAGCGTTGGAGGAGATCTTAGCTGTGATGAGTTCCATGAGATGGTCAGTGAAGGAATCGTTCATGCCTGGGGGGTGGTAAAAGATGTGCAAATTGCACAGTTGGGTGGAGTTGCTGCAAATGGAAAGGGCAAGGTATTCGCAGGAGTCAGTGGAATCAGCCAGGAGTTCAGTGACAAGGAGGTTAGAGCGGTAGATGCATGCGATGCCTCCTCCTTTTTTGCTAGATTGCCTGTCCAGACTTGCAATGTTATAATTGGGAGGGACTAAGAGGTCCAGGCATGGAGATGAGGCATCGTTGAGCCAAGATTCTGTTAGAATTGCTAAGTCGAGGTTTTTGTTCAGGATGAGATCAGCAATATCGGCGGCGTGTTTAACGGCCGATCGGCAATTGATTAGGAGACCAGATAGAGAGGAATCAGAGGGAGTGTTGGGAGTCAGGGCGGACAGGAGAACTGGCGCTAGATTGCTTTTGACCACACTTCTGTTGCGGAGGGTAGCCGATCTGTTGGGGTTAATAGTGACCGTGCAGATGGCATGTTCGTCACTCGAGTCTGGCGGACAAAGGGTAGCTGGGGTAGAGTTGTGGTCGCGGAGGATGGCAAGGATTTCCTCTTCAGAGAGGTCTAGCAGACTTGGGGTGTCGAGTGTAGAGTTGTAAGAGAGGACGAGAGCTAGGGTTTCTTCCTCAGAGATGTGAAATAGTTGCTTGCGAGGGCGAAGGTGTCTCTGGGATAGCGGCAGTGGGTGCATGGGGGGCTCTGTATATGTGCAATGATGCAGGGTTGCATAGCTAAAGTGCCTGCTGCGCCATGTTGTGTCAAAATATTGTGAAAATGCCCTTCGGTAGGTACATGTCACCATTCTCAGCAACACTATCATCTGGGGTGCTGCATGACACATGTCACCCTGTAACAGCCTGCCATGTCAGCTTGTTGGAGGTTGCCAAACGCAATGTAGTAGGTGGTGTAGGTACTGGAGAATCGACGTATGATCAGGGTCTCATCACTGTGTGGCAGTAAGTTGGCTGCCAGGACTTTATTTGAAACAGCCATAGGGGTCAATGGACACATACAAGTGCGTGGATCAGATCAAAGAGATGTGTGACACCCTGCAGATGACCAACTCTGAACATGATGAAATGGCATGAACGTCAGTGATTCCATTTTGATTACTAGGACAGGCCCCATCCACTCAGAGTTGCCACACAGTGGTACTGATCACAATGTGGTCAAGGAGCTGGGGGCTATTCGTACCATCTTGGAGACCATGGAGTGGAAGCAGGACTACCACATGGCTGCCTACCATCGTGACATTGCTGCTGTATTGCTAAACCAGCAGATCCTCCTCGCTGCAGTGATGCCTCATGTTTTGGCACAGATGAGTGCTGCTGCAGGCACGGCATCCACATCTTCCGCCCCTGATGTGTGTGTGCCTTCCTCGCCTGCCGCATCTATAATACCTCCCTCACGGGAGACACCCCACACATCAGAGGAGGAAGATGTGGATGGTACATCTTTCCAAAGAAAAAGTATGCGGTAGCATTCATCCGTGTCATATGTCCAGTTTCTCTTTAGCCCTGTGCTAATCAACATGCAGGGGAGCATCTGCTGTCACTGTCCTCGTTTTGACTTTGCCCTGTTCACCTTTAACATTTGTGGACTGACAATGTGGCCTATCCTCCCTAATGACACTGCGGTCATCCTACTGACTGATGCATTCCTAATCCTCAACATGTCCCATGACATGCTCCCTACAAGGACTCTGTCTGGACATCCACTGGCTTGAAACATCCCTTGGGGTTGTTATCCTGTGAACTGTCCCAGCGACCATTCAAGAATTGCACATGTAAATAAAAGCAACAAAGAGTGCCAGCTATGTGTTGTCTGTCTATATGAGTCACAACAAGGTAAATCATTGGCTGATCAGAGTGACCACTACATCAAATACTATGAAAAGGGGCATCATTGTGTCAGCAGAGTCTGGTACAATGCTAGGCAGTGAGAGTTTGACTAATGTTGGAAGCACCTATTGTGTGATGATCATTAAGTGCATGTTCAAGGTGGTTACACTAATGTGCAACTGGTGTGATGCTGTCAATGTGAATGGTAAGATCAGTCACCCCACAAGTGTCATGTCCATCCATGGTCACTAGCCAAGAAAACCACATTGAGTTGACAAGTACACATAGCAAGTATAAGAGGTTACGAGGCAGCCATCAGTGTATCAGTGTATATACCAACTATATGTGCAGAAGTCATGGAGCACAAGCTCCCTCCAAGACATGTTGCATTTGCAAAACACATTGATCTCGAATGTGACTACAAAATAAGCACTCTCTCATCATGCCTCAATTAAAGCTACATCCACTGGTCAACAATGTCTGATTTTAAGATCATGTGAAGTCATGGGCAGTATGACATGACAAATTCCTGTCAACAGATCAGAAACCCACTCACACATGTTGCCAGGCACTGCAAGCTAAGATTAGTGCAAGTATACAACTTCAGCTGAGCACAATAGATCACTGGCACACAGTAAATCATGACGTACACCTGTATATATAAAACTAGTAGATTTAATGGAAATATAAAAGTAAAGATGGCTATACCCTATGCAAAATACCTAACCTATGCTACACTACCTTATCCTATCTAAACTTAACGCTACCTTAACTTAGCTTAGCTTAACCTACACACTTTGCACAACATTTTAAACATAGACTCTCCACCCCCCTTAAGTCACATGTTAACACAGGACAACATAAACTATACCTAAACATCAACTACCTACACATGTAACCTAAGCAAATATATATTTTTGGGTGTTTTACAATTTTTTTAAAATGTTTTTTTAATTTTGATTTTTTGACATTAAAACACACATCAACCCCCCACCCTCTAACCAACCCAAAGGAAACCTATCAAACACCAACAAACCCACCCCTAAGAAACCCCTATTTACACTACCATAACACTACACTAACCCTTCTCTAACCTAACCTATCCTATGCACCACCCTAATAATATGGTTGCCTTTCAAGCAGACAGAAATTGCAGGTGTCTTGGTGGGTACTATTGCTTGCCCTGTCCAACTGCCTGCTTGATGTTCTGTAGCAGAGACAGGGCCTGGTCCACCCTATTTTCTAACACTGCTATGCACAGTTTAATGTCTGACATGTCCTTCCTCACGTCTGCTTCAAACTTGGAGGGCCCTCCTGTGGGCTGTTTTATGGGTGCCGGTGCCTGTGAGGGTCCACTCCTTGAGGTTCTTGGTGTTGCAGCCTGTAAGGGCCCACTGCTTGAGCTGCTGGATGTTGCAGCCTGTGAGGGTCCTGCAGTTGGTTGGGTATGGCTGGCTGAACTTCCAGTGGTGGTGGTTGGTGGGCATCTGTAA
Organism: Calotriton arnoldi; assembly: GCA_963921515.1. Lineage (NCBI taxonomy): Eukaryota > Metazoa > Chordata > Amphibia > Caudata > Salamandridae > Calotriton > Calotriton arnoldi. The sequence continues at coordinate 1,708,216 of CAWUFW010001071.1, forward strand.
AACACAGACCACTGCCCCTGGGCTTTTCTGTCTGGTAGCGATGCTTCATGGCCCTTTATGACTTTGCAACCCACTTGATATGTTGATAGCGCACCTTAAGCTTAGTGAAATTACGCTGCTCTTCAGGGGTCATGTTTTCTGTGTGAACAATGAAAAAATATGTCAGTCATAGGCTGACTAGGAATGGGAATCAACATCATGAACTCTCATTATTTACATTACACCTAAGTCAGTTGCCCGAACATCCTACATATACTTTGCTGCTTTGATTGACTACACACATACCTACACCTAGCATATCTGATGTAGATGGGCCTAATTGCAAAGGTAAACCATTTGATAGACTGTGCAATACCAACACCATAGGGAGATGTAACAATGACCATTTCCATACTGAGTATGTTTGGAAACATACATATTTTTGTACCCATGGAATGGTACACATTTTCACATTCACTATGTGTTGGTGTACCTTGGGCATCCTGCAATGGCCTTAATTCCATAGGCATTGAACACATTCAGATGTGTCATGTCTTGACAGAACATTTCTTGAGTCACAAAGTTTTATAATTGATGAGACAAGGAGCCATTTTAGGACACATTGCTACCTATACAGATAACTTCGTAGGTATGGCTTGGAACAATGGATGCAGGAAAAGTACCCCACATCATACAGTGGCATACTAACATAATCATATTTGACCTGATGCAACTCTACCGTGGACATGCCACCTCTAAAAGCATATACACAATATAATGGCATGTGCAGATAACATGCATACTGTAGCATTCACACCCAAAACATTAGCTATTGTGCATCCACTACCACATACATTGGCATTGTCTGACACTGGGATTATGGCTCCCCTCACACACAACTTTCATGTTGTCATTCCCAGATAGTCCAATTGTACTCCTCGAACACTAGTCTGATGCTGATAGACATGCAACACGTTACCACAACTTGCCATGACCTATTTCTCATCTTCAAGAAGTTAAATTGTGAGTAGAATGCACAATGAATCAGGCTATTCCCCACACATCTGACATCACACTCACTCCTTGCGCTACACTTATTACACAGATGAATGCACTCACCGGTGAAGTTTGGGTTGCTGAAGTTGGCCATCTCAGCGTCTGTGTAAGGGGGTGGTCCAGCTACAAGACATAACAAGTACAGCACATCATTAATCTATTATACACATATATGATAAGCAACAACACCACAGTACATATGCAAGGCTAATGACCATGTGGCCTTTCAGGTTGTAAGTGTTCAGATGACACTGTTGACATGCTTGGATGATACACATTGGTAAGGCTGGCTAAGTCATACATACATTTGAAAATCTTACACGTGCGCCTGTTGGCCATTTAGCACAACAACGTGTTGAGCGGCATCACTACCTAACTACACACATGCAGCTGACTTCGATGATGCTGTGCACCTACACAATTCACATACTATGCCCAGTTTGGTATTGGTGTCCGGAGCCCCTCTGTAAACAAATACCAGTAAATAGTTATGCTGCATACCTCTCAAAACATGCGTATGGGTCCACAAAGTAAGTTGTGTACTAAACCTGTGAGTGCTGCTGAGTGCATGTCTTTGCACACTTACATTCCATGCATCCCTAAGCCTAGTACAACAGATAACAAATAGAGGTAAGATACACCGTGTAAGCCATGGCAGGCATCATAGATGCTAGCCAACTCAGGAAAGGTATGCCAAGGAGTATCAATGGCACATCACTATGGTACTCCTTCACAGGGCTCTAGCACAGCCTCAGCATATATTAATACATTGTAAGAAGGGGAATGACAGCTGTGCAAGAGCCTTGTAAATGAGCCCCTTTATGTATGACACAGGTACTGAAATGCACAATCAAAACTGGACATGACAAATGGCTGCAGCAGAAATAGCATATTTGGAGCACATGTGCACTACTGGCCATGTAATCACATGAGGTTTCTGGACAGGCATGGCAATGTATATCAACTCCATGCTTCCTTTGGACTCATTTCTTTCACCTACGATAATAGTGACAATAGTGAGGGCCACACTGTCTCACAGAAGGCACTGGTGCACATATTTTCCCTGCACTATAGGCATGGAATTTGCCCATTTTGCATGTGCGCAAGACAAAATAGCACAAAACATCACAGTGAGCCATACTTAATGGTCCCTAAAAGTAACAATAGACACATTAGAAACATTAGCTAGTAGAAACAATATATGTACTTACATGTTCGTCCACCAACTGCAATGCCCACGTACTGCAGCAGGTCGGCCTCCCTGCTCACCACATCTGCCCAGTGATGCTTCAGTTGTGGGGTCTCATGGTTAACGCCATGTATTTGCAGCATCTGTTACCTGATGCTCTTCCACCTCTGCTTCCGGGCCTTCACAGTGTACCCCTGTATCACACAGCCCCAACGTTGCAACATATTTTGCAAGTAATGGCAGACCAGCCAGAGGAAAGTATACAACCCCTGGGAATTCATCTGCCTAGTTCTTCTCTGGCCCGGCATGATCCCACCCACTTACCACTAACCTAACCCCAAATACAAAAGTACCCCGAAAGACAAACACCCAACACTTTACAATACAGTTAACGACAAAATACACCAAATAGACACACAAATGGACAAAAGGCACATAACAGGGACAGCAGACACAACGCAAAAACTCCAAAAATCACTCTCCAGCTCAAAACACACCACCACTCCCAAGCACAGACAAAAACTGTGACTGATTGTGAAAGTAATTTTACAGTTCCTGTTTTCCAGCATGCAAAATACATTACATCACTTCCCTTACTCCATAACTTCATTTCCTGGGCAGATGCGGGATGTTTTCAGCCTATGCGTGGGATTTTTTTACACTAGCGCATATTGCATCTACTTCCCTAGAGGCCATGCAATGGAAAATAATGTAGATATTGCAAGTCTATGACAGAGCATCATTATTTATGTACTCAGCGGGAAAAAAATTTCATGCTGCTTGGTCTGGCGTCATTTTTTTTAGACGCGAGAGCAAAATAAAAAAATTATTTTTCTTATGATGTGCAGTTCATGTTCAAATTGACAGTGAATGTTGTTTTCTGTATAATGGTTATTGTTAGGCTTTTGCCACTATTAGCACATGTGTCATATTTCTGTAAATACATCATATGTGTGGGATCATCCGTCTCATGGTTCCAAATATGCATAATGTGCAAACACGCTGGTAGCACATTGGCGCTCTTTGCCATGGGTGCTATGTGTGCCAAGTAGTTGTTGTCTACCAATGACATTATATGTGCTTCCACCTAGGATGCAAGAGTAAACCTATGCAATGGGGTCATGCATCTACGACTACTCTGTGCAAGGATAATTAGCCCCATGTAGCACAGTGGAGTCATCAGTTTGTAGTCCCAATGTGAAAGTTTGCAACTATTGCCTGCACACACATGCAAGGAGGAGTATGGATGGGGCTATTTGATTGATCGCATGAGTGCCTTTTGCATCCAAGGGCCATATCCCACAGGACAGTGAGAGTGTCAACATTTGTGGCCACCATGACCTTTATTCATGGTGATTGTGGTATGGTAGTTCACCATGCAAGCCATAGTGTGCTCTCCAACATTTAGCTGATAGTACGGCTATGTATATGACTCCATAGCTACACTATGCAACAAGACGGTGCTGCTTGTGCATTGCAGTGGGTGTACACATGCAACAGTGTGGCACTGGCAACGTGTGATATGTAGAGTTCGTATCTGTTTTTTAAGGCAACTTTCTGAATGTGACATGTGGGAATGTTAATTTTAATGGCATATGTAGGCTGTAATTTTGGGAGTGTGCTCCCATGCACATCCAATGTGGAACACTGCAAAGTTATCATACATCTACAGTTAGCCACAAGTATGAGGCCTAACACATGTTTAGCATCAGGAGAGACTCACACACATGGTAGTTGGCCACCATCTACGTTACCACACCATGATCATTATGGTTGCCAATGGAGAACTATCTGCTACAGGTAGTCGGCATGCATAGTTTTTCACTTGTACCAGATAATGTTCTAGGGTGTTTCTTACACTCTGCTAGATAACTAGTCTGTGTGACAGACACCAGTGGCACAAATGTAGTATGTCAGTAATGTAGTGTGAGTATAGAATACAAATGCTTACACAGTGTTAGTGCTCTGAAGGTTTATTCATAGGCAGATGTACAATGCGATAATTTAACAAATTGTAGAATTGACTTATGAAAATCATTAATTAGTAAAGAAATGGTTAATGATATTGTCCCTCCACCTTATCCCTGCTACTAATGATGTAGGTTGCAGAGGCTCTTCATCTCCTTCCTCTCCATCATACGGCATCTCCTCTTCCATATTTTCCTCTGGCCACAGCACATTGGTCCTGACGCATATGTTGTTCAAGATACAGCAGAGAAAAATCATCTTACAGACCATGGTTGGGGAGTAGAGCAATCTACCCCAGATACATCAAGGCAGCGGAAGCGTGATTTGAGGACTCCGGAAATCTTCTCAACGATAGACCTGCTGTGGCATAGGGCTTGGTTGTTTGTCAGCTGGGCTTGGTTTTGCAGGAACTTCACCGGTGTCATGACCCACGGCATCAGTGCGTAACCTTGGTCAGCTGCAAAGAAAGCAGGTGTAGTAATAGTCCAGCCTCATGAGGATGGTGAGTCCAACATTTATATCCATTGTAGCCTGTATCCAGCTTTATACATTCACCTTGCAAACTGTCATGTATTAGATATGACAATGTGTGGCTTACAAACAAGTTAGTATTGGCAATGGCTGACAAAGAGCTACACATACAATTGTGCTGTCCTCTCTGATGCCTTTAGTATTTGTCATTCAGCTGAGTGGCAATGCCATGCAGATGATGAATTGTCACCAATAAGGATAGTCTTTTTGCCATTGAGTAGGCAAATGTCTCACAAGCATTTATTGTGTCAATTTAAGGGTACCATTTCAAATCCTAACCCATTAGCTTTCTGATTGAATGACAAGAATAGTAACTGGTGCTATGTCTTCCTTCAGGCACACATATTTTGTAATAAGATATCAAATCTACATTTTTCTCTGCATCAGGCATAGTAAGGATAGCGGGTGTATGTGAATAAGTGACATGTTAGTCTACACATGGTAGTGCACAGAGTCCACTGTGGTGACAGCAGACAAGAGTTAGTAGATGTGTGCTACTGTTGCACTATACAGTGCAACAAGTAGACTGCATACACTACAGTGCAATGCATCTTGGGGACAGTGTAGGTCATATCTTCCACTTGTTTCAGTGTCCATTGGTTGTGTGCCTGCACAGGCAGAAGCAGAGCAGCATTTCTCCATGACAGTCACATTATTTCCCTGAGAAATGTATTGCTGGCTGTCATGGGGGTTGTAGTTTGAGCATGAGGGGGCAACGTGCTGCACAGTCTGGCACCTTGGATGATTACTGTAGTGGTTTTTGCAAAACACATTTATACATGTTGTGCACATTGAATGTGATGTGTGTATATGATTTGTGATGTGATGCAGCGTTGTTAAGGGTAACCATTGCGGTGTATATATATGGCCATATATCTCAGTTTCACACATGTGTGACATTTCTTCATCCTTCTTGCTCATGGGATTGACTTGTGATACACAGACTTCACACAGGGTTTGCCTTACTTCAGCTATGTTTTTTGCAGCCTCATTCTACTTATTTCTTCATATGTAAGTGTCTTTGCCACAAATACATGCATGCGCACATAGGTCCTCATGTTGCTTTTTTACCACTGGACATCAATGATTATGGAAAGGATGAGCTAACCTGCATCCAAAGTGAAGTTATCCAATGTGCATTTCAATTTAAATACAGCACATCAATGGGTTTGCTACGTTCACCTACTCATATAATAGTGTCCAATGGCAATACCACCCCCCCCCCCCCCATTGCACCATGGTGCACATGTGTCAGCTTCTTGGCCCGACATGACATCATGTTTTAAGGGACATATTCCAGTACCAATTTCACACTTTCTGTGCAATTTCCTCCTTCAATGTGCAATGTGGAATGCTGGACACATCATGATTGGACATGGTAAAGAGACCTGTGCTTATGTATCCTCTTTTCACCTCTCCTTGAGTGGCACACCACTTGCACACTTTTGCAGGGTCCCTGTACGTGGGATGTGTGTTAGAATGATGTGATCTGCATTGGTGTTGGATGGGAAAGGCCACCACAATGTCCAAGGTATACATCCTTAATGTTGGGTGTTTGAGAGTTACACTTTGTTGTGGCTTGCAGTACTGCATACCAATGAGGCCTTACAATGTCATTCAGACATGCTTCGCATTGCCAAATTGACATGATTTGGGCATGTGCTCTACCAGAGCTTCATAATGAATAATTCTCCATCAGCCCATTAGACTTGTACATGTGGGCTACAGTGGCGTAGTCAGTGTTGACATGTGTGGCTTGTAGATAATGTGTTGCGCATTTGCCATGTAGTATGGGACAAGTATATGGGGCCACACCAACAACATATGCACTGTGTCATTCAACCCAAGACTGATATGTCAATGTGTTCCTACATGATTGAGTACCTTGTGGTCTGTCATGTGCTTGAGGTGTACTTACCAACTAGTAGGCCATTCCCATAGGTCCCATTCTGGAAATGCTGATTGATGGAAAATTGCCGGAAGTGGAATGAGTCATGTGAACTGCCCGGGTACTTGGCAAGGATGTTGATGAAAAGTCCAAGATGGCCCACAATTGCCTGCACATTCATGGAATAGGTGTGCTTCTTGTTACTGTAGATGTGGGATGTTGCCACAGGAGGCACAAGTTGCACATATGTGCAGTCCATTGCCCCCAACACATGTGGGAATCCAGCAATGGCACAAAAGCCTTGCTTGTTGTCCTGTTGTTGCTGTGCTGTGTTGGGGAAGTAGAGGTACTGGGGCGTGAGGCTTATGATCGCTTCCAGGACGATGGGGAGGAACCTGGAGAAGGATCCCTGGGATACTCCTGCCACTCTGGCTGTGGTGGGTTGAAAAGTTCCAGACACCAACATGTGCATGACAGTAAGTAGTTTGGCCTGTGGAGGGATGTTGGTGCAGTGCTGGGATGATGGCTGCAGCCTTGGCGCAATCTGGTGCAGGAGGCGCACAATGGACTCCCTCTTGACCCTGTAATGGGCAATGACCTCTTCCTACCTGAGGTCAATGAAGGTTATCCTCTGGAGGTATGTTCGATGCCTTCTCCTGCGCTGCCTCAGTGGTGGTCTCCTTGGGGCTCCTAGCTGCAATAGCAGTGGATCCATGGTGTAGTTGAGCTTGCCAAAGTGATTTGGGTCTGTACTGCTTTTATACAAGTGTGCTAGCATCATTTTTAAGACCAGCTTTTCACTGCAGGTAAAAAAATGCTGCTAATGAGACCTAGAGGCAGTTTTTAAGTATTTGCGGTGTTTCAGAAAATCTTTGTGCATATGGCTGTGTGAGTTTTGCAGGTGTTTTTCCAAGGGAATGGCTGCCTTGCATATCATTTTCAGTAAATTCTGCTAGCCGACCTGGCGTTGTGAAAAATAGGCACTAGCTGTGGAAAAGTGACGCTACAGGGCTCTAGCGTCGTTTTGTAAATAAGGCCATAAAAAAATGCAGCAGCATCAAAAAAACTACACTACGGCGGAGTCAAATCCTTGTAAATATGGCCCTAAGACTGTGGATTCTGTGTGTCACTCCACACTAAAATTCCCACTCCTTGCAGGTAAGCTATTCCAATTGATCTGTAGTTCCACTGTCAAAAAAGGACCGTCACCTCCCCGGGGCAATTGACTTATAGAAATGTGGGGGGGGGGTGATGCCCCCCTGCAGTCCCGGGGACTGCCACCTCCCTGGGGCTCAAATAATATAATGGAGGGGGTCAGTTGCAGGCCCCCGGGGACCACCACCTCCCCCGGGCTAAAGTAAATATTGGGGGTGGCACATGCCACCCCCCAGGGCCGGCTCCTGCTATTTCCAGGGGTGCCCACCCCTGGGACATAGCTGTTTGCTGTGGCTTGGTGGTAGCTTTACCTCTCCCGCCAAGAAATATCAAACTGTGCTCCGCTTTGAGCAAGCGAGAGCACAAAAAATGCTCTCACTTGTTCAAAGTGGAGCACAATTGCTTTGACACAGAGGCAGCTGCATGTTAGCAGCTCCCTCTGTGTCAAAGCAATGCCGGCTCCCGCAGGAGGTGGGGAGCCAGCAGGGACCGCAGAGGCCATCAGGCTCACCCGCAGTCCCCAACACTGCTAAGTGGGTGCCCTGGGTGGGGGAGGGGTTCCCCGGGCTGTAATCGGCCCAGGAGAGGGGCCCCTCTGCCTCCCTCCATTAATTTATAAAAATAAATATTTTTAAAAAGGCCGGCCACGGGAGATGGGATCCCCAGGGCCAAAATTGACCCCGGGGGGCGTGCAGCCCCCCTTCCCATTCAAGAAAGGCCTGGACCTGGGGGATGAGGTCCCCAGGGCCGAAATTGGCCCAGGAAGGGGGGGGGGGACCATCGGCTCCTCTTCCAGAATACTTTTTAAAAATTTAGAAAAAAAAACACCTGGCAAGTTGCCAGAGGCCTGTCCCCTTTCTCCACCACTCTGAAAACGTGCCTCCTGGCACATGGCTGGTTGGGGGATGAAGTCCCCTTGGATGCTGAGGGTCCTTGGGGCTTACAAGCCCTCCTGTTACCTCCAAGAAGTCCCACACCGCGGGATTACAGAAAGGTCTTCGAAGGCCATGCCCCGTTTCGCCACCACTCTACAAACACACCTCCTGGCGCATTACTGGTTGGGGATAAAGTCCTCTTGGTAGCTGAGGGTCCTTAGGGGCTGAGAAGCCCTCGTTACCTCTAGTAAGTGCGACACAGCGGGATTCGTGAGAGGTGGTCAGAGGCCCCGCCCCCTTTCTCCACCACTCTTCAAACAAGAGTACTAGTTAAAAAACCATGGAAATTCACTGAAAAAACCAAAGGTTACACTGGTATTATAGTTTGGAAATAGAATTCAACAAATCTTAAAAAATCACTTAAAAAAAAAAACTTTGCAGGTACATTATAGTGAGGAAATAAAACTTTAAAAATCTTAGAAATTCACTGGAAAAAAACAAAGGTTACAGGGACGTTATAGTTAGGCTGACATTTGACTCATACAAAACCACAGAAATCCAGCAGTTAACTATAACTTACGCCCTTGCAATGCACTGCTTATGACCTCACATATTACAGCACTCATGACATGGTCAGTGACATCATTCATGACATCACTGATGACATCTCAAATGACATCACTGATGACATCACTAATTACATCAATGATGACAGCATCCAGTGATTGTGAGTGTTTTCTAAAAGTTACTTATTGCAGGGGCGTACTTACTGCCGACTGCCAGTAGGATATTTATATGTATAAATATCCTACTGGCAGTCATTCTAGTTATAATTAGGACCTAATTTCTATCAAAAAGCAGTTTTTCATTTGCCTATATGGCGGTTGACAAATCTTCAGGATATTTTCCCCAAAAATTCAACTCTCACTTCAGCTGCTGTCTGGAAAATTTCGGGGGATCTGTGAAGTGTGGGCAGAGAAAAAGGGGGGGGGTCCTAAAATGCATTTTCCCCATGTTATTTCCTATAGGAGTTTTGAGCACGACTACAGTTCAACGTCCCGCAGGACAGAATTACACTAAATTTGGCAGAAAGGTAGATTTTGATCAACAGATCACGCTTTTTGTGATTTGGTGTAGCTCCTTTCAGTATTTTTAGAGATTTTAACTGAAAAACAAATGTGCATATATAGGGACGCAGATCTTCCGCGGATCCACCCGCAGGGATCCGCGGATCCACATGCCAAAGCAAAGTCCTGATTAGCTGGCCGCACCTTCACAGAAAAGTTGCTGCCACCATTTTGTTTGTCGGGAAATGATTCCCAGGACTGAAAATTTCTGTGCACAGTGAATATGGACTTCAGGGTACAGGTACCCTGACCCCATGGGTGTGTTAGAGGCGTCCCAGAGGGACTCATAAAGGCCAATAAATTGCTTTAGAATGTTTTTTCTCAGCAAACGGGATCCGTGGATCCCCTTGTGTTCAGTGTGAGCCCTGTCCCCTGCGGAACCCCGAATCCAGATGCATCTCATCAGAGACCCTGCCCTCTTTGTCTATCACTTTGCAAACACGCCTTCTGGTGCACCACTGGTTGGGGAATGAAGTCCCCTTGGATGCTGAGGGTCCTTGGGGGCCAAGAACCCCTCCTGTTACCTCCAGTAAGTCCCACACAGCGTGATTGCTGAGACCTCATCAAAGACCCGCCCCCTTTCTCCACTGCTTTGCAGCTGCACCTCCTGATGCACTACTGGTTGGGGGATGAAGTCCCCTTGGATGCTGAGGATCTTTGGGGGCCAAGAACCCCTCCTGTTACCTCCATTAAGTCTCAGACAGCGGGATTGCTGAGAGCTTGTCGGAGACCTCACCCCCTTTCTCCACCAATCTGTAAACACACCTCCTGGGGTACTACAGCTTGGGGGATAAAGTCCCCTTGGATGCTGAGGGACCTTGGGGGCCAATAAATCCTCCTGTTACCATAAGTATGTCCCGATTGCTGGGATTTTGTTGGGGGCCCTCCCCCTTTTTCCAGCAAATGCCCCCCTCCATTGCAGGACACAGCCCCGGGGAGGTGGTGGACCTTGGGACTGTGGGGGGCGACACAGCCCCCCACTTTAATTGTTTACATTTGCCCAGGGAGGTGGCGGTCCCCACAGGTCCCCCGCATTTATTTCACTTTAGCTCCAGGTAGTTGTCATCCCAGAGGGTGCAAGGGCACGTTCCCCCTGCATTCATTTCATATTTAGCCCCGGGGAAGTGGCGGTCCCTGGGGCTGCAGAGAGGCCGCGTGCCCCACCCCCGCCATGTATGTCATATTTCACCCCTGGGTGGTGCATGGACCAATGAATCTTGGCAGGGCTGCCAATTAGTAGGGAAGACAAAGAACATATACAAATAACATGCATTTTATTAGCCCTAATCCTCACATACTTTACACAAAACATAAAACAAGTTATTTTGAAAAAGTAAGGTTTATATAAACTATACATTGAACACTGACAGGACATTTCACTCAAAAATCACATCTACCTATGTGTCAAATACCAATATACATCTACTTACCATTTCTCTGCTGCTCAATCTCTTCCAGCAGTGCAAGGAGGATAGGCCAGGCAGCTTTCAGAACCCACCAGTATAGTTGTGTCATGAGGGGGTGCTGTGTATTTGGCTGGGAGGAAAAGCCCATAATGTCCTGGGTCTTAATACGGGTCCAACGATGCAGGTCCAACCTGCGTTTCTGGCACAGCTTCCCCCGATGGTTGTGGACACCCACTGCTCTACAGGGCATGACAATGTCAGTCCATCTTTGGTATATGAACAGTGTGCTAGATGTCCAACATTCATCATTTTCAAGAGACTGACCAACCACATAAAGGCAGTAAACTAGAAAATCAAGGAAAAAATGAGTTGACCAGCTGATTCTGCACCTGCTTACACTGACCTCTATTCGGGGTATCACCCCAGTTCCCCGGATATGCAGACATAGGTGAGGGTTAAGATCTACGTGTAAGCCCTGTCATATGGCAATGTTGTGCAACACGCAACAGGCTACAACAATCTTGCACACAACGTCAGACAGGCATGCAGTAGACAAGCCCCCTTTGTACACTCAAGATATCTGAATTGTGACTTGAGGACCTCAAAAGTGCATTCAATAATGGCTTGCGTATTGTATGCATATGTGCTCTATTGTACCTTCACTGAGATACTGTGGTTGGACGAAGGAAGTGCGTGAGGAAATGGGGAGAGAGAGCATAACCAACATCATCTGAAGGGGAAAAAATAAATAAAGGGCACACTATTCTAGTAGACATCGGTGCCTAATTTGTGAAAAAAGAGTGCTGGTGCCTGAAACTCTGCTCAGATGCCTGCAGTTTGTACAAAAAATCTGCGGCACAAGGAATACCAAGGCTGGTAGTTTTAGAACCAGCTAATGCTGCTTTAATCCACCACCATACACTCCCTCACCCTTTATCTCACTCCTACAGGTTCCTGCTTTCTCCTTTTGTGACAGTGTTGCTGTCTTTCTCCTCCTCTGTCTTTCTGATCTGTGCAATTACCCTCTCTTGCGCTCGGTAAATAAATGATGCGATAAAATAAGTGCTGTCCCCCAGAAATACGTGCTAGTGCCCCCCCCCCCACCGGCAACCACCAGCTCAAATTAAGCACTGGTAGAAGTACATCATTCATGCCTAACTGCATGCAGTGTGTGTCAGATTCAGGTGAGTTAGTTGCATTTTATTTTATCAGGATTACTGTTTAAACGCTATCCAATATTATTATTAATGCCAGCCCTTTATGAGGATTTGTTACTGACCAAGAAACCAAGGTTCACCACAATCATAAGCAACCGTGCAAGAGATGAATCACAGAAAACACAGCTGTCATGTGAGCTTCCAGGAAAGGCTGCAGACACATCTGCGAGTCAGCCCTTGCCATCTCAAACAGTCTGCATGTTGATAAAGTGCCAGAGGTGTCTGTTGTGGAAAATGTGTGTTGTGGGGTTAGTTGGGTGAAGTGCCACTTGGGTGCAGCGAATGGCACCTACTACACAATGGAATTGGGAAATGAAATAAAATTGCCAAGCCAACCTTTGCCTTTCTGCCAGTGACTGTGGCATGGCGATAAACTGGTGCACTCCTCTGTAGATGAATCTCAGGACCAGATGCAAGCATTAGGACTGGCTTGACTGTGAGATGCCAACAGTGTCACCGGACACCCTCTGGAAACATCTAGTGGCAAAAAAATGGAGTGCAGCTACTACTTTAACATAGGCTGAGATACCTTGGAAGTGGCCTGTAGTTGAATCCAGCTCCTGGTCTCACTCAGCAACCATTTCCAAAATGACATCAAGTGGGAAGTGGTATCTGGAAATAACAGCTTCCCTGGACATACCAGAGATGTTGATCCTTTGCCTGTAAACCCTCTCTGTTCTTATCCTCAAATTAATCTCCCTCAAAAGAAGAGACACCCCCTCAAACATGTTCCATTCCATTCCATAACTTTATTTCGGTCCCATGGACCATAAAAGTACATAAACAGACAAAAGAAAATTCCTCCTGAAGGAGTATACACAAGTGAAGCCATAGATAATACATAAACATAAAACTAGTTCTTATAAAAAGTATAGGCTAAAAAGTGTCCCAGTGAATAACTGTACAGTATGACAAATTTAACAATAATAAAGTGCATTGTAGAATTTTCCAGGGAATAAGCCTAGGCTAGTCAAAACTCAACCCTTCCAAATCAAACTGCCTGGGAATGACTTAAAACAAAAACTTGTGTAATACAATACGATCCAAGGTTTAAAACGTATTTCATGAAAGGGTGTTATCATAAAAACTTTAAAAAGGAATGAATAAGTACAAAGAGTGATTAAAAAGTACAAACAATACAAGTTTCTAAGGCCGTGGTAACTTGTTTAAGAAAGTCCAACGAACACGCCACATAAGAGTTAAAAAACGCGATACAGCAAAAACAATAGGGGCATGAGTACCGTACTTTAGGACTCTAAATGCCTCTGCACAATGTACGAAACCTAAATTCCTGCAGAGCTGAATGAGCCAGCGCTGTCTGGGTAGTTTATAACCATGACAGAAAAAAAGACATGTAACTCTGTCTTTTCCTTGTAGTTACAGGCAGGGCACCCTCCAGGTTGAGTTTTGGACCATTTATTCGAGAAGGCACGGAGCGGTAGAGTCCCAAATTTAAGCTGTGCATATAATTTCCTTGCCAGGGTTGGTTGAATGTCATCCAGGAAGGGTTCTATAATGTACTCGTCCTTGATTTTTAAAACATCGACTGTCAAATGACCGGAGGACGAGCTTTCCGGGATGTCAGCAAATTTGTGCCTCCTATAAGATTTTACCAATTCTGGCCAGGAAAGTAAAGGGCATGATTCTTCAGGGTTGCTCCATAAGCCTGCTTTGCCCAACCTATGACAGACATCCTTTATGTATACAAACCAAGGTATTTTACTAATACCCAGCAAACTCAATAGCTCTTTAAGCTCAGACCGATAAACAGCCAATTCCAGGGACACCCACAATCTTCGCCAGAAAGTTATGGGTCTAAGGCCGATCTCTTACCCTATGGGCCTAATGCCCAGATCCAGGCATAGAGGGGTGAGGGGAGTACTACGGGGGAGGCCTAACAACTGTCTCATGAAGTTGTTCTCTACCTTAATCAGGCTACTAGTGGTACAATGTCCCCATAATTCTGCCCCGTATAATGTGGCACCCCCGGCTTGTACTTTATAAATCTCAGCTATTGGGCTGGCTGGTTTGTTGGTGGAAGTTATATACATTTTTGCAATTCCTCCTACAATCTGCGCAAGCTTAAGGCTTGCTTTGGCCATTTGCTGCCCCCTCTCCAGGTTTTCGGTCAGCGTGACACCTAAATAGTCAAAAAACGAAACTCTTTCAAGCATGGCGCCATTCAAACAGGGGTTAGAGCGGGACTTGTTGGCAGGATTGAAGACCATAAATTTGGTCTTCTGTGTATTAATCTCTAACCCCCTAGTTCTACAGTTTATCCTTTGCCTGTAAACCCTCTCTGTTCTTCTCCTCAAATTATTCTCCCTCAAAAGAAGAGACACCCCCTCAAACATGTTCCACAACATAGTGAAGGCAGGAAAGAGTTTGGTTGTGTGGGATCCTTTTTATTTCTTCAGCCTGTCTGTGATTATTTGTTTGTGTAATGTGAATTTGGTGTAGATGGGTGGTGGAGTTGGGAGCAAACACTAATTACATTACCAGGTATGAGTTGCAAGTGTTGAAAAACAGTGCCGGATATATGGCTTCAGGATTTTTAATTTACTTTTCAAGAAGATACACATAAAAATTGAACATGCAATTTATAAAATAGATGAGCACTATGCATTTAAAATTGTGTTCAGTGAGTTTAAAATTGAATTTAAAAACTGTCTATTGGCTTTTAAATTCCATTTGAAGCTCAACTAAATAAAATGATTTTATGTTTCTAAATCAATACAAAATTGATATAAGAATGATTTAAATCAGTTTTTATAATATTATTTGTATTTTTTGTTAGAAAAGATGATTCATTGTGTCCTATGGAAGGTTGTTGCAGTACCAGGGATTGACCATTTGAGGTGCTTGAGTTATTACTGTTTTGTATCTTCCCTGTAGTAGCTATAGAAGTGCAGTATGTGAACCTCAATAGCCTTAATCTTGGGGGAGAGTGACAATTCTCTATAAAGCCCTCTCGCCGACTCTGTAAACTTCTCATAGGTAGGCCCCTTTTTCGTCCCATTTCACTTTGTCCCTCCCACATTTACTACTAAAAACTATATTTACGTGTGCGGAGACTCCACAGTCGGGCCGAGCATTCTACACACATAAAAAAAAAGGGGTGACAGAGGAGTGCCCGTCGCACGAAGTTTGTGAATAGTAATTTGTAGTATGTTTTGTAGTATTGTAAAAAGTATTACAAAGTGAAATTTGAAAATCAGGCAGTCAGAGTCTAACCTTTTACCAAAGGCATTTATTGAACACATTATATAATATATAGAAAACAGGCTTAAAATGCACCGCTGGAAAATCACTCGCCAAATAGAACTACTATATTGTCACCTACTAAATTGTGGAACACCCACTGCACCTCTCACTACTGATGTCAACCTAATTCATCATTTCCAATCAGTAATTTATTTTAATCTACAATTTCACACTTTTATAATGCACAGCTTAACCAGGAAAGTTATCAGCAGACTACCTGAGAATAACATTGGGAGCCTTCTACAGTAAAAACCATCACGTAATCATTCTCGGCAGAGGGGACGAAGGGACGGAATTCGGAGAATAATGTGATACGGGCGGCATCTAAGCCACTGGGCGAAGAGTTGAAAACATGGAAATGTAGTGGGAGAAAGACTAGAAGGTTTCTGGTGGTAAGTCAGAGCAACTACAGATTTGAGGTTTGTGAATAGAAAGAGGTGGGAAAGCCTTACAGAGCGAGACAGCTTGAGATGCAGAGATAATGGAAGGAGCACCAGGAAGAAAATGGCTACAGGCCAAAGGGTTGAAGTGACAAGAGAAAAATTGAAATGCTCGGAGCAAGAGAAAGTACAGGCTACAAAAATGTTAGTGGAGGAGACCTGAAATAGAAAAGGGACAAAAAGAAAGTTTCAATAGAATGAGAAAACTAAGGAAGAGGAAGAGACTGAAAACAGAAAGAGTTGTAAGGATGGGAGAGTCATGAAAGAAAGAGGTGTGGGACAGATTGGAGTTTAGAGGTTATCAGAGAAAAGATAATGGTGCCAAGCAGAGTTTTTGAGAAAGGAGGGAGTTGGTGGGGTAAAAGGAGGTAGGTAGGAGAAGAGGAAAGTAAATAAGTAAAGAGGAATTATTATCCACAAGATAAGTATTTAAAGATGCAAATTACAAAGGTTAACCTTGATGAAAACGCGGCAGATTATTTATGACATTTTACGCATTAATGCATAGTCACTAACAGGCACTCGGTGGATTCATGAGTTGGTCAGTGTTGTAATGCAGGACCCAAGGTCTTTTAAATGCGTTTAAACGAAGGCGACAAATGTTGAAATATATTTGGTGCTGGTTTCACAAGGAACCATTTTAAGGAGTGTAGCATATTTTAGAAAAAGTGTACCCAATGACCTCTCAGAATAGTCCAGCAACCTCTCTTTTCACACCCCAATTTGGGAACGCCTTAATGACACCGCTGACGAAACTCTGATGCAGACACGACAGAACACTTTTCACAAAAACTCGTTCTTCAGCCACAGATGTTCAAGACAGCTTATTAAGACTGAAAGCTTTCTAGCCCACACCCCTTTTCGCAAATCAAAAGCTAGAACAGGCGGATACTTCACCGAACCAGTCATTTGAGGCCTCGGCTTCGTGGCATGGTGTACCCGCGAAACTGGTTCTACACACCCAGGTGAAACATGACAGCTTTGCATTGAAAGCTGCCTCGCCACAAAGACAAGAAGAAGCGTCCTGCACGCCCAAACTAGTCTCTTTCAAAATACCCGTGCTGCCAGTATGGCACGAAAGTCAGCAGACATGATCCGACCTTCAGAAAGCTTTCTGCGAAGTTAGTCCGTAATATTTACAGTTTAAACAAGTCACAGGTGGTAGCTCAGTGTTCTAGTGTTTAAATGTTAATAACCTGCCTGCTGCACAACTGTCTGTTTTGTTTGTTCATTCTAAGAAAAGCAGAGAGGCAAAGGGCGGTAGGGTAGGTTTGTTTAAGAATGGGGTTGCCAAATGTGGCATGTGGCCTGCGCAATTTTCCTTGATGAAATGAAAAGAAGACAGCTGTTTCGTTTCTGGAATATGAGGAATCGTAATTTTTTATTTCTGCTTTCTATCGCATTTTAGGGCACTGTAGGGAATAAGGCACTCATTTCGAGCACCACACAAATTTGGGGCCATATTATGGATAGGGCGCACAGTTTCTGTTTGCGCCGCTGTGCACCTTGAAACAGGTGCGCTGGGCGCAAACAGGGAAAGTGCACCCTATTACATTGAATGCGCTGCCCACAGGGCAGCCGCAAACTCACGCTGCACTGGGGACAGCGTATTCAAGTGAAATACAGTGCAGCTTTTAAGCAGCCGCTCTGTAGGGCATATTTACAAGGGCATTGCGCCACGGGAGCGTCACTTTTTGCGACGCTCCGGTGGTGCTTTGCCCTGCTCCATATTTACAAGCCGGCGTAAGCCACTTTGCGTGGCTTAACGGCGTCTTGTAAATATGGTCCTCCTCAACGCAGTTTTCTGCGGCAAAGGGGCGTGCAATAGGTGTTGCTGTGGCCGTTCCCATGCAACACCCATTGCTTTTTGACATTGCCACAGATTTACATGGATCTGCAAATCTGAGGCAGCGCCAAAAACTTACGCCTCCCCAGGGGAGGCATAAGAGTGGCACAATGAGAAATACTTTTATTTCTTCTCGTTTTTTGCTCTTTCTATGTGTGCTGCATCTATGTGTGCTGCATTTTGCAGCACACATAGAAGGAGCAAAACGGCATTGATGATTGTTTTTGTGCAGGAAGGTGTACCTTCCTGCACCCCTTGCACCATGGTGTAAGTGTGTTTGCACTGGCTCTAGGCTGCTTATTTTGCATCAGCACTGGGATGAGTACAGGGATGCGCCGTATTATTGAAAATACGGCGCATTTCTGCATTTAGAAAATGACGCAGCTTTGCGCAGCAAAGTTGCTTGCAGCACCGTGCATTCTGAAATGCTGGAAGAGAAACTCGAGGATAGGTGTTATCCAAAAAAACTAATGAAACATGCATTCAAACGAGCACAATTTTATAATCGGGAGAGCATGCTTGACCAAAATGTAGGTAGGGAGAACAAAAAGGAAAACACCACAGAAGATAGGATCGTATTTGTGAGCCAATTTTCCAATGTTAGCAACAAAATAAAAAATGTGGTGAATTCAAATTGGAACATCTAAATGAAGATAAAGAGGTTAAACTATCTAAACCACTGTTTGCATTTAAACGGAAAGACAACATACGCAAAAGCCTGGTACACACATACAGAGAGACCCGCCCTATGGTGCAGGGTACACTCCAAAGAGAGAAGGCCCTTGGCAATAATAAATGTGGTAATTGTTCATTAAGTGACCATTGCCTTGTTACTAAAACATTGATATACAATGGATATACTTTGAAATCTTAAAGCCTAAATAATTGCAGAAGTTCCAATGTGGTCTATCTATTACGCTGCCCATGTGGCTTAGCATACGTGGGAGAGACCGGAAGAGAACTAAGAGTAAGGTTGCTAGAGCATAGATCGGCCCTGAAAACAAGTAAGCAGAATGCACCTTTAGTGGACCACTTTAATACATTTAATCATAAACACACTGAATTCGAGTGGTTCATCATTGAAAAAATCACTGGGAACAAAAGGGGTGGTAACATAGAATTAAAGAGGAAAAACAGGGCACAATGGTACATTTCAATATTAGACACCATACAAAAAGTATTGAACACAAGGGAGGACTGGATAAAACTTGTAACATAAGCTACATGAGGGAATTCTGGAGGTATCAGATTAGCTAGGAAGAGTGTTATATATAGTGTGAAATATAGAAAAGGGAGAACTATATGAGTGGGTTTACATTTGGCACCACTGTTTAACCCACCTAACCCAATTGGGTATTATTAGGATAGCATCAGAGTAGTTGAAGGTAAGATGCATTTGGGAAACATCTAATAATTAGGTTCAAATAAATTAAAAACGATAAAGATAGCTAATATCACGAACATAAAGTGCATTTTGATTTTACCATTCTGCTTAACATTGACCTATATCCATGTTGTATATGATAGAGCGCTGATAGCACTCTATTTGTATGAGTGCACTATACTCATGGTTTAAACGCAATCTCATGTATTCGTATTGTTTGCAGTGTTTTTGATTATTAAGAAACATTTATTTGAATCATTTAATGTTGAATTAAGTGAACGCATTAAGTAAGTAGAATTTTGTATGTATTATGATTCCTTCATGCATAATGTGCAGGACGATATTATCCCTGTATATCGTAATTGTGATTAGTTTAAGTTGCCTGAAGTATAGGCCCAAAGCTAATGTTTCAATTCTCCTTGCTCTCGAGAAATAAATTACTAAATGATGGTTGTGTTAGAAGTTAGAATGTTCTCACCCCGTTGCAGGTGCAAAAATACACATCGTTATTTTCAGAGTTAAGGAGAGATCCGGAATGTCTTTGAAGATAGCTGGAAGCGAGAAGGGAGGATGCCTTGCGTATCGGGTCTGTCTGGAAGCCAAGGCCACTGGAAGAAGATATCATTAATTAAATTTGTTTCATGAAAGAGAACCAGCTACTACATAGAGGTCTAATGGAAAATTTTAAGAAACAGTGACGCAATGTTGGTTGAATCCCATCTTTTTGTATGATGCGCAGGGACAGAGAGACCAGACTTCTGCTAGCTTTCGGAGAAGAAGGAGCCTCTTAGAGCGAGCTCTATAGCCTTAAGCTAAACGACCCATTTGACGTGAGTACTTCTTAGGAAGTCACACGTGCTTACACCATTGGGCAACGATAGAAGAGAGACAGGAAGGGCCCTCATATAGAGTAGTGTAGGGAAAGATTTTGATTTCTTTCAATGAGTCGAGAGCTGAATATTGCATCTATTTTGTGTTGCATTGTAATTTTGGAATTTATAATCATTTGTCTTTTGGGCCGAATTACTTATATCCGCAAAATCGGCTCTGTATTAATTTTTCTGTATCTCTATACTTTGTTATTGAGATGTATTTGCATCCAATTTTTTTTGGCCTTATAATAAATATTCAAACTGCACTTTGGAGTCAGTGATCTTTTCAGGCATGACGACTGTGTTAATATCTGTCTGAGTTGTTTTCTTCCCCTCAACCACTTTAGGTAAATAAAAGATCGATTGCTTACGCTATACTCAGTAGGGAACGTAGGTGTGCAAGTTAGCGTAATCATATATTACCATTATGATCATGTAGAAGTGCGGGAGAAGCAGAGTACCGCACGAGTTTTGAGGACGTGAGAAGGTAGATACGAGTGTAGAGTAACAAAATATATACTTGAGCATATTTTATGGTTTAATCAGAGGACTGCACTAAGCCTTATGATCGTTAGCGCATGTCCGTACCTGTAGGCGTAGCCATGGTTTGGTGATCTTGTGTAACATATATTAAATAAGATACGAGTTTTGTTAAATGTTAATAAGCAGTATACATGACAAAAAAACAGAGCCAATAAGCGCATCAATATGTATTGTTTATATTAGAGGATCGGATCACTTTTTGACCATGAGCACATGTCCATGCTTGTAATTTCGATCATGGTCACATGGTGTTGTTCGCTCTCTCTCTTTATATATACACAAATAAGAATTGAGGTAAATGAGTGTAAAACTATAGCAGTGCACTATTGGCATCTTGTGTCTAAAGTGTATATCCATGCTTTTATTTTAGCTACGGATACGCGCTCCGGGAATATAATAAACCCTTGGCTAAGTGAACCGTCTCAAATATAAAAGGTGAGATTCCAAAAAAGTAAACAACACTAGGAAGGCTTGGCCTAGGATAAATAATTGTGTTTCCCTGAGCAAATAAATCCTCTCTCTACATGCAGGGGGTGATTTGAACAGTACAGGACCACTGACTGAAGAGCGGAAAACCCCATGTAGGGATACAGTGGAGATTCATAGGTAAAGAGATGGAAATATCAGGGATAATAATAGTCCTGATTATGTTAAACTATAAATAGAAACTAAAAATGTTCTTCTTTTCTAAAATAAGACTTTATATTTATGTCTCCGATTTAGAGAACACTGAATCATTGGTGTACCACCTAAAATAATTTCTACCGAAGCAACCATTAACTGAGTGCTTTTGCACCGGTGAGTTGCGCAGTAGATGGGGAAATGAATGGTGAGTGGGTTATAACCGAGGATGAATGAAGATATACATGGGTGTTGAATAGAAGGTAACCCAAGTAGGGATGTTTTGAGCACTTATGGATATTGTGGGGACTGTGGAGAAGATATCACATAGCCTGATATGTTTTTAAATATTGGAAATTGAAAGATTTCCCTTTTGATATGTGTGTAAAGGGTTAAAGATGGAAAATTTCCTCCTTTTTTTGTGTGATGTTAGTTTTAAACATGTACTATCATGACTGTGTTAGATAAAGGGTGACAACCTTGATATATATATATATATATATATATATATATATATAGTTTCAGGCAACTTTCTCCTTCCGTCTTCCCTCGCCCTACGCAGAGGATCGCGCAAGCCGGCGGAGAATACCGGACATCGTATTTTCCAATTGTCCAAATAATGCGATCACTCAGAGGTAATATGCAGTGCTATCAGCAGATAGTTTATTCCAGATAGGTTTTTTTTTTTTTTTTTTTTAATATGCAGTGCTATCAGCAGATAGTTTATTCCAGATAGGTTACGCGTTTCGCTTGACTCGCAAGCTTGATCACACAATTTACCAACGTAGTGACATGCAATACATACTAATAATAGAAACAAATGAGGTGACAGGAACATCCAAATTCTGTGTTTACTGCGGCATCCATTTTGTAATGTGCATACTAACACATACTTTCCATTATATCAACGCAAAGATAATGTAAACTGTGTTCAAAATACGT
This sequence comes from Calotriton arnoldi, assembly GCA_963921515.1. Lineage (NCBI taxonomy): Eukaryota > Metazoa > Chordata > Amphibia > Caudata > Salamandridae > Calotriton > Calotriton arnoldi. The sequence continues at coordinate 1,730,519 of CAWUFW010001071.1, forward strand.
GCTCTATATGCTGAATAATGTTATATAGACTTAAATAGACTTAAATTCAACTACACCAACATCTAAGTACTCTGCACATGCACTGTATTGAGCCCCGATAATCAATCACCAAATTGGTAGTATATGTACTCCATACGTTGTGCAATCGGCATACAATGTTATGTACACTAAAGGATGCCAATTCTCCTAAAATAAGGTCTAATGTTGTTCACAATTGAAAGATGCTGTATAATGCACACAATTCATGTTTCTCCATTCGGACTAGTGCCTAATGTACATCAAAAACTGTCACAGTTACAGTGTCTCTGCTTTTTGCCTACAGTAAATCATAATACCACATAAAACAGGACCAATGTGAAAACAAACTATGCTAAAAATTATGCTAAAAAATTATGCTAAAAATTAATTCAAGCATAGAACAGGAGTAATCAATTTATCCATGAGGACAAATGTCATTATATTAGGTAAAACATCCCCATGCACCGGGCTGTAGGTACCTAATTAAATGTAAGTACCAGTAAACATGCTATTTGCAGCCTAGTGCCCCACTTATACTTGTTACATACGTAACTCCTATGTTTCACAAATGTTAAATGGACTCTGTTATACACACCTATCACAACCTTGCAATACTAAACACACCCGAAAATTAAAGCCAAAAAACTCCACAGTGCTAAACAAATTCATAACTCAATATTAGAGCAAAAACTAGTGCCATATTCATATAGAGACATAGTTTCATAATGTAAACGAATCTCTTATCTGTACAGTTGGGCACTCATCCGTGATGACTGAAGAAAAGGGTAGGGGTGCTGCTGGCGCCGGTCCTCTAGATCCGCCCCTTCCTTTTCTCCTGTAAAAATAGCAAATAAAACAATAGGTAAATCCTTATAAAAGTGAAAAAAGATCATTTACAATCTACCTATAAAGCTAAGCATACATCTGTCACAATATCATAAGCCATTTGTCTGCAAGAAAACTGAGCATATTACTGTAGATGAGAGCTAAGTTCCTCATCCTGGTTGAGCCCATCAGGGGTCTTAGTCTGTAAATTAATTATATGCCAGGATTCTTTCTTGCGTAACTGTAAGGTTCTATTCCCTCCTCTGTGGGTTTGTACAATCTGCTCAATGGCAAAAAAGGTTAGTAGTGAATTATTAGAGAGATGGTATTCCGCAAAGTGTCTTGCTACTGGATAGTGAGGGTCCTTGTTACTGATTGCTCGCATATGTTCAAGTATTCTTTTTTAGTTGCTAATGTGGTGCTGCCCACATATCTCATCTTGCATGGACATTCTAGAACATATATGGTAAAGTTTGTCCCACAAGTCAGAAATTGTTTGATCACATTCTCCCCTGTCGGTGTGGTGTAAGTTTTCTTCATCGTACTATTCCTACATGCCTTACAGTGACCACAGGGAAAAAATCCCTGTAGACCAATCTGTGTACTAGGTGACGTGCTAGTGATATCACCTTTGACAAGAAAATCTCTGAGATTCCTACTTCTTCTATACGTTATAAGAGGTCTATCTTGCATTTTGTTACCTATTATGGAGTCACTTGTAAGAATATTCCAATTCTCATTCAAAATCTTGGATATTTTTTGGATGCTTTATTGTAAGTTAGTATCACTCTGGTCTCATTGTCTTGTTCGGTAATGGGCTTGTCTGTAAGTGTTTCTTCCCTCGAAATTTTCCTGACTTTCTCTTTAGCTTTGGATAATACCCAATTAGGGTATCCTCTCTCTTTGAACCTAGTCAGCATGGTTGTTTGTTCAGCTAGGAAATTTACTTCCGTGCTGCAATTTCTCCTTGCCCTCAGCAGTTCTCCAAACGGTATACTCCATTTCAATGTTTCCGGATGACTGCTGAGTGCATGGAGAAGACTATTCCCTGCGGTAGCTTTTCTGTGTAGCTTGGTATTGACACATACCTTCTCTATTTCTACTGTAACATCTAGAAACTCAACCTGTGTTCTACTCATATTATATGTGAGTGTAAGGTTAAAGTTGTTGGTATTGAGTTCGGTAATAGTATCAATGGCGCTCTTTTCACTGCCTTTCCATATGACGAATAAATCGTCGATGTATCTATACCATCTGACCACCCTACTCCCTTCTGGGTTGGAGCTGAGCTTCCTCAGAATTTCTTCTTCCCATACCCCTAGAAATAGGTTAGCAAAACTAGGGGCAAAGCAAGTACCCATAGCTGTTCCGAGTACTTGTTTATACATAGTGCCGTTAAATAGGAACATATTGTTATACAAACAAAATTTCATAAGATTTAACAACATAGTAGTATGTTCCAAAAAACAAATATTCCGATTATTCAGAAAATATTGACTGCATTGTATGCCCAAGGAGTGGTCAATGATAGAGTACAGTGAGTTTACATCCATCGTGATCATCAGGAAATCTTCTTCCCATACAATCGTCCTTATTTTGCTCAGGAAATCCTTTGTATCCCTGATGTATGATGGAAGAGTTTCCACATAGTCACGAAGAAAGTGATCTATATATTTGGAAATGTTTTCAGAGACACATCCTATAGACGATACAATCGGTCTACCGGGCGGAGTATTAGAATCTTTATGTACCTTTGGGAGGAGATAAAAGATGGGGGTTCTAGGATAGTCGCACTTTAAATAGCAATACTCCTCCCATTGTAGGATACCCCTATCTTTATATTCTGTGAGCATATTCCAGATGTTTATTATGCTCTCATTGTATTCCTGTATATTTGTTACCACATAAAATTTAGTATCTCCCAATTGTCTAAGTGCCTCATTGATATATGCAGATCTGTCCCATAGCACGATGTTCCCCCTTTGTCAGCTGGGCGGATGACCACATTTTCATCTTCGGCTAGGGATTTCATCATCTGCCACTGATCTTTACTGAAATTGCCATACTCAAACTTCTGTTTTTGTTTGCGAAATTTGATTAAATCTTTGGTTACTGTGTCATGAAAAGTGTCAATATTATCATGGGGCATGATTGGAAGAAAAGTAGATTTGGGTTTGAAATTAGTTTTAGCAGGTAAATCTGTGGGCGGAAAAGTCACTTGATCAATAGGATCAATCCCTGCCTCTAGATAGAGGTCTTGCATGGTTATCAGTGCATCCCTATCCTTAATACTAAGAGAATTGATCTGATCTGTGCAAGTTGTATATATATCTACATTTTCATTCTTCTTTTGACCTAGGTACATAAAGAATCAAATGTTTGTGCCATTTGTAATAATGGAAAGGAGTGAATCAAACTTTTTGTCCTGAAGAAGGTGGCTTGATCGAGGCTACGCCACCAAACCGCGTCGACGCTTAAAACTTTGTTAAATTTTTAAAAGACAGTAGCAACACGAAGACAGGAAAGTAATTATCCTGCAGAGTGCTGTCTATTATTTCAAATTAACAGTGACAAGACAAATATAACTGTCGCATTTTATTCTTTTCCAAGAAGTGGGTAGTGTAATGAATTTGTACAATTGTGATACATATGGGTTTTAAACATGTTTTGTATGTCTTTTTAAGAAAAATTGTTCATTTGCACATATTTTTAATGCATTATTGTGGTATTGTTAATTAAATATCAATTAAATATCTTTATAAGTGCTTTAGCATCCTGAGTGGAGTATTTACGGTACTTAGTGTGATAGTGAATGCTTGTGGTGAATAAGTGTATGGACATTATGTAGAGCATTTCCAAAGGGAACATTTGTTTTTAACTTTTCAGCACCATGCTGCCCCATCTTTTTGTAAATATGCCCCTGTGTTTCTCTGTGCTGGCGGCAACCCGCCTGCACTTTTATAAGGGGAGAAAGAATCCCCTTGCAGGTGGGTGCAGTGGGTGACTGCACCTGCCTGCAAGGGGATGTCTGGTGGGTCCATAGGACCCCGCTTTCCCCTCTCCAGAAGGCTGCCATCAGGGGGCACACTGTGAGTGCGACTCCTGACTGCTTCTTTGCCTCTGCACCTGCATCTATAATATGGTGCCGGTGCAGAGGCATAGGGATTCCGTCATTTGCATGGGCCCACACCCCCATGCAAATGAGGGAATGCCCTCTGGTGACAGCGCTGGCACTTTATGTGCGCCACCGCTATATGTATTGTAGAAGGGGCCGCACAAGCGTCTGTGGCCCCTTCTGTAATACCAAAGTGCCCCGGGGCATGCAAAGCAGACACTAATGCTCGTTGCACCCACGGAGCACTTCCATAATAAGGCGGGTGCACAATTATCACACCATTCGGAGAGTGACCTTCGAATGGGGGATAATACACAAACGTCGTGTCTTTTAAGGTGCTTAAAATCAGAAAGTGTGGGGTTTGGCTGCACAATCTGCGCCTGGAAATCACGTGAGCAAAAATTCACGCAGTGCACAACTAACAATATAGTTACGATCTCAATTCAGATACACGGGGCTCAGATTGAGCACTACAGTGGGAATGTACTATTCCATACGTATGTGTATGTATGTGTTTGTGCGCATGCCAACCCACCAACATTTAGCTATGACAGCACCTGCCTATTTAAAGCACTGTGTGAGGGCACATAAATTATGAGGTTTTCAGTGTCCCTCAGAAATCTTCATATTTCGTGGAAGAATGTGCATTTCCTTCTTAATTATCACTTGTGAGTGATCAAACGCAAGGGCCAATTTAAAGCACAGTTCACAAAGTTTCTTCCTGTCTTGCAGGCATAACTGAGTGGTGATTCACAAAGCCAGACATGCATGCATTGCCCACACTTCTCTCCATTTCTAAACCTGTATCTCAGTGCTGTAGGTTTTAGTGCTGTATAAAATGTGGGAAGTACATCAATAGCCTTCACTCTTTTAGGATACATGTAGGAATAAAAATGTTAATTGAAACACATTTTCAACACTGAAGAAGAGAATATTAAAAAATACTTTAGACATTTTACTATTTTTGTTCGCCATGCACATTTAAAACCCAGCGAATGATCTGCACCTATGCACTTTGTGAAAAAGGTGTATGCCAGGAATGTAACTGAATACCATACATCAGCGTGCATAAATTATGGAGGTCATAAGCAACGGAGGGTACACCTGGAAGTGTTGTAAATCAGTAAGCAGGAATAAAGCCCCACAGTAAATTTTTCTATGCGCTGTATTTTGGAAATAAGAATTTTCTTTCTGAATTGTGACCTTAAATTCAGACACAATCATGTCAACGTTTCTATTGTGCCTCTTATGATAAAAGTCAGTTACGTGAAAAAGGTACGCAAAAGCTCACATATTGGTGAAAATCTAGTCTTGTAACCAAACACAAGCAAAGACAAATGCTCAAATGAAGCATTACATCACATTACAAATTGCAACATGTGGAGGTGTTTGACTTCACAAGCAGAAGTATGAAATGCTTCACTTTGACTCATTTACAGTTTCAATACACATATACAGCTTGGGGAAAATTGCACCTGTAGAAAACACACCAGCCACTTCTTTGCATAGGAATGCTTTTGAAGAGGTGAAGAGGTGTTGCAACAGCGGCAGGCATGGAAGGACACCCGACGGCGGAGCTGATTGCACACTTCGCCTGGTCAAGTATAACAGGTTTTGCAGGAGTTCACCAAAGCTTGTCCCTCTGGATTTTCCTCCCTGCTTCTGATTTTTATGATTCTGGTTGAAGACCCATCTTTTCACTTCAGCCAGTGGCCCTTTCACAAACTAAGGACAGCATCTCATCATAGTGCCCTTACAGGCAATGTCGTTGCACTCCTCTTCTCCCATCTATTATCATTCACAATCCAGTCCTGTCAGATGTAACAACAGCGCGTTCCATATACCTTTCACGTGTCACTGTTGCTACATCTGAAAGGACTGGATTGTGAACGATAATATGAATAAACATGATTTGTTGGATGGAGATGAGGATTGATTGCCGGATATTTGTATTCCTGATGAAGTCCTCTTGTGAAGGACGAAACACGTTGCTTGGGCTGAGAATCTTGTTTTGAGGATTACAAATTTTGAACTCAGCACCACTGGCTCCTGTGTATTAATGGACTGAAAGAAGAATCAGCACTTTAATGGACTGCTGCATATAATTTGGACATGAGTGATTAAAAATTATAAGCTGTTTCTGTAATATTGGAAGGACTCCCCTTGTCAGTTTGTATGCTCGCATATAGAGTAGGGGTGGTCAGAACTCACAGAGTTTCACTCTGCAGAATTCCACATTGTTGCAAGAAAACTCAGCAAGATTCCGCGGAGTTCTGCGAGAGGGCAGAAATAGGCATATCACGCTGCTTGCATTATGATTAAGCATCGGGAGCTTATTCTGTGCTGAAAATCAGTGCAAACGGCACCACGTTCCGTGGGTGTTCAGTTCCTCTGATCTGCTTTTAATATCAACATGGATCCATGATGTATACAATTCCACATGTAAAGCTTCCCAGTGCATGGCAGATTCTGTATATGCATAAGTCAATGTGCTTTGGTGGAACTATTGATAACAACCACCTTCTTCGAGACAGCACAAGCGATTCAGTCTCCCACGCGTTTCATTAAAAAAACTTTCAAAAATATATATACAACATACATTGTTTAGTATAGATCCCACTGAATAGATTGTGCTGTCCTGAAGATGGTGGTTGTTATCAATATTTCCACTAAAACGCGTCAACTTATACATATGCAGAATCTGCCAAACACTGGGAAGCTTTACATGTGGAGTTGTATACATAAAAAGACGAACTGTGGTGTCTTAACTATTCTCCCCTGTCTTTTGTTCAGTGTGTTATGGGATGTTTAATATGAATGTATGACGTTACTACACCATCCATTACCCCGCAGTAGGTTACAACGCAGACGTTACATCGTCCACGTTGTTACCACGCATGGCTTTACATCGCAAGTCGTTTCTACGACTTGCGCTGGATTTAGGAATAGTATAAATTACTATTCCTACTCCAGTTAGCGCAACATCAGGGAATGTGTTGGATTTAAAATCCAACACATTCCCTGGTGTTGCGCGCCATCTAGCGCAAGTCATAGAAATGACTTGCGATGTAATGCCATGCGTGGTAACAACGTGGACGATGTAACGTCTGCGTTGTAACCTACCTGCGTGGTATTACCAGCGTTGTAAACGCTGTTTCCCGTTTAATATTGTTTCACTATTTGCAACATACATGTTTTTAATTATTTTTTAGGGCATTTTATTTATGAACATATAAACAAAAGAAGATGTATGTATTTGTGTATTGTTCAGCATTGCAATATTAAAACTATGTGTATTTTTCACAACCTCATGCAGTATCTTTTTATGGAGTGATTAAAAATTAGAAGCTGTTGCTCTAATATTGGAAGGACCCCCTTGTCAGTTTGTATGTTCTCATATAGAGTAGGGGTTCGGCGGAACTCACAGAGTTTCACTCTGCGGTATTCCACAGAGTTGCATGAAAGGTCCACAAGATTCCGTGAAGTTCCGCGAGGGGCAGAAATAGGTACGTCACGCTGCTTGCATTATGATTTAGCATCGGGAGCTTGTTTTGTGCTGAAAAATCAGCGCAAACAGCACCACGTGGCATTCAACATACGTTCAACATACAAGAGGAATTGAGCCCCAAAAAGAGTTGGGGGAGAACATGACGGCTGCTTGCTGAGCTGCCGCTTGCACCCGGAGTGCTCGCGTCCCGTTTCTGGGATGATTTGAATCTCTGAGAGAGACTCACCTTATCATTCGAACGTCGTTGGATTTGGCTGCAGGCTTGCTTCTTTCTGCGGGGGCTTGGCTGTTTTTGCTGCTTTGGCTGGGGATGTGCCTGGGGGAGACGGTGGCCCTCAGTTCTCTCCACCCGATTCGGTGGTTGGAGGCCGCCCTGGAGCTCAGGAGGGGCCGCAGAGCAGCGGCTTGCGGGCTCCTCCGGGTCAGCGGTGGCAGTGCCAGCACCTGTCGACACCCCGGCGTCCCAGAGAGGAACGCTCTGGACGAGGAGACACAGGAGGAGCTGGCTCTAACCTGCAACACCACCATGGAGCCATCGTTGCAGTTACAACAATTACAACAGGAGAAGCAGGTACAGGGGTTCAGGAGGGGCACGCTAGCCCATTACCCCAGGTGAGACTTACTATTGTTCCTTTTGTTAAGGGGATTAAAACAGGCAATAAGCGTGGGGGGGTGACCCTAGGGCCAGTGAAACTAAAATGAGGGGGAAAAAATAGCAAACTGCCCCCGAGGAGGCTGGTAGGGGGAGCAGTGGTAAGAGTCAGGGAACCAGGAGTCCCCCCAACGTAGATGCGGTCACCAGCAGCTCTACCTTTCAGTCATACGAGGTCAAAGGTAGGAGCATTAAGGCAGGAAGGGCCAAAAGTAATCCCCTTGACTCCAAAGTTAGGATCACCCCTTCCTAGAGGTCATACTTTAAAGTACAACCAGCGGTACTGGACATTGTTAAGCAGGGAGAGGCTCTTAGAAGGAGGTCAGTGGGGCAACTAGCTTCAAAATCAGCTCCCGATAGGATGGAGGCTGCTGGTGGCTCCCTGTCCCCAGACGTAACCCCAACTTCTCTTGCTGAGAGTGATATAACGGGGGGTCCAGATAAAGCGAAAGAGTCCGCTGGGCAGATGGCCTTGGCATCAGTAGCTGGTCACGCCGGAGGGATAGATAAAGGCTCCAAGGACCATGAAGTAAGGGCTTCTTTGGAGGTGGCTCATTGGCTTCTTTGGAGGTTCTTTTCTCTACACTATCGGAGGACATCAAGAAGGAGTTCTCGGTTTCCGCTGCTAACCAGGGAGAGATTAGGAACTTCTGCGAGTCGTTGGAGAGAAAAGTGGATCTCTTAAATACAAGAACTGAGACTTTAGAGAACACTGTCGAAGAGCTAAAAGATCATCTTGGGGTCGCTAAAGCTGATATCCAGTCCCTCAAGAGGGAGGAAGTGGCCCTTCGTGACAGGTTGGAGTTGTTGGAGAACAACTCTCGAAGGAACAATTTGCGTATCCTGAATGTTCCGGAGGGGAGTGAAGGGACTGACCTCAAGTCTTATATGGTCTCATTGCTGAAAGAATCCTTGCAGCTTGAAGAATCAGAGGAGGTTCTGAGTAGCAATATTCAGAGAATCCATAGGGACCATTTTTCGCAGAAATTCGAACAGAACAAAGCCGAGGAAAATTCTCATCAACTTTCATACTTATTCTATAAAGGAGAAGATTCTTAACATGGCCTTAAAGGTGAAATCGTTGAAGGCCAGGGACTTCTCTTTCGAAATTCGTTCAGACCTTGCCAGAGTTACTCTTGGTAGACAATGGGAATTGGGCAGGAAGCTCGATGACTTTAAAAAACTTGGTGCCGTCGCCCAGCACAAATTCCCAGCAACTCTGAAAATTATGCACAAGAACAAAATGCATAATATAATATCAGTCCAGGAGGCGGACGAGTTGCTTGAAATCATGGGGAAAGGGGTGCCTTAATGGGCGAACCTAGCCCGAGGCCTGGCATTGTCTTGGTTGATTTGTATATCGGCCATTCAGGGCAGCTCACAGCAGTGGATTCCTAAATTCCTGCCCTCTTTTTGTTTTCTGCTTAGATATGCCATGACATAATAGTAATAATCATTTAGTTGCTCATCCTTTTGATTTATTTCTCCTTTTTTTTTTCTCTCTTTTCTTCTCTCTTAGTTCGGCTCATACTCTTTTTTTGTCTACACATAAAGGGGACGGGGTGGGCTGCTCCGGGAGGCAGCATCTGGACCACATCTGTCCAGGTAAATGGGGGGGATCTCCAGGGGGAGGATGCTTCAGAAGAGGGGTTGGGGAGTTTGGGGGGGGAGCACAGGGGTATAAAACACAAATTTTCCTCACTCACCTTAGTGTCCATTCAGATGGCCGTGGCTAGGATGCGATTGGTCTGGTGCTGGTTCCTTCTGTGTCTTGACCGTGTTAGAGATCTCGGGTCTTTACCTCCATGAAAACAATTCAGCTCCTGTCCTGGAATGTTAATGGCTTGCGCATGAGGTCTAGAAGGGATTTTTTTGCAATATTTAAAAGACTCCCCGCGAAGGTCATTATCCTCCAGGAAACTCATCTCCTCAAGGAAGAGATTACCGAGATTTTCAAAAATAAAAAATGGGTGGACTCTCTCATTTGTTCAATTCAGACCGCCAACATCAGGGGCGTTGCCATACTTTTTAAAAAACAATCTAATGCCCGTGTCTTACACTTTTTGGCTGAACCAGGTGGCAGATGGGTAATCCTGAAGGTGAACATCACGGGCTTTCTCCTCACCTTGGTCGGCTATTATGGCCCAAACCAAGACGACCCTTCCTCTCTTAAAACCATTTTCTCGCAACTCCTAGACTTCCCAGACCCGGTTATTATGGCCGGGGACTTTAATATTGTCCTCAATCCTAAACTCGACAAGTCGGCAAGTAGTAGATCCATGGTTCCTTCTAAGTCCTGGATGTACCTGCAGTCTATGATGGCGCAAACCGGCCTCTGCGATATTTGGAGAGAAAGATCGGGCCATCAGTTAGGAGTCTCATACTGCAATAGTAAATATCGACACAAGTCGAGAATCGACTATATTCTGGTCAGCCAATGTTTGAGGGGCAAGGTTAAGGACATCGGATACCTGACTCCGCATCTGTCTGATCATTCAGGGATATTGATGGACCTCAACTTGGTGCAGGCCCAGCATCTCAGAGCCTGGACTTTCGATCGAACTTTGCTTCTCGAGGCAGAAGAGATGTCCTACCTATCTAATGAGACTGAATATTTTCTGAAGGTGAATCTAGGCTCTGCTACGACAGCTGTGGTTTGGGACTCCTTAAAGGCTTTTTTGAGGAGCCTAATCACGAGCAGGGTGAGCTTCAGGAATAAAAAATACAGAGGGGAGGTGGCACTCAAGGAGGCGGAAATGAAGGCAGTAGAGTTAGATCTGAATAGAGGGGTCGGTTTGGAGGGACAGCAAGAGGATCTGGCCAAACTTAGCAAGTTAAGGGAGCAGTTGGACACTATTCTCCAAATCAGGGTTATGAGAAGATGGGAGGCAAGCAAACTTGCCCTTTTCGAGTATGGGGAAGGGGCAGGTAAGCTACTGGCATGGAAGGCCAAGTCCGATAGGCTCCGCAACCAGATTAAACAAATTGATGGTGATGATGGGGTAACTGCTCTGTCCTCAGATGAAGAGATAGGAGATGCTTTTTTTGATTTCTTCCAGGATTTATATCAAGAAGACCGAGCTGTAGTTAAGACGGAGGCTAGGGAGTGGTTGAGCAGGACCACTCTTACCCCCCTGAGCTCCATGCAGCAGGAAGACCTAGATCAGGATATCACGCAGGAAGAGGTGAAAAAAGCAATTTTTGCCTGTAAGAGAGGGAAAGCTGCAGGGCCCGATGGGCTTCCAATAGAGCTCTATAGATCTCTGGGCGAGGTGATAGTTCCGGCCTTAACACAACTATTTAATGAGATCTTATCTGATGGCTTTAAGCTTCCAGGTTCTTGGGGTGAAGCCACAATCATCCTGATTTTGAAACCCGGTAAGAATCCAGCGAGTTGTGGGTCTTATAGGCCCATCTCGCTGTTGAACGCAGATTATAAAATCTTTGCCGGGATCCTGGCGGCTAGGCTGGGCCTTGTGGCAGGTGACATCCTTCATTCTGATCAGAAGGGGTTTGTTTAAGGTAGGAACCTATCAGACCTCACCTATGATTTCATGGGTGCAATAGACATCGCCTCTACTCACTCACTTCCTCTCGCAGCTATGACACTCGATGCCACTAAGGCTTTCAACAGGGTTAATTGGATTTACCTGTCGGCAGTCATGGAGAAATTTAATCTGGGCAGGAAGTTTTGTCGAGATATCCAGTTGATTTATCAAGAGCCGTCAGCCAGACTTTTGGTCAATGGCAACCTGACCAGACCTTTTAATATCACCAGGGGGACTAGGCAGGGCTGCCTTCTTTCTCCTCTGATCTTTGACTTATACATCGAGCCCTTTGCTCAGCGGTTGAGAGAGGAGTCTAGCATTTCGCCTTTTAAGCATGGGGCTTGGGAGAGGAAGGTGGCCCTGTATGCAGATGACATTTTGATTCTTTCTGCGAACCTTGCTACAACCTTTCCTGCTGTAATCAGATTGGCACAGGACTTCGGGCAGGTATCGGGTTACGAGGTCAATGCCGGGAAAACCGAGGTTATGACATGGAATCTTGAGGGGCCCCAGCATCAGACTAAGCGCAGTATGCGGTATCTGGGACTCAGAATAGTCCAGGACATTGCCAAGATTACAGAGGTTAACTTTGAGGCTGTCTCAAGGGAGTGCCAGAAACTGATGAAATCTTGGGCCCATCTCCCTTTAACCATTCTTGGGAGGGTCAATTTGGTTAAGATGGTGGTACTCCCTAAGATAGCCTTCCTTTTTAATTCTATCCCCCTGCACTTTGACAAACCGGCTATTGACAAGTTCCAGCAGGCAACTCTTTTGTCTGGGCATATAGGTCCACTAGAATCGCCTGGAAGAAGCTGAGGCGTAGGAGGGAGAAGGGTGGACTTGCTTTGCCTGATTTGCAATATTATGCATGGGCTTTCCAGCTGTCGCATTCTAGGATGCTCTTAAAAACTCCAGCAAGCACAGGGATTGGGGCTATGTTCTCTGCAATGCTAAAGGGTGTTAGCCTATCCGAGGAGGGGTTCCTGTTTAAATTTGGAGAACCGAAATTTTTCAAAAAGGTCAAGCTTAAAGTTCTCCAGGCAATGGACAGATCGTGGGCCAGTCTCAAGCGCCTTGCCGGTCTTAACTACTTTTCTAGTTTCGCCCCTCTTTGGGACTCACCAGGCACACCAGAGTGCCTACAGGATAGGTTGGCATTACCTCTTAGAGCAGCGGGTTTAAAGGTGTGGGGGGGACTTGGCCCATGAGGGTACGCTTATTTCATGGGCATCACTCAGCGAAAGGGTTGGAGTGGGTCTTTCAAGGTTCAAGTACATTCAGCTGCAGAGCTGGGCCCAAACTCTGAAAACCCCCATAGGTAGCGGTAACATCTTGGAACATCAGTTAGTGGTAAGACCAGTTGGGAGGAAGGAGGTTTCTTTTTGGTACTGGTCCATCGAGGAGGCTGTAGACGGAGAATTCAAACTGGCCGAAGAATTGTGGGGGGATCCTTTACCAAATGAACAGTGGGAGTATTTGTGGCAAACCTTGTTTAAGACCTTTTTCGCCATTGTAAAACCAGCCTGGCTTAAGAGGAACCACTTGTTCACCGCACACAGGGTCTACCTATCTCCGCTGAGGTTGACTAAAATGTCGAGGGGGCCTCCAGTCAGCTGTAGAAAATGCGGTTTGGCAGGAGCTTCAGATGTACATATGTTCAAGGACTGCCCGGCAATAGCAGATTTTTGGGAAGGAGTAGGAAATTCTGTGGCGGATATTTTAGGCCTCCCAATCCAAATAAATCTTGCTTTGATAATTTTTGGTTTATCCAAGGAAATCACAGGTTCTGCTAGATCCTTCCTATTTTATGCTATACTATTAGCTAGGAGGCAAATATGTAAAAGATGGATAGATCCCACCCCCCTTGTATTCTGACTGGTTGACCTCGCTCTTTGAGACATCCAGGATGGATCTGTCTAGAACTCCGGGCAGGAAAAAGACAGCTTTCTGGGATTTTTTGTTAAAATGGTCTGGGGCTTAGTCGGGCGGGACGGTTAGGGAGTTAAATAATAATTTAAGTATCTTCAAAATAATTTGTGGGTCCTATGATTATGCCTCGTTGGCACTCTTCTGACTATGTTGGGCATCTCCAGTTCCCCCGACATGCCAACGATAATAGTCACCAGGCTCACCCGGGCCGAGTTATTCGGGGTTTAGTGGCATCCGAGCCTGTCACGGTACCTGTAGGCAGGGCGTTCCGCTTGTCCTAAGCCAACAGCCTTCATCTTTCCACCATCAGGCTTTGTTATGGACGGCTCGTTTGTTCAGTGAGGTCGGAGGTGAATGAGGACAAACAAAATAGGAATTGAGCCCCCTTGACAAACAAAACTGTTTTTGTGACCACACCAGGGAAATCATTTTTCACCTAGGAGAAAGCTGTTCCCTTACAACACCAGTAAATTTGCAGTTTATCCATTCTCCTTTCCCATCATGGAAGAGGAGTTACTCTAGCACTAGGCTGGAGTAGATCTCCAATCATTTACAAGTGGCAAGATTGTGAAGAGGAGTTTGGCAATGCTCATAAACATAGATATTTGGGAACGTTCCCAAACTTTCAAGACAAACCACTTCTTGGAATGCGCACTTCTCACTCCTTGAGTATGATTTACTATTTGGATTTCTCTGCAATCGGGCAGAGAAATCTGCTGTAGTAAATGTATTTAAGCCTGTCATGAATCCCTTTGTGAATTCAAGGAAGGTGCAAGTAATGTGTTTTCGACCGTAAACTTATGTTTACGGCCAAATATGCCTTTGTCAAAAGGACTCATCGTATATTTCTACCATGAAGGCCTCACAGTAAGAGCCTCACTTAATTTTGTCTGTGATATTGCCTATTAATTGCACATTTTACCTGTTTATGGAAACTATGGGCCTTATTTATGAGAAGAGTCGCATCGCTGCGACAAAGCAGCGATGCAACACTTTTCAGTGCGTCCTCCTTGCGACACCAAGGATGTGCCATATTTACAGTACGGCGCATCATGTCGCAAGAAGTGACAGATACGTCAGTATTACTGACGTATCTGTAGGCGCAAAAGTGACGCATTGCTGGGGTGTGTCTGAAAACAGACGCAACTCCAGCAATGTGTCCTTTCACATGAGGCAAGCCCCATGTGAAAGGGCCTGCATCACCACCCTTATGCCTGCCAGAAGGCAGGTGTAAGGTTGTGACACAATGGCGTCTTAGAAGTGGCGCACTGAAATCTTATAGATGTCAATGCACCACTTCTACTAGGCTTTGATGCGAGGGAACGCCCATCCTGCATACATTATACCTGACGCAGGTATAATGTGGAGCAGGGGTTTACAAAGTGACGCATCTGCCTAGATGCGTCACTTTGTAAATATGGCGCAACGTGGCGCATTATTTACGCCGCCGCAGCATCACAAAAAGTGGTGCAACGGTGGCGTAAATGTGTCGCAAGGGCTCATAAATAAGGCCCTCTATCCTTGAAGGGTTGTGGATTCTTTGTTCATTAACATCTAAATCATTTATATGAACATATTTGGCCAGAAACTGACAAATTTGCATATGCAAGAAAGATCTGCTTTTTTGTGCTTCAATGTGTAATAGGTATCAAAGCCATTTAGTATAGATGTGGTGTTCTTTAGTGAGTTCTGAAGGTTATTTAATGGTGTAGGAGGTTCACGTTTAAGTAGCTACTTCTTCGTATTATTACTGATTACCCTTGTCCATTTTTGTTTTCTATTGGAAATCAATATGAAGATTGGCACAATCAGTAAATTACATTCCTCATAAATAACCGAATTCAAATCAGCTTTGTAAATGTAAAAATCATTGAAAGCTAGTCTTAAAATCAATATCATTTGAAATTTCATGAACAGTAGTAATGAACAATAATCAACAAGTAGATGTACTGATGTGCAGGCGGTCGAGGGAGAAGTGTCGGCCCCTCAGTCCCTCTTCCTGCTCCCTGCTGGCATCCAAGTCCATGCCCAAGGCTAGTGATGCTGTTCTGGCTGGCTCATGGACATAGGTCCTTCATGTATTTGAGCTCACTGTTGCTGCCTTGGGGAGCCTCGGTGACGTGTGTCCCTACCTCTCTGCCCCTGCTACTGTCTCTATAGCCTTAGCCACGCCTTGTGATGCAGCCATGGGCGAGGAGGGTGCTATAATGGTACCGCTTTACAGGATCTATTTTTTAATATTTAATACATTACCTACTTCTGTTGATGTATATTGCCATGAACATTATGTTGTTCTTTTCTGTCTTTTCATCTTGACTTTCTCAGTCTTTGCCTTTCTGCTCTTTTCAAACTGTCTACCATATTATTGTTATACTATTTCATTATTAATTGTAAAGCGCTACGCCAAAGCACTATAAAAGTGTCACACTGACACGATTGACCAAAGATATTGCTTACACATCCTACCAGTAACGCACAGTTCACAGTGAGCATCAATTATTCATCACTTGATTAAATACTTGGTAAGAAGAAATCAATTCTAAACGTGATATCTGCATTACCTTCAGAAATGATGAACAGAGGTAAATAATGTATATTTGGTCCCCTCACCTCAACTGTATCGCAAAAAATGCTATAACAGTTTCCCTGACTTAGTTGGACCTCAAACAAAAACACATCCAAGTGCTACAGGAATGAACATACACCTTGTTGGTATATTAGCTATTTGAAAAGATTTATTTTGCCATTAATCAATCCAGCTGTTACATGGATAGAATATATAATACTGCTTGAAGTAGTTAAAAATACATTATTTATCCGTGAATTACTAATAGCACCATTAACTCCACAGCACAAAGGCAGCGAGAAGTGAACACATGAAAGACTTCAGGAAATGTTTTTTTTTAAATATATGTGTAGAGGTGGTACATGCTTTATGAAACTTGCTGTCATTCTTTTTTGCGATTATTAAAGAAGAATTTAAAGATTTCTTGGCCTTGCAGTTTAGTAAATTTAAAGCCCTAACTGAGGCATAGAAACAACCCCCTGCTGGAGTCAAAATGTATCGGACAAAGGGGGTACCAGCATGTCACCCTTGAGGGTCTCTCATTAGCTTTCAACACAATTGGCCATGGGGTCCTTATTGAGAGGTTAGGAACATGCCTAGGCTCCAGTGTCAAATCCTTTGACTGTTGTGCATTGTGAAACTGTCATCTATTGATCAGGTTTTTTGTCTCATGGTTCCTGATGCCAGATGTGTTGGCTCAAGGATCGGTACTGTCCCTCTACAAGGAAGCCTCTGAGGATTCTAATGAAGGGCATGAGTATTTTAAATAACTTGAATGTAGATGACACCTATGTCTACAGACAGATGTGAAAGGTCTCAGGCATTCAACTCCTCAGTCACTGTGTGGAGCAGAATGATCTTAAATGACCTTCTATGTTGGGAAAGGAAGACCCAGAAAGACTGAAGGCCTGATTCAGAGTTCACAGAATTATTTTTGATTTGTAGAGGAGTTTTTAGTTCTGGAGGAGAATTCACTGGTGGAATTTCCTCCACCATAAGCATAGTTGTTCAGGAAATTCTGGAGATTCTGCTGCAGATTTATGCCTCAATGCTCTCTCAATTTCCTCAAAATCTGCAGACATGCAAAGGCAATTCTGTAAGAAAGATACAACAGCTAGAATCAATCACTCAAGCTGCTTTCACAGGCTGTGAGGAAAAACCAGAGGAAAGCAAACCCAGCTAACCTGGAAAAACCACCTGCAGCCCCTCAAAACCATTCTTCGAACCCGGTGGTGACCTGGAAATAGAAAAGAGACAAGTGAATTGGCAACCAAAGGAAGGAAGGTAGAGGCAAACTATAGACAAGAGGAGAAACTGAAACAGGGCTATTTTTGCCTGGAAGGGGGTGGTGCTTGAAGCAGAAAAGGAGACAAGGGACCAGGAAGAGGGGTGTGGCGAGAACAGCAAGAGCAGTGAGAGGGTGGAGAGTGAGGAGAAGGGCAACAACCGAAAAAGGGAACCAAAGAAGCTATGTAGACATGATGGATTACAGCATGGCATCAGCGGAGGATGGCCCTGGGGAGGAGGATGCTAAGGAGGGAAATACCTGGTCAGAGCAGGGGTGGACACCACCGACTGATGCCAAACATAAAGCCACAGTCCAGGAGGGCTGTGGCAAACCCGGGTGAGTGACTATGTGCCACAACACAGACCAGGGGCTACTCTTAACCACAATATAATTTTTTTCTTTTCTCTTTATCTTTTAAAGGCACAGGAGGTTCCACTTTCATTCTTTTCACTAAGAAGTAGAGGATTTTATTTTGGGTGATTCATAAGGAGGAAGAGGGCGAGGGTAAAAGTATACTGAAGGACAAGAAATGGGGAAATAATATTTTTTTGTAGACATACTTACCTGGGCAATTCTTTTGTTTTTCTGAGGGATACCGGTGGTGAGGACCAGGAAGACCCCAGAGAAGAGAAGAAACAAGGGGGTTGAAACTGACAACAAATAAAGTAGTGATGAAACTCTTTGACAAAAAGCTAGGTTTTTTTTCTTTGTGTGTAAAGAGAATAAATTCAAGATTTGCATATCCACCACAACAAAGCCTCCAAAGTCTTTTTCCACCAATCCCTCTACACAGGCCGAATTGCTTGGTTTCCTGCAGAATCTGGCTTACATCTCAATCATTTGTTCAAATTCTCCAACTTCCACATCTATTTACTAAAATTTATTAAAGCTATCATCCCAGTTTCCATCTTCAGATTGTTAGTTCAGGGTAATTTTCCAGCCTTGCAGTGTTTCCCAGATCCATGTAGTGTTTCCCAGCCCTATCCCAGAAGCCTTCAAAATCATACACTACAGCCTGGTGGCAGAACATTTGATTCTGTGGTTGAGGAATGTCATCAATTGGCCACTCCTGTGGTCAAAAATTAATTCAAAGTCATCTAACATACAAAACCTTAAATTGAACACCTCTCTAAACCTCTCTGCGAAATGTCAATAGGACATGAGGGCATGGACACCACAAAATCTAAAAGCATGAAGGGTGGCACCTTGCTTGCCACTCACATGCACTCATAGCTCCTCCTCTTAAACAAGCCAAAAAGAACTTAAATCTCACGCGCTGAGAACATTTTTCAAATAAAGATATTGCCATTTCATAATGTTGAGTTTAATAAGTGATCAACCCCTTGTCAAAAGTCTATTTCAAGATGCATGGCTTGCTCAGAGCCAAGATGGATGCTTTGGTTTCTGGTCAATCAAATTGTGTCGGCACTGGCTGCACCAGTGTGCCCTAACACCACCAAAAGAGCCAGCTGGTTCACCTCGGAACTCCTAGCTTCCAAGCGTACCTGCCGGAAACTAGAGAAGAAATGGCACAGTGATAAGACACCGGACAGCCACGCAGCCCACAAAGACGCCATCCGCAACCACCACCACCTCATCAAGTCCGCCAAGAGAATCTCCTTCAAAGACCGCCTCGACAACAACGCACACAACAGCAAGGAGCTCTTCAACATCGTGAAGGAACTCTCCAACCCCAGCTCCAACACCAATGACATCCCGCCGTCGCAAGCCCTGTGCGATTCCCTCGCGACCTTCTTCCACCGCCACAACAGCTTCAACACCCAGACAGCCCCAACCAAGATCGATGCACCAGACCCGCCGCACACCATCGACCACGACCCCCTGCCAGCCTGGGCCAGCGTGAACATTGATGACACCATCAAGACCATGAGCACAATACACTCCGGCTCCCCGTCAGACCCTTTCCCGCACCACATCTTCAACAAAGCCAGCAGCTCCATCGCACCCCACCTGTGCAACGTCATCAATCTCTCCTTCGAGACCGCGACCTTCCCAGAGAGCTGGGAACACGCAGAGATCAACGCCCTACTCAAAAACCCAAGGCGGACCCGAGAGACCTCAAGAACTTCCGGCCCATCTCCCTGCTTCCGTTCCCAGCCAAGGTCATCGAGAAGATCGTCAACAAACAGCTAACCCGATACCTCGAAGAAAACAGCATCCTGGACCCATCCCAATCAGGGTTCCGCAGCAACCACAGCACTGAGACTGCCCTCATCGCCGCCATGGACGACATCAGGATCCTGCTGGACAACGGTGAGACCGCAGCCCTCATCCTGCTGGACCTCTCCGCCGCCTTCGACACTGTCTGCCACCGCACTCTACGCGCTCGCCTCCACGACGCAGGGATCCAAGACAAGGCCCTGGAATGGGCCACCTCCTTCCTCGCCGGCAGAACCCAGAGAGTCCGCCTCCCACCATTCCGATCCGAAGCCTCCGAGATCATCTGCGGTGTACCCCAGGGATCATCCCTCAGCCCAACACTGTTCAACATCTACATGGCCCCGCTCGCACGCATCGCCAGACAGCACGACCTCAACATAATCTCCTACGCCGACGACACTCAACTGATCCTCTCCCTCACCAAGGACCCCTCGCCACCAAATCCAACCTCCATGAAGGAATGAAGGCCGTCGCCGATTGGATGAAGATCAGCCGACTAAAACTGAACACGGACAAGACAGAGGTCCTCATCCTCGGCTCCAACCCCTCAGCCTGGGACGACTCCTGGTGGCCAACGACACTGGGAGCAGCCCCGACACCCACCGACCACGCACGCAACCTGGGAGTCATCCTCGACTCAACGCTCTCCATGGCCAAGCAAGTCAACGCAGTCTCCTCCTCCTGCTTCAACACCCTCCGCATGCTTCGCAAGATCTACAGGTGGATCCCGACAGATACAAGAAGAACAGTCACCCAGGCCCTCGTCAGTAGCAGACTTGACTATGGGAACGCCCTCTACGCGGGAGCCCCGGCCAAGCTCATCAAACGACTGCAACGCATACAAAACGCCTCTGCACGCCTGATCCTCGATGTACCACGCCACAGCCACATCACCCCCACCTGAGGAACCTGCACTGGCTCCCCGTCGACAGGAGAATCTCCTTCAAACTCCTCATCCACGCACACAAGGCACTCCACAAGACTGGCCCAGCCTACCTCAACAGACGACTCCTCTTCTACGTCCCCAACCGCCAGCTCCGCTCCGCCGACCTCTCCCTCGCCACCGTCCCTCGCATTCGAAGAACAACCACCGGCGGCAGATCCTTCTCCCACCTTGCCGCCAAGACCTGGAACACCCTTCCACTAAGCCTACGACAGACCCAAGACCTGCTGACCTTCAGGAGGCTACTCAAGACCTGGTTGTTCGACCAGTAGCAGCACCCCCCCCCCTTTTTTCTCCCCAGCGCCTTGAGACCCTCGCGGGTAAGTAGTGCGCTCTACAAATTCTGTGATTGATTGATTAAGCTCCAGAGAGAAATCTTCATTTGTTGGAAAATGGAAGGCAGAAGATTGGCTTCCTTAGTCTAACAAAGCAACTCTATCACAGGCACAAAATGCTGCTTCTTATCCCCTGGATGCAGAAGTCAAATGGCGCCCACAGTGCCTTAAAAGGCAACACAGCAGTAGCAAATGTGTCTACCTATAGTGTCCTGGAGGCACATTTGGTGAAGTGGTGAGCCTAGGAGGTATTCTAAGGAGCATTGCAGGAACTGTGATTCTCAGCTATACTTGGGTGGTACATGTAACCTTGAGGCACCTGCCAAGGCACGTATGGGTGGGTGAGACATGACAGTAAAAATAAAAGCTGCAAGGCCATACAGTGCAGCCCTTGGAACAACTTTGGAACTGCACGTCCTCACCATCTAGCTGATCTTGTCCCTTTTGGTTGTCCCATTCGAGGGGCAGTGTAGGGCAGAGCCTAAAGTGAATGGTTGTGGCTGCCCATCTCTGATTTGCACAACTCTGAAGAAATTGGTCTGTTACCAATGTGTGATCATTGGAATATATAGTGGGATGTAAGCAAGTGAAAATGCTGGAAAGAAAGATAAACAAGGATGACTTTTCAGGCCCCACACAGAGGAAGGGGCAAAAGGATATGGAAGACAAGCCTTTAGTCGATATGAATTTCACAAAAAGGAAAAAAATGCTTTTAGGCTCAATCATTGTGCTGCATGAAGAAATTGACTGGAAATCTAGTAAAATAGAAGAAACTGTAAGGGCGGACAAATTCACAAAAAGTAGAACAAACAGTGGACGGAGTGAGTGTCACACTATAGCAGCTGCAGGAGCTGTCGAAGGCGACCGAATCTGCCAGAAACAACGCCAGTATGTCAAGAACTGTGCTGTAACCAGTACTGTGCAACTGGGTGTCCTATATGAGGCACTTAATAACATGGGGATGCACAGCTAATGGTTCTGGGTGTCCCCTCATCAATTACTGCAAAATCGCATGGTACAGTGATGGGGAACGTGCTGAGAACTATCAAGAGTCACAAGAACATAGAGGTGAGGGTCTGACAAGACAATTACAGTGGGGCTGGAACTATGTTGGTGTGCCTTTACTCAGCTGAGGTCTGTGACAGGATGTTATTAGCTGTAGTTTGCATAAAATCAGTGAAACTTGAAGTTAGCCGCAAGCTCCAGGGTACATGAGTCCGACAAAAAAGGAATTAATGCTGGTGGAGCAGTGTAATTTTGACTCCACCCTTTCATGTTTGACCAGGCCACAGACATATATATTTTTACACCTGGCCTCATGTACTCGTGTGATGTAACATTATTAATGTAGTGCACCTGAGCAGATACAGAAGGTGCAATCACTGTGTAATCTCGACATTTATATGATTGTGCATACTAACATTTTCCTTGCAGTAACATCGAATTGCAGTTCTCATATATTCTTACATTTGTGTGGTTTGAATAATATTGTAATTCTTATGTATTCGGATACTCATTTGAATAATACTCTGCATTTATTTTATAACTGAAAATGCATCCATTTGACTAGTAGTCTACATCTATTTTATAACCGTATATGTATCTGTAATCATGCATTTTAACATGTATTGAGATGCCTCAAGCATTTGGATTTCTTAATGTTTATCCTTTAACGTGAATTTTTGTTTTGCATGCAATGTTTTTTCTCTCCTCTGCAGGTGCAGTTGTGTGATCTTACTTATAGAAATAGGCACATTGTATGAGAGAGATAGTGAGGTTCGGGAGGAGTATTTTTGGCAAGGACGAGAAGCCTTAATGAATAAAATGAGGACTACTATTTGTACAGAATTGGGAGACGGGAGGAACTCAAGGACGTTCTAATGTGCAGACCAAAGGAAAGGAGTTTCAAGAGTAGTTGCCAAGTTTTACATTGTGAAGGTGAAAAATAATGAGACACATGATAGGAAATTCGCGAAGGTTCATTTGGGGGGTTTAATTGGGGATCACACTTCAGCTAGATTTAGACTCATGTTAGAATATGAGAGGTATAGACCTCTTTGTGACATCTCTGTTGTGTGGCTTCATGCTATACAAAATTCCTTTCCTTTAGAGAACTTTTATAGAGTTTCTACTATGCTGACACTGTTCTACTTTAATGGATCTAACCAGGGTTTTCTCATACAGTATTATTCAGAGTAGATTTAGATTAGGAGTTTTACATTTTCCTCATGCATAACAGGCAAGAGGACTGGAAATGATATAAAGATCATCAAATTCTCTTCCTTATTTCCTGCATTGCCATCACCAAATTTCCTGTAAGCTTCATGTTAATGAGATTAAAGTTTGTCAAATGAATTGACTGCCAGTAGTTAGTCTGTACTTTTACAATATGTTCTTGAGACTTGTGTAAATCAGTCTGGTTCTGAATTTGTAACAAACCCATGCTTAATCCCATCTTCCGACTCAGAGTTTTACTGAGTGGCCAAATAGGTTACACTGTAATTGTAAATTGTAGTTGTTCCTAATTCCTTTTATTCCTCAGGCACCTAGAAAGTTCCATTGCAGGAGCTGAAGCACTAAGAGTAAGCACTGGTGAACAAGGAATCGAATGGCAAGAACATTCATGCTTCCATTGGCTATCCAATAATACTGAAAGAGATTCTTGAGGGATGAAAATATGTTTCTTAGAGGTGGAAGCGGCACAGCCAGGTTTTGCAAACATGGGAAAAGGTTATAACTAATTGTATAATTCAGTCACTCCTGTAACCTGAGCTGACCTTAAGGGAAGGAGTGGTCCTTTCTATGCTGGTATTTCTGGCGTTTGGACTCTTTTCGGGAGAGGAATAGTTATTTGAGAGTAGATATTGTATTGGGGGTATTATGTGCATGTTTTGTCCCTCCACTATCTCCTCTCTTCCTAATGTTGTCTTTTTGGCTACTGTAGAATTCTTTGATAGCTTTTGTTTTATGTAGCGGATACAAAAATTATATACCAGGCAGTGTTTGAATTGCTTACAAAATCGATAGACCTTCTGAGATCTGTGGTGTTCTTGCATTGAATGTGACCGAGATAACATTTGTATATAATTGATATTTTCTTCTTCTTGTCTCGTTAAATTATAAAACAAAAACTATTCACACATATCTCATATCAAGTTTGAACCTATCTAATTACTACACAAATTGTGAAGTGTTGCTGAACTGTTCCAAACCTGAAGCTGTCTTTTGCAGGCAATTGAACTGTTCTGCTAGGTGTCCACTGTTAAAAGCGTTGTATATGATACTGTCTTGTGAAACTCTGTGTTGTCCCTCAGGGTGTAATTTTCATTCTATAACACAAATAAACAAATGCATAAACTAAGAAGTCAATGCCTGGAAAGCATTCACTGCTAGCTCAACAAAAGTTTGTAAACTGGACACAATTCAACATTGTCACTGACTAATTTCCACCAGGTGAACAATTGTGAACTGTTTCTTTAGAGCTCTTTCATCCAACTTCTATAAATAGACATATAAGTATAATGTTACATTGATTTACGTTAGCAAAAAACCCTGACCCTATTTTGTAATAGGTTTGCATAAAATGCCCATGTGTTAGTTAACATAAACTAATGTGGGTGTATTCTGTACAATGTGTGTGGTAAAGGACAGATTCCTGAGGCAAATATGCCTACAAAAAGACAGATAGTGTCGGGAGACAACGCATCACAACAGACAAGTAACACTGTGGTGAGAAAGGGAAGAACTACCCATAGGAATATATAAAGGCATGTTAAGATAAGATGATTATACAACAATTATACATGTACGTCTGCCAAAGTTCTCAAAACCTCATTGAATTTACATAGTTAATTTTCATTTTTTTGTACAGATACTTCTAGTGAGGATAGTGAACATAGCTTTTTAAGCAATAGATTTATGCAAGACAAGACGTTCACATCCTGAGTAGGTTTATGTCACAAGGAGCTCTTGCTGCAAATATTCTTTACAAAATTCTCAAAGCAGGGAATACATGGAGGAAAACCAAGTTTAAACAGGATGGCATATTCAATAATAGAGCAGTCTACATCTACATTAATCAGCTCCAAAAGTATTACTGCAAAATTCCATAATGCTCCTCCATTGCTCCCTAGGCTTAAAGGATACTGAGGAGTTTTCAAAGTGTGGCGATTTTAACTGTGGTATATATTATTACGTTTCTTACAAGTAAAAGATTCCGACCGTGTTCTGTCTGTAAGAGAATTCCTGAGGAAAGACATACAAGATAAAGTGCAATGTAGACTCACAAGAGTGTAAAATTACTTATTTAAAGGTTTCATCTCTTCCTATCTATTATTCGCAAGGATATAGTGAAAGTGTCAAAATTGGAAGCTGACTACACCTCAGTTTAACAAAAGCTGTCTAAGAGGGGGAGTAGAACTGGGTTCCACCATCCTGAGTGTACTTTCTACGATTATTTAAGTAAAAAAGCAGGGGGTTCCCAAATTATGTTTCAAGGTACATTGTAACACACAATCATGCAACTTTTAGAGAACATTTTCAACATGGAATTGCAGCAGCAAAGGGTTTCAGTATAGTGGTCTGGTTATATTCATAGTCCAAAAAGAAACATATGACTATTTCTTTAAAATGTCAGTATCCCATCCTCTAATTTAATTGACAATTATCTATCAATTAAAAACTGTGAAGGCATGACATGGGATGCAACACAAACGCCTTATGGTAAAGCTAAGGATGAGGTGCACTAAAAAACTCATTCAGTGCCTCTTTTAATATAATTAAAGAGAATTTCAACTTCTTTCAATTGACCCACAAAGACGTGCTAAATACTTTTATAAAGGCAATGCAATTCCCTTTAAATATTGTATTCCTAATCTTTCTTTATTATGAATCAAAGTTCACAGTCATATTAAAAGCTGTTCCACAACCAAAACATATATTTCCTGAACACCGACAATTAGTTGAAAGAAAATATTAAGAGAAAATACATAATTAGCCGACTAAGCCCAATCCATGCCAGTAAAAGCATCTGTATATTCATCCCATTAGTTACTAACTTCACACTTGTAGTCCCTACAACCACAAATTGAGAATTATAAATAATAAGTAACAACTTGTTCTCTTTTATATTTTTGGGATTGTCAGAACTATGCTTTCACCTTACTGTACCTCTGAAATTGGTACATTCTTAATTTTTCCTAAACAGTAACTGATTTTGTTCTTTTAAACACCAGCAGAAGCTTAATTAAGAGCCATGCACTAGTTTTTAGCAGCTGTCTACCACTAAAAGCAGTCCTTTAAATCTTGTGGTGCTTAAGAGGCATTTATAGGATTGCCTCAATGTTTTTTTCTGAATATATTTCTTAAATTGGACAAGCAGGACAACTAGCTCAGCACCTTAACATGACCACTTTAAAATTGATCATGTGGGCAATGGGTAGCTAATGCAAACTCTGAAGAGTAGGGGGAAAGTGCTGCATTATTAAAATCAAAAGGCAGCTGAGCTTTGAATTTTCTACAGCCTATGCAAAGGTTTGCCAGACAAGCCTAATAGCAAGCATGTATACTAGTCCAGTCAATCTCCTGTAATCACCAATGCTAATACAACCCTTTGACTGACTTTGTTGTATCTGGGGTTGTCAGCTACCTAACAGTTTGGTGGCATTGTTAATGTGTGGCTCTATTATCAATTGAAAGTTAAAAGCCACTCCCAATGGTTTTGCTTTCTTAAGAGTCATCATTTTTAAAGTGCCTAGAGTCTATGAATAAATGTTCATATGCAAATGTGTATCCTGATACAGTGTGCCTAGTCTTATTTGTGGTAGACAGTCGCCATTCATCCAGTTTTTGTCACATTGTGGTAGTAATTCAGTGTGAGTGTCTCTGGCATAATTCAATTAATTCAATGTTTTTAAGGAAAAGACCTAAAGCACATGGATGACTCAGACACAGTGGAGAATAGTTTGCACCTTAACAGGATTGGGGAAGCAGGCTGTGAAACACCCCAAAAAGTAGAAAAACAAGGGACAAAAGAATAAAGGATCATACATAGCTATTCATACATTGGCTCTTAATTTACACATGCAGAAGACCACAACACTTGCGGAGGACTTTTATAGTGGGTTTAAAATTACCAGAAGATCCATCAGACAATGCAGAGCATTAGCAGTATTGTTAGGTTACTTGTATATGTTAGACTTGTTTCTCTCTTATTCCAACTTGAGTTTAAAGCATTTGTCTGCTGTATTTCTGGTGATTTACCCACTTACTACAGCTTTACTCTGGAATGAATAAAAACAACTTCTAGAATGACTCGGACCTAGCAGCAGGCAACACTTAAAAAAATGATAAAACTGAAAGGCCAACGTGCCCTGTGTTCTCTTGTTTCCATTGTGTGCATTGTATGCACAAGCTATCACCCATTTGTCATATTACTCTGAGCTCTAGATCAGACACTGCTGACCTCCGTAGATGGGCATTTGTCAGACACCATCATGATCTATCAGTGCCTGTGGTTTCATAAATGAGTTTCTTTGCAAGTCCCCCTTAGATAAGCACTCATAATTTTCTATATCTGGTCTACCACTAGAATACTCTTTTTTCTTGGCCAAGTTTATGGCAGTCATGCCACGTGATCATCCATTGTGAACTATAGTAACTGACAATACTGTACCTTGGCCTTCAATCTAGTCTCTTGAGAAGGCATTATCTAAGGTTCTGAGAACCAGGGAGTATATACTATAGCAATCAAGGTTCTTGCTTCACTTTCATTTGTCAAGAAAGTGACATTTTAAAGTTCATGCATCATTAAGAGAGCCTTCTGCCTTTGAGGACCCATCTGGATATTTAACAAGAACAATGACTACCTTATGTCTTCTTGGCCCTGTGCCAGCTGAGAGGAATTCCTCAATATTGCCATGCTTCCATAGAACAAGAAAAGGTAGACAATTTGTGGTGATTGACAATAACCTATAGAAGTCTTTGCTATATTCATGGGGTCTCTGGAAGACCTGGTCCCCCAATTGTGTTCATGTCCAGGTATTTTGGATGAGCAAATGAAGGACTGGCTCTTTGAGGTCAACTGATTGCTTGTGGGTGCTTAATGAACTCTGCAAACTCAACTCAACTTCAGATTATAGTCCCAGTTTCTCCAATTATTGTTAGCTTAAAGCTGAGGTCTTCATACTGGGGGCGGGTGTGGCTCCCCCTAGAGGGGCCCTAATTGATCCCATGGGGGGCGCCAGGCACTGTCAAAGAGAATCATCATGCTGATAACAGTGCATTGTTTTAGTGAAAGAAAGCAGAGGGGTAGAAGGCTGCTTTGTAATGGGCCATTACTAACATCTTTTGTCATTCATATGATGACTGGGTGTAGGTGTCAAAGGGGGAGGGCCACTTTAGTAAGACCTGGCTGACAAGAATAGTATGTTGGCAATCATGTATTTGATTGCATTTTAAAAGGGATAACTGCAATGCTTAAATATTTTATACATATTTAAAGATTGTCAATGTTATAGAATAATTTGGAAAAATACGGTTTCATTTGGGGCGGGGACAGTGGTTATTTTTACACCGGAGGGTGCGCGGCATAAAAAAGTTTGAAGACCACTGGCTTGAAGAGGCATTTGAGGTACAAATACTGCCCCATTAATGTAGATGTTTTATGGGCGTATGTAGATGTTACTGTCCTTTAGCTAAAAATGGGAAATGTATAAACATAACCAGAGGATTTTGAAAGGGAGAGCGTAAGAGAGAGTTACAGTAAGGCAAAGATAATCATTATTCTTTAAAAATATACTTCATGCAGAATTTGCAAAAAAAGCCATCGGGGAATACAGAAATAAGCAGAGCACGGCATGTTAGCTACGGGAAACAAATAGTTCTTCGTGAAAGAATAGAACATGCAAATTAAAGCAATCATCTTTTGTCCTTAACTTCACATGATTGTTCATTTACACTTCAATGACATTTAGTAACACATACATATATTTTAATTGCATTTTGGCACAAATAGAATTAAATGGCTCCCTGAAACGTGCAAATGTTTGATTTTGCTCATGTTGTTTTTAACATTTAGTGGTTTGCAAGACTAATTAAACAATATTAACTTTACTTTGACTGCTATGCTACTTGAATTGGCTTTATATTACTTTCGAGCTACTCAAGCCAACATAAAGTCCCTGAAACAATTAACATTTATTTCAAATTAAAATGCCAGTTAGGTGTAAACGTCTGCTTTTAGCATAATGCGTCCCAATATATTATGTTTTTATGCTAGTGCAACGTAAGTGACTACATTAGGCCTGATGAATTCTGAACTGCAGAATGCTGGTACAATTTGCGCACACTCTGATTAGAATTAACATCAATGGGTTAGCAATTTGCACCCGATTTGCAGTTTGTCACCTTGGAATGGGGAATTACGTGGTAATTGCACAGGAACTCACCTATTCCCGGGGGCTTTTTGTGCAGTTTGCACCCACGATATACAGCAGGTTTATAGTGTGATCCCGTTGTGAATGCCAATGGACGTTTTTGCCCAAACCAGGAGTTGCAGCCCCGTTATAATCTTCCTCGTTGGCTCTTCATCAGGGGACTGACATTATGATTGCAGTGCCCACAGTAGGTCCAGGAGTTCCACGTGCATGACAGATTATCATGATGTCCAGAAAAGATGAATGCACAAAATCGAAATGGACTGATTTACACTGTGTGGTGTGCTCTATTTGTGACGTAGGGCAAGGCCCCCATAAAAACAAATCGACACCCCTTGCATTATGGCGTAAATATGGAAATCAATTTCAATACAAAGACACATGAAATTGTTTGTGCCAAATGATTATAGCATGAAAGCCTGCCTCAGCACATGGTGGCTTCACTGTTTCCACTATCAGATCTTAGGCTCAACCGGATGGAAACGCCTTGTAATGGCCGGTTTAGCCTGCAGTAGTGGTCAAGATGTTTATTAGAACAAACCATATTTCTGTTATGTTTTATGCACTTTCCAAAAGCTTAGGCAAGCCATTTCATGTGACTCTCAGCAGATTGCACGTCTTTCTGTCACCATGTAGTTAGCAAAATCACAGCAGGATCCAGGTTCATTTCCTCCTGCAGCTGTCATGTAGCCTAAAAGTAGTAATTTCTTATTAGAGGAAGCCACCTCTCTAATGTTTTTTACATCATGCCCTGCTTGTCTCCCTGGTGCAACTCCTCAGCCCATCCCTCTTAACAGCCAATCTGGCTACTGGAAAAGCAAAGGAAGAGACTGAGGTATTAAAATGTTGAAGCATGAGCATACCTGTGTGATTGTAACTTCTGCCTCCCTGTTGTCATCAATGTAGGCCAGACTCTTCTAATGTTCTAATAAATGGGCCAGAGTATCTTCAACTGTCTGCAATCAGGATATGGCAGGATATGGCAATCCACAGAGAGTTCCATGATCACATGGTGGCCTGATGTTGCATGCCAAGTGTCTTTATAAGGACATGGAACTCTGAGGTGACTTTCAATATTTTCATTACCTACATCTGGGGATATTTTACTCATTATTATATGTATCTCATTAAATACTCTACAAATAATTGTTTTGCCAATAACTTTGGCACCGTTTGACGAATCTTCGCGAAATTCTCCGAAAAAATGTTTCATCCAGGTCAGCTCCTATCCTGAAAGTTTGGGGGTGATTTGTCAAGTGGGGGCTGAGAAAAAAGGGGGGTCCCAAAAAGTGTTTTCGCCATGTTAATTTCCGTAGGAAATTTTAGCCAGGAGCTACAGCCCGAACTGCTGAACGGAATTACTCCAAATTTTGCAAAAAGGTAGCGCTTGGTTCAGAAAACAACCTTTTTTTAAATGGTGTAAATCCGTTCAGTAGTTGCTGAGAAATTCAAAAAATAAGAGTCAAAAAATCAATTTCCCATAGGAAACTTTAGCCAAGGCTACAGCCCGAACTGCTGAACGGAATTACACCAAATTTGCCAAAAAGGTAGTGCTTGGTTCAGAAAGTGACCTTTTTAAAAATGGTGTAAATCCGTTCAGTAGTTGCTGAGAAATTCGAAAAATGAAAATATCGATATCTAGAGGCACAGAGGATCCGCGGACCCTCCCGACCACGAGCTTTATTCTAATTGGCTGTCAACACTCCAAACCAGGAAGTGTTGGCAGCCATCTTGTGACTCGGTAGAACCGAGTCACAAGAAAACAGTGAAACAAACGCGAAAAACAAGAAAAGGGGCAGGGTAGAAACACCCTGACCCCTAGGCCTTCTCAGGGGTCCCACAAGGACCCCTGGGCTAAAAAGCATTTAAAAAAAAGAATCGGCCGAGTCGCGCTGGGGTCGCGAATCCGGCCGAGAAGACTGAGAAAAGCGAGCGCGGGCTCCCGCGCTTCGTTGTATTGAAGCCCGGGTGGGCCAGGTCCCGGGGGCACTGAAAAATGTGTGTGGGGGGCCCAATCCCCCCACACTGCCCGAGGACCGCCACCTCCCGGGGCTTAATTTATGAGTTGCGGGGGGCACGCAGACCCCCTGCAGCCCCGTGGAAAGCCACCCCCGGGGATAATTTTTAAATGTGTGGGGGCCTCCAAGGCCCCGCCAAGCCCCGGGGACCGCCACCCTCCGGGGCTTTTATTAATTATTTGCTGGGGGTACACGGTCCCCCGCTGCCCTGGGGACCGCCACCCCCCGGGGCTTTTTAAATAAGTGAAGAAACCTGTGTGGGGGGGCTCGAGCCCCCCCACACGCCCCGGGGACCGCCACCTCCCCGGGGCACTAACATGCAAATGTGGGGGTCCATTACGGACCCCCGAGCCCCAGGGACCACCACCTCCCCGGGGCTGTGCACACGATGGGAGGGGGGCCGCGCGGCCCCCCTCCTGGAGCCCTTGATGGCCCTGGGGACCGCCACCCCCAGGGCCATTTTCCCATTACGTTCTCTTTTACTCTGGCTAATCCCGACTCCACTGAGAGTGCCAGATACTTTCTAAAGAGAAATTGGAAAAACTTAACTGCTGAATCCCTAAGCCCTATTCTATTAGCCAGCAATCCGCTTCTATCTCTTGACCCGAACGCCGATACTCTGGCCCTACATAATTGGATTGCTGCCGCAGTGGAGTCTGCGGCACCAGCTAGAGTCTCAAAATCTATGAGGAAATCCCCTCTGCCCCATGGTTTTCTGAATCACTTAGGGTTATGAAAAGCAAATGTAAGCGCTTGGAACGCCAATGGAGGGCAAATTATGATAATTCCACAAAAATGCTATATAAGATATCTCTGAAGGTTTTGCATAAACTCATGAAAGAGGCAAGAAGAGAGTACATTGCCAAGTGTATTGATTCCTCCGACAACCCAGGGAAAGCTATCTTTAAAGTGGTCAACTCCTTCCTCAAACCCCGCGAGCTGATCATCGACGCTCAGCCGTCGCTGGCACTGTGTGAAGAATTTCTACCTTTTTTAATGATAAAATCAGCAACGTCTACAAATCTTTTCTAGACATAACTACCACGATCAAATCCGACGTGGCAGTTAGGCATACACCCCTGCCTCTCCTTTCTGACTTCGCCCCTATCACTCAGAAGGAAGCACTGGCTGCAATTCTGAACTGCAAGTCTGGCTCACCGGAAGATCCTTGCCCTCCCAAATTGTGGAAAGTGCTGGCTAATTCCACGAACGAGGTGCTGGCCAATATCTGGAATGCCTCCCTCTCCTCTGGCACCTTCCCTGATCTATGGAAGCATGCCACTCTACTTCCCCTAAAAAAGAAAGCTAACATGGACTCAGGGGAACTGAACAATTACAGACCTATCTCGTTGCTGTCTGCCCCTGCCAAGATGCTGGAAAAGGTAGTGCAGCGACAATTGGCAAATTTTATCGAAAACAATAATATCCTGCACGGCACCCAATCCGGCTTCCGAGCGGGGTTCAGCACTGAGACGGCGCTTCTCGAGGTAGCGGACTCAATTAGAATGGCACTGGACTTAGGAGCTTCAGCTATGCTGGTGCTCCTGGATCTCTCTGCTGCATTCGATACTGTGGACCACGCTATACTGTCGCAACGTCTTCAGGATAGCGGGGTCAACGGCACAGCTCTGGCCTGGCTAAAGTCTTTTCTCCACCTGCGTACTCAAAGGGTGGCCTTACAACCACATCAGTCCACCCGCAAGCACTTATGGTGCGGGGTGCCTCAGGGGTCGGCTCTTCGCCCGCTCCTTTTTAATATATACCTGGCCCCTCTATTCACCTTGATAGCCAACTGGGGAGTGAAGGCGATTTCCTACGCCGACGACACCCAACTGGTTTTCTCATTTAATGATCAGACCGAAGACTCTTTTAAGTGCTTCAAAGGCTGCTTAAAAGACATCGCAGGATGGATGAACAACAACAAACTTAAATTGAATGCCAATAAGACTGAAGTGATGTTTTTGGCAAATCCAAGCCTCCAGCGGCAGCCCTTTGGTGGCCTGAGGAAATGGGTCCGGCACCGGTTCCTACGAGCTGTGCCAAAAATCTGGGTGTTAAATGGCAGGACGATCTGTCCTTCTCCGCCCAGATTCAGCAGGTTACAGCGGCCTGTTTCTGTCGCCTGAGAAACCTTCGGAAATTTTTACATCTGCTACCTGAGAGCTGCCGCAAGACCATTATCCATGCCACAGTAACTGCCCGCTTGGACTATGCAAATGGCCTCTACACTGGCCTACCGGCCTACCAAGTTAAGAAACTTCAAATGGTTCAAAATGCAGCGGCGAGACTTATCAAACATGTTCCTTTTCGGCAGCACATCTCTCCATACATCAGAGAACTACACTGGCTCCAAGTAGCCATGCGGATTAAATTCAAGGCCTTGACCCTTGCTTTTCGGGCAGTTCATGGATCTTGCCCTGCGTATTTAAAACAGAAGCTAGGTGTCTACACGCAGCCACGTGTGCTGAGATCCTGCTTTCAGAACCTACTATGCACCCCTCGAGTGAAAAAAACTCGGGGGCATATTAGCAAGACCCACGTTAAAATTATCGCCGTTTTAGCGGCAGGAAACTGCCACTAAAACGGCGATAATGGGCTTGCTAATAAGCGTTATAGAATTCCAATAGAAGCCCAGGTTAGATGTCCTGCACATCTAACCTGGGCTTCTATTGGAATTCCATAACGCATATTAGCAAGCCCATTATTGCCGTTTTAGCGGCGGTTTCCTGCCGCTAAAACGGCGATAATTTTAACGTGGGTCTTGCTAATATGCCCCATGGTTGGGTGCAAGATCTTTCATGTTTGGGGCATCAAAACTGTGGAATTCCCTTCCTAACTCTTTGCGTCAGTTATCGTCTGAAACCCAATTTAGGAAGGCTATCAAAACTTGGCTTTTTAACCTGGCTTAATTTCGTTGTTGATCTTGTCGCCTCCCCGTGAGTCGCCTGTTGCTTTAGCGCCGGGACACCTCCTAGGAGGTAGCTGTTCGCGCTCAACAAATGACAGTATTAGTATTATTATTATTAGTATTATTAGGGCCGGCTCCTGCAGTGTCCCGGGGTGCCCACCCCCGGGACACTGCTGTTTGCTATGGCAGGGCGGGTGCCTCGCGGCTTACTGTGGCGCTTACTGGAGGTACCTGGTGGGCTAGTTGGCCCACAGGGACCTTCAGGACTCAAGGGGAATTAATCCCCCAATTTACATCGCGCCAGGGGGCGCATTTGTACAGTGGTGCACGGAGGGGGCGGGGCCTGGCATACCAAGTGTGCAAATGCACCCCCTGGCAGATTGTAAATTGGGGATTAAGTCCCCTTCAATCCTGAGGGTCCCTGGGGGCCAACTAGCCCACCAGGTACCTCCAGTAAGCGCCAAAGAGCTGCGTTGCAGAGAGGTGTAAAAAGGGGTGTGGCCTCTGAACACCACTCTGCAACGCAGCTCCCTGGCGCATACTGGAGGTACCTGGTGGGCTAGTTGGCCCCCAGGGACCCTCAGGATTTAAGGGGACTTAATCCCCTAACTTAAAATGCGCCACAGGGCGCATTTGCACACTTGTCACATCAGGCCCCGCCCCCTCCCTGCACCACTGTGCAAACGCGCCCCGTGGCCCGTTTTAAGTTGGGGGATTAAGTCCCCTTGAATCCTGAGGATCCCTGGGGACCACCTACCCCACCAGGTACCTCCAGTATGCGCCAGGGAGCTGCGTTGCAGAGAGGTGTTCAGAGGCCACGCCCCTTTTTACACCTCTCTGCAACGCAGCTCTGTGGCGCGTACTGGAGGTACCTGGTGGGCTAGTTGGCCCCCAGGGACCCTCAGGATTCAAGGGGAATTAATCCCCCAAATTAAAACCCACCAGGGGTCGTGTTTGCACTGTGGTGAAGGGAGGGGGCGGGACCTGATGTGACATGTGTGTACTTATGCAATCACTCCACCAACACCCAAGCACTTATAAATTCACCATGCACTCTCCTTGCAGCACTCTAATCATCCAGTCACTACCCATGCACTCATGCAATGACCCATGCACTAACTCATGCACTCCTACAATACCCTGAGCAGTACTCATGCAGTCCAGCCATTGCCCTGTCACTACCCATGCACTCCTCCAATCACCCAGCGAACACCATGTACTTATCCAATCACTCCGCCAAAACCCAGGCACTTATAAATTCACCATGCACTCTCCTTGCAGTACTCTAATCTTCCAGTCAGTACCCATGTACTCATGGAGTGACCCAGGCACTAACACATGCACTGCTACAATCCCCTGTGCACTACCCATGCAGACCTCTAACCACCTACACAGTACTGATTCACTCCTCCAATTACCCAGGTTGTACCCATGCACTCCAGAAATCCCTCTGGGAGGGGGCGAGGCCTGATGTGACATGTATTGTATTGTATTGTAATTGCATTTGTATAGCACTTACTACCCCTGACGAGGCGTCGAAGCGCTTATGTGTGTACTTATCCAGTCACTCCGCCAAAACCCAAGCAGTTATAAAATCACCATGCACGGTCCTTGCAGCACTCTAATCATCCAGTCACTACCCATGTACTCATGCAATGAGGCACTAACTCATGGCAAATACAGAGGAGGTCATGCTCATTACAGGGGTACCCCAACGCATAGTGTTCCCTAGTGTATGTAGGTGTTTCACTGTATTCTAAGTGTCTTTTAGCATAGCACTGGCTCCGGTCCTGGTTAGTCAGAGTCAGTTACCACCAGTACCCGTCACTAAAAAGTTGGGGGCACAGGAGGACTTTCTGCTCCTCTGTTGGTTCTTTCTGCACATCTCTTGCTTCTTCCTGCACTTTTCTTCGTCTTTCTGGACTTCTGTTGCCTCTTCCTGCATTTGTCTTGCTTCTTGCTGCACTTTTCTTCCTCTTTCTTCACATGTCCTAACTTTGTAGGCATAGTTAGAAATTAGCATTTAAAAAACCATTGAAATTCACTGAAAAAACCATAGGTTTCAGACACGTTATAGTTAGAAATTAGCATTTAAAAAACCATTGATATTCACTGAAAAAACCATAGGTTTCAGGCACGTTATAGTTAGAAATTAGCATTTAAAAAACCTTAGAAATTCACTGAAAAAACCATAGGCTTCAGGGACGTTATAGTTAGTTGGACATTTCACTCGTACAAAACCATAGAAATTCCCCTGTTATAGTTAGTTCAGCTAACTATAACTCGCGCCCCCGCAATGCACTGCTGATGACGTCACATATTACATCATTCATGACATGGTCAGTGACATCACTGATGTTATCTCAAATGACATCACTGATGACATCACTGATGACATCATCCACGTCAAAATCTGATGCACCTCCTCACACTCTAATATAATCTTTGATACACCCATTGTAAAATACAGACTCCCATTTTCGAAACCATCGACACACCAATACCAGTTACTACATACGCTCTCACTGATTCCTAGGTCTACACACACATCCACTCATTCACCCATACAATCACTCATACATACAGTCACTCATCAATACAACACTATCATATGCACTCATACACCTATACAGACACTCACACACCGCCACTCATCCATGGAGTTACTCACACACCTAGTCAGTCATGCAAAGAATCAATCACACTCCCATTTCCTCACCTATACAGTTATACACACACCAACTCACGTATTCAAACATATTCTAACACATACTTACTCTCTTATACAATCACTGATACAAGTACACACTCATCCATACAACCACTCTCACAGTCACTGACTCTCACGTATAGTCATTTATATACTCCAAGTCTCACATACACTGCCTTTTACATATGTATTTACTTGGACATGTACCACTGAGACATCCAATCTCTCACCAACACACCAATACACACACTCACCCGCCCATACAGCTGTTTCCACATGCACTCTTGAACCCATACACCCAGTGAATCAACCACTCACACATCTATGCACAGAGTCACACACCTCCCACCCACCCACACACACACTCAGTCTCCCATACAAATACTCAGGCAACCAATCAATAACCCATATAGACACTCATGTAGCTACTGACCAACACATGCAGCAGCTTACACAACAACAGACATACTGATACACACATTCAGACAGTTTAGTCACTAACCCATGCATTCAGTTAGACACATTTAATCACTCACTTATACAGTCAGTCACACACATACTAAAACCTCCATCCAGACACTTATACACCCACTCATTCTTCAATACACCTTGGCATATATATAAAACATATTTAAACTTTAGAGAAACACACAGTCACTGGATGATGTCATCAGTGATGTCATCAGTGATGTCATTTGAGATGTCATCAGTGATGTCATCTTTGATGTCACTGACCATGTCATGAATGATGTAATATGTGACGTCATCAGCAGTGCATTGCGGGGGCATGAGTTATAGTTAGCTGAACTAACTATAACGGGGGAATTTCTATGGTTTTGTACGAGTGAAATGTCCAACTAACTATAATGTCCCTGAAACCTATGGTTTTTTCAGTGAATTTCTAAGGTTTTTTAAATGCTAATTTCTAACTATAACGTGCCTGAAACCTATGGTTTTTTCAGTGAATATATATATATACATATATATATCTATATACCTCTGAAACTCTGGCAGCACACTAAAATGCTGCTCACAATGATCGAGATGTGTTTGGTAAGCAATTTGTTTCCTAATCACTGGTGAAGTTTTTCTACAGAAATGTGGGACTATGATGGGCACCTGCTTCTCCCTCAGCTATGCAAATTTACATATGGGCTGGTGGGAGGAGCAGGTGACCCGTGCAGAATGTCAGGTGGAATGGGAAGATCATGTCATTCACTGGAGCCGTTTTATAGACAACCTGTTCATTGTCTGGAAGGGTACAGAGGAGAGTGCAAGGTCTTTCTTGGAAAAAATTTGAGTGAATAATTTAAATCTACATTTCACAAGCAATGTAAGCGAAACTGAGGTTAATTGCCTTGATTTGACTGTTTATGTAGAGGGGGACCGGTTAGAAACTAAACTGTTTAGAAAACTGATGGCCGAGAATACCCGCTTACATGCCTCGAGCTTCCATTCCTGTAACTTGAAAGAAAGTATCCCGTATGGAGAATGTCTCAGAGTAAGGCGTAATTGCAGTAATAAGCTAGAGGAAGAGATGGCACTTTATGACCTAAGAGTGAGGTTTAAAGATAGGGTGTACACAGAAGGTTGTCTGCAGAAGGCTATTTCCAAAGCAAAATCGAAACCTAGAGCAGAGATCCTGTTTAACAGGAAGAGCATCCTGAAGCAAAAGAAATTTGATCCCCATTTTAGGCTCATATAATGCATAGGATGTGGGCTTTAGAACCATCATGAATAAATATTATCACCTCATCAAAAATGATCCTATCCTCAGGGAGATAGCCTCACAGAAGCCAGGTATCACCTTTAGGAGAGCAAGGTTGATGAGAGAGGACCTAGTGGTCAGCAGCCCTGAGAGCGGAAAAGCAGTAAAAAATACATGGTTGACGGTGAGAAAGGGTTTTCAAAAGTGCAGAAAATGCAAGGCCTGTTGATATGGGAAAAACACAACACAATTTACTTCTCCCCTCCCATCACGCATCAAGCCCATTAAGGGACAGTATAATTGTAAGACAGAACATGCTGTGTATATGTTAAGATGTCCCTGCCAGTTGATGTATATTGGTAGCACAATGTTACCAGTTCATAAAAGAATCCTTCAGCATTTGAGAGCGAACAAAAATTGAGACCAAGGCTACCCTATAGCCAGGCATTTCAAAGAAGCTCATAAAGGTAATGCAGAGGGGCTCTCATATTGTGTGATTGATGCGGTTCCCAAAAGTATGTGAGGAGGGAACAGGGTGAAAAAACTGAGACAACTGGAGTCAAGGTATATTGTAGAATTAAATGCTAAGACCCCAGGAGGTCTCAGCATCAAAGAGGACCTCTATACACATCTTTAGAAGTTTCAGCACTCTAGGACGGGCATTGAGGACTGCCAGAAAATAAAAAATTTTAGAGTAGGACACACCCAGTGGGATGAGACAAATGAATAGGCTCCCGACAAAGAATAAATATGAAGAATAATAAAGAAAAATAAATGTGATTTTAACTGTAGTAGTAGATTTAGCAACATCAGGTGATAGATTTTAGGGTGAAGTAATTGCACATAGCACTTTATGTTTTTTGCAAAACAGTAAGCGGGAGCTCTTAAGAGGGTGTTAAAGGAAGGGTCAGCAGTAAGTGTAAGAATGGCCCATATTATTCTTTTGCATAGTACCGTCGCCCACTGGGGCTGTACTAAGGAACAGATTAAGCATTAATATAATATTTTACTGTGAAGGAGTAATCAACTTTCCAGAGCAGAGGTTTTAAAGTTTTTAAGTATATTGTATAATATATATGTTATATAAAAATACAGGTTTAATGTCCTTTTAAATTAATTGAGATTTATAACAATATTGATTGGTTATAATATTAAGTAAATATTTATTAAATATTTATTGGTCAATGCCTTTTGATGGTATTACATATTTAGTTCCATGCTGAGATTAAGCGCAAATAGTATGAGAAGTTCAATTCAGCTGCTGATTGTTGTAATGGATTTATGGAAAGAGACATGGCCACTATGGCCACACAAAAAGCTGTCTTGCATTTGAGTATGTTTACTCTGTCTATGGTCACATGGTATTGCTGTTGCCTTAAATATGGAAAAATAATGGCATCTCGTCATCAGTGAAAAAGACTAGTAATAGCCAAAACACGTTTGATGTTTCGAGGAGGAAGGGAAAAGAAATATACATATATATATATATATATATATATATATATATATATATATATATATATATATATATATATATATATATATATATATATATATATACACATACATATATACATACATATATATATATATATATATATATATATAAAACATATGTAACTTTAGAGAAACACACAGTCACTGGATGATGTCATCAGTGATGTCATTTGAGATGTCATCAGTGATGTAATCAGTGATGTCACTGACCATGTCATGAATGATGTAATATGTGATGTCATCAGCAGTGCATTGCGGGGGCGCGAGTTATAGTTAGCTGAACTAACTATAACGGGGGAATTTCTATGGTTTTGTACGAGTGAAATGTCCAACTAACTATAATGTCCCTGAAGCCTATGGTTTTTTCAGTGAATTTCTAAGGTTTTTTAAATGCTAATTTCTAACTATAACGTGCCTGAAACCTATGGTTTTTTCAGTGAATTTCAATGGTTTTTTAAATGCTAATTTCTAACTATAACGTGCCTGAAACCTATGGTTTTTTCAGTGAATTTCAATGGTTTTTTAAATGCTAATTTCTAACTATGCCTACAAAGTTAGGACATGTGAAGAAAGAGGAAGAAAAGCGCAGCAAGAAGCAAGACAAATGCAGAAAGAGGCAACAGAAGTCCAGAAAGACGAAGAAAAGTACAGGAAGAAGCAAGAGATGTGCAGAAAGAACCAACAGAGGAGCAGAAAGTTCTCCTGTGCCCCCAACTTTTTAGTGACGGGTACTGGTGGTAACTGACTCTGACTAACCAGGACCGGAGCCAGTGCTATGCTAAAAGACACTTAGAATACAGTGAAAACACCTACATACACTAGTGAACACTATGCGTTGAGGTACCCCTGTAATTAGCATGACCTCCTCTGTATTTGCCATGAGTTAGATCCTGGGTCATTGCATGAGTACATGGGTAGTGACTGGATGATTAGAGTGCTGCAAGGACCGTGCATGGTGATTTTATAACTGCTTGGGTTTTGGCGGAGTGATTGGATAAGTACACACATGTCACATCAGGCCCCGCCCCCTCCCAGAGGGATTTCTGGAGTGCATGGGTACAACCTGGGTAATTGGAGGAGTGAATCAGTACTGTGTAGGTGGTTAGAGGTCTGCATGGGTAGTGCACAGGGGATTGTAGCAGTGCATGTGTTAGTGCCTGGGTCACTCCATGAGTACATGGGTACTGACTGGAAGATTAGAGTACTGCAAGGAGAGTGCATGGTGAATTTATAAGTGCCTGGGTTTTGGCGGAGTGATTGGATAAGTACATGGTGCTCGCTGGGTGATTGGAGGAGTGCATGGGTAGTGACAGGGCAATGGCTGGACTGCATGGGTACTGCTCAGGGTATTGTAGGAGTACATGAGTTAGTGCATGGGTCATTGCATGAGTGCATGGGTAGTGACTGGATGATTAGAGTGCTGCAAGGAGAGTGCATGGTGAATTTATAAGTGCTTGGGTGTTGGTGGAGGAATTGCATAAGTACACACATGTCACATCAGGCCCCGCCCCCTCCCTTCACCACTGTGCAAACACGCCCCCTGGCGGGTTTTAATTTGGGGGATTAATTCCCCTTGAATCCTGAGGGTCCCTGGGGGCCAACTAGCCCACCAGGTACCTCCAGTAAGTGCCACAGAGCTGTGTTGCAGAGAGTTGTAAAAAGGGGCATGGCCTCTGAACACCTCTCTGCAACGCAGCTCCCTGGCGCATACTGGAGGTACCTGGTGGGCTGGTGGCAGACCTCAGGATTCAAGGGACTTAATCCCCAACTAAAATGGGCCACGGGCGCGTTTGCACAGGGGTGCAGGGAGGGGGCGGGGCCTGATGTGACAAGTGTGCAAATGCGCCCTGTGGCGCATTTTAAGTTAGGGGATTAAGTCCCCTTAAATCCTGAGGGTCCCTAGGGGCCAACTAGCCCACCCGGGGGCTTCAATACAACGAAGCGCGGAAGCCCGCGCTTCATTTTTTTTTTATTTTCTCAGCCGGATTCACGACCCCAGCGCGAATACAGCCGATTTTAAAAAAAATGTTTTTTTTGGCCCTGAGCAGGCCTAGGGGGTCAGGGTGTTTCTACCCTGCCCCCTTTTCTTGTTTTTCGCGTTTGTTTCACTGTTTTCTTGTGACTCGGTTCTACCGAGTCACAAGATGGCTGCCAACACTTCCTGGTTTGGAGTGTTGACAGCCAATTAGAATAAAGCTCGTGGTCGGAAGGGTCCGCGGATCCTCCGTGCCTCTAGATATCGATATTGTTATTTTTTGAATTTCTCAGCAACTACTGAACGGATTTACACCATTTTTAAAAATGTCGCTTTCTGAACCAAGCACTACCTTTTTGGCAAATTTGGTGTAATTCTGTTCAGCAGTTCGGGCTGTAGCCTTGGCTAAAGTTTCCTATGGGAAATTGATTTTTTGACTCTTATTTTTTGAATTTCTCAGCAATTACCAAACGGATTTACACCATTTAAAAACAAGGTCGCTTTCTGAACCAAGCGCTACCTTTTTGCAAAATTTGGTGTAATTCCGTTCAGCAGTTCGGGCTGTAGCCCTGGCTAAACTTTCCTACGGAAATTAACATGGAGAAAACACTTTTTGGGACCCCCCTTTTTTCTCAGCCCCCACTTGACAAATCACCCCCAACTTTTCAGGATAGGAGCTGACCTGGATGAAACATTTTTTTCGAGAATTTCGCGAAGATTCGTCAAACGGTGCCAAAGTTATTGGCAAAACAAAAAACGCATTTCCTATGGAAACTAGGTTCTAACTATAACTACCTACTGGCGACCGCCAGTAGGTAATATATATATATATGCATATGTATATAAATACATACATATGTACGTGTTTATATATATTCACTGAAAAAACCACAGGTTTCAGGGACGTAATAGTGAGTTGGACATTTCACTCGTACAAAACCAGAGAAATTGGGGCATTATAGTTAGTTGAGCTAACTATAACTTGCACCCCACAATGCACTGCTGATGATGTCACATATTACATCACTCATGACATAGTGACATCACTGATGACATCTCAAATGACATCACTGATGACATCATCCACAGACTGGGTGATTTTTAAAAGTTTAAGAATGTTAATTATAGATACGCAAAGGTGTATTGAAGAATGAGTGGGTGTATGAGTGTCTGAATGGATGATTTAGTGGGTGCATGACTGAATGTTTAAGTGAGAGATTAAACATGTCTTAGTGAATGCATGGGTGAATGACTAATCTGTGTGAATGTCTGTATCAGATTGTCAGTTGGTGTGTAAGTGGCTGCATGGGTTGGTGAGTAGCTACATGAGTGTCTATATGGGTTAATGATTGGTTGTTTGATTACCTGTATGGGTGCCTGAGTGTCTGTGTGGGTGGGTGGGGGGTGTGTGACTCCCTCAATGGATGTGTGAGTGGGTGATTCAGTGGGTGTATGGGTTCATGAGTGCGTCTGCGAGGGGCTGTATGGGTGAGTGAGTGTGCGTATGGCTGTGTTGGTGAGTGAATGGATGTCTCAGTGGTATATGTGTGAGTAACTACATATGTGAAAGGCAGTATACGTGAATGTTGGAGTATATACGTGACTATATGTGAGAGTGGCTGTATGGATGAGTATGTGCTTGTGTCAGTGATTGTATAAGAGAGTAAGAGTGTGTTAGTATCTATGAATAAGTGAGGTGGTGTGTGTATAACTGTATTGGTGAGTAAATGGTAGTGTGATTGAGTCTTTGGGTGACTGACTAATTGTGTGAGTATCTCTGTGGATGAGTGGCAGTATGTGAGTGTCTGTAAGGGTATATGAGTGCATA
Source organism: Calotriton arnoldi (assembly GCA_963921515.1). NCBI lineage: Eukaryota > Metazoa > Chordata > Amphibia > Caudata > Salamandridae > Calotriton > Calotriton arnoldi. Next base: position 1,774,506 of record CAWUFW010001071.1, read on the forward strand.
TATCAGAGACTGTATTGATGAGTGACTGCATGTATGAGTGACTGTGTTGGTGAGTGAGTGGATATGTGTAGACCTATGAATCAGTGAGTGGGTATGTACTAACTGGTATTGGTGTGTCTATGGTTTCGAAAATGGTAGTCTGTATTTTAGAGTGGGTGTACGAAAGGTTATATTAGGATGTGAGGAGGTGCATCAGATATTAAGTGGATAATGTCATCAGTAATGTCATCAGTGATGTCATTTGAGATGTCATCAGTGATGTCATCAGTGATGTCACTGACCATGTCATGAGTAATGTAATATGTGACGTCATCAGCAGTGCATTGCGGGGGCGCGAGTTATAGTTAGGTCAACTAACTATAACGGCTGAATTTCTCTGCTTTTGTACGAGTGAAATGTCCAACTACCTATAACGTCCCTGAAACCTGTGGTTTTTTCAGTGAATTTCTAAGGTTTTCTAAATGCTAATTTCACTATAACAACCCTGAAACCTATGGTTTTTTCAGTGGATTTCAAAGGTTTTTTAACTGCTAATTTCTAACTATAAGGTCCCTGAAACCTCTGTTTTTTTCAGTGAATTTCTAAGTTTTTTTAAATGCTAATTTCTAAATATGCCTACATAGGTATGACATGTGCAGAAAGATGAAGAAAGGTGCAGAACGAAGCAAAAGATGTGCAGAAAGAGGCAACAGAAGTCCAGAAAGAGGAAGAAAGGTGCAAAAAGAAGCAAGAGAAGTGCAAAAGAACCAACAGAGGTGCAGAAAGAGCCTACTTTGACTGTAACTAACAACAGACTCATACAAAATTGCCCAATCACTAATCCTTCTCCCAAGATGTCTTAAACCTCACTTTTCTCCTGAAGGTTCACTATTAATCGACTGCTCAGAATGTTAGACCTACCTACCAAATATAAAACTGCAATCCTAAGCATATCACTGTTGTAAGTCTGACCAAGTTTGTGAAGGTATGCATGCGTGTCTCTGCTTTTACCGAGTGACATATTACATAAAAATAAACATTGAAATACTTGAATACCTGTGTTTCAAACAGCATACTCTGTAAATATGTGTACAAAAAGGTGTATGTATTTTTTTCTGCTCATAATACAGAGCAATGGCTATTCAATGGTATATTTGAGGGGCTCTATATCACCTATATACATAAGACATGTCTGCCTGTGCAACTGAATGACAGAGCAGAACTGAGAACATTTAACCACCTATAGAAGAAGCTACCCACTTTTTAAGCTACCATCTTCAGATGCATAACACATGTGAGAATACATATACGAGTGGACATATACCTCAGTCACAAGAGCATGCAGACCTTTAAACTTGACAGCTTGCACTTCCCATTTGAGTACAAAAAGAGGCGAGAGAGGTACAGAAAGAAGCAAGAGATGTGCAGAAAGAAACAAAAGAAGTGCAGAAAGAAGGAACAGAAGTGCAGAAAGAGGCAACAGGGGTGCAGAAAGAGGGAAAAGGGGAGGAGAAAGAGGCAAGGGGCTGCAGAAAGAAGCAAGAGAGCTGCAAAAAGAAACAAAAGAAGTACAGAAAGAAGGAACAGAGGTGCAGAAAGAGGCAAAGGGGTGCAGAAAGAGGGAAGAGCGGTGCAGAAAGAGGCATCAGCGTTGCAGAAATAAGGGACAGAGGTGCAGAAAGAAGCAAGAGAAGTGCAGAAAGAAGCAACAGAGGTGCAGAAAGACAGATGAGGGGCAGAGAAAGAGGCAAGCGAAGTGCAGAAAGAAGCAACAGAGATGAAAAAGGGGGAAGAGGGGTGGAGAAAGAGGCAAGAGGGGTGCAGAAAGAAGCAAGAGAGGTGCAGAAAGAAACAAAAGAAGTACAGAAAGAAGGAACAAAGATACAGAAAGGGGGAAGTGGGGTGGAGAAAGAGGGATACAAAAAGAAGCAAGAGAGTTGCAGAAAGAAACAAAAGAAGTACAGAAAAAAGGAACAGAGGTGCAGAAAGAGGCAAGAGGGGAGCAGCAAGAGGGAAAATGGGTGCTGAAAGAGGGATGAGGGGTGGAGAAAGAGGCAAGAGAAGTGCAGAGAGAAGCAACAGAGATGCAAAAAGGGGGAACAGGGGTGGAAAAAGTGGCAAGAGCGGTGCAGAAAGAAGCAAGTGAGGTGCAGAAAGAAACAAAAGAAGAGCAGAAAGAAGGAACAGAGGTGCAGAAAGAGGCAAGAGGGGTGCAGAAAGAGTGAAGAGTGGTACAGAAAGAAGCACAAGTGGTGCAGAAAGAAGCAAGAGAGGTGCAGAAAGAACAACGAGTAGTGCAGAAAGAAGCAATGGAGGTGCAGAAAGAGGCAAGAAGGGTGAAAAAAGAGGGAAGAGGGGTGCAGAAAGAGGCACGAGGGGTGCAGAAAGAAGCAAGAGATGTGCAGCAAGAAACAAAAGAAGTGCAGAAAGAAGGAACAGAGGTGCAGTAAGAGGCAACAGGGGTGAAGAAATAGGGAAGAAGGGTGGAGAAAGAGGCAAGGGGCTGCAGAAAGAAGCAAGAGAGCTGCAGAAAGAAACACAAGAAGTGCAGTAAGAAGGAACAGAGGTGCAGAAAGAGGCAAGAGGGGTGCAGAAAGAGGCATAAGGGGTGCAGAAAGAAGCAAGAGGTGCAGAAAGAAACAAAAGAAGTGCAGAAAGGAGGAACAGAGGTGCAGAAAGAGGCAAGTGGGGTGCAGAAAGAAACAAAAGAAGTGCAGAAAGAAGCAACAGAGGTGCAGAAAGAGGCAAGGAGAGTGCAGAAAGAGGGAAGAGGGGTGCAGAAAGAGGCACGAGTGGTGCAGAAAGAGGCAAGGGGCTGCAGAAAGAAGCAAGAGAGCTGCAAAAAGAAACAAAAGGAGTGCAGAAAGAACGAACAGGTGCAGAAAGAGGCAAGGGGGTGCAGAAAGAGGGAAGAGCGGTGCAGAAAGAGGCACCAGGTTGCAGAAATAAGGGACAGAGGTACAGAAAGAAGCAAGAGAAGTGCAGAAAGAAGCAACAGAGGTGCAGAAAGACAGATGAGGGGCGGAGAAAGAGGCAAGCGAAGTGCAGAAAGAAGCAACAGAGATGAAAAAAGGGGGAAGAGGGATGGAGAAAGAGACAAGAGGGGTGCAGAAAGAAGCAAGAGAGGTGCAGAAAGAAACAAAAGAAGTGCAGAAAGAAGCAACAGAGGTGCAGAAAGAAGCATGAGAGGTGCAGAAAGAAGCAAGCGTAGTGCAGAAAGAAGCAACAGAGGTGCAGAAAGAGGCAACAGGGGTGAATAAAGAGGGAAGAGGGGTGGAGAGAGAGGCAAGGGGCTGCAGAACGAAGCTAGAGAGCTGCAGTAAGAAACAAAAGAAGTGGAGAAAAAAGGAACAGAGGTGCAGAAAGAGGCAAGAGGGGAGCAGAAAGAGGAAAAGGGTGCAAAGAAGGATGAGGGGTGGAGAAAGAGGCAAGAGAAGTGCAGAAAGAAGCAACAGAGGTGCAGAAAGAAACAAAAGAAGAGCAGAAAGAAGCAACAGAGGTGCAGAAAGAGGCAAGGAGAGTGCAGAAAGAGGGAAGAGGGGTGCAGAAAGAGGCACGAGTGGTGCAGAAAGAGGCAAGGGGCTGCAGAAAGAAGCAAGAGAGCTGCAAAAAGAAACAAAAGGAGTGCAGAAAGAACGAACAGGTGCAGAAAGAGGCAAGGGGGTGCAGAAAGAGGGAAGAGCAGTGCAGAAAGGGGCACCAGGGTTGCAGAAATAAGGGACAGAGGTACAGAAAGAAGCAAGAGAAGTGCAGAAAGAGGGAAGAGGGGTGCAGAAAGAGACACGAGGGGTGCAGAAAGAAGCAAGAGAGGTGCAGAGAGAAGCAAGAGAAGTGCATAAAGAAGCAACAAAGATGCAGAAAGGGGGAAGTGGGATGGAGAAAGAGGCAAGAGGGATACAGAAAGAAACAAGAGAGGTGCAGAAAGAAACAAAAGAAGTGCAGAAAGAAGGAACAGAGGTGCAGAAAGAGGCAAGAGGGGTGCAGAAAGAGGGAACGGGGGTGTGAAAGAGGCACGAGGGGTGCAGAATGAAGCAAGAGAGTTGCAGAAAGAAACAAAAGAAGTGCAGAAAGAAGGAACAGAGGTGCAAAAAGAGGCAAGAGGGGTGCAGAAAGAGGGAAGAGAGGTGCAGAAAGAGGCACGGGGTTGCAGAAAAAAGGGACAGATGTGCAGAAAGAAGCAAGAGAAGTGCAGAAAGAAGCAACAGAGGTGCAGAAAGATGGATGAGGGGTGCAGAAAGAGGCAAGAGGGGTGCAGAAAGAGGGGAGAGGGGTACAGAAAGAAGCACGAGTGGTGCAGAAAGAAGCAAGAGATGTGCAGAAAGAAGCAAGAGTAGTGCAGAAAGAAGCAACAGAGGGCAGGAAGAGGCAAGTGGGGTGCAAAAAGAGGGAAGAGGGGTGCAGAAAGAGGCACAAGGGGTGCAGAAAGAAGCAAGAGGTGCAGAAAGAAACAAAAGAAGTGCAGAAAGAAGGAACAGAGGTGCAGAAAGAGGCACGAGGGGTGCAGAAAGAAGCAAGAGATGTGCAGCAAGAAACAAAAGAAGTGCAGAAAGAAGGAACAGAGGTGCAGTAAGAGGCAACAGGGGTGAAGAAAGAGGGAAGAGGGGTGGAGAAAGAGGCAAGGGGCTGCAGAAAGAAGCAAGAGAGCTGCAGAAAGAAACACAAGAAGTGCAGTAAGAAGGAAGAGGTGCAGAAAGAGGCAAGAGAGGTGCAGAAAGAGGCATAAGGGGTGCAGAAAGAAGCAAAAGAAGTACAGAAAGGAGGAACAGAGGTGCAGAAAGAGGCAAGAGGGGTGCAGAAAGAAACAAAAGAAGTGCAGAAAAAAGCAACAGAGGTGCAGAAAGAGGCAAGAGGAGTGCAGAAAGAGGGAAGAGTGGTGCAGAAAGAGGCATGAGGAGTGCAGAAAGAAGCAAGAGAGGTGCAGAAAGAAGCAAGAGAAGTGCATAAAGAAGCAACAGAGATGCAGAAAGGGGGAAACGGGTGGAGAAAGAGGCATGAGGGATACAGAAAGAAACAAGAGAGGTGCATAAAAAAACAAAAGAAGTGCAGAAAGAAGGAACAGAGGTGCAGAAAGAGGCAAGAGGGGTGTAGAAAGAGAGAAGAGGGGTGTGAAAGAGGCACGAGGGGTGCAGAAAGCTGCAAGAGGGGTACAGAAAGAGGGAAGAGGGGTGCAGAAAGAGGCACATGGGTTGCAGAAAGAAGGGACAGAGGTGCAGAAAGAAGCAAAAGAAGTGCAGAAAGAAGCAACAGAGGTGCAGAAAGAGGGATGAGGGGTGGAGAAAGAGGCAAGAGGGTGCAGAAAGAAGCAAGAGAGGTGCCAAAAGAAACAAAAGAAGAGCAGAAAGAAGGAACAGAGGTGTAGAAAGAGGCAAGAAGGGTGCAGAAAGAGGGAAGAGGGGTGCAGAAAAAACACGACTGGTGCAGAAAGAAGCAAAGAGATGCAGAAAGAAGCAAGAGTAGTGCAGAAAGAAGCAACAGAGGTGCAGAAAGAGGCTAGAGTGGTGCAAAAAGAAGGAAGAAGGGTGCAGAAAGAGGCACGAGGGGTGCAGAAAGAATCAAGAGATGTGCAGCAAGAAACAAAAAAGTGCAGAAAGAAGGAACAGAAGTTCAGAAAGAGGTAACAGGGATGAAGAAAGAGGGAACAGGGGTGGAGAAAGAGGAAAGGGGGTGCAGAAAGAAGCAAGAGAGCTGCAGAAAGAAACAAAAGAAGAGCAGAAAGAAGGAACAGAGGTACAGAAAGAGGCAAGAGGGGTGCAGAAAGAGGGAAAAGGGGTGCAGAAAGAAGCGAGAGGTGCAGAAAGAAACAAAAGAAGTGCAGAAAGAAGGAACAGAGGTGCAGAAAGAGGCAAGATGGGTGCAGAAAGAAACAAAAGAAGGGCAGAAAGAAGCAACGTAGGTGCATAAATAGGCAAGATGAGTGCAGAAAGGGGGAAGTGGGATGGAGAAAGAGGCAAGAGGGATACAGAAAGAAACAAGAGAGTTGCAGAAAGAAACAAAAGAAGTGCAGAAAGAAGGAACAGAGGTGCAGAAAGAGGCAAGAGGGGTGCAGAAAGAGGGAAGAGGGGTGTGAAAGAGGCACAAGGGGTACAGAAAGAAGCAAGAGGAGTGCAGAAAGAAGCAAGAGAGTTGCAGAAAGAAGGAACAGAGGTGCAGAAAGAGGCAAGAGGGGTGCAGAAAGAGGCACAAGGGTTGCAGAAAGAAGGGACAGAGGTGCTGAAAGAAGCAAGAGAAGTGCAGAAAGAAGCAACAGAGGTGCAGAAAGAGGGATGAGGGGTGGAGAAAGAGGCAAGAGAAGTGCAGGAAGAAGCAACAGAGATGCAAAAACGGGGAACAGGGGTTGAGAAAGTGGCAAGAGGGGTGCAGAAAGAAGCAAGAGAGGTGCAGAAAGAAGCAACAGAGGTGTAGAAAGAAGCAACAGAAGTGCAGAAAGAGGGATGAGGGTGGAGAAAGAGGCAAGAGAAGTGCAGAAAGAAGCAACAGAGATGCAAAAACGGGGAACAGGGGTTGAGAAAGTGGCAAGAGGGGTGCAGAAAGAAGCAAGAGAGGTGTAGAAAGAAGCAAGAGGCGTGCAGAAAGAAGCCACAGAGGTGCAGAAAGAGGCAAGAGGGGTGCAAAAAGAGGGAAAAGGGGTCTAGAAAGAGGCACGAGGGGTGCAGAAAGAAGTAAGAGACATGCAGAAAGAAACAAAAGAAGTACAGAAAGATGGAACAGAGGTGCAGAAAGGGGCAACAGGGGTGCACAAAGATGGAAGAGGGGTGTAGAAAGAGGCAAAAGGGGTGCAGAAAGAAGGAAGATGTGCAGAAAGAAAGAAAAGAAGTGCAGAAAGAAGGAACAGAGGTGCAGAAAGAGGCACGAGTAGTGTAGAAAAATGCAAGAAGAGTGCAGAAAGAAGCAACAGAGGTGCAGAAACAGGCAAGAGGGGTGCAAAAAGAAGGAAGAGGGGTGCAGAAAGAGGCACATGGGGTGCAGAAAGAAGCAAGAGATGTGCAGAAAGAAACAAAAGAAGTGCAGAAAGAAGGAACAGAGGTGCAGAAAGAGGCAAGAGGGGTGCGGGAAGAGGGGTGTGAAAGAGGCACGAGGGGTGCAGAAAGAAGCAAGAGAAGTGCAGAAAGAAGCAACATAGATACATAAACGGGGAAGAGGGGTAGAGAAAGAGGCAATAGGGGTATAGAAAGAGGCAAGAGAGGTGCAGAAAGAAACAAAAGAAGTACAGAAAGAAAGAACAGAGGTGCAGAAAGAGGCAACAGGGGTGCAGAAAGAGGGTGGATGAGTGGAGAAAGAGGCAAGGGGGTGCAGAAAGAAGCAAGAGAGCTGCAGAAAGAAACAGAAGAAGTACAGAAAGAAGGAACAGAGGTGCAGAAAGAGGCAAGAGGGGTGCAGAAAAAAAAGGGAAGAGGGGTGCAGAAAGAGGCAAGAGGGGCACACAAGGAAGCAAGTGAGGTGCAGAAAAAGTCAACAGAGGTGCAGAAAGAGGCAAAAGAGGTGTAGAAAGTAGAAGAGATTTGCAGAAAGAGGCAAGGGAAGTGCAGAAAAAGAAAGAAATGTGCACAAAGAAGCAACAGAAAAGCAGAAAGAGGCAAGAGAGGCGCAGAAAGAAGCAAAAGTGGCTTGCACACCATTAGTACCAATTTAACACCCACATTTAGCAATAAGTAACAGGTGACCATTCTAGGTTTGCAAAATACCTTCCACCACGGTGTAACACTTGTTGCTGCATTTTTGGTAACGTTTGAGCCGTTTGAGCTTTTTTTGTTCAAATCTGCACATTAGGCAGCAGATGATGGATTATGTGGCTAATGCGGAAAATGTATAATTGTGCAAAAGTCGATGCAGCCAAACAGTCGCATAATTCCAGTGGCCCTGCTCATACCTCTGACTAGGTCCAGAAGTGCTCCTCAGTGATTCCTTCTTTTTTTGTCTCATTGAGTTCATTGTTTAGCTTCTATGGAAACGAGGAAGACTAAACCTGAGGTTACCACTCCACAACACAGACTACCATACCACATAATTACTCTCCATAACACATAATCCCACTCTACATAATTCCTATACACTAAATACCACATACTTTCTATCCACATAATTTCACTGCACAACATACCACATAATTCAACTACACACAATGTACATCCACTCCACTCCAAAAAACATTAGTAAAAAACTTTTACATTTACAACGCCAATAGGTCTAACTCTTGCAAATGCAAGACCTATTACATTACAAATGCTTCTTTAACTGGTAGTCGTGTTCGCAGAGTGGTGGAGAAAGGGGGCTGGGCCTCCAACCAGCGCTCAGGAATTCTGCTGCGTAGGGCTTACAGGAGGTACCAGGAAGGCTTCTTGGCCCCCAAAGTCCCTCAGGAATAAAATGGACTTCATCCCCCAACCAGTACTGTGCCAGGAGGTGCATTTGCAGAGTGGTGGAGAAAGGGGCTGTGTGGCCTCTGAAGACCTCTTAGCAATTCCACTGTGTGGGACTTAGTGGCGGTAACAGGAGGGGTAGTTGGCCCCCAAGGACAACCTTGGGGGCCAGCTACCCCTCCTGTGACCTCCAGTAAGTCCGACACAGCAGCATTGCTAAGTTCTCATAGCAGGCCATGCCCCCTTTCCCCACCACTCTGCAAACGCACTCCCTGGCGCGCTCTTGGATGGGGATTAAAGTCCACTTCGCTGCTGGGGGTCCTTAGGAGCCAACTAGCCTACTTGATACCTCCAGTATGCCCCAAATAGTGGGATTGCTGATAGGTGGACACAGGCCACGCCCCCTTTGTCCACCACTCTGCAAACATGCCTCCTGGTGTGCTCTTGGTTGGGGGATGAAGTCCCTTTGCCTCCTGAGGGTCCCTGGGGGCCAACTAGCCCACCAGATACCTCCAGTAAGCCCCACACAGCTGGATTGCTGAGAGTGGTCTGAGGCCGCGCCCCCTTTTTGCACCACTCTGCAAACGCGCCTCTAGGCACACTGCTGCTTGGGGGATGAAGTCCACTTCAGTCCTGAGGTCCTCAGGACACAAGAGGACCTCATCGCCCCACCAGCAGTACGCCAAGAGGCGCGTTTGCAGAGTGTTTTAAAACACTCACCCCCAGTCACAGATCTGGGTTGAATGTGGATGCTTGATTGCAGTCCAGGGAAGACATGGCTTGGCAGTTCGGTCTGGACTGTTCCCATGAGGCACAGGGTCAAGACTGATTTGCATATAGCTGTGTCTGAACTGGGGTAGCAAAGTGAGCTAAAGAATGATGATGGATTCAACCCAGATCTGTTACTGGGGGTGAGTATTTGAAAAGTTTCAGCACTCCGTCCGTCATCTCCTTGTGTTTGCTTTGTTCGCCCTAAGTTGGCAGGGTATGCCCAGACGTGGGTCCCTTGTGCACTTTGCCACTGGATTCAAGCTAGCCTGGCTGATGAGGGCTATTTGCCCGAAACCGGTCCCAGGATGCTTGATTCTGGTCCAGAGAAGACATGGCTTGGCAGTTCGGTCTGGACTGTTCCCATGAGGCACAGGGTCAAGACTGATTTGCATATAGCTGTGTCTGAACTGGGGTGGCAAAGTGAGCTAAAGAATGATGATGGATTCAACCCAGATCTGTGACTGGGGGTGAGTGTTTGAAAAGTTTCAGCACTCCGTCCGTCATCTCCTTGTGTTTGCTTGAAGAGGGGGCTGCACAGACCCCCTCCCCTTTAAAAAAAGATACACTTCGACGGTTATGGTGCCCTGGGCATTAAAAGGCTTGGTGAGGGGGGTCACACTTCCCCCATGCCCTTTTATTTATATTTCAGCCCCGGTTGATGGGGTCCCTGGTGCCAAATTAGGCTCGGGTGTGCACACCCCCTCCCTTCATTAATTACTCGGTCCTGGGGGATGGGGTCCCCAGGGACAAATAAGGATCAAGGAGTAGAGTTCAGTGGCCCCCTACCCTTTTTTATTATTTTTGGTCCAGGGGGATGGGGTCCCTGGGGACCAAGAAGGCTGGAGAGGGAGGACCATATGTCCCCTCCCCTGTTTAATTGTATTTGACCCCAGATATGGGGTCCCCAAGGCCTAATAAGGCTTGGAGAGGGGTGGTGCATGGCCCACATCCCCTTTTTTATTGGCTTTGGCCCTGGGGATGGGGTCACCAGAGGCTGATAAGGCTTGGGGAGGGTGTGTGCATCCCCATCTACATTTTGTTTGAATTTGGGCTGGGGGGATGGGGTCCCCGGGGCCTATTAAGGCATGGCAAGGGGGGCTGCATGCCCCCTCCACTTAATATATATATTTTGGCCCTGGGGGATGAGGTCTACAGGGCCCAAAAGCCAACCATTTGACATGTCACCAAAGGCTCAACCCCCTACAGAGGACAGCCGAAGGCTGAGTGCAGCATGGGATTGGCTGCCTGCGAGGGCAGCCAAGTCCTGTGGCCAAAGCCCCACCATGCACAGCAAAGGCCCTGTGCAGGAGGTGCTGGCTCCCTTGGGGTGGGATGGCCATAGGCCTGGTATGCAGCCAAGCCCTGTGGCCAAACCCCTGCATGATAGAAGGCCCTACGCAGCATGGGATTGGCAGCCTTGGGGGGGTTAGCCACAGGGCCTGGCCATAGGCCAGGCCTTGTGGCCAACCTCTGACTTCGCTTGACCGAAGGCTGTGCACAGTGTTGATTTGGCTGCATGTGGGGCGCTGGCCGCAGGGCCTAGCCACAGGCAGGAGGTTGGATTTACATATAGTAATAAAATATTACTTTGCATTAAAAAACCTTAGAGAAAAAAAGTTGAAGTGACGTAATAGTTAAGTGAAATGTTCAGTAACAACGTAATGTTTTAACTCTAAAAACCACAGAAATTCACCAGTCATAGTTATAGTTATCTCAAGTAGCTATAACTCGTGTCCTAAGGTGACTATAACTCAGGCCCTCAACACATATTACACTAACTCATGACATCTTCTATGACATCAGTGATTATATCACTGCAATATTTGCAATTAAATTATTGATGAGAAAACTGCATGGTCGGGGCATGAGTTGTAGTTACCTTAGGACACCAGTGGCGAACCCCCTGCATGCAGCCAACCCCATTCCACTTACAGCCAGGCCCTACAGCCAACCCCCACATGCAGCCAACCCCACGCAAAGCCCCTGCATCCTGCCAACCCCACACTGTGCACAGGCTTCAGCTGTGTGCAGTAGGGGGTTGGCTGTAGGGTCTGACTTGCGGCCAGGCCCTGTGTCCTACCCTCCAAAGGTAGTCAATCCAGGAGTGGGCACGCATCCCCTTTCCCTGGGTTGATTTAAGCCCCAGGAACCCCATCCCCCAGGACACACCACATTCTTTTAGGGGAAGGGGTACATGGCCCCCTTCCACATGCTGTGGAAGGGGGCCATGTCAAATGAGATGTCATCAGTGATGTCATCAGTGATGTCACTGACCATGTCATGAGTCTTGTAATATGTGAGGTCATAAGCAGTACATTGTGGGGAGTAACTTATACTTATACTTAGCTCAGGTAACTATAACTGTCAAATTTCACTGGTTGTGTATGAGTGAAATCTGACCTTTGTTTTTTTCACTGAGGTTTTTTCAAATTCTATTTCCTAACTATAACACCCCTGTAACACCCGTAACATTTGTTTTTTGTTGTTTGTTTGATACACACACATATATATATTCACTGAAAAAAACCATAGGTTTCAGGGACGTTATAGTTAGAAATTAGCATTTAAAAACCTTAGAAATTCACTGAAAAACCACAGGTTTCAGGGACGTTATAGTTAGTCAGACATTTCACTCGTACAAAACCAGAGAAATTCGTCCGTTATAGTTAGTTGAGCTAACTATAACTTTCGCCCCTGCAATGCACTGCTGATGACATCACATATTACATCACTCATGACATGGTCAGTGACATCACTGATTACATCTCAAATGACATCACTGATAACATCACTGATGACATCATCCAGTGACTAAGTGTTTTTAAAAAGTTTAAATATGTGTTATATATATATATGCCAAGGTGTATTGAAGAATGAGTGGGTGTATGAGTGTCTGAATGCATGATTTAGTGGGTGCGTGACTGACTGTATAAGTGAGTTATTAAACGTGTCATACTAATACATGGGTGACTGACTAATCTGTATGAATGTCTGTATCGGTCTTTCAGTTAGTGTGTAAGTGGCTGCTTGGGTTGGTGAGTAGCTACATGAGTGTCTATATGGGTGTTTGATTGGTTGTCTGAGTACCTGTATGGGTGCCTGTGTGTCTGTGTGGGTGGGTGGGGTGTGTGTGACTCCCTGCATGGATGTGTGAGTGGGTGATTCACTGGGTGTATGTGTTCAAGAGTGCATCAGTGAGGGACTGTATGGGTGGGTGACTGTGTGTATGGCTGTATTGGTGAGTGAATGGATGTCTCAGTGGTACATGTGTGAGTGACTACATATGTGAAAGGCAGTATATGTGAGTGTTGGAGTATATAAATGATTACATGTGAGAGTGAGTGATTGTGAGAGTGGCTGTATGGATGAGTGTGTGCTTATGTCAGTGATTGTATAAGAGAGTAAGTATGTGTTAGTATCTGTATAAATAAGTGAGGTGGTGTGTGTACAACTGTGTAGGTGAGTAAATGGGAGTGTGATTGATTCTTTGCATGACTGACTAGCTGTGTGAGTAACTCTATGGGTGAGTGGCAGTGTGTGAGTGTCTGTATGGGTGTATGAGTGCATATGATAGTGGTTGTATTGATGAGTGACTGCATGTATGAGCGACTGTATGGATGAGGGAGTGGATGTGGGTGTAGATGTGTGTGTAGACTAGGGGTGGGCGGAATTTGCATAGTCGCGCTACGCAAAGCTCCGCAAAACGGTAAAAAATCTCTGCGAGCACGCAGAGTTCCGCGAACACGCGGAATTGCTTGTTCCGCCCGTTTGCGATGCTGTTTTCCTGTTTGCGAATGCTGTTTGCGTGCTCGGGGGAAATATCTCGCAAACACGCATTTTGAAAGCGCAACCAAGCAAAAAATTCCGCGAAGCCGCGGATCGTGGAATTTTTGGCAATTCCGCGTTCTCCGCGGAACGCGAAATAACCCAAATTCCGCAAGCGGAACGGAATTTACCACCCAGGCCTAGTGTAGACCTAGGAATCAGTGAGTGGGTATGTAGTAACTGGCATTGGTGTGTCTATGGTTTTGAGAATGGCAGTCTGTATTTTAGAGTGGGTGTATCAAAGCTTATATTAGGCTGTGAGGAGGTGCATCAGATTATCACGTGAATTATGTCATCAGTGATGTCATCAGTGATGTCATCAGTGATGTCATGAGTGATGTCACTGACCATGTCATGAGTGATGTAATATGTGATGTCATCAGCAGTGCATTGCAGGGGCGTGAGTTATAGTTAGCTCAACGAACTATAACGGCCGAATTGCTCTGGTTTTGTACGAGTGAAATGTCTGACTAACTATAACATCCCTGAAACCTGTGGTTTTTTCGGTGAAATTCTAAGGTTTTTTAAATGCTAATTTCTAACTATAACGTCCCTGAAACCTATGGTTTTTTCATTGAATTTCAAAGGTTTTTTAAATGCAAATTTCTAACTATAACGTCCCTGAAACCTATGGTTTTTTCAGTGAATTTCAAAGGTTTTTAAATGCTAATTTCTAACTATAACGTCCCTGAAACCTATGTTTTTTTCAGTGAATTTCAAAGGTTTTTTAAATGTTTATTTCTAATTCTAATGTCCAAAAACTGACTTTTTCTAAATTTGTATAAAAATAATGTGATGTTTTCTCCTTTCTAAAATATGCATTTTCATTTTTTTTTTTTTAAAGTGGATTTGCGTACCGATCGTGTACCAGTCACGCTGGGTGCGCGAATCCAAGAATTTTGCCGCCATATTGGTTAAGTTGTGTACGATGCGCGTTGTGTATGGAGAGGGTATGCGGTTCTCGACCCCGCGCAATATCACGTACGTATTTCCGGGGTAGCGCCGGGTGCGCGAATCCATCGCAAATCTTTAAGTTTTAAAAGTATATGTATATAAATGTATTATATATATTATACTAAGAGATTATTTAACATAAATGTAAATATCATATATTTGTAGCTGCAATAAAGATATATTATTGTTAAATATAGTTTTCGGGAATCGCGTCGGGTGTGCGCTGCTTGCGTGCCCGGTGCGTGAATCCCATGTGACTTCAAAATAAAGTGTTTCATTGATTAAGAAGCTTTTGATTCTAGAACTTGCAGGACCCCACCCAATTTTTTCATTCTTTCAACTGCATCTACAGAGACACAGCTCTTGTGTTTTTCTATACTTCTCTGGAGTTTTTTGGTGTTTTTTCTGATCAAAAAATAATGGCTGCTTCAAATCCAGCGCAAAAGCTTCCACCAGAAGAAGAAGAAGAGTTGGAAGAACCTGTGAAAGTAAGGTATGAGAGCATTGTATGGGCGTTCTTCTCTATTCCAGCTGGGGAAAAGAATGTAAATACACGTAAGGTCACGTGCACAATTTGTGACAAGGTCCTGTCACGTGGATCGGATAAAATATATTCTTGCGGCACCTCTTCGATGCTGAAACATCTTCAAACCATGCATCCACGGCGTCTAGCGAAAGAACAACAGCATCGAGACCTACAAAGACAGGCAACTCAGGACGAAGGTGCAGGACCAAGCACATCATCTGGTTCTTCAACTACTACCAGACCTAATATAATTCCAGAATTTGCTGGAGTGGAGCAGCATTGTGTGAAGTGCAAGAAAGTACTATGCTATGGCGAACAATCAGTGGATGCCATCGTGGCTGCTATTAAAATCCACCATTGTTAATTATTTTATTTTTTTATTTTTGCAATGACTTTCTAATTGCATAATGTTTACAAAGGTTTCACCGTTATTTCTGTTAATTTTTTCATTTTTTTTTTAAAAAGCAGCAAAAAAATACGAAAAAGAGTTGAAAAAATACAAAAAAAGAAGAAAAGAAAAAAAGAAGAAAAAAAATGGTTCTTTTTAGAACCGAGTATTTGGTTAAAAATAGACACATTTGTATGTGTTGTAGGAATTGTGGCAAGTGTAATATATGGAGAAGTGTATGGGTAGTGCATGTGTGATTGCATGAGTACATGGATAATGCCTGGGTGATTGTAAGAGTGCATGGGTACTGGCTGGGTGATTGCATGAGTGCAGGGGTAGTGCCTGCGTGATTAGAGGAGTGCATAGATAGTGCCTGAGTGATTGAAGGAGTGCATGGGTAATGCTTCGGTGATTGCAAGAGTGCATGGGTAGTGCCTGAGTGATTGGAGGAGTGCAAGAGTAGTGACTGGGTGATTATATAGGTGTATGGGTAGTGGCTAGGTGATTGAAAGAGTGCATGGGAAATGCCTAGGTGATTGCATGAGTGCAGGGGTAATGTCTGGGTGATTGAAGGAGTGCATGGGCAATGCCTGAGTGCATGGAAGAGTGCATGGGTAGTGCCTGGGTGCATGTAGGACTGCATGGGTAGTTCCTGGGTGATTGGAGGAGTGCATGAGTAGTACCTGGGTGATTGGAGGAGTGTACGGGTAGTGTCTGGATGATTGGAAGATTGCATGGGTAGTGCTTGGGTGATTGCATAAGTGCAGCAGAAGTGCGTGAGTTCATGTATGAGTGCGTGGGTAGTGCCTGAGTCATTGCATGAGTTCATGGGTAGTGCCTAGGTGATTGGAGGAGTGCATGGGAAGTGCTTGGCTTATTGCATGAGTGCCTAGGTAGTGCCTGGGTGATTGCATGAGTGCATAGGTAGTGCCTGGGTGATTTTATAAGTGCATGGGTACTGGCTGGATGATTAGAGGAGTGCATGAGTAATGCCTAGCTGCATCGAGGAGTGCATCAGTAGTGCCTCTGTGATTGCATGAGTACATAGGTAGTGACTGCATGTTTTATAAGTGTATGGGTACTGCTTGAGTGATTGATTGAAGGACTGCATGGGTAATGCCTGGGTGATGGCATAAGTGCAGGGGTAATGTGTGGGTCATTGGGGGAGTGGATAGGTAATGCCTAAGTGATTGTATGAGTGCAGGGGTAATGTCTGGGTCATTGAAAGACTGGATAGGTAATGCCTAAGTGATTGCATGACTGCAGGGGTAATGTGTAGGTAATTGAAGGAGTGCATGAGAAATGTGTGACTGATTGCATGAGTGCAAGAGTAATGTCTGTGTCGTTGCATGAGTGTACTGGTAGTGTCTGGGTGATTGCAAAAGTGTATAAGTAGTGCCTGGGTGATTTTGTAGGTGCATGTGTACTGGCTTGATGATTGGAGGAGTGCATGGGTAATGACTAGATGCAACAAGGAGTACATCAGTAGTGCCTGTGTGATTGCATGAGTGCATAGGTAGTGTCTGTATGTTTTTATAAGTGTATGAGTACTGCCTGGGTAATTATATGAGTACAGCGGTAGTGCCTGGATTATTGGAAGACTGCAAGGGTAGTGACTGGGTGATTAAAGGAGTACATGGATAGTGCATGGCTGATTGGAGGAGTGCATGAGTAATGCCTAGGTGCATCGAGGAGTGCATCAGTAGTGCCTGTGTGATTGCATGAGTGCATAGGTAGTGTCTGTATGTTTTTATAAGTGTATGAGTACTGCCTGGGTAATTATTAGGGGTGGGCGTAATTTGTGGCGGAATTCCGCAACGTCAGACTGCCAATTAATAAAACAGAAACCTCATATACTTTTGGCAAAATAACAAGTATCTCTGTCTTTACATGCTAAAACGCATAGAGTCATTTCACAAAAGTGAAAATGAAAATTTAGCAAGCAGTGAGAGAGGTGATGATTTTGGGATCCTCCCTAACCTAGGGAGAGAACCAAGCAGATGCCTTGAAAACAAAGAGCACATCTTGCTGAACGATTCGGTGGTGCTCCCATCCTCTTAGGACCACCCCAAGCACAGTTATGGGCAAAAGTACAATCCCAACCAAAGGCCCTGCAAAGGATTATGGGACGAGATTAGCAGTGGGCAGTGAATATTATAGTATCCAATATCAAAATAATTCTACAAAGAGCTGCAGTTCAACTAGTCGTTACTAGGTGTCCCTCACGAGTCAAATGCAAAACCATTGAAATTATTACATCAAGCTGCAGTTCCACTAGTCGTTACTAGGTGTCCCTCACGAGTCAAATGCAAAAGCATTGAAACCCTTTCATGAAGCTGCAGTTCCACTAGTCGTTACTAGGTGTCCCTCATGAGTCAAATGCAAAAGCATTTGACTTGAGGGACACCTAGCAACGACTAGTTGAACTGCAGCTTGATGTAATAATTTCAATGCTTTTGCATTTGACTCGTGAGGACACCTAGTAACGACTAGTTGAACTGCAGCTCTTTGTAGAATTTTTTTGATATTGGATACTATAATATTCACTGCCCACTGCTAATCTCGTCCCATAATGCTTTGCAGGGCCTTTGATTGGGATTGTATTTTTGCCCATAACTGTGCTTGGGGTGGTCCTAAGAGGATGAGACCACCACTGAATCGTTCAGCATGATATGCTCTTTGTGTTCAAGGCATCTCCTTGGTCCTCCCCCTAGGTTAGGGGGGGACCCCAAAATCATCACCTCTCTCATTGCCTGATATTTTTCATTTTCAAAAGTCACTTTTGTGAATTGGTTATATGCTTTTTAGCATGTAAAGTTGCTTTATCAAAGCATTTGTTGGTGCAGTTTAGTAGCTGACTCCGCTACGTGGAGGAACGGTGTTTTTGCCTGAATTCTCTCCGCAAATTCCGCTAGCGGAGCGGAGTTCATTGCCCAGGCCTAGTAATTATATGAGTATAGCGCTACTGCCTGGGTTATTGGAAGACTGTAAGGGTAGTGACTGGGTGATTGAAGGAGTACATGGATAGTGCATGACTGATTGGAGGAGTGCATGGGTAATGCCTAGGTGCATTGAGGAGTGCATCAGTAGTGCCTGTGTGATTGCATGAGTTAATAGGTAGTGCCTGGATGATTTTATAAATGCACAGGTACTGCCTGAGTGATTGAAGGAGTGCATGGGTAATGCCTGTGTGATTGCATGAGCGCAGGGGTAATGTCTGTGGCATTGCAGGAGTGCATGCTTAATACCTAAGTGATTGCATGATTGCAGGCGTAATGTCTGGGGGATTAGAGGAATGCATAGTTAATACCTCGGTAATTGCATGAGTGTAGGGGTAATGTCTTGCTGATTGCAAGAGTGAATAGGTAGTGCCTGAGTGATTTTAAAACTTGAACGGTTCTGGTTGGGTGATTGGAGGAGTACAGGAGTAGTACCTGGGTGATTGGAGGACTGTATAAATAGAACTTGGGTGATTTTATAAGTGTTTGTGTACTGCCTGAATGAATAGAGCATTGTATAGATACTGCCTGGATGATTGAAAGAGTGCAAGGGTAGTGTCTGGGTGATTGCATGAGTGCAGGGATAATGTTTAGGGGATTGGAGAAGTGTATAGGTACTACCTGGGTGATTGGAAGAGTGTACGGGTAATGTCTAGCTAATTGCATGAGTGTACAGATAGTGCCTGGGTGATTGGAAGAGTACATAGGTAGTGTCTGGGTGATATTATAACTGTATGGATACAGGCTAGGTGATTGGAGAAATGCATGGATAGTGCATGGGTGATGGCAGGAGTGTGGGAATAGTGCCTAACTGTATAGATCAGTGCATGGGTAGTGTTTGAAAAAATGGATGAGTGCAATAAAAATGACTGTAAACATTACTTCATATTATTATGCTTATTACATTATTTCATCTTACCTTCTTTATTAAAGAAGATACAAAACTCAGTAAAACTATTTTACAGTAGTTTTTTTGTAAACTGAATTTAAAATCTTTTCAAGCTTTAGTATTTTTTTCTGTAATAAAAAAGAAGAAAAACTGTATTACATATAATATTATAGTTTTAAGAACACAACATAATTGTAGAATTACATAACATATTCAGTTTCCCTTTTTTGCTGTTTTCAGATTCTACTGAATTTCACCATACACAGTGATTTCAATGTAGATCATCATATAACAGCGGAGAAAAAATTACAATCAATGAGATTGTTAAAAAAAAGCAAATCTGCGTTGAAAATATTTACAACAAGTTCAACTATCTGTTTACCTATCTACAGTTTCTAAATTACATTCTTCAACTACATTAAATCATTTGTTTCTCTGAAGTACATTTTCTAAAATATACACTCTCATTTACATCGCGTATAATATAAAGATCAAATATATAAACTACTTCTTTCAAACACAATTTTGCAAATGCAATAAGAATTAGCACAAACAATAATCCAAACAGTAATTGTTCACTTCTTCCCAATATGCCGAATAATGTTTCCTAATCCATTTGCATTGAAAATATCCAAAATAAACTCATCAATTCATGTTCACATCTTCCCAATAGGCCGAATGATGTTTTCAAAACTTTAGCATCAAAAATATCAGATATGAATCTGGTAATTCGAAAGGCAACCTACATTTGAATTCTAAATGAGCATCATTGCAATGTGTCCATCCTTTATTGCACTTTAAATACACAGTATAGTGTCCAGATGTTGTAGTAGGTCCATCATGGAAAATAATAGCCACAGCTTTAAAAGTTCTTCCTGAAATTGATAGTTGACTTGCCACAAAATGTTTAATTTTGATTTCCAATTTTCTTCCATTTGCTCTACAACGTTGTAGCATTGAAATGACATATTTTCCAAATCTTTCTATATATAATGTTGACAATATTTCTGATTTACAATGAGAGCATTTCATATCTTGATTAGCTGTTTTTACTAATTTGTTAAAAGACACTGAGTTGCAATATGGTATTGTCAAATATATGAATCGTTCAGTGTCTATTTCAGTGGTAGAAGAAAATGAACACTCTTCACATTTATGATTCCATCTGTAACTTAGTCCAAACAAATTTTCAATTTCTATTCCTTCATCTTCCAATACTGCAAGCATAAACATAAGAAATTCTTGTGCATCTTGTTGTATATTGAGTGTAAATTGCCAAGAACCAGTACATATATCCAAAAGATGCCGAATGCCAGAAGCAGTATGGATTTTAGTTCTATCAGTTACCAACTTTTGAAAAATATAATGTAGTAAAGAACAGAATCTTTTTTCTCGATTTTCCATAATTTTATGATGAAGATCTTCTAGATAAAAGACAACATTCACAATTACATTAGCATAGCAGTTGATACCTGAACTATTTTCTGACTGGTATCCTGGCTACAATATCATCAACAGTGTCCATTTTCATTTTCTTTGCAACTTCATCATTCGCTTGAATTTTTTCTTTTTTTGAATCACACTAGAATGTTTCTCATATTTCCATTTTGGACACACTACACGTTTCTCATATATGGGATATTCACCTAAGTTAGGAGCAGAAAGTCTTCTTACCGATTGTACTCTCTTACACAATTTACATAAGCACTAATCTTTTTCTCGTCAAAATCAATCAAATACAAACCAGATAATGTTCTTACTCGGGACAATGCAACGTATGCCATGCCCTCTTTAAACACTTTACTTCCAATATTTACCAAAGCACTGTCTACACTTAAACCTTGAGATTTATGAATGGTCACAGCATATGCTAAAGAAAGAGGAAACTGTTTTCTACGAACATACAAGTCTTTCACAAGCAAAAAGCGAACAGCACAACGTCCAATCTGTTTTACCTCTTCAATCTGATCAAATTTAATCTTTAAAAATTCAATTCCATCTCTGTTCTGATAATTAACAAAATCAACAACTTTGCCCATTGCTCCATTAACTAAACCTTTTTCTACATCTAAATTACGCCGTAAAATTACCCAACAGTTTACACATACATATAAAGTCTTTTCTAAAACAGCAGTTTTAGATACAGCCTTCTCCAAAGAATCCAATTTTGACTGTAATTTCTCTGAGAGAAGAATAGTAACTCCTTCGTGTTCCATTTTATCAATGGCTTCCATTTTCACTATTGGTTGTTTTTCCAGTTTCAAAAGTTCTTGATTGAATGTAGAACACTCTTGCAGTGTGGGCATTAGGCAAACTATAGACTTCTTTTCTCCAATTTTTTTGTACATTATTTCAGGTGCAATGTTTTCATTTGGAAACAAGTTCGTTAGTAGCTGACTTTGTAAAGCTTCTTTACCATGTTTTGTCAAAACACCAGCTCTTATATCTTGAAGAATGTTTCCATAATGTTCATCACTTGTTTGTCGCATATTCTTAATAAGTTCTTTATATTCAACATGAGACCAAATGTTTACATTTCCAATACTTCCTAAAGGTTTCCTAGTGTCTTCATGGACAAGTGTTTTAAAAACTGGTTGTCCTTTCACAGGAGTAAGTTGTAGTAGATCGCCGAATACAATTACATGTTTTCCTCCGAATAAAACATCATAATCTGTTTTTAAAATCTGTTGCATTCTTAAATGTACAAAGGCAAGCATTAAGTTTGAAACCATGCTCACCTCATCAATGATCAGAAGTTTCATTTTCTTTAGTACTCTTGAGACTTCATAACAAGCTTCTCCAGAGAGCTTGTGATATTCCAACTTATTTTCATATTCAACTGGTAGCATGAGTAATCAATGTAATGTAATCCCTTTAATGTTGTGTGCTGCTAACCCAGTTGGAGCGGTTACAACAAAAGATAAATGTGATTCAGTGGTTTTGTGTAGATAACTGGTCAAAACTTTAATTAAGAAACTTTTTCATGCAGTAAACCATGCTGTATCTGTTGTGTCACTTGCTGATATATTTCTTTTTGTTAAATATATAGTTGTTCTTCCAAGTTTCCCAACTCAGTAATATCCTGTTGTGCTTGTTGCATTGCCGTTTCTACTTCATTCATGGCTATTGCTGCTTCATTTTCAAGAATTGGTTGTCCTAATGGATCTTGACTTAGTGGAGCAGAACTTTGACTATCTTGAGTACTGTCTCTAGCTATTTCAGCTGCAATAGTAGTTTCTTGTTCAATCTCTTCATTTAACATTTGTAGATAATGTGGAAAAATTGTGCATTGAATGCTATCTTTACATGCATTAAAAGAATCTTCATAGCAGTCAAAATCTCCAAGTAATTCCATTTCTCTACGCCAAGGCTTGAAACGTTGCAGAAGTGCCATATAGAAAAATTCCTTTTTAACTAGAGTTTCGCAACTGAGTTTCCTGTGGTTAATAAGATTTCCTTTGGCATGTTTTACCAAACATCCTTCACATCCAATTAATGCATATTTTTCTTCATTTATATTTTCTGTAACATTTCTCTTAAAACTGTAATGTTGCAGTACTTCATAGAGACATATGTTTTTCAGATGTGGACTTCTTTTAGGATAGTACGTATCCAACATATTAGTTTTAACAATATCTGTACTTTCTGGTTCATTCAATGCTAAGTATTCAATTTCTTGTCCAGATTTCAATACTCGATTTCGTGTTGCAGCAAGACCTAGACTTACCCAAATGATTCCTCTTGACTTTGAATATAAACTTCCAGAGGTCAACCGATCCGAACATTCGTAGGATCCAATCTCTCGATGGGAAAGCATCTTCTACAACTAAAGCTGTACAATTTGTTACTAAGAGTCTTCTCTTGTGAAATTTCTTCCCACATTTCTTTCAACGCCGTCTTTTCAGATTTGGTTATATATGGCGTAACATAGCGAGCAACAGCAATCGAATTATCTGCAACATATTGGATATCCATATTTGCATTCCACATTGTCAAAATCACTGGATTGTAGTCATTAATATACTTTGAATCTTCAGTTCTTTTTAAGTTGTAAGTATTCTTCAGAGATTTTCAAGTTATAGTATGCCTTACTGCTGACATGAAACTGTTGACTCTTCCTTTTGAAATTACTGAACGTGGGAATCCAAAACGACATTTTGTATAAAATCTTCACTTTGACTTGTATTTCCGTCGACAATATTTTCCACATCGATGACTTTGAAACCGTAAAACTTGTTGTATCAAGTTATTTTCTCCTCCTTCTTTTGGAATGGCACAGGTAACATACTCTTCAATGAAAGACAAAACACTTTCATCAGTATCAGTTCCAAATTTTGGTGCATTCTTGATCCATAACAGCATGTGTATAAGAGGTGCACCTCTGGCTTGGTACTCCTTTCTCCAAAAGAAATCAATAACTTCTCCAAGAGGTGGATTAATTTTATTGCAGATAAAAGACATCATAGCTTGAAACCTATGATTACAATATCTGCACACATTTACAGGATTCAAGGAACACAGTTCTCCAGCTGTCTTCAATTCAATGTTTTTTACATGTGAATTTGCTTGTCATAGAAATTCAAGTAAATTGTCCCATGCGTACTCAGCACAGCTAAGCGTAACAAACCATGTAGGGGTTCCTAAGTTCCTTAACATACATTTAAGTTCTCCGTGATGACGATACCAATACTCATTAGTACCACGTTGACACGCCATCAAATTAATTAACTGAGATTCTAAATGATTGTCTCTTTGTTGAACTTTGTCCAAAAATTCCTTTGCAGAAAGATGTGTAAGATGAACTCCTGTTTTTAATATGTGGTTCACTGCATATGAAAGTCCAGACAAGTCACTTTCAAACAGAAGATGAAATAAATATGGAATACACTGTCAAAATCTTGGATCTTCTGAGTACAATCTTGTTGTACGATATTCTGAAGCTGGAATCTGTACTGGTCGTTCATCATATCGTCCACCTTTTCCAGTGGGGAAGAGCTGTGGAAAACAACGAGCTTCCAAACTTTTTTCCCATGCACTCATGGGAGTTCCCTTCGCTTTCTTCATTTGGAATAATTCAATAGTGTTTCCTATCACTTCTTTTGAATGTAGAGGATGTATACTATAATGTTCATAAATTTCTTCAGTCCTCGAGTTATAGACTTTTTCTATTTGGCCAGTTGAAATTTCTCTTTCATCTTCTAAAGATATTTTTTCTGCTTCCACATATACATTTTTATATTAAATATTGTTTTGTACAAGATATAATGTAGCCTTTTGAAGTTTGGTGACATTTACTAACTCTTGCCATATTTTCCGACTCTTTGTTGGTACACCATTAACTAGAATAACTACAGGTTCAGTTTCCTCTCTCAATACACCAACAGTTTCAATATTTTTCTTAAAATCTAAAGGTAAATACACAACTCTTCCTTTTAAACCTCTTTGTAAATCGGTTGGAGGCAGCTTACCTGTTTTAGGCTCCATACGAACTATAGCCTGAAACGGGTGCACAGATTGAATAAGAATGGACTCATGCATATTTAAATCTACAAGTTCCGGAGGAATAGCTACCAACTCTAGGTTATTATGTACAGCTCTAGCTGGCATTTTGTTCTCTTCTAATTTGTTGTAACAATATTTACAAATACGTTGATCACTATCCAATTCAAAATGACCTTCTATCAACAAATAAGCACCAAATTGCTCCCACTTATCATTGTTTTCCTTTTCACTTTTTAAATACAGATCTACATTCCTAGTTTGACTTCTATAGTGAGCCCATCGACAACAAATACAAACATAGTTTGGTTTTTCAAAAGAAACTGCCTAAAACTTTGTAATATCTTCTACAAACTTCTTAGTAGTATTATCTTCCACCTCTTCTTCAACACCTACACTTATCAAACTCTCACTTTCTCTACACTTCTCTTGAGGACCAAAGAAACAAAACTGTATATCATCAGAAGCTTTTTTACATCCGACACTGAACCATGCAAAAGAGCTGTGTTTATTTCACTTAATGATGATGCAGGACTTTTACGTAGTACAATCTTCTTACTAACTTCCGCATATCTAAGTGATGTACTGCTAACATTCTTAAATGATGAAAAGTACTTCAACACACTTTTCTAGAAAGACAAGCCAGAGAATGACCCTGCAAGTTAGTATATGTTCTCACTTTACAAGGATCTAGTCCTTGCAACATCTTAATCTTCTGTTTAACACCTTTTTTTAACCATAATCTCGTAAAAAAATTCGTAATATATCAATAGATTCCTGTCGTATTCTACAAATACTACTACAATCCCACTTATACACTGGAGCTTCTGTACGTCTCCCTTGAACTTCTTCAGCTATTACTTTTTCACATTTCTAGGAACCATCTTTTCTTTTTTAATTGGACAACCATTTTTAACCTCATAACAACGACCACTGGTATCAACTGCATGAACTAATGTATTTTGTTGAAAATAGCTTTCGTCATTAAAAAAAGGTTCAGTACTAGAAGTGTGCTTCCATTCACCCGAAATATTTTTGCAAAAGTTAGTTCTGTTAACCACTCTTTTTCTTTTACTTTTCTCCTTCATAAAGTGCATTATTTTATTGAATTTTTTCATTCTCTTCAATACTAATATAAACAATTTTCTTTTCAATTCAAAAGCCTTTTCAACTACACTTTCAATCTGTTGTTTTTTCTTGTAAAATGCTGATCTTCTTTTATATTTTTGCAATCTTTCAATACATTTTGTAGTACTCTACTTTTATACATTCTCTTTCTAATGTCTTTATATTGTTTCATCCTTCTTTCAACATAGATTGTTTTCCCATAACCTGATTTTCCATTAATTTGTCCTTTTTTCGATTCCTTCTGATTCGTTGTACTACTTTTATTTCTCTTTTCTCCATTTTGAAAAATCATTACTTTCTTTAAAAGTCTTTTAACAAATTCTTTAGTTCTCTTACCAGAAGTCTTTTTCTTCAATGTCACATATTGTACTTCATCTAATTTCTGCTTTTCTCTCTGATTTAAATAGTACTGTTTTCTTCGTTTTCTTTTCTTTTCAACTTTTCTTGTCATACTGAAGCTTCCTTAATAATAATGGAGAATATCTGGAGAGAAAAAATTAAAACCATTGTAAAAATTATTTTATATTATTAAAATAATTATATACAAATATTCTCATCTAATACTAAAGAAATACCTTTCAATTTAAAAGGTACAAACATACACATATATGGTTTTTGGAATATGGTGAGACTTACACTTCAAGTATGCCACATAAATATAGGTGTATGTTTGAAATGTAAAGTGCAACCTGTCAAGTTTTAAAACCTTTATACTCTTGTGACTGAGGTATATCTCTACTTACATAGATATTTTGATACATATCTTGCATATGAAGTTGATAGACATATAAAACACAGCTATACATCTATTTGTATATTACTTTTATATATGAATTTGCTAGGAAAAGGAACAAACATATGTATACATTATTGCAGGAATGTTGTAAGACTTACAGCTGAGACATGTGATAGTGTCTGTGTGATTGGAAGTCTGCAAGGGTAGTGCCTGGGTTATTGCATGAGTTAAGGGGTAATATTTAGGGATTACAAGAGTACATAGGAAGTGCCTGGGTGATTTTATAAGTGCATCGGTACTGCCTGGGTGATTGTAGAAGTACTGTGTTAGTGCCTCAGTGATTGGAGAAGTGTAAAGGTAGTGCCTGGGTGATTTTATAAGTGCATGGGCACTTACTAAGTGATTGGAGGAGTGCATAGATCCTCACAGGGTGATTGGAGGAGTGCAAGGGTAGTGCCTAGGTGATTAAACCAGTATATAGCTAATGCATTCATGATTGCATGATTGCATGATTGCAGAAGTAATGTTTGGGGGATTAGAGGAATACATACGTAATGCCTGATGATTGCATGAGTGCACAGGTAATGTCTGAGGGATTTCAGGAGTACATAGGAAGTGCCTAGGTGATTTTATAGGTGCATGGATACTGCCTTGGTGATTGGAGTAGTACTATTGTAGTGGCTGAGTGATTCAAGGAGTGCAAAAGTAGTGCCTGGGTGATTTTATAAGTGCATAGATAGTGGCTGGGTGATCGAAGGACTTCAGGGGTAGTGACTGTGTGATTGAAGGAGTGCAAGGGTAGTGCCTGGGTAATTGCATGAGAACAAGGATAGTGCCTGGATGATTGGAGGAGTACTAGGGTAGTGCCTGGGTGATTGCATAAGTGCATAGGTAGTGCCTGAGTGATTTTATAAGTGCATCGGTACTGGCTAAGTGATTGGAAGAGTGCATAGATCCTGACAGGGTGATTGGAGGAGTGCATAGGTAGTGCCTGGTTGATTTTATAAGTCCATGGGTACTGCCTAAGTGATTGAACCACTGTATAGCTAATGCATTGGTGATTGCATGAGTGCAGGGGCAATGTCTTGGGGATTAAGGAGTACAGAGGTAATGCCTGGGTGATTGCATGAGTTAAGGGGTAATATCTAGGGATTAAAAGAGTACATAGGAAGTGCCTGGGTGATTTTATAAGTGCATCGGTACTGCCTAGGTGATTGTAGAAGTACTGTGGTAGTGACTCAGTGATTGGAGAAGTGTAAAGGTAGTGCCTGGGTTATTTTATAAGTGCATGGGCACTGGCTAAGTGATTGGAGGAGTGCATAGATCCTCACAGGGTGATTGGAGGAGTGCAAGGGTAGTGCCTAGGTGATTAAACCAGTGTATAGCTAATGCATTCATGATTGCATCATTGCAGAAGTAATGTCTGGGGATTAGAGGAATACATACGTAATGCCTGGTGATTGCATGAGTGCACAGGTATTGTCTGGGGGATTTCAGGAGTACATAGGAAGTCCCTAGGTGATTTTATAAGTGCATGGATACTGCCTTGATGATTGGAGTAGTACTATTGTAGTGCCTGAGTGATTCAAGGAGTACAAAAGTAGTGCCTGGGTGATTTTATAAGTGCATAGGTAGTGGCTGGGTGATCGAAGGACTTCAGGGGTGGTGGCTGGGTGATTGAAGGAGTGCAAGGGTAGTGCCTGGGTGATTGCATGAGAACAAGAGTAGTGCCTAGATGATTGGAGTAGTATTAGGGTAGTGCCTGGGTGATTGCCTAAGTGCATAGGTAGTTCCTGAGTGATTTTATAAGTGCATCGGTACTGGCTAAGTGATTGGAAGAGTGCATAGATCCTGACAGGGTGATTGGAGGAGTGCAAGGGTAGTGTCTGAGTGATTGAATCACTGTATAGCTAATGCATTGGTGATTGCATGAGTGCAAAGGTAATGTCTGGGGGATTAAGGAGTACATAGATAATGCCTGGGTGATTGCATGAGTTGACGGGTAATATATGGGGGATTACAAGAGTACATAGGAAGTGCCTGGGTGATTTTATAAGTGCATGGGTACTGCCTGGGTGATTGACGTAGTACTGTGGTAGTGCCTGAGTGAGTGAAAAAGTGCAACATTCTGAAAGCATGCATGCATATGTCTGTATCACAACACTATGCACACCTCAAAAATTCACAGTGCAAACTTCGAGTTTGAAGCAAACACCAAGAATTATGTGGCATATTTCAACTGTACCTCTCTAGAGACTTATAAAAAGTAGCGTAGTCACTAATACCTTATCTCAAAATCTTTTAAACCACACTTTTATGCTGCATCTTCACCATTCTACTACTACTCACAGCCTTGACCCTACC
Organism: Calotriton arnoldi; assembly: GCA_963921515.1. NCBI lineage: Eukaryota > Metazoa > Chordata > Amphibia > Caudata > Salamandridae > Calotriton > Calotriton arnoldi. The sequence goes on from CAWUFW010001071.1 coordinate 1,802,921, forward strand.
ACATAAAAAGCAACAACACCTTTTTGTTATACATCATGCACCTTCAAATATAAAAGACATATGAAAATACATATACAAGTAGAGACTGGCTGGGTGATTGAAGGAATGCAGGGGTAGTGCCTGGGTGATTGTATGAGAACAAGGGTAGTACCTGGGTGATTGGAGGAGTACTAGGGCAGTACTTGGGTGATTGCATAAGTGCATAGGTAGTAACTGAGTGATTTTATAAGTGCATGGGTAGTGGCTAAGTGATTGGAAGAGTGCATAGATCCTGACAGGATGATTGGAGGAGTGGAAGGATCGTACCTGGGTGATTGAACCACTGTATAGCTAATGCATTGGTGATGGCATGAGTGCAGGGGTAATGTCTGGGGGATTGGAGGAGTACTAGGGTAGTACTTGGGTGATTGCATAAGTGCATAGGTAGTAACTGAGTGATTTTATAAGTGCATGGGTACTGGCTAAGTGATTGTAAGAGTGCATAGATCCTGACAGGATGATTGGAGGAGTGGAAGGCTAGTCGTGCCCAGCGAAGAAACGAGCGAACCAAGCATCGAATGGAGGGTTTCAAAGAGGATTGCAAAGAGGACATTGAACGGTTCTGTAACTGAAACCTGCCCCCGCTGGACCAGCGAAGAAACGAGCGAACCAAGCATCGAATGGAGGATTTCAAAGAGGATTGCAAAGAGAACATTGAACGTTTCTGTACCTGAAACCCGGCCCTGCTGGACCCGCGGCGCGACAGCTCCCATCTCCGGTCGCTGTCAGGTGATCCCGGAACGGCACGGCAGACTGCATCGGCGGGGTCCCCCGGGGCTGCACTCTCACTGGCAAGAAGAGGCTGTTCGCCCCCTCCGACAGAAAGGAATTGAACGGAAATACTGGCAGCACCACCCCTCGCCCAGTGCCCTCGAGCCCCGAGCCGGACTTCTCCTCCTCTCTCTTGCAGCCGGCTGGAGGCACAGGAGATCCGTCGCTCCCGCAGCCGATGTGCAGCCGTCTACTGGCAGTGAGCCCCAGGTAGAGGCTCAGACCCAGGCTGCACCCCGAGGAGGCTGAACCTGGCCCGAGGACGCCTTACATTGCCGGCGCCCTCTGATCAGCGCCAAGACTGTCGGAAAGGCTCCGCATCACCGCATGGGGAGCTTGCGGTCCTGAGGAGCACCCGGCTCGGCGTGATCGGCCCAAGGACGCCTTTGCACTACCAGCGCCCTCTAGTCAGCACCGAGGCTTTTCGGAGAGGCTCCACATCACCGCATGGGGAGCTTGCGGTCCTAAGGAGGAACGAAGGAACACCCGGCTCGGCGAGAACAGAGCCGCATCTGCGGTTCTCCAGGGGGTGGGAGGAGCGGGTGATCGACCCTGGACCGCTAGCATTGGGATGGACTTCTGACTTTGCTCGTTTTTCGCGCCGCATGTGTCTGGGAGTGCTGACTTTGCCACACACGCCCAGTGTGCAGCAGCTCTCATTCTCGTTTCTTTCTTTCTTTTTGTCCACGTGTCTTGGCTTTATGGCCCCGGCCATTTTGAACAAAGAGATGCTCCCTCTTGTAGCCCCGGCTCCGGTTCCTCCAAATGGTGACTAACTGGAAGGGTCAATAGAAAGAGGACTGCAAACATCTACCCAAAATGGTGACTAACTGGAAGTGAAAATAGAAAGAGGACTGAGCAACAGAAACAAACAAAGGCCTACAGCTACATGAGGAGCTAATATCGCCAAAACGGCGGCCATCTTGAAATGACTCCCTATAGCCTCAAAGGAAGGAAGTGTGGATTTTAAAATAGCATAAGAGAGTACTTTTTCACATGTCCTACTCAAGTGTTACTCAATTTAAATAATCTCTATTCTCCGATGAGAATACTACCCAAATGATCACGAAATAAGGAATTAAAGGATAGCAAAGACATTAACAGGAACCACAGCAAGACTCAGGAGGCATAAGGATACATCATAGTGAGTCATAAGGAAATAAAGAAGAACAGAGACACCAACAGGATCCACCCGGAGCACTACATATCCCCATCAGTAATTATGGACGGAACCAACTTAAAATCAGCAGGTAATAATTCTTACGTGATAAAGTACCCAACTAACCTATCTAAAAATGCTGCCAAAAAATTCAAACACAATCTAATTAGAAAAAACCCAGACACGCTGATCTCTGACCCCTCGTTTAATCTAAAAAAAGGCATTATAGTGAATGACTTGATATTTTTCACCAGAAGAACTGCTAAATGGCGCACTGTCATTACGAAGATGCTCAACATAAAAAATATAAGCAATATCCCACATGGTACTAAACTATTGAGCATCCCATCACCAAGATTAAGAGCGGAACTATGTATAACTATATACAAGAACGGTATTGTGCTTATACAAGCAGCCAACAACGAATTAAAAAAGTTTGACAACCTGTTTTCAACCTTAAAAGAGTGTGTAGATAACACAAGGTATCAACAACAATTATCCACACAAGCAATCACCCTATCTACCTCCAACACAACCCCCATAGACGTCATAATACCTAGAGACCCCCAACAGCCACAATCTACACCTTGGTCAGAAGACACAACTTTGCTAAGAGACACACTTAACGGGAACTATACAGAGACAGGAGATGAACCTCTACTAAAACCCAATAACGCCCCTGTACATCGGGAAAAATCAGTACCTCTCCCCCAAGATATAGTTACTCCCACACATAGACTACGTAATGGGAACCCCCATACAGCAGCAAAGAGTAGGGAAGCTAACACCCCTTCCATACCCCCCCTTCAACAGTACAAATAGCATCTGTGTCCTTACGAAACTCATATCCCCCTAGTTTGATATTAAGTACACAAGACAAAGAGAACGCATCTCAAAGCATACATAGAGGAGTCGTAGACACCCGAACTAATGACAGAAAAAGGAACACTGAAAAAGTCACAGATCTAAAGCACCGGGACACTAACAAAACACGAAATAGGCAAATGAGCACTTCTAGTATATCACCCCACACTCAGAAAGAAATCGAAACTCTTCAAATACAAGCGGGCAATATGTCACAGGACATGCTAAATGCACTACAAGTCATGGAAAAAATACTAGAAATCACTGTAAGCACCCACTCCAAAGTAGAGCTCATACAAAAATCAGTGCATGATCTACTAGGAAAGAGCATAAGGACGGCCATACCAGTGTCAAATAGGCATAATCGACCATACAAAAACCTTAAATATCTATCGGACGATGAAACCCAAACCCTACTCCTTTCATATGAGTCTACAGCCAGTAGCATAGGTGAGGAAATTAGATAAGTCCCGATTGATGCAAATAGAACATCCTGGCCTAAGAACAGAAAACCCAACCTTGAGAACCTAAAACAAGTCCAGCTAACCGCCAACACTCAAGAGATGAACTCTGAAATCTCAGGGAAACCATTGCTATGCCTACTGCTCAACTGTTGTTCCGCAGCAAAACATGCATCAGACATTGCTGCCCTCATCATTAGTCAGGAGGTTGATGTGACAATCTTAACAGAAACATGGCTCACGGAATCTTCTTCCCCGTTCATGGATCTGCTGGTGCCTCCTCACTATAACATTGTGAGGCTAGACAGACTAAAAAAGACAGGCGGTGGTATAGCCTGCATACACCGATCCAATATCAAGGTCAGACAAATACAATCCAACCTTCTTGAATCCTGTGAATACCTCGGTCTCAATTTAAGAACAGCAGATAATCAAAGGTGCAACTTGCATGCGCTCTACCATCCACCAGGCAATAACGCCCCTTTCATAGACCAGTTAATTGAGATCATCACGGCTAACTCCAACAGTCACACTAACAATATATTCCTAGGCAACTTTAATTTACACTGGGAAGACAATAATGACAAACAGGTCAACGTATTTAAAGACTTCTTAGCAGACCTAAACCTTACTCAAGCCTGCACACTGACAACATACTCGAAAGGAGCAACCCTAGACTGGGTAATCTCGAGAGTCAAGGATACTACAATCCACTCAATTGCTCCTTGCGATAGGTCGGATCACCATGCCATAACCTTCCATATATCCACCATAAAAAAGAACAAGACCACTCAACCTGCCAAACTCAAAAAGTGGACACGGGACACCAGAGACCCTAATATTGAGCAACTAGTTGCAAGATGTGAGAAGGATCTAAATCCGCCTAACAACTGGCGGAACGTTAACAAACTCACTGATCACTACACCACATCAATGACAAACATAGTCAACTCCACCATGCCGCTAAAACTGAAAAGAGTTTCAGAGAAAGATAAAATCCATGGTTTAATGGAACACTGAATGAAGATAGGCGGAAGCTGAGACTAGCAGAAAGAAAATGGAGACAGCACCCAACATCCCCCCAGCTGAAAACTCTCAGAAAAATTAGAAACGATTTCAACAAAAGTGTTCTCAAATCTAAAAAGGAATTCTTTAGATCGGAATTGGATAACGCCAGAAACAGACCACGGAAACTTTTCGAGATGTTAAAACAACAATCCAATAAGCTGGCCAAATCTGCCCAAGAAGCAACTAAAACTCAACTGAGCTGCGAGGAATTCTCAACATTCTTCTCAGACAAGGCCAACACGCTAGAAAGAGAACTCAGGTTGGCAGCCGACAACCTACCTAGTCAACTATCATCACAGAACGATGCTATCATGAAAAACGGTCAGGCTATGACGAAAAATAAAGCACAATGGTCGACCTTTAAGCTATATGACCAGAATACCATTGCCAAAACACTCTCGGATATAAAACCGAATAACCACTACAATGATCCCCTCCCCGCTAAATGCCTAAAAAGAATCTACCATGTCGTCATCCCTATATGGACAAAAATAATCAATGCCTCACTATCTCAAGGGTTACTACCGGAGTGCCTAAAAACAGGTCAAGTCCTCCCCATCATCAAAAAACCTACAGCGGACCCGACAGACCCTAACAACTTTCGTCCAGTAACCAACATTCCATTACTTGCCAAACTAATTGAAAAATGTGTGCAAAATCAACTGAGCAACCACATCACTAACTTCAATCTACTGGACGACTGCCAATCTGGTTTCAGACCAGGCCACAGTACGGAAACAGCAATCTTACATATAGTGGATGATGCGCTACAGGCCCTGGATCACAATCAAACATGTCTTCTAGTTCTTCTTGACCTGTCTTCTGCATTTGACACTGTAAATCATGAAAAATTACGAGCCCGGCTTGAAGACAGGATGGGATTATCGGGAAATGTTCTGAAATGGTTTGAATCCTTCCTTCAGAACAGATCACAAAGATTCCTGGTCAACCAGACGCTATCCCCATCATGCCCTAATTCGATTGGAGTTCCGCAAGGATCATCATTATCTTCATCACTATTTAATCTATATGTCGAACCCCTTACAGAAATCCTCCGACACGCAAACATATCATATCACATGTATGCTGATGACACTCAGATCAACATAAAGATAGCATCGCTGAAAGAGATCAAGACAATGAATAAGGCCCTAAAAATGTAATTACAATGGTTAACTAGCAATCATCTGAAATTAAATGCACAAAAAACGGAATTCCTATTAATATCACCGCCAAAGAACCCCGCAAATGTGCAGGAATGGACTAAACTGATCACAGCTCTAAACTGCACCCCTACCCTAGTTGACTCGACCAAATCACTAGGAATCACGCTTGATAAGAACCTAGACATGAAAGCCCACATAAAAGCAATGGCAAATAGTGCACGGTTTCACCTGAACTATATTAGAAAAATGAAACCACTCATTACTACGGCGGACCTCAAACTGGCAGTTCAGTCCCTAGTTATATCAAGGATTGAATATGGATGTACAACACTAACAGGTCTACCTAAAATCTCCACAGCACCACTAAAAGCCTGTCTCAATGCGGCCGCAAGACTCATTACAGGCTCTAGAAAATACGACCACATTTCCCCACACCTGAAAGCATTAAACTGGCTACCATACGAAGCCAGAATTCAACTTAAACTGGCATGTATTACCCACTAAGCGCTCCACTACAAAACACCAATGTACTTAGCCCAGAATATTGAGCTATCAGGGGGAAGCAGACCTTCCAGGAGTGCCGGAGAACTGTTGCTGAAACCGCCCATCTTTCAGAAGAAGAAAACGTATGACAGAGCATTCTCCGGAGCGGCCCCCAGAATTTGGAATTTACTCCCTCCAAACATTAGAAAAATTCCGAACATGGCAACCTTCAAGAGGGAAACGAAGATCTTCCTAATGAGCAAGTTCCTTCCCTAGACAAGACGGATCATCATCTGCATCGTGGCAAATAGACTGACGTAACACAGTCCTGTCATATAGGGATGCATCATGCACATAAAGACCTCAAAAGACACCAAAACTAACCAAAGACTAATGTAAAGATAAACTCATCAGTTAGCTACAAAGACTTCTTGACTGTACAGTACTACAATTAATGGATCTTTGTTGGAGTGATGTTAAACATACGAAAGGACACATCGGAACCACTGTTATACCTTTGGTACATTAAGCTGATCCTAAACGTGTTATTGTTGAAAATGTTAAGAAAGAAATGTACAGGAATGATATATATATTAATGCTGCTATACCTACTGTATTCTAAACTATTTACCTCATGTAACTGTGAAGCGCTCTGATACCCTTGGGTCACGTTCGCGCTATATAAAACTCTATAAATAAAATAAAATAAATAAAATAAAATAGTACCTGGGTAATTGAACCACTGTATAGCTAATGCATTGGTGATTGCATGAGTGCAGGGGTAATGTCTGGGGGATTAAGGAGTACATAGGTAATGCCTGGGTGGTTGCATGAGTTAAGGGGTAATATCTGGGGGATTACAAGAGTACATAGGAAGTGCCTGGGTGATTTTATAAGTTTATCGGTACTGGCTAAGTGATTGAAGAAGTACTGTGGTAGTGCCTCAGTGATTGGAGAAGTGTAAAGGGACTGCCTGGGTGATTTTATAAGTGACACTGGGCACTGGCTAAATGATTGGAGGAGTGCATAGATCCTCACAGGGTGATTGGAGGAGTGCAAGGGTAGTGCCTAGGTGATTAAACCAGTGTATAGCTAATGCATTCATGATTGCATGATTGCAGAAGTAATGTCTGGGGGATTAGAGGAATACATACGTAATGCCTGGTGATTGCATGAGTGCATAGGTAATGTCTGGGGGATTTCAGGAGTACATAGGAAGTGCCTAGGTGATTTTATAAGTGCATGGATACTGCCTTGGTGATTGGGGTAGTACTATTGTAGTGCCTGAGTGATTCAAGGAGTGCAAAAGTAGTGCCTGGGTGATTTTATAAGTGCAGAGGTAGTGGCTGGGTGATCGAAGGACTTCAGGGGTAGTGGCTGGGTGATTGAAGGAGTGCAAGGGTAGTGCCTGGGTGATTGCATGAGAACAAGGGTAGTGCCTGGATGGTTGGAGGAGTACTAGGGTAGTGCCTGGGTGATTGCATAAGTGCATAGGTAGTGCCTGAGTGATTTTATAAGTGCATTGGTACTGGCTAAGTGATTGGAAGAGTGCATAGATCCTGACAGGGTGATTGGAGCCGATGTCTCTACTGTAAGTCTCACCATATTCCTAAAAGCATACATGCATATGTCTGTACCTTTTGCTAGCAGCATCATATATAAAAGTAATATACAGATAAATATATACCTATGTTTTCTACATCTATCATCTTCAGACACATAATGCGTATCATAATACATATGCAAGTAGAGACATACCTCAGTCACAACAGCATCCACAGCCTAAAACTTCACAGACTACACTTCAAATTTCAAACAGACAGTGAAAATTATGCGGTATAATTGAAATGTACTTCCAATTTCAAGCAAACACCAAAAATTATGTGGCATATTTCAACTGTACCTCTCTAGAGACTTATAAAAAGTAGTCTAATCACTAATACCTTATCTCAACATCTTTTAAACCACACTTTTGTGCTGCATCTTCACCATTCTACTAGTAGTCACAATCTAGAGCCTACCACATAAAAAGCAACAACACATCTTTGTTATACACCATGCACCTTCAAATGTATAAGACATATGAAAATACATATACAAGTAGAGACATACTTCAGACACAAGTCCATGCACACCTTAAAACTTGGCAGACTGCACATCCAATTTGAAAGCAACACCTAAAATTATGCGGTATACTACAAATGTACATATCCACACACTAAAACAAACTACCATAATCACTAATCTATCTTCCAATATACATATATTACTATACATAATCTTTTTCAAACAACATTTAAGTACAATAAAACAAACTACAATACACATCTCTACATTTAATAATATATTTCAAACATCACAGTTCTTGAATAATTTTTTAAGTTTGAAATTAAAGCTAATACATAATACACCTCACAAATTTATAACTCACCTTCCAAATTGATTTGTAGAGTATGAAATATCAGAAACTCATAAAAGATTTTCTTATGCACACAATCAATGTAATGCACTGCTCTCAACAAGGTAAAACCAGTAATTGCAAACTTTCCCTCTCTTTCTCCACACAAATAAATATAAGTAACAAATCACATTGCTTCCTACATAATTTCAAATTGTAAAACACATTTCTATTGGTTAGACATATTAACCCTTACCAACTGACTTCTAAAAGTGCCCATACTGATTTTGGAATTTATTTGGAATCGCGATTCCACCGTGCACCAACGTGATGGAGCCGCGAATATATACAGGAGTTCAAAAATATATTACAAATAAAAATACCACTATTTTTTAAGAACCCACCACTTCTAAAGATAGTACTGACTGGGGAAATCTTACTTTAATAACATATCACTTATATATAAATTACAATTCCATATTTTAAAGCCACAGATAACATTCAACCCTTCCCCCATTCTGCCTAATGCCAGTTTCCATAGCAACAGTTCATGGAACATTGAACTGAACTGACAGGTCACAAGTTCACCATATTTTCAAGTTCAGCACACAAGCTTACAAATGCAAACAGCAGGTGTGGTTGATGTTTGCAAAATATGACCTTATCCTATCTACTTTACCTTTCAAACAATTATTACTAACCAATAAGAAACATGCTTTTTAACCCCTTGGCCGCGGCGCGAATTCCGCCGTGGCGCGGAGGGGGTGGGGGGTGAGCGCGGCGCTGCCATGCTCATGACGGAACCACGCCATCATGAGTCACGGGCGGCGTGTGCTCATGACGGCGGGGTTCCGTCACGGCCCCGCCCACTCATTAATTCGCCCACACAGGCGGGGAATTAATGCCGCGTGGACGGAGCGGCAGCCGCATGACGGAACCACGCCGTCATGAGCACACGCCGCCCGTGGCTCATGACGGCGTGGTTCCGTCATAAGCAGGCAAGGGGTTAAAGAAAGTAACATGCACCCTATTTTTGAGTGTACAATGTTCATAAACAGCCAATCAATTATCTACTTTTTTAAAAACAGCATCTTGTCCACCATTTTAGATACCTCTCATTCTACCAACTGAGTACCTCAGCTACAGACATCTTTTCATTACTTCCAGACATCCCTTCAAGATGCTTACAGTGTGGATTGTTGGGCATTTTCTGGTGCAAAAGGTATGCTGAATGCAGAGGTATTGACAAAGACCTAGCTTTACAAAATGTGGATATTAAATGGATTGCACAGAGAGGATTAAAGTGGCACCAATTGATGCCTTTGGTTAAAACCTTTTTGTATCTCCAACCCCCTGACCTCATGATTGTGCACTGTGGTGGCAATGACCTAGGCACATTGACTGGGGTAGGTCTGGAAATGCTAATGAAGGACACCTTTGCACAATTGATGTTGCTTTTCCCTCAAACTGTCTTTGTATACTCTAATATATGCCAAAGACAGAAATGGAAGTGGTCAAATCAATTCTGTCCACAGATTGAGAAAGCTAGGAAGAATGTCAATAAAGCTGTTTCTGCTTACCTCAGAGACCATAGGATGGGCTCCATCTATAACAACAATATACGTTTTGATATGGATGACATCTACAGAAGTGATGGAGTACACTTCACAGATCAAGGAAACAGAGTCTTTCTCAACAACCTTAACTGTGCATCCGCACTTACATGTAGCTCCAACAAAGTCATAATGAAAACAAGGGCTCTTCTGGGGCAACCCTGGGACATTGCAGGAGCCGGCTGTGGGAGGGGGCAGTCCCCAGGGCCATAGAGGGCTCCAGGAGGGGGCCCAGCGGCCCCCATCCCAACATTTGCATAGCCACGGGGAGGTGGTGGTCCCCGGGCCCGGGGGTCTGCAACAGACCCCCATTTTCTAATTTGTGTATGCCCCGGGGAGTTGGTGGTCCCCGGGGCAGTGTGGGGGGGCAGGAGCCCCCCCACACTTACTTTTAATTTATGTTGCCCCAGAGAGGTGGTGGTCCCCAGGGCTGTGGGGGGGGCATGCCACCCCCTTCATTTAAACATCAAAGCCCCGGGGAGGTGGCAGTCCCCAGGACTTGGAGGGGCCCGCGAGGCCCCCCGCCCAAAATGTAAAATTGCCCCGGGGAGGTGGTGGTCCCCGGGGCAGCGTGGGGGGCTGGAGCCCCCCCATGCAATTTTATTATTTTAGCCCCAGGGAGGTGGCTGTCCCCGGGGTTGCTGGGGCCCCCGCGGCCCCCCTTTCATAATTGGACATTGCCCCTGGGGGCTTATACAAAATGAAGCGCGGGAGCCCGCGCTTCAGTTTTTTTTATTTTCTCGTCTAGATTTGTGCACCTAGCGCGAATTCGGCCAATTTTTTTAAATGCTTTTTTTGGCCCTGGGGGTCCTTGTGGGACTCCCTGAGCAGGTGTTTCTACCCTGCCCCCTTTTCTTGTTTTTTGATCTTTTTTTTACTGTCTTGTGACTCGGTAAAACCGAGTCACAAGATGGCTGCCAACACTTCCTGGTTTGGAGTGTTGGCAGCCAATCAGAATGAAGCTCGTGCTCAGGAGGGTTCGCGAACCCTCCTTGGTGCTCAGATATATACATTTTTATTTTTGAATTTCTCAGCAACTACTGAACGGATTTACACCATTTAAAATAAGGGCACTTTCTGGACCAAGAGCTACCTTTTTGCCAAATTTGGTGTAATTCCATTCAGCAGTTCAAGCTGTAGCCTGTTTCAAAATTCCTACGGAAAATAACACGGGGAAAACGCGTTTTGGGACTCCCCTTTTTTCTCGACCCCCGCTTGACAAATCACCCCGAAACTTTCAAGACAGGAGCTGACCTGAGTGAAACATTAGTTTTGAAAATTTCGCGAAGATTCCTCAAACGGTGCCAAAGATATTGGCAAAAGAAACAAGGTCCTACCTATAACTACCTACTGGCGACCGCCAGTAGGTATATATATATATATATATATATATATATATATATATATATATATATATATATATATATATATATATTACCTACTGCCAGTCGCCAGTAGATAGTTATAGTTAGAACCTAGTTTACATAGGAAAATCATTTTTGACTTGCCTATAACTTTGCCATCGTTTGATCAATCTTCATGAAATTTTCAAACAAAAAGTGTCAAAGTAGGTTCTGGTTGTCATGGAAAGTTTGGGGTGATCAGTGCTGTGGGGAATGAGAAGTAGGGGCATGAAAAAAGGGTGTGTTTGTAATGTTAATTCCCGTAGGAACACGTTGTCGAACTTACAGCCTGAACCGCTGGACAGAATTCCACCAAATTTGGCAGAAAGGTAGATGTTGTTACGCAGATTGTGCTTTTTGCTATTTGGTTCAAATCCATTCAGAAGTTTTTGAGAAATTTAGGCCGAAAATTATAGATATATCTCTGGCCGCGAATATTTTATGACAGTTTGGTGATTAATCACGGATGCACGTGCCAACAGGAATGCTCCGATTGGCTGCATGCAACCTGAACAAAAAAGTTGCAGCCACCATTTTATCATCCGAGGACGGTTCCCGGGGCTGAAAATATGTGTGAAAGCCCACATAAGGGGTCAGGGTGGAGATACTCTGACCCCATGTTTGAGGAATGGGTGTATTAGTGACACAAGTTATGTGTCCAAAATTGATTTTTTTAATCATGCACGATATTCATGTCTCGGAGACATCACGAATATCGCAACATCACTGTGAACATTCGTGAAAAATATATCAAATATATATATATATTTGGACACACTTGCCGGTCACTGTCATGTATGCACTCACAAACTCACTCAGACACTTATACACCCATTCACATACCAACTCACACACTTATACATCCAGTCATGTACTGACTCAGATACTCATGCACCCACTCACATACCCATTCAGGTACTCATACACCCACTTACAGACTCACTCGGAGAGTGATGCACCCATGTACAAGCCTACTCTGAGACTCTTGCACCTACTTAGATACCCACTCCTAGACTCATGCGTACAGTCTCATACCCACTTTGAGACTCTTACACCCACTCACAGACCCACCTGGGCACTTATGCACCCACTAACAGACCCACTCAGATACTCATGCATCCACTTACAGACTCACTTTGAGAGTCATGAACCCATGTACAGACCCACTCAGAGACTCACGCACCCACTTACAGACCCTCTCACACACTTACACATGTCTTCACAGACCCACTGAGACACTCATACACCCACTCACAGATATACTGAGACACTCATACACCCATTCGCACACCCATACAGTTACTCACACACTCAGTCACAGACCCTCTCAGAGTCTTATGGACTCAGTCATTCACTCACTCATACACTCAGAAACTCACACACCTACTCACAAAGTCACTCAGATATACATGCACCCCCTCACCCACCCAGTCAAGGCTTATGCATCCACTCACAGAGCAATCCAGACACTCACCCTCCCAGTCACAGACCTACTGCATGCACCCATTCACTCACCCACTCAGAGTTATGCTCTCACTCACAAACCCATTGAGACACTCATAGACCCACTCACAGATCCACTCAGACACCAATACATTCACTCATGGACCCACTCACACACCCATACAGTCACTCACATTGCCACTCAGAAACATACGCACTCAGTCAGTTATACACTCAGAGACTCATGTACCCTCTCACAGTCGCACTCCGAGACCCATGCACCCACTGACAGAACCACTGAGACACTCACGCTGCCAGTCATAGACCCACTGAGAGACTCATGCACTCACTCACAGACCCCCTCAGACACCCACTTAGACACTCATGTATCCACTCACAGATCCAGTCAGACAGTCATATACTTACTTACAAATGCACAAAGGCACTCTTGCACCTACTCACAGATTGAGTGAGAGACTTACGCAACCAATCACAGCCACATTGTAACACTGATGCACCCACTCATAGATGTACTGAGGCAGACACGCATTTCATTACAGAAGTATTGAAAAACTGATGCACCGTCTCCCAGATCCCCTCAAATACTTATACAGTGAATGAGAGACTTAGTGATACAGGGATGCATGCAGTCATAGAATGTGTGTATATATATATATATGTTTTACACTTTGTACAAACCACGCGCTCTTAGCGACTACCGACGGCACAGCAATGACATGGGTAGGCGCAAATATAATTTTTTTTGTAAAGGTGGTTTTCTCCTAAATTGATCACAGAAAGAAAAGTTAAATCAATATCTGACTAAATATTCAGACATAAACTTTATTTAAAAAATGTCTTTAAGTGTATTTTTCAGTATGTGAAATACATTTACTGATCACAGATTCTTCACAGTAAATGCGATAATGTTGTGCCGACTCAAAAAAATCTTACAAATGAAAAGGAAAAGCAAGATGATTTCATTGTTTTACATGTTTTAATACTAGACATTAGCAGAGCATTTTCCAAAGATGATCAGTGTGCCCTAGCCTGGCATTGCCACTAAGTAATTTGATTTTATTAGCAGTGTGTTTCAGTTTTGTCACTTCTAAGTAGGGGAGTATTTCTACCTCAAATCATGGTTTTGGATGTTTGGTGGATGTTTTCCACCTCTTATGAAGTCCTTGCATTGGAATACATGAAGGACTCATTTACATCTCTCAAGTACACTGAATCGAAACACTTTACGTTCTTTATCTCGTAGCTGCATTGCGCCTGCGGAAGGCTTTTTTTAAAAACATTTTTTAGTTTGGACTCAAAAGGCAAATTAAACCTATTGGATTTGCAAGTGATTGTTTTTTGTAAAGCATGTCTTCTGTGTCTGAAAATGAAAGCTACTGTAGCGCCCAGCACACTGTCACCAACAGGTTTCGCTCAGGAAATAATTTAAGCTGGAAGTGCCTGATAGGGCTTTGTGACATCCCTAGAAGCTTGTGAAATATTATTACAGGCTACTAGTAACTTTTCATATTATAAATTGTTCTGATATCAGAGCTTTCAAGTAATAAGAATAGGGTAAGCCACATGTTATAGGAAGACATACTTTGATAAGAAATCCGAATGCACAATACTCAGACTCATGTTTTATTTTCAAGCACTAGGTTACACTGCCAGCGGTCAGAAAAAGTAATATGATTGACTAAAGTGATTGTTATCTTTTATGTACAGTAATCGATGATTTAAATGATAACTTGTCATTAAAATAAGTGCTTACTATGACATGGTCTCCATATCACTATATCCAATATAGGCTAAACCGAACATGTAACCAAGCCCACATTTAGCTAATTTACCAACTAATGAACAGTACAATGTTTTTAATCTCTAAATGTGATTGAGTGAATGTGTGCATGTCCCGGCTGCTATCACTCAGGCAAAGACTGCACATTTAGGTGTGCTGAAAAGCAATTGTGATGGACTGAGATTACCAAAGTTAGTAGATTTATCAAGTGTGTGTGGCTCAGAATAAACCACTAAAATCTGTTTTACTGATGATTACATCACTACATAGTTACCTAGTTTTTACAAATGTTATGTTAAGTGTACTTATAAAGCGCAGCGTCTCACTCCCAGAGGAGTATCCTGGCACTTATGCTACAGTCTTTGAGAATGGTAACAGATGGATCTTAAAATAACCAGGTTTTCAAGATTTTCTTAAACAATACAAGATTCTGGCATGAACGAATTTGAAGTGGTAGCCTGTTCCAATGATGAGGGGCTAGGTAGGAAAATGAACGACCGCCATTCCACGTTGTACTGCTATACCGTGGGTTTAACAATGCCTTATCCAAAGACCTCAGGTTTCCACTTGGGTGGTACTGCTAGAGTCTCTTACAGAGGTAGACAGTACCATTCCATAATAGTGCTCTATGCATGTGGCAAGGGAGTTTGAACAAACTGTGCTTTTTGACAGGTTACCAATTGTAGGAGAGTAGGATCTGCTTCTTATGGTTACCCCCACTTTTTGCTGATGTCTCCCTGTTTTTGACTAGTCTGACTGGGATCCTGCCAATCAGGACCCCAGTCTATCTAATTTCTCCCTAAATTGGTTATGTATGTACTTTAGGTACACTCCCGATTTGATACTGGGGTACCCTTATAAGTCCCTAGTATATGGTACACCATGTACCCAGGGCATAGGTACCCCAGAGGCCTCCCATGGGCCAAAGCATGTATTATGCCACCTATGAGAGGCCATTCAAAATGACACCACAGGTTCACTATATCTATCTAAATCACTACACTTAAAAACCTATCAGTCACCCCTATGGCAGGCCTTATCAATCCTGAAGGCAGGATGCTGGATTTTACGTGAGAGGGTGCCCCTGCATGAGCAGAGCCCCTCTGCAGCCTCCGGAGACCATTCCCCGGGGTTGTCAGTGATGCAGCCAGACATATAGGCTAAGTGGCATTATAACCTTGCGGTAAATGCTAACTTTAAAACGGCTGCTTAGAAACATGTCGTGTTTGGTGTCAAACACCTTGGAATCATACCTCCACACCAGTAACTGGTATGGGAGGTATGATTCCTCCCTTCTAGAACCACTACTGTGGGTCACCGGTCTACCCGGTACCAGCTTTCACGACCTGGGCAGCACAAAATGGATGCTGCCAGCCACAGACACGATTCTGCTCTCCTGCTGCTGAGCCAAGCTCGAGCAGAGGAAGGCATGACAATAGGCATCCTGTCACAGGGAGGTGTGACCACCTCCCAGACAGGATTTAGTGTATTGGGGCTGGGTGGGTGCACTCTGAGAGTGCCAGAAAGTCTGCACTGGGGGCACATTTGGTGTCCCTGTCCATAGTCCAGCCAGAACCAGTTCTGGGAGCCGTTGGCTCCTGCTCTGGCGTGAGACTGAACAATGGACATGGGTGTAGCCACCCCTCTGTCCTGCCCCTCCCCTAGGAGGGTCCCCAGAGTCCATCCAACCCCTTCCCATGGGTATAAAGTGGGATACCTGATTCCAGGACTTTAGAATATACCTGGACAAGACTCTGCAAAGAAACCAAGTACTTTGACGGTCTACACTTCGCTGGACGACAGAAGAATATCCCTTTGAGTAAAGGAGTTACTCCCCTGCAGCAGCAGGCACCTAAGCGCATCTGACTGGCTTGCATCTCCAGAGCTTCTGCGGACTACGAAGATTTCTGCAACACAGGCGGTGGGTTCCCAAAGGTCCCTGAGGTAGATCTGACCTCTCAGCGATTCTGAGACCAGTATCCCTCGTGGGGGCTGTGCAACCCGTACCCCTGTGCACCGTGTCTATTTGCAAGTGCATATGCTTGTTGACGATCCCTGAGCTTGTGCATTGGACTACGTGTAGTCCCAACTCCGAGCGAAATTTGCACCAAAGGTATCCGGCCTCCACTCCACGAGTGCTCTGTGGGCTGGTGCTTTGTGTAAATTCGCTCGAGGTCTCCTTGCGATCCCTGGTCCGTTGGCCTGTGAGTCCTGGCGAGGGACATCTCATTTGTTCTTGGGCTTTTCTGGTTGCTCCAGACGTGCCCTGACTCCCCATTGCTTGGAGAGTCTCCTGGACCTTGCTGGTCCACACTGTAACCTTTTTCCTCTGTCCGCGTTGGTTGCATTTGCCAAGGCTTGTTTGTGCTCCAGCCGGACACTGACCCCTCAGCACTCGACATCCTTTGTGGGACAGCTCACCTCCGGACTTTGGTCATCGCAGACATCTCCTGGTCCCCGTGGCTGCAGAGTCAAGCATCCTTACTTCTCACCTGAAGCACCCGACATCGGTGGGTATTCGACTACCGAGCCCCTGGTCACCTGAAGTGACCCAGACTCTGTCCCCTCTGCTTTCAGGTTCTTCTTTCCTCGAATCCAGGCTTGGATTCCACCGGACACTCTTCGCCTTCCTGGCAGCAGTACTTCTTCACAGCCCTCCATTGAAAACGACGGAGGTTCCCGACACCACTTGACCCCTATGCACCCGGCTCCTCTGGGATAGGTAACACGGGTACCTCGGTACTCACTGGTGTGTTGGCTCTAGAACCTCTTCTTTTCCCAAGGGTTTGCTTGAAGTCCACGTAGAAGTGTCCTTAACTTGTAACTTTCCAACCGCGACTTTCCGATAGAGTTGCACGGAGCACGCGGTCGTGTTTCCTCACTGCACCCGTCCTCCGTGGGCACCCTGTGTCACTGCCTTGGGTGGTTCCTTGGGGTCCCAGCGATTCTACGTGCTCTACGCACTGTGTCTTGTCAAGTCGTGATTGTTATACCATTTGTTTAGTATATGGTTCGGTCTCCCCCTGGAGTCCGCTGTGTATTGTGCTACTTACAACTGTTCTATTGATTCTATATTGTGTGCTTTATGTTCTAATCTCGTGTAGAGATTAGTAGAGAGTGTTATGTTAATAAATACATATTTTTATATCACTACTGTGTGGTTCTCCTTTTATTTAGTCATTCAGGAGGTGATACTCTGGTAAAACAAGCTGCTTTACATTCCTTCAAGGTTAAGCCTGAAGGCTGCTCTCCACAGCTACCACTAGGATAGCTTTCTAAAGGTTATCTTTGACCTCATACATCATAAGGGTCATGTGGACTGATACAAGGTGCCCACTTTAATTAGTGGACAGCATATACCAAGCCACCTTCTCACATTGGTGTGCAGCGGTTGGGATTCAAGCTTGCTATTGTTTTACTAGATAAATCTCATTGAGTGATTAACTGAAAACCACTAAGTACTGGGTACATATAATCAAGATTAGAATAAGTAAGTTCTACTGAACTTGGAGTTGGGTAAGTCAAGGGTCCAGCACACCCTTTCACCAACTCAAGAGAGTTTAGTCTCCACTAGGTTAGGTAGGTGCCTACACCACATAACACTAGTATGTCTTCTAGAGGAGAAACCAGTGGCTCGCTGCTAACTAGGTACAATGGCCTCTCATTCCAAGAATTGAAAGCCATGTGTATGTCTAGGAAGCTGAGGACAGGGAGAAGTGCAAACACCCAACGTCTGATTGAGATGTTACTCCTAGATGACCTTAGGAAGACCCCAGGGTCTGATGAGGCAGATAGAGAGGGTGGGACAGGGAATGAGGAAAGGCCAGGAAGTGAAACCTTCTTTGATCTGGACTCAAACCCTGGCCAGGAGGATCAGAATGATTCTAACCTGGAAAACACAGAACTTCCTTTAGGTGGGGGAGAAGGCCCCAGTGGCCCTCTCTTTACTCCACCAGGAAGAGTACAGAGTTTGCCTAGGAGATCCAGAACTCCCTCTGTGGAGTCTAATCACTCAGGAACTTCTGTAGGGACTTCCATATCAAATAAGAGGGAATCCTCTTATGATAGACAGTGCCAACTTCTGGAGCTTGAGAAAATCATGCTTAGGCTCAAGAAGGAGCAGTTGGCCCTAGACAGGGAATCCCTAGCGCTCCAGAGAGCTACAAAGAGATTGGGACTAGAGTCCCATGGTGGCAGCAACAGTGTTCCTAGAAGTAGGGAGTATACTCATGAACATAGGAACCTGAACAAGATAGTCCCTCCCTACCACAGTGGGGATGACATCCACAAATGGATAACTGCACTGGAAAGGGACTGTAAGGTACAGAGGGTCCCTCAAGAGCAGTGGGCAACTATCTTGTGGCTCTCCTTTGCTGACAAAGGTAGAGATAAGCTCCTCACTGTTAGAGAAGAGGATGCTGACAATTACTCAGTCTTGAAGAGTGCTCTCATAGATGGGTTTGGCTTAATCACTGAGCAATACAGGATTAAGCTCAGAGACACCCAGAAGACACAGACTCAGGACTGGGTAGACTTTGTAGATTGTGCTACTAACGCTCTGGAAGGCTGGTTACTTGGCAGTAAAGTGAATGATTTTAAAGGATTGTACAATTTAATTATGAGGGAGCAGATCCTTAATAATTGCCAAAATCAGTTGTTGCATCAGTACCTGGTTGACTCTGATCTGACCTCTCCCCAAGAATTGGGAAAGAAGGCAGACAAATGGGTCAGAACCAGGGTGAAGCAGAAAGCTCAGAACAAAGGTGGTGACTCTAAGAAGTCAGATGCTAAGACCACAGATAAGGGTGGGGAGAAGGGTAAAGACCAGAAGTCTTCACAAGCGCCCCAAAAACCTGCATCTGGGGGGGAGTCACAATCAAACACGAGTAAAGGCAAAAAGAAACCTTGGTGTCATATCTGTAAAGAGAAGACCCATTGGACAAAAGATGCCAATTGTCCAAGGGCCAAGGATTCTCCTCCTACCACCACTGCCCCTAAGGCAACTGTTCCCCCTAGCTCAGTTTCAAGTGGTGGTACACAGAACAAGGGTATAGTAGGGTTAACATTGGGATCTGAGATGGATTCTGGCCTAGTCAGGATTCCAACTCAGGCTGTGTTAGTCTGTGATGGAGGCATGGATATTGCCTCCTTATTTGTAAGTCCCAGTAACCTGGGCAAATACAGACAACAGCCTTTAATCAATGGTAAGGAGGCCATGGCATACAGGGACACAGGTGCAAGTGTCACCATGGTGACAAAATAACTTGTGGGCCCTGACCAGATCATACTTGGTGAGATGTACTAAGTGACCAATGCAAGCAATGTCAGGACAGACCATTCCTTGGCAGTTGTGAATTTCACCTGGGGAGGGGTAACTGGCCCTAAGAAGGTTGTGGTAAGTGCAGACCTCCCTGTAGAATGCTTATTGGGCAATGATTTGGAAACTTCAGCTTGGGCTGAAGTGGAACTCAGGACACATGCAGAAATGCTGGGCATCCCTGCAGATGTGTTTGCCATGACTAGGTCACAGGCAAAAATGTCTTCCACTGAGCAGGCCCAGGATCCTTGAATAATGGACCAGGTGCCTTCCAAGAGAAGGAGCAGGAAGGGTAAGGCAGTGTCTTCCCCCCTGCCTCAGAGTGAGGATCAGTCTTTTGAGGGAGCTGATCTTAGTCCTGAAGAAGGAACTGTCTCAGAGGACCTTGACCCTGACCAGGTTGAGTTCTTGGGGACAGGGGGCCCTTCCAGGGCAGATCTGAGCCAGGAGCAGCTGAACTGCCTCTCTCTTGAACCTCTCAGACAGCAAGCTGCTGCTGAGGCTGCTGGGAGTGCCAGTGGGTCCCACAGGATCTACTGGGATGATGGACTCCTATACTCAGAGGGTAGAGACCCCAAGCCTGGTGCTACCAGGAGGTTGGTTATACCTCTGAAGTTTAGGGAGCTTCCTATTAACACTGGCACATGATATCCCATTAGCAGGACACTTAGGCCAAAGCAAGACCTGGGACAGAATTGTCCCTCACTTTCACTGGCCTCACATGTCAGAAGACACAAAGGAGTTTTGTCGCTCCTGTATCACTTGCCAAGCCAGTGGTAAGGCAGGTGGTACTACAAAGGCCCCCCTGATACCACTACCTGTGGTGGGGGTTCCCTTTGAGAGGGTTGGGATTGACATTGTTGGTCCCATGGATCCTCCAACTGCATCTGGACA
The DNA here is from genome assembly GCA_963921515.1 of Calotriton arnoldi. Classification (NCBI taxonomy): domain Eukaryota; kingdom Metazoa; phylum Chordata; class Amphibia; order Caudata; family Salamandridae; genus Calotriton; species Calotriton arnoldi. The sequence goes on from CAWUFW010001071.1 coordinate 1,823,801, forward strand.
CAGATTCATACTAGTGGTGGTGGACCATGCTACTAGGTATCCAGAAGCAATACCCCTTAGGACCACAACAGCTCCTGCTGTGGCAAGGGCCCTCCTGGGAATCTTTTCCAGGGTGGGTTTCCCTAAGGAGGTGGTATCAGATAGAGATGCAAACTTTATGTCTGGTTCCTGACTGCTATGTGGAAGGAGTGTGGAGGGAACTACAAATTCACCACACCCTATCATCCACAATGCAATGGTTTAGTTGAAAGATTCACCAAAACCCTAAAGGGCATGATAAAAGGTCTCCCTGACAAGCTCAGGCATAGATGGGATATCCTTTTGCCCTGCCTTCTTTTTGCCTACAGAGAGGTTCCTCAGAAGGGGGTTGGCTACAGCCCTTTTGAACTTCTGTTTGGACACCCAGTTAGGGGTCCCTTATGTTTGGTTAAGGAGGGATGGGAGTTACCTCTCAAACCACCTAAACAGGACATAGTGTACTATGTACTTGGTCTCCGCTCCAGGATGGCTGAGTACATGAAGAAGGCATCCAAAAACCTTGAGGCAGCCAGGAATTGCAAAAGGCCTGGCATGACCAAAAGGCTGCTTTGACTGTGTATCAGCCAGGACAGAAGGTATGGGTGTTGGAGCCTGTGGCCCCAGCAGCTCTCCAAGACAAGTGGAGTGGGCCCCATACTATTCTTGAGCAAAAGGGAGAGGTTACCTACCTGGTGGACCTTGGAACTCCCAGGAGCCCCCACAGGGTGCTTCATGTGAATAGGCTGAAGCCATATGTGGACAGGGCAGACATGGGCTTGCTCATGGCTACTGATGAGGGACAGGAGGAAGAGAGTGATCCACTCCCTGACCTCCTCTCACAGAACCCTGATGATGGTTCAGTAGATGGAGTAGCCTTGGCAGGCAGCCTCACTGAACAGCAACAGACTGATTGCAGGAAGGTCCTCAATCAGTACAGACATATGTTTTCACTGACTCCAAGTCAGACTACCTGGTGTACACATGAGGTGGACACAGGTGACAGTCTGCCTGTTAAAAATAAGATTTACAGGAAACCTGACCATGTCAGGGACTGTATCAGGACTGAAGTCCAGAAAATGTTGGAACTGGGAGTGATTGAGCCCTCAGATAGCCATTAGGCTAGTCCAGTAGTCTTGGTACCAAAACCTCACACCCAGGGTGGTAAGAGAGAGATGAGGTTCTGTGTTGACTACAGGGGACTCAATGCAGTCACTAGGACTGATGCTCACCCTATTCCAAGGGCAGATGAGCTGATTGATACTTTGGCCTCAGCCAAGTTCTTAAGCACATTTGACCTGACAGCTGGTTACTGCCAAATCAGATTAGCTGAGGAAGCAAAACCAAAAACAGCATTTTCAACCACTAGTGGGCATTACCAATTTGTGGTGATGCCTTTTGGCTTGAAGAATGCACCTGCCACTTTTCAAAGGTTGGTGAATAAAGTCCTTACAGGTCTGGAAGCCTATAGTGCAGCCTATCTAGATGATATTGCTGGGAAACATCCTAAACAACGAAATTGGAACAACGACTTACCTTAACAACGAAGTCAGTACCACGACGAATCTCGAACAACGAAGTCCTAAACCACGACTTTCAACAACAACGAAGATGTATTGCATCGAGGACTACGCCACTTTTTGTGGGGTTGGATTTATGTGCCCCGGGGAAGGGATGACACTGGAGTTCCCACGAGGCATGGCACAGGTCACGTGGGTGTTGAGCACTAGACCGCAACACCACACTTTTGACCGCCCCACACTCCTCACCTTTATTAGGATTCGACAGTGTTGGAGTGTTACATCACTCATCTCCGCCCCCTCATCACTCTGAACTGCACAGCAGTGCAACTCAAAAGGCATGTCATTACTCTATGGTAAATCTCTGAGTAATGCTTCGAGGGGTTCTACTTATGATGATGAAAGTGATGTCGTGATATTCATCATATGTAGGAAACAGTTGTGTTAGCTGGAGGGTCATCGTGAGTTCGTTTTATCCCCCATTACAAACAAGTAGAAGGAAAGAAGGAGAGAGAGGTTGAGTATAAATGAGACGAAAGGAAACCGTGAGGGCAGAAGAGGTTGAGAAGGGGGTGTAGAGAGAACAAGGAGGTGAGTCGTAGGGACAGGAGAATGTGAACAGACGGAATCGTTTTAAGGCATGTGCAAAATGGGCATTTGCGCAATGCCGTCCCCCTTTAAAAATGAGAAAGTCAGATTATTAAATGACATTATTTATGGCCTCTTTCCTTAGTGTCTCGGACAGAAGCACATAACCCAAAGGCATGATACCATCACATGGTTGTGAGATCAAGGGGAGGCCTCAAAAGGCATGTCATTACTCTATGGCACTGGCACAATGATTGCCTACTCACCTTTTTTTCCGGCACCCACTCCTCTTCGTCAACGAAACCGTATTGCTGCAATCAGGATGGCGGGCAACGAGGATTTCTCTCCGCCCCCACCCACTCGGATTCGGCAGTGTTGCCTCCTGGCTGGCGGACTCTAAGGAGTGTGGGGAAGCAGTTACATTATTTTTCTGATTAAATTGTCAAAAACATGATTAATTAAAAGTACATAGTGGCGTAATTTGGTAAAGAGAAATGTAAAGAATTTTCGTGCTTCAGGAAGTCATTGTTTAAAAAGTTGTAGTTTAACAATGCTCGTTGTTTAGCCTTCGTGGTTAGGGCAGTCGTGGTTTAGGGAGTAGTTGTTTAGTCATACAACCGATATTGCTGTCTTTAGCTCCACCTTTAGCTTCACCTGGTCCACCTGAGAAAGGTTTTGGAGGCCCTGCAAAAAGCAGGCCTTACTATCAAGGCCACCAAGTGCCAGATAGGGCAGAGTAAGGTTGTGTACCTGGGCCACCTTGTGGGTGGAGGCCAGGTTCAACCATTGCAGAGCAACATCCAGACCATCATGGACTGGGTTGCTCCAACTTCCCAGACTCAGGTCAGACCTTTTTTTTGCCTGACTGGGTACTACAGGAGGTTTGTCAAAGGATATGGATCCATAGTGACCCCTTTAAAGGACTTAACTTCCAAAAGAATGCCTAAGAAAGTTCAGTGGACAGTTAGCTGTCAAAAGGCATTTGATGACCTGAAGCAGGCCATGTGCACTACTCCCATTCTGCAAAGTCCTGATTATTCCAAACAATTCATTGTTCAAACTGATGCATCTGAATTGGGGGTAGGCGCTGTGTTATCACAATTGAATGAAGAGGGTCAGGATCAGCCAGTAGCTTTCATAAGCAGAAGCTTGACTCCCAGAGAGAAACGTTGGTCAGCTATTGAGAGGGAAGCATTTGCTGTGGTTTGGGCTCTGAAGAAGCTGAGGCCATACTTGTTTGGCACTCACTTCATTGTTCAGACAGACCATAAGCCCCTCTTATGGCTAAAACAGATGAAGGGTGAAACATTTGAGGTGGTCCATTTCCCTACAGGGGATGGACTATACAGTGGAACATAGACCTGGGAGTAACCATGCCAATGCAGATGGACTCTCCAGATATTTCCACTTAGAACATGAAGACTCAAATGGTCAAGGTTAGTTTAATGTCCTTACGTTTGGGGGGGGGTTGTGTAGGAGAGTAGGATCTGCTTCTTATGGTTACCCCCACTTTTTGCTGATGTCTCCCTGTTTTTGACTAGTCTGACTGGGATCCTGCTAATCAGGACCCCAGTCTATCTGCTTTCTCCCTAAATTGGTTATGTATGTACTTTAGGTACACTCCAGATTGGATACTGGGGTACCCTTATAAGTCCCTAGTATATGGTACACCATGTACCCAGGGCATAGGTACCCCAGAGGCCTCCCATGGGCCGAAGCATGTATTATGCCCCCTATGAGAGGCCATTCAAAATGACACCACAGGTTCACTATATCTATCTAAATCACTACACTTAAAAACCTATCAGTCACCCCTATGGCAGGCCTTATCAATCCTGAAGGCAGGGTGCTGGATTTTACGTGAGAGGGTACCCCTGCATGAGCAGAGCCCCTCTACAGCCTCTGGAGACCATTCCCCAGGGTTGTTAGTGATGCAGCCAGACATATAGGTTAAGTGGCATTATAACCTCGCGGTAAATTGTAACTTTAAAACGGCTGCTTAGAAACATGTCGTGTTTGGTGTAAACACCTTGGAATCATACCTCCACACCAGTAACTGGTGTGGGAGGTATGATTCCTCCCTTCTAGAACCACTACTGTGGGTCACCGGCGTACCCGGTACCAGCTTTCACGACCTGGGCAGCACAAAATGGATGCTGCCAGCCACAGACACGATTCTGCTCTCCTGCTGCTGAGCCAAGCTCGAGCAGAGGAAGGCATGACAATAGGCATCCTGTCACAGGGAGGTGTGACCACCTTCCAGACAGGATTTAGTGTATTGGGGCTGGGTGGGTACACTCTGAGAGTGCCAGAAAGTCTGCACTGGGGGCACATTTGGTGTCCCTGTGCATAGTCCAGCCAGAACCAGTTCTGGGAGCCATTAGCTCCTGCTCTGGCACGAAACTGGACAAAGGACATGGGTGTAGCCATCCCTCTGTCCTGCCCCTCCCCTAGGAGGGTCCCCAGAGTCCGTCCAACCCCTTCCCATGGGTATAAAGTGGGATACCTGATTCCAGGACTATAGATTATACCTGGACAAGACTCTGCAAAGAAACCAAGTACTTCGATGGTCTACACTTCGCTGGATGACAGAAGAATCTCCCTTGGAGTAAAGGAGTTACTCCCCTGCAGCAGCAGGCACCTAAGCGCATCTGACTGGCTTGCATCTCAGGAGCTCCTGTAGACTCCAAAGATTTCGGCAACACAGGAGGTGTGTTCCCAAAGGTCCCCGAGGTAGATCTGACCTCTCAGGGATTCTGAGACCAGTATCCCTTGTGGGGGCCGTGCAACCCGTACCCCTGTGCACCGCGTCTATTTGCAAGTGCATATGCTTGTTGGCAATCCCTGAGCTTGTGCATTGGACTACGTGTAGTCCCAACTCCGAGCAACATTTGCACCAAAGATGTCCAGCCTCCACTCCACGAGTGCTCTGTGGGCTGGTGCTTTGTAAATTCGCTCGAGGTCTCCTCGCGATCCCTGGTCCGTTGGCCTGTGGGTCCTGGCAAGGGTCATCTCATTTGTTCTTGGGCTTCCCTGGTTGCTCCAGACATGCCCTGACTCCCCATTGCTTGGAGAGTCTCCTGGACCTTGCTGGTCCACACGGTAACCTGTTTCCTCTTCCCGCGTGGGTTGCATTTGCCAAGGCTTGTTGGTGCTCCATCCAGACACTGACCCCTCAGCACTCGACATGCTTTGTGGGACAGCTCACCTCCGGACTTTGGTCATCGCAGATGTCTCCTGGTCCCCGTGGCTGCAGAGTCAAGCATCCTTACTTCTCACCTGAAGCACCCGACATCGGTGGGCATTCGACTACTGAGCCCCTGGTCACCTGAAGTGACCCAGACTCTGTCCCCTCTGCTTTCAGGTCACTCTTTCCTCGAATCCAGGCTTGGATTCCACCGGACACCCTTCGCCTTCCTGACAGCAGTACTTCTCCGCAGCCCTCCATTGAAAACGACGGAGGTTCCCGACACCACTTTACCCCTATGCACCCGGCTCCTCTGGGATAGGTAACATGGGTACCTCGGTACTCACTGGTGTGTTGGCTCTATAACCTCTTATGTTCCAAAGGGTTTGCTTGAAGTCCACGTAGAAGTGTCCTTAACTTGTAACTTTCCAACCACGACTTTCCCATAGAGTTGCACGGAGCACGCGGTCGTGTTTCCTCACTGCACCCGTCCTCCGTGGGTGCCCTGTGTCACTGCCTTGGGTGGTTCCTTGGGGTCCCAGCGATTCTACGTGCTCTAGGCACTGTGTCTAGTCAAATCGTGATTGTTATACCATTTTTTTAGTATATGGTTCGGTCTCCCCCTGGAGCCCGCTGTGTATTGTGCTACTTACAACTGTTCTATTGATTCTATATTGTGTGCTTTATGTTCTAATCTTGTGTAGAGATTAGTAGAGAGTGTTATATTAATAAATACATATTTTTATATCACTACTGTGTGGTTCTCCTTTCATTTAGTCATTCAGGAGGTCATACTCTGGTAAAACAAGCTGCTTTACATTCCTTCAAGATTAAGCCTGAAGGCTGCTCTCCACAGCTACCACCAGGATAGCTTTCTAAAGGTTATCTTTGACCTCATACATCATAAGGGTCGTGTGGACTGGTACAAGGTGCCCACTTTAATTAGTGGACAGCATATGCCAAGCCACCTTCTCACACCAATGACCAATGCAAGGCTCTTAAGGTGGGTTCAGAAAGGGAGCCGGGGGGAGTTTACAAACCAAACGGGCTTCTGTGTTTTGTACCACCTGTAATTTATACAGGAGGGTCTCTCTACCAGAAGTGTGTTTCTGTAGTCCCAGAGACTTGTTATGAGGGCCTAACCATAATTTTCCTATAAAAAAGGGGAAGCCACAGGAACAATCTCCTGAGCAATCATAGGGTACCAAAACAGGAGCCACAGATGGAGTTCACTTGCTCACTCATAGAAAGCTTGTTCATCCAACAACAAGTCCAGATTTTGTATTACTTTCTTGGGACAAGGGGCATTGCCAGGCTCCTCTGGCAACCACTCCTCTGGCCACAATTCCTGTACCTGACAAGCAAAATTATTCCCATCTTCCCACCATTGAGTTGTAACAGCTCTGATTCATCCAGGAAGCCAGTTTCCTCATACAGTTAGTTAATCTGGCTTTAGTGGCTTCTAGGTACTGTCCTATCAGAATCACCAGTTGAGTATCATCTGCATAGAACAGGATTTCAAACCTGCAGTATTTCAGAATCTCAGCTAGCAGGGCCACATATATATTAAATAGTGTGCGGTTCAGGGCAGACCCTTTAGGAACCCCCAGTTATTAATACCTGTTATGTATTTAAATGTCTATATGGAAACAGAGGGCCTGATTACGATGTCGGTCGGAAAGGCTCTGAGCGGCATTCGGATTTTCCTAAACCGTGTCGAAACCTATGTTTCCGACCAAGTCAGAAACATTTACGACCGAACCGATTATGATGGAAAGGTAACTGTTCGGTCATTCCGACTCGGTTCCGACCGGCATTCAGAAACTCCAAGTCGGTCGGAGCCGATTCTTACAGCTCAATGGACAGCGTTTGCGGCAGACCGATTACGATGTGGGTTCCGAAAGCCTTTCCGACTCGGTCTGTCGACACGAAAAGGCTCAGAAACTGACTTTGGGGGCCCCTAGCAGGCCCCCCTTCATCCAGAGGTCTCTGTTTGGGGTCCATGGAGGTACCCAAGGGACCCCCCTGTAGAACCATGCACAGTGTGACATGCACCATAGGTGCCCGCCACAGGGTGCAAGGTTTCCCAAAACCAACCCTTTTTTCAATGGGAGCCTGTGCTGTCGGTCGGAACATAGGCTCCCATTGAAGTCAATGGGAGACTTTCCGAACAGTGTTCGGAAGCATCATAATAGGTCGGTCGGAACCTCCGACCGCCAGTCGGTTGGAACCGTTTCCGACAAGGAGTCAGTTGGAAAGCTTTCCGACCGACATCGTAATCAGGCTCAGAGTGCGTTCGATCTTGATCCCTGAACCAAGCTAATGCTTCCGCATTCACTCCTATATCATATAGTCTCTGAATGAGGCTATATGAAGGCAGCCTACAGGTCTATTAATACCATCATTGCTGGTATGCATTCATTCAACATGATCCTAATAGAATCAGTGACCCCCCATAAGTGCTGTATCCGTACTGTGCCCTGTTCTGAATCCTGACTGTGATTGTCCTCTAGGTATTTTGTAAGTTGTTTATTTATTAGCTTCTCTAAAACCTTGGCAAGAAAAGGAAGGAGTGAACTAGGACAATAATTTGCATTGGTGATCGGTCTGCATTCGATTTTTTCAGAATGGGAGAAAAAAATGTCTACTTCCAGGCCTTTGGCATCTTGACCAAATCTAATGACAAGTTGAACAATTCTGTAATATGCAAAATTAACAATGCAGACAAGGAGGTAAGTATGTGCCCAGGACAAGGATCTTCAGGAGAACCAGACTTTACCTTTGTCAGCGTCTCTAGCACCTCTTCCTGAGTGACCATATCAAACATTCCCATACGGCCAGGGACATTTGAAGGCGGTAGATTATAGTTTACCGTCTTTTCAGTAAACATTACTTGAGAAGGAAACTCTATTTATTTTACAAATGTTCTCTTCAAAATAGCTGGCAAGCGCCTCACATAAGTCTAGAGGGGCAGGGATTCCCAGCCTACAGGCCTCCGGCTTAATTAATTAATTCAAAACTTTAAATAATTTCCTAGTTGAATTGCCTGATTGGTTAATTCTCTGAATAATAAAGCTTCTATGAGCCTTCCTTAGCTGCCAGTGATAACTTATAGGAGCTATGTTATATGTTCCTCTGACCTGGGAGGTTTTAGTCCTGCACCATCTCCTTTCCAGTTTTTGCAGATCACTTGTTCTTGTCTAAGCTCCTCATTGTACCAGGCAGCTTGTTTTTTTTTTAATCTGCCTAGTCTTGGAGCCTGTGAGAGGAATGAGCCGGTCAAAGGCCTTAATAAGTGAGTCATGATAACTTGAGACTGATTTATTGATGATATCAATCATTTGTATATCTGGAAATTGGAGACAGGTCTATGAATTCTTCAAATGTATCTTCCTCCATGGTTGGGCGGAACGTGTTACCTCTGATCTTTGATGGTCAAAGGTCTGAGTCAATAATAGTTCAAAACCAATTTAGTAGCTATCATTCCATATTAGTGGCTTGAGGCTCTCAACTTTCAAATGCATGGAGTCGGTAAAAAATAAATCTAGAGTATTGCCCGCTATGCCCGCTTAGGTTTCTTCATTCAATATTTGCATAATTTGCTAAATAAAATAAACACATTTATTGCCAAGCTTTTATACATTGCAATATTCCTAGTACAACATTGATTTGTAAAGTTAGATTTGGATTACTATGGTTGGCACATTATTTTGGCCTGATTTAGAGTTTGACAGAGATGGTACTCCATCACAACCATGACAAACTACTCTCAGGATCCCGATGACGAATCCCGGACTGAGCTACAGTATTTCCCCCCCGAGACATTTACCGGCATACTGTCACCCCGTATACAGGCTGGCGTGGAGCCCTTTAACAGAACCCTTCCCGAGGATCTCCAAGGGACGGGGCCGATGACGCTTCCCTCAGCAGTCCTATCGGACAAGACGCAGGACGCAACAAGAGGAGAGGCATCAGTGACGGACGGGGAAGCGAGTTTTCCAGCAGGAGAGAATCCAGAGACGTGGAAGCCGAAGGAATCGGAGGAGCCGAAGCGAGAGCTGACTGAAGGTGCTGTCCCTGACGCGGACATCAAGCCAGGAGGCCAACGAGACCGCTCCTCGCCCCGCCACTCTCCCGGAGGAGGGTGGCTCCACAAGGTACGGGCGAAACTCCAGGGGTTCTCAGGGCATGGGCAGGGGAGGGAATCCATGTAAAGGGAAGACACGCTAAGAATCACACAGTGCCGGGTTTTAGGTGTATCTTCCCTCACACCCTTTCCCCCTGCCAAGAAGCGTCACCCATCCGTAGGACTGACCCCATGTTGTTTTTTTCTTATGGTTTCCCCTTTCGGTTCTGAGCCTTTGGGACGACGGCAGAAGCAAGACAACTGCGTCTTCACTCCCTCCTTCTAACGGAACTCTTGGTGAAGACGGGAGAAGCCCCAACCAGGAGGATCAGCGTCACATTGGACCGTGTTTTTCTTTATGCAACCAAAATAAAGAACCTACCTACAGCCTATCCCTACGGGTCTCTACCTCCTTGTGTGCCTGAATTAAGTGGCTTCGATCCCTTCATATGACATACTCTCTCTGCCAAACTTAACATGCATCTACCTCATTTAGAGTCAGGCAGATCTTCAGTATGTCAGTAGCAGAGACTACTCCATCTCTGCCGCTACACACACCTTCAACAACCCGATGGATTAAGGGCTGTCAGAGATTTGGCCAGTTGACCGCCCACTCTATTTAGAGTGAATGGCCAAATGGCCAGTTTCACTGTCTGTCACCAACAGATAAAACCTGGCGGTAAGAGCAGTGAAAACCACAAAATGGCCCCTGCATCATTGGAGACTACTCCCATTGTATGGGGGTCATTTGTTTTTTTATTTTTAAAAACAAAATCCTGATTTGGGGCCTGATTTAAAGTTTGGCTGATGGGATACTCCCTCACAAAAGTGACAGGTATCCCATCTACCGTATTGTAAGTGCACTTGGAAATAATGCACCTGTAATACAGCCGACAGGATATCTGTCAAGTTTTTGATGGAGTATCCCATCCACCAAAGTATAAATCAGGCCCGTTTGTTTCTGAAAATAAAAAACATAGGTTAAAGGTTAGACCAACGGTACCATCATGTTGACTGAGCCATCCATCAAACTTTTAATACATTGTCAATGGCTCCGCTGGGATGGCTAACATCTCTAGATTCAGATGAGGGGTACTCAATCAGAGTGACGAAACTTTTTTCTCTATTGCCCTGCCAAAGTATAGACCGTACTTTGCAGTCTAAATCCTCCCCTGTGTATTAAAAACCCACAGGTTCCTGATTAATATTAAAGGAGCAAACAACAAAGTTCATCTAGAAGATGAAAATTCAAAGCAACATAGCCTGTAATTTAGTAATTGGACAAGAGGCTGTATTTATTTCATTATAACGTGGACACTTAGGAGCCTATTTATCTATACTCCATCAGACTGACGGAGTAAAATGCTCCGTTGCCCTGATGGAGTACCTGTCCTCTGAATCTAGAGATTTCTGCTACATCTACTACAATGGCATCAACCATCATCACTGCTGTTCCTGTCAATTTATTAAAAGTTTAATGGACAGCTCCGTCAACAAGATGATACTGTCTGCCAAACTTTAACCATTTTTTTTGTTCATAATCACAATCCCAAAGCAGGGTTTTGTTTTTGAAAATAATGGTGTGAGGGTCATTTTGCATTTTACTCAGACCCTTACTGCCAGGTTTTACCTGGAGGTGACGGACAGTGAAACCTGACCATTTGACCACCCACTCTAAATTGGGCAGCAGGTCAAATGGCCAAACCCCTAACAACCCTTATTCCATTGGGCCGTCGGAATTGTATGTCAGTAGCGGAGATGAAGTAATCTCCACCACTGACATACTTAAGGTCCACCGACTCTAAAAGTGATGCAGTACTCTCTTCACCAAACTCTAAATCAGGCTGTCAGTAGTTCTGTTTGCCACAGTCATTCCACAATCAGACTAAGGGTAACTTTGACATTACCTTAACACTAATAGGCCTTGCTTTGCAGATGTATTAAGTAATTTCCAAATTTACACAAAGGTGACCAGTGGCTAAATAAATTAACATGATTTCACTCACCATCACTTAACTTTTCCATGCAAAATGTACAAAAACGATAATGGCCTGGATGTAATCTGACTTTCCAAAGCCCTAGTCTATTAACCACCTTTGCACACAGAGGTAAAGTTCCTAGTCTCATCGCAAATTAGAGGTTTCGTTTTTCTTATGGGAAAATCCTTACAAAAAACAATTTTTATAGCTTCAGTAAAGTTTATGCTCCTTATAATATCTGGACAGTTGTACTTCTGTATGTCGAAGTCAAGAATATAACATACAAGAATACTGTCGACAGAATATCGAGGGACAAAATATTGAAAGGCAAGTGCATATAGGGAAGTACAGATTTACTAATCATAACTCCACATCTATGTACCTTGAAGATATATATATCACCAAGGTACATATTTGTGGATATAGGTATAGAAAATCTATACTTACTCACCTTTCAATATTTTGGATTCAAACTTTTGTCCTCAATATTTGTATGCCTCAATATTCTGGTTTCGATATTTAGGGTGCACACCTATCTGGTCCATTATTTATCACAGTCTCACTCCTTTAACAAATTGAAAACGTTCTTTGGAAGGTCGGTGCTTGGCAGCTGGAATGGCAACACTAATATGGAGTCGCATTGGAGGTTTCCAGTTCTGTAATATACTTAGGACCGCCAGCTTGGCGGCACAGAAGGTCTGGCAATGTTAGCATATTGTAAGGCTTGCCATCCTTTGCATTTATCGCTGGCAGTGCCGCCTTCATGTTTGTTTGTTCTGCCTCGGGGGGATAGAAAAAGAAAAATAAACTTACCTCATCACTGCCTCACTCCTCCGGCATCTCTCCGCATCTCTTCCTGACGAGTCTGGCTGGGAAAAGAAGCAGGAAGCACACAAGCTCCCCTAAGCCAATGACGATGCTGCTGTCAGCAGCATTGTCATTGGTGTGAGCGCTATGGTTTGGCACTCAAATGGGGACTATGAGCCTGTGTATGTTCTCCACCAGGCTGTAATACAGCCTGGTGAAGAATATGCTAAGTGCGCATGACTGCTTGGCCGGCCCAAGATGGCCAGCCAAACCATCATGCACACTTACAGAGGGCCCACCACTCCTCCCCCTGATCTGTGAGCAGAGCAGCGCAGCCCCGCAAAACTGCCTCAGCAGAGAAAAATAAAATGATAATAACATTGTGTTATTATCATTTTATCTTTCCTTTTTTATACTGCTGAAAAGCAGTGGGGCGACGCTCCTCCGCCTTAGCGGAGGAACCGCCACTGCCTTCTTGTTCATTGCTTCTCATTTGCTTCCACTTCTGAATGCCGCTTTTTTCATCTTTTCTCTGGGCTGGTGGACTGTTGCCTTGTGGCGCAGATGCTAATTGAAGCTATGCATCTATTCGAAAGACAGGAAGACTCCAGTGAAGTTAGTTTCAATTCACATATCCTGAGCAGCTTAGACATTCTCTGTATTTCTTTCTGTACAGTTTTGGCTTCTGCTGTATATCCATAAAGTGGTTTTGTCACTGGCAAGAATATCCTGAACATTCTGATAACCTACCGTCTTCGCTACCCCTTCTCCACCCATAACCTTTACATCTCTCTTCCCCATTTAGTAGATCTTGTGCTTAATCATTGACTGGGGTCCCTGCGGAAGTGTACGGTTTGACCTCATGTGTTTATCAATGTATCGTTTTCTGATTTCTGATAGTTTGCCAGGCCACTGTTATGGACTTTCACTACAGGTTATAGCACACTCCATAAACTTGATTCAAGAAGAGCTAGAGATGACACGTCAAGAACCTGCTTTCTTATTGAATCTATAAGGAGCAGTTAGTACTTCAGAACCCTCTACTAGCATTTCCACTGTCAAAAGTAGTGTGGTCCCCCAAACTTTTACAGTGGTTGCTCCTTCAGTTATGAAACTTACTTTGGCACCTCCAGGTACGTTTACAGGGGATCCAAACATGCTTAAGACATTCTACCCAATGCTGATTACATTTTTTATTGAAACCAGCAGTTTCCCACAGTTCACGTGAAGTTCACATTTGCATTGTCCTACCTCTCCGAGGAGGTGCTTCAGTGGAATACACCCTAATAAATGATAATAATCCTTTATTCTGAGATTATAACAAATTCATGGCTACGTATTCAGCAGTATTTGAGAGATGACATCTTACAAAGCCAGCATATTCTGGGTTTCTGACTTTGTAACAAGGATCTTAAGATCTAATGACTTGTTAAAGTCATTTTCAACAATTAAATACAGAAGCAACATGTCTGGATGAAGTGGCTGCTGCCACCTTTCACCATGGTTTAATGGAAGAATTACAAGATGCATTGGCCATGACAACAAATAGACCCACTCCCACTGTAACACTTATAGATTTCACTTTGCAGAGTGATGCTTGGGGTAAGACTTGTAGAGCAGAGAAAAGAGGGGGTGCTGTAAGAGTGTATATCAATTTTCCTTCCGAAATAGGCAAGGCTGAAAAAAAATTTGCTTAGCCCATGAAAATTGGAAACATCAGAGAACCTTTAACTAAAGAAGAGAAAGTACATAGGTGATGTGAAGGAGTTTACGTCTATTGTGAAACATGAAGCCATTTTGTAAGACAGTGCCCTTAAATGCAGGGAAACAAGAAAGCCCTCTCTTGAGGGACAAAACAAAGTTGGCCTATGGATAAGACCTATCTTGCCAGGAATGAATACCACCTTTATTTTCCATTGACTATGACCACAGTTCAAGTACCCTTACAAGTTTTTGTCCTACTTGACAGTGGAGCAACTGGTTGCTTTATGGATAATGAATTTAAAAGAAATACGAAGATTGCAGTACATCAGAAAGAACAGTGTTTGGGTGTTAAAAACTGGGTTACTGGTTGACACGTGTGTGAGCCTGGGCAAAGCAGCTACCGCAATCCTAGTCAGGGTAAGGCACAAGCAAGCCCCAAATTAACCTGTGCTCAACCTTCAGTCACAGAGCAGTTAGGTTTAACTTAGAGACAATGTGTAAAGTATTTGTGCAACACGTCAAACAGTAAAACTGTGAAAACACCACACAAAAAGATCCATCACCAGGTTAGAAAAATAGAGCAAAATGTAATATATGAAACAAGACCAAAACAACAAAAATCCAATCAGTAGAATTATGATTTTTTTTTAAAAAGAAACTGTAAAATAGCACTTAAGAACAGAAAGCACCAACCGCAGCTATCTGGTCATGATGGACCAGGTCAAAGTCAAAGATTCAGGCTGACCACTATGGAGTGCGGGTTGGATAGCATCTCAGATTAGTCCTATTAAAGTTTTACCTTCTCACGTTTTGTGCCAAGAGTCTCATTCGCCTTGGAGGGGGTCACAAGGAAAGCTTTGAGGTCAGTAGTTGGTGTGGTGCAAAAAGCTGGCCAGGCGTCGTGGACAGGTGGGCTGGAGCTTTGCAGTGGTGGTACCCTGCAGGATGTCGATGTTGCTGTGTGAAGAGACAGGCTGGCAGCAGCTTGCACTGAATTTCGGTGAGAGCAGCATGGTTCCGGTGCAAACTGGCCTGTTCATAGTCATGAACAACCCAAAAGATTGATTTAAAGAGCCTGTGAGACACACCAAGGGTCCAGGACATGAGAGGCACTACTTTGGGGGCCAGGAACTCGCTGTAGCTGGGTCCATGAGCTGGTTGGGGAGCCCTTTATGTCCTTGAGGCTCAGATAAGGAAGCCAGCAGATTAGCCCATTGAGTCACTCTGGGGTCCGGGGGTTCAAGATGAAGTTGAAGATCCAGTTCATCTTCCCCAGGCAAGAGGGCAGCAGGTTAGCACAGCAGGGCAGCTGTTCCTTTAGAGCAGCAGTCCAGCAGCGTGGCTGTCCTTGTAGCAGCACAGCAGTCCTTCTTCCTGGCAGAGTATCCACAGATCCAAAATGGTACTGAAAAGTTGGTGTCTGAGGTCCAGTATTTATACCCAGTTGTGCCTTTGAAGTGGGGAAAAGCTTCTAGAGGTTTCCCTTTGAGGTTCCTAGGCTTGCTGCCTTCCCTGGCTCCAGACTAACTACAGGGGATATGCACCCCTTTGTGTGGAAGCAGGACACCGCCTATTCAGGTGTAAGTGGGGATGAGCCCAACTCCTCCCTCCTATCCTGCCAGTGATGGCTCATCCAGGCACACCTAAGCTCCCTGTTGTATGTGGCTGTCTAAGAGGAATACACAAAGCCCAACTGTCAGCTACACCCAGTCATGTGACCAAAGATAGGCTTCAGGCACTAAATGGCTAAGGCAAGAAAATACCAACTTTCGAAAAGTGGCATTTTCAGAATTGCAGTTTAAAACTGACTTCACCATAAGTTAGGATTTTAAATTGTGATTCCAGAGACACCAAACATGAACTGGTTATCACTTCCCATTTGGAAATTACACTTATGAAATGTAATAAGGCAAATCCAATGTTATCCAATGGGATAGATAGCCCTTGCAGTAGTGAAAAACGAATTTAAAATGTAAGAGTTTTTCACTACCAGAATATGTAAAACTTAAAAGTACATGTCCTACTTTTACAATACATTGCACTCTGCCCTCTGGGCTGTCCAGGACCTACCCTATGGGTGTCTTATATGTATTAAAAAGGAAGGTTGGACCTGGCAAAAGGTTTATTTTGCCACGTCGAAATGGCATTTTAAACTGCAAACCCAGGCTCTGCAAGGGCAGGCCTGAGGCATGTTTAAAGGGCTACTTAAGGGGGTGTCACAAGCAGTGCTGCAGGTGATCGTCTTGGGATGTGGATCTCTACTTGAACCCCTTTGTAAATACGTGGATGTTTTCTTGAAACCAATAGCTGAGCCGACGAGGTCATACCTAAGGGACACTATAGAGACAATCAATTTAGTGGACCAACAACCCTTTAACCCAGCCCACCAACTCCTAGTGACTCTGGACATCGTGTCTTTGTACACAAGTATGCCCCAGGAACCGGCCCTTCAAGTGATGGAGAGAGCTCTAGATCAGAGAACAGCCCCAGTGGGGGTACCAACAGAATTTATCATCAAACTACTTAAGCTGGCAATGATGAAGAATTTCTTTTTCTTCCATGGCAGCTACTACTTATAGACTAAAGGCGTAGCTATGGGGGCTGCCATTGTCCCAGACTTAGCAATCATCTACATGGATCACTTAAAAAATTCCCATGTTCGGTACCACCAATCCGTTAACCACACAAAAGTGACCCTGTGGAGACGGTACATAGACGATGTCTTGATGATCTGGACCGGGGACACTACAGAGTTGGGGAACTTCCACACGTGGTTGAACAAGCAAAGTAAAGACATACAGTTCACAATACATCATGATCCCGAAAAGATTGATTTTCTCGATATTACCATCAGAAATGAAAATAATCTACTATACACAACACTATATCGGAAGCCAACTGAACGCAATTCATTGCTCCAGTATACCAGCCACCACCCACGAGGCCTCCGCGACAACTTGCCCTTTGGGCAGTTTCTACGGATCCGCAGGAACTACTCCAAGAAAGAAGATTTCATGTTGGAGTCGGAGGTGTTGAGTGACCGCCTTGTACAGAGGGGATACCCTAAAAGACTGCTGAAGAAAGCACGCAAGAGAGCGTGGTTTAGCCCCAGAGAAACATTACTAACTCCTAGAGAAAGAGAACGTGACTCTACACAAAGGATGATCTGTGTAACGACCTTCTCCACTCAAAGTAACGCAATCAAGAAGGTCATAAACCAACATTGGGGCCTAATATCCGATGATTTGGAACAGCAGGAGCTGCCTATGCATTCCTTTAAAAAGGCCAAAAGTGTGAAGGACCATGTCGTCTGTTCTCTCCTAGACTCACCTGAGGAACCATCCATCCAGTCGTTATGGAATCTACCACCCTCACTTGGTCACTATAAATGTGGACGTTGTAAGGCCTGCAAATTGACGGTCCAGACTAAACAATTCATCTACAAGAAACACAAGATTGATCTCAAATCATTCAGCAACTGCAACACATCCAATGTGATCTATGCCATCATCTGTCCATGCGACCGGATATATGTAGGGCAAACCCAACAGAAGGTCAAATCTCGTATATTACAGCACTGTAGCAGGATACGCTGCGAAGTCCCAGGTGCCCCCCTTGTGGAACATTTCAAAGAAGCACAACACCAGCCACAAGATTTCAAATGGCTAGTACTGGAGAAAGCCACCCTCGGTGCCAGAGGGGGGAACATTGAAACTATTCTAAATGTGAGAGAGTGCAAATGGATGTATCGATTGGACTCGATACATAATGGTCTGAATGAATTGGACACCAGCCATGCACAGCTGGCTTGCCTGGCACCAGAATAAGTCCCTTGGCTACCAACACAAATAGATCACTCTAGCCACCCAGTTTGTTTTATATATTAGCCCCAGAATATTACTTCAATTCGTAATCTGCGCAACATCAAACTGTACTCCAAAGTCATTTTGAACGACTGTCTATTGCATAAAATGTCTAACTGGCTTAATATGTTTTTCATGTTTCTCCTGTTAAGTCATACTGTGTATATGTATGTGTATCACCACGTCCCGGATGGGCATGTACATGTCATACCTTATGGTTGTTTGTATATATATATATTCTTCAATGTTCCGGATGGGCATGCACTAAGTCGCCCCATACTGCAAATATCCATGTCTTTATTGCGAACGTTTTTGTAGAATGGAAATAGGCAGTCTGTCAGTTTCTGTTTGATCATTATCAAAACCAACTAGACATTATGCACGACCGGTGTGCCTCTGTAGGCACTCCTGAGAATAACATTAACTGCTTGACCCTTGAAGCCCCAGCACTCCATCTCCCACCACTTTGGTGCCTTTGCCATTCCCTCTTAGGGATTTTGGACCACATACCCATTTTCCATCCAATAATATGTTAAGTACCCGTAGACACTGTTCATGACGTAAGTGCCCCCGCAAGTCTTTTCAAATTAACTGCGCAGCCACAGCGCTCCCCTTCATCCTTCGGTCCATTTTTCCACCTTAGGGTGCCACGATTTAAACTGTTTCAACACCTGTCAGATTTTTAGTTTTTATTATTAATCGTGATTCACGACCGTGGTTCTCCACCACCACGCTGAATACGTCCCATGCCCGTAGCCTTTCTCTGCATCCATTGGTTTTTTGCAAGGAGTTTTTTAATCAAGAGTACACATGACTTTGTACTGTGTTTTCTTTGAGATGTAATTTTTAAGAATGTTACACCGGCAGTCTGTCTTCTTTGATGATGCTGCGATGACCTGTCAAGTTTGACAGCATCGAGCGTCTGCTTCGGCCTTCCTAGCGCTTGCACGGTGCTGACGAGCCCCTTTTTAAACGCCAGGGCCGTCAGTGCTCCGTTTCCTTTACCAGAGACGGATGCATTTTTCTGCAACAAGGTATTTTTATACAGGGCTTTGCTAGGCCGCGGTCTTTTGACCTTGAGTGTTTACATTGACTAATTATACATTTCTTACTTCCAGTCACGCTCTTCGAGCACGCTGGCAGTTTATTATGTCTTTCGACTAAGAGTAGTTCTCTCTTCTCAGATTGAAAGTACCTGTGAGGACGTTCAAAGGCCGCGATTGAGTGTTTCCGTATCAGGTAAACACGGTCCTTCTCCTTTCTAACGCAATCTTTATGTAGTGTTTTATTCTTCGTTTTTGGTAGCTAGTGGTGGCTGATTTTAGGTCCTGTCTTTTACTTCACAGTATTTTGAAACCCTCGGGCCCAAGCTGAATAGAACACTTATTTTTCCCGATTTAAGAGGTGTAGGTTAGGAAGGACCTCCAACCACACAGTTTTAAGTAAGTGGACATTTCACGTCTTCACCATAGTCACGCATGTCTATTACTATTTCACTGTGACATTTCCTGATGGATGACACCCTGTCTTTCAGGTGACATCGAACCGCTTCTCTGACAATTTGGAGCCCATGGGCCCACTAACAGTATATCTACCATCCAGTTAAGGGTGGCGCATGGTCAATTTAATTTTTGTTTTCAATTTCCCTTTCTACGTTCAATGGTTATCACATTAGACACTAAGGACTTTTTTTCGTTAAATTCCTAGGTGCCCCCCACCCAGTCCTGAGGAAGACCCCGGTGTAAGGACTCAAACAGCCTACTTTAAATTTGGGGTCGAAACGTCGACTACGTCACCGCCCAATGCCAGTTTGGTCAATAGTGCTTTCTCACTGTGATAGTGTATTTCAAACAATGGATTTTTATTTGTCATCATGCAAATGTGTGGCCGAGCAAAGCCGGCTTCAACTGTAAAAATGGTGTGATGTAATTATTGTCACTACCTCTTTTTCACTTTCCCAATCCTCACCAAGTGCACACTACATCCTTCCCCCTTTCTCCCCCACCATGTGGGGCACTTGTTTTGAAACGCTGTTCCAGATTTACTGCTGGGTTGTGAACATCATTTTTGATGCTCAATATGATTAAATAATATTGAACAAAGTATCCCGTTTTGAAAGTGAATCATTGCCTGCAGGCACTTAATTACGTGTGTTTTTGCTAAAGTGTACTACTGGTACCCACCCCCCTTTTCTGTACTGCAGGCCCACTAGTAGCATTTAATTTACAGGCCCTGGGTTCATATATTACCATTTTACTAGGATATTATAAGTAAATTAACTATGCCAATTGGTTATAAGCCAATATTACCATGTTTAGAGGAGAAAGCACAAGCTCTTTAGCACTGTTAGCAGAGGTAAAGTGAACAAAGTCCTAACGCCAGAAAAATGAGGTCAGTAAAAATGGAGTCGGTAGGCAAAATAATTTGAGGGAAAAACATCCTAAGGCTGACAGGTCTAACAGGTGGTATCTTGGGTTTTGACTGTATGAGCACTAATTCGGATATTAACTTTGAAACACAACTAGTGGTACTAGCCACAGAAAGAGATCAAGTAAAAACCTTGGTTTTAGATTTATTTGATGCACCAGCTTTTTCCATAATTTTAGGACTACCATGCCTCAATCTGCACGTAAATTGGGAAATGGAACAGTGCACTTTGACTCTAAATTCTGTAAGGAATAATGTATATGTAGGGGTAGTGCCCCTTCCTTTTCATAACACATGCTTGATACAGGAGGCCCAGTTAAACCAAATAGGGATCCCTTTGGCTTATAAAGACCTCTCTGATATCTTTTGTAACAAGGGAGTTTATACACTACCCCCTCATAGAACATATGATTGCCGTTTTTGATCTGTTTGCTAATGTGTCTATCCCTCATGAAAAAATATCCCAAATAACCATCCAGGAAGATGACGGTTTGAGAAAATATTGAGATATAAAAATTTGGTAAAAGGATTTATCCAACATACTACAGTTCCCACTGAAACTCCAATATTTTTTATTCCAAAGGGGGATGGAGTGCATAGACCATGTGTGGATTACAGGATATTGAATGCAATAACCAATTCCTGTACTTTTGCATCAAAGTAAGACAACATGTCTTGTGAGGATAAAAGGATGTAACAAACGGAAAAGCAACTTTCAATATGAGATACAGTAACTTTGAATATCTGATGATGCCATTTAGACAATGTAATGCTCCAGGATCATTTCAGCATTTTGTTAATGGTGTAGTCAGAGACATTCTTAAAATATATGCAATAATATATCTCAATGGCATCTTAATAGTTTCCGAAATGCTGCAAGAGCATAGAAAGCATATGAGGGAGGTGTTGTATGGGCTATTGGCCTCATTATGGGTTTGGAAGTGCGGGAGTGAGACCATCCCGCTCCCGCACTGTGAAACCCATGTACAAACTGCCCGCAGATCAGGAGTTTTCTCCTGTCTGGCGGGTGGTTCTTTGGCGTACCCAGGGCGGTGTCTATGAAATAGGCACTGCAATGGGAACGTCAAAGACAGTCCCTGCACGGCATGGACTGCTGCAGTCCATGCCGTGCAGGTACTGGCGTGCATGCACACAGGGGAGCATATGTTGTGCCCCCCTGTTTGACTCTACATGGCGTGAGACACAAGTGGGCCCCATAGGGCCCTCTTTGTTTCCTCACTGCCACACTTTTCATGCGGTTCGTATCGCCATGAAAAGTGTGGTGGTGAGGAAACTCATAATATGCCTGGCAGGGCTGCAGCGGCCCCGCCAAGCATATTGTGGCCTCAATGACGCTGCACCACCACTAAGGTTCTCTGATCCCTGGTGGGTGTGGTGGTCCCAGGACAGCCCAACCACCCTAGTCGTAATGGGGCGGTCGGAGAACCATCACCGCCGCGCCCCTAAGAGTCTGGCAGTCTGTGGACTGCCAGACTCATAATAAAGCTTTTGTCAGAATTTCCTATACATGAAATTGGAAAAATGCTCTTTTGAAGTATCAGTTTAATTCTTAGGGTTTTGCATTTCAGCAACTAGTTTGCATATGGAAGACGATAAGATCATAACAGTTAAAGAGAGGTCCAGTCTCTGAAATGTGAAAGACATTCAGTGATCTTTAGTATTTTAAAATTTCTACTGATTGTTCATTCTAGACATCTCTACTACCCTGAAAGCTACTTTTGCTACTATTCTATTTTTCCGATGATATATTACCCGTTATTGTGGAGACTGATGCTTTTGATTGGGTTAGTGGAGCAATCATGTCTCAAAGACATCCCCAGATAGGGAACTTACATCATGTGGCTTTCTACTCTAGAACCTTAACAGTAGCTGATCTGGAACTATTAGCGATTAAAGAGGCTTCCAACCACTGGAGACTTCGTCTGGAAGGGGCCAGACATAGAATAACTTTATGGACAGATTGCAGAAATCAAAAATATTTAAAGTCCGAGAAGTATATTCAAATTCTTGACATGCCAAATGGAATCTTTTTTTCAAACTTTTTCTATGATATTACATTCTGACCTGTTTACAGACATGGTAAAGTAGATACCCTTTTACTTTAAGTAGATCCAGAATAGGAGGTATAAGAACAAGCCCTCTCTACTTTAGAAATACGATCAGTGGGGGAATGAAGCTGGGGTCTTTTGCAAAGTCTGAGAACAACAGGGTCAGTTGGAGGCAGTACAATGGATTAATAACAAGGTTTAAAACAGAAAGAGAAAGAACCATTTATTGTAATATCAAGATCATCTGTGTATTCCTATTACAGAGTTACAGCAAGGAGTATTACAATAGGGACATGAGATACCAGGTGTAGGTCATCCTGGAATTCTTAAAACTTCTTAACTACTTTCTCAAACGTTTTGGTGGCCTTGGTTTCAGAACACTGTAACTGAGTTTGGGGAAAAAATGTGCAGCGTGTTCTCAAACAATTGCAGACCACAGACCTTCTGCAGTATTGTTAAAACTCCTACCTTCACCAAGACAAGCCTAGTGGCATATCAACATGGACTTCAAATTACTGAACAACTGGTTTCAGAGGGTTGCACTACATTATTGGCAGTAGGGGACTCATTGATTAATTTGACCCACTTTATATCTCTCACACAATTACCCTCAGTTGTGGAGCTGTCACATATATGTGAAGGCAATAGTGAGACTTCATCAGACTACCAAATGTCATTATTACAGCTCAGGGGACTCAGTTTATTTCACAATTTTGGAATGGTTTCTACAGTTGTTATGATAAATTAATCACAAGCCCACAAGTTATAATCCACAGACAGATGGACAGATAGAAAAAGTAAACCAAGCTATGTACCAATACTTACAATGTTTTTGATGAACTGGCCAAAGCATTTTTGTAGAAAGGATTCTAATATCAGTGTTTGCCTATAATAATCCTTTACATACATTCACAGTATTTTACATGCCAAGACTAGGCAATGGAGTTTCAGAATTACAAGGCTCTTTCTGTCAATAAACTACTAGAGAAGTTATAGGAAATTTGGAAGCAAGCTACAAAATATTAGGTGCAGGGTAAGCTTTATTACAAAAGTTCCAGCAACAGACATAGGGGCATATGTATCAAGCCCATTCCCGTTCGCAAATGGGCCGATTCTCAGAATCGGCCCGTTTGCGAACTGGAAAAAGCCTTTTGGGATGTATCATCTCAAAAGGCCCTCGCAAAATAGGGAATCGCAAAATTTGCGATTCCCTATTTTACTGAATGCATTTAAGGAATCGCAAATTGCGATTCCTTAAATGCAATGTAGAAGCTACCTAAGTTGTGCGATTTTGGCTTAAGGAATCGCAAATTACCACCAACTTCAGGTTGGTGGTAATTTGCGAATTCTTTGAAAAATGCACTTTTTTGCATTTTTCAAAGTGCCATGTGGCACACATACATGCCCTTAGGGCATGTATGTGCGCCACATGTGCACACATGCACATTTCAGGGGTGCAACAGGGTGTCCTTTAGGAACCCTTGCACCCTTGAAATTGCGTGCGCAATTTGCGAGTACCTGTTGGGTACTCGCAAATTGCATACTAATTCCCATTCATTCCTATGGGCCTCTTGGCCCATAGAAATGAATGGGAAGCCATTCCTTAATTGCGACTCGCAATTTACGAGTCGCAATTAAGGAATGTCAGGGAATCGCAAAATATTTGCGATTTTTTAATTACATCTCGTTTTGCGATTCTCAAAAAGCGATTCTCAAAAAATCGCTATTTGAGAATTGCAAAACCATTATTTGATACATATGCCCCATAGAATGTTCTCATCAGAATATAAGAATGGAGACATAGGGGCTGATTTAGAGTTTGGTGGATATTTACTCCATCACAAATGTGACTGTTATTCTGACTGACTTATTACAAATGCATTAGGATATAATGCACTTGTAATAAGTTGGACAGGAAGTCTGTCTCATGTACCCGTCCACCAAACAATAAATCAGGCCTGTTGAAGGGTTTTGACCTGCATTTCTTTCTACATATGGTTCTCCAAATTGCTCCAAATTGTTTGGTCCTTTTTCCTATAAGATAATTAATAGAGAAAGGAGCGAATGAATTCAAATTTCCTATGAGCTTCAAAATGTATCTTTTAATATATGAAAATAGAGTAAAAACAGTTAATACTAAGAAAGGGTGTCCTCTAATTCCAGTATTAGTAGATGGTTTCTTGGAATCGAAGGTAGATTATATTTTGGTAACAGGGGGTGAGAAAGGGCCATTACCATCACTTTATTGTGTAGAAGGGATATGGTGTCACAAATAGATCCTGGGACCAGCCTCCTTTGTATATGCCCTAAACTGATTAAAAAAATCCCAAAAAGTCATAATCCATGAAAAGCTGTTAAGACTAGATTAACATCTCGAAGAGTAGAATGCTTTGGTTTAGGGGGGTTAGTAAATCTGATACCACTCAACTGTCTGCACACCAAAGGTTGTTTCCCAATAGATTCACAATCCACATTTGACTGTTCTACCTAAATGGCTTATGTGTATCCATTATTTACATGCTATGATTTAGCTTTAGATAGCAAAGAACCTAAGATATTATACACTGGAGTGACATCTACTGAAATTGGACTTCCAGACATCAGCCACACTAAGATCTCAAAGCTATTTTTTTTTGAGTTGTGGAAATTATGGAAGTCCAAAAGTTTAAAATGACAGATTAATGTAATGTTGAAAGTCTTGGGAGCCTCCAGTGTGGCTGAAAGCTACCATGCATCAAGTGGAGAATACCAGCCTGAATCAAATCATATTCCCATACTGTTTCATTATGTTTGGTCTGTAGTAAGTGGAGATGACAGGAATAAGAAATTGGATGGTTATGTTATTTCAAAAAGAGCAGGAAACCAGCCATGAGTTTTCCATTTCAGCTTTGTTAAAACTAGTGATACCTAATGTCTATTAACTTATGCAAGACTTCTGATATCCTGGCAAAAGGAGGAAAAGTATAAAGGCAACCTTGAGACTAATTTGGAAATGAAATTCTGTTGTCAGCACAGATGTGACCAGTCTCCAATAGGAAAAAAAGATAATTGGATATTGAGTAGAGGTGGGTGAGCCTCCGAAGCTCAAGCCAGGCTCTAGCCAGATGCCTGGCTCTGGTTCAGCTTGAGATCGTCTGGGAACCTCAAGCCCACAATGAGCTGAATCTCCATGAGAGGCACTGTGGCCTAGTGGCTACATCTCCCAACCATGTATAATAGAAAATTGAATTTGAATCATCGGAAATCTCCCTGTGTTGAAAAAGTGGAATTTCGTCTGTGTCTATTGTGAAGCGCTTTTATGTCCTTTGGCAAGGTTCACACTATATAAAACTGCTCAAAATAAAATGTAAATTCAAGCTTTTACACACACTCTCAATGTCATCCTCTAAGAATTAATGATAATCCATTAACATTTGATGCCAGAAAAAGATACCCCCCCAGGGGCCGAATTGCACGATGTAAAACTGGAAAATCTGGGATCAATTCTAGCTTGACCAAATTGTGTGATATTATGTAAGTGCTTTATTTAATCAAGCCTCCATTTTGTTCATTATCACGTATGCCAGCACCTTTAAATATATGAGTTTCGGAAGTGCGCTGTGCAAAAAGCATGTCTTGTGTTTGATTTAATAGCCTATAATATTGCTCCATCTAAAATAAATATAGGATCTAAGCAACATTTAAGGCATATTTGACAACGATCTTGCCTTTTGGTTCATTATTAGCATTGTTATTAGGAATGTTTCCCAGTTCATGTTTAAAAATACAGTTTTAATAAATAATTTTCAAATAATATGATGGACTAAGGTGAAACACTTCTGTGCGCTAAAGAATAAGCTTTCTTGAATTTTGAAGACACCTTATCATACTCTAGCGTGATGTTTGCTGTATGATTTACCTGCCAAATATTTTCAGGGCTTTACTTATGCACAGTCTCTTAGATCCAAATCTGACACTTGTCTTGGCACTGGCTTGGCTCTCCCAGTTAATGTGTTGGCTTGCCCACCTATAGTAATGAGATGAAATGCAAAGAGATCTAGACTTTATGTTGATGTAGTCCCTTAAATGTCTAGAGTGCCAGTCTGCAACTACATTCTGAACACACGTTAGGTTTTCACAGAAATTCCGATATGTAGTCAAATCCCACAAAAGCCTTTCCCCAGCTATGCAAGATGTTTGGATATGGTGGCCCTTGAGCGATAGATGTATCATACAACGGAGTGCTTGTTCATACCAAGATTCACTTACCACTGACTCTTGTTTTTTGTGAAACTTCAGACTGCAAAGGAGCTGGCAAGCAGCTCTACAGAGCTTATGTGCAGTGTGAAATAATTTGCAAGCTATCCTTTTCCAAACTGAGAAAATATCAAGCTCCCTGTGGGAAACTGGTATCATTTGCCTCCTCAGCTAAGGATAAAATCTTGGTAAGAAGGCCAATGGTATCTGAAGGTTTGTCCCAACAAGATGACCAGTCCCTTTTTGGAATCACTCCCATATTGGGTGAAAAAGAAATTCATTTTATGATCCAAAACAGAAGTCACAACGAGCTACATTTGAATGATAGATCTTGGAAGTTCTCTATCTATTTCAAATAATTTTGTACATTGCCAGACACATCCTGCTTTTAGGATACTCGTGTGATCAAGAGGACTCATTCAGAGAAATTGGGGTGATGCACCATATTTGGTTCACATATAGGCTTCGATCTGTTCAGTATAACATGAATAAATGTGGGCCTTGTATCATACTTTTCTTTGTCAAAACGAGAACTATATCTAATCATTTTCTTTAAGGGTACCTCAATCAATGGCCAGTCAGGAACCACCACTCTAGTGAGGGTAAGCTAGATACACAATAAGATAACATGTGCTCATCCTCTGGTAGCTTTCAAACAAAACAATTGCCTCAAACACCATAAATTAGATTTTTCTTTTTAACACAGACGTCCTTTTAATTAACTCTGGGTTAACTTATTTTTTCTTTTTTGTGTTCTTTTTATATTTTCAAGATTCCTATCACCGTTTATCTTGGAACATACCCTCAATATTTTCTTTAAAGCAAGGAGCAGTATCCACAATATTTACATTACTTACATATGAGAAACATATGAAAAACATTGACAATACAATAAACATTATTTCACATAAACAAACACATATCTTTACAATCAAACGCAATAAAAATGCAGTCACTTCACATTGAAAAAGTTATTTTTAGTTTAACTCTTGTGGTCCTACTTATTTATGTTTGTTATTGGGACATTTATTTTTCCGTCCTCAATATACACTATTCCCCAAGTCCTGCGGGGGTCAGAGACTGTTTACACACTTCCAACTTGAGCTTTTAGCTTTCCAGCTCAAGGTGCCAGACAGTTGGCATGTGTTTGTCCTTGTTTGCTCTTGACCTCCTTATGTATGTTTGCCCATATGAGAAACATATGAAAAAACATTGACAATACAATAAACATTATTTCATATAAACAAACACATATCTTTACAATCAAACGCAATAAAAATGCAGTCACTTCACATTGAAAAAGTTATTTTTAGTTTAACTCTTGTGGTCCTACTTATTTATGTTTGTTATTGGGACATTTATTTTTTTGTCCTCAATATACACTATTCCCTAAGTCCTGCGGGGGTCAGAGACTGTTTACACACTTCCAACTTGAGCTTTTAGCTTTCCAGCTCAAGGTGCCAGAGAATAACACAGCATCGGTCTAGAATAAGATGTAAGACTCCCAATGCACCAATGGTATTGCACTGCATCGATAAAAATCATGGTCCGAACGATATTAAATGGACAGTGCTAAGGCACGTGACTGGAAAAAACATCGACAGTTCACTATCAAGAATTGAAGCAAAAACAATCATGTATTTGGGGACGATTGAGAACGGATTGAATGAAATGACCGAGATAACGCACGTAGGCTAACCCAAGTATGGGAACAGAGTGAACTCAAGTAATCCTGGTGCAGCCTCTCAATGTAATAAAATCAGGAAACGAACATTTATGTAACTGGTATGAAGCTTTGATTTACACCCCTGGAGAGAAAAAGAGAAACTTTGCAGAAATTCCACCACACTGCACATATGAGGAGAGCAGGCAGAGAATATGACATCCCCTTCTATAAAACACATCGCTCCAAATTTAAATCAATATGTGTGCCCCCGGAAAACATTGGACAATAATGTAGAAAAAAGACTGTGTTCAAATTAAACTTGCCGATAAATACGAAGGTACAATGTAAACATGATCACCGTGACAACTGTACACTTCGGCAATCCAAGCAGCAATAGGAAGTCAGGCAAAAGGAAGAAGACATTGAACGCGTCATACGCATAAGGAGGCTGCACGCATAATGACGTCACACGCCGACGCGAGTGAACGATGAACTGGAAGTAGAAATGCCAGCGAGGAACAGATAGCTGCAAACGCCATGAGCGGAGAAGTTGCTATATTGAAAGTCGGAACAAGAGGAAGACCATAAAGAACGAGGCATGCTAAAACAACGCCCGTCTTGAGATTGACGTTTAAAAATGCCCGCTCACTATAATACACTACAAGGAGACAGAATGACCACAGAATCATGCTGAAAGTAAAAGTAAATCCAGGTTAAGGGACACGCATGCACGAAGAGTATGTGACAATGCATGAGAATCACTAATCAGGCACCAATGCAAAAACAACGCCCGTCTAGATATTGACGTTTAAAAATGCCCGCTCACTTTAATACATTGGAAGGAGATAGAATGAGCACAGAATCATGCTGAAAGTAAAAGCAAATTCAGGATAGGGGATACTCATGCATGAAGAGTATGTGATAATGCATGAGATTCACTAATCAGGCACATGCATGTTGGTTGGAAACATGAGGAATAAACACACAAACTTCATTTCATGATGCATGCACAATAGCATAAATAGGTGATATGTAATAGAACGAATTCTCCCTCCCTCCTCATAAAATTATTTTACCTTCAGAATGCCAATAAACTGAAGGCAACCAATCCAACAAGACAAGTCAAAGGAAGCTTCAGACACCGGAAGCCTCTACTGCATTTAGATCCGGTAGGTTGTGATTCACTCATATGAAAAAGTCCTCAAAAATAAGAAGTGGCAATCTTAGTCACTCTGACATGTGATTCTATTTATACAGGCTGTGAACAACTGCACCACAGCGAGAAATGTGAATATGGTACGTGAGTAATAAAGCTCAATTAAGTATTCCCCTCCCTAGAGACCATAGTAAAAAGCAAGGCTTTACATTATAATTATTCTCATTTAACACAGGCACTAGATGTCCTACTAGAAAACAGTCCTGCCCTGATGAAGACCTTCATCTAAATAATACGTTTTGGCCCAACCATCACGAAGGTCGAAACGCGTTGGCAAACATACATAAGGAGGTCAAGAGCAAACAAGGACAAAAACATGCCAACTGTCTGGCACCTTGAGCTGGAAAGCTAAAAGCTCAAGTTGGAAGTGTGTAAACAGTCTCTGACCCCCGCAGGACATAGGGAATAGTGTATATTGAGGACAAAAAAATAAATGTCGCAATAACAAACATAAATAAGTAGGACCACAAGAGTTAAACTAAAAATAACTTTTTCAATGTGAAGTGACTGCATTTTTATTGCGTTTGATTGTAAAGATATGTGTTTGTTTATGTGAAATAATGTTTATTGTATTGTCAATGTTTTTTCATATGTTTCTCATATGGGCAAACATACATAAGGAGGTCAAGAGCAAACAAGGACAAAAACATGCCAACTGTCTGGCACCTTGAGCTGGAAAGCTAAAAGCTCAAGTTGGAAGTGTGTAAACAGTCTCTGACCCCGCAGGACTTAGGGAATAGTGTATATTGAGGACAAAAAAAAAAATGTCCCAATAACAAACATAAATAAGTAGGACCACAAGAGTTAAACTAAAAATAACTTTTTCAATGTGAAGTGACTGCATTTTTATTGCGTTTGATTGTAAAGATATGTGTTTGTTTATGTGAAATAATGTTTATTGTATTGTCAATGTTTTTTCATATGTTTCTCATATGGGCAAACATACATAAGGAGGTCAAGAGCAAACAAGGACAAAAACATGCCAACTGTCTGGCACCTTGAGCTGGAAAGCTAAAAGCTCAAGTTGGAAGTGTGTAAACAGTCTCTGACCCCCGCAGGACTTAGGGAATAGTGTATATTGAGGACGAAAAAATAAATGTCCCAATAACAAACATAAATAAGTAGGACCACAAGAGTTAAACTAAAAATAACTTTTTCAATGTGAAGTGACTGCATTTTTATTGCGTTTGATTGTAAAGATATGTGTTTGTTTATGTGAAATAATGTTTATTGTATTGTCAATGTTTTTTCATATGTTTCTCATATGTAAGTAATGTAAATATTGTGGATACTGCTCCTTGCTTTAAAGAAAATATTGAGGGTATGTTCCAAGATAATCGGTGATAGGAGTCTTGAAAATATAAAAAGAACACAAAAAAGAAAAAATAAGTTAACCCAGAGTTAATTAAAAGGACGTCTGTGGTAAAAAGAAAAATCTAATTTATGGTGTTTGAGGCAATTGTTTTGTTTGAAATTTATTGTGATGATTCCAGCCTCTGAACTCCTTAACTGAATCACTCCCCCACTGTGTGTAGCCATCCTCTGGTAGCTTGGCACAGAACAGGCAGGCTTATTTACAAAGGTAATGTGTAAAATATGTGCGCAACACACACACACACACAGTAACACAATGAATACACCACAAAAAGACTCCACACAGTTTTAGAAAAATAGAGAATATTTATCTGAGCAAAATGAGACTAAAACAACAAAAATCCAATAAGTGGAAGTGGAGATATGAATTTTTAAAGATTAAACCAAAAATTGTGCTCAGAGGTCACTAGCGGTCAAAATGTTACTTGAGGTCGCGAGAGACCGGTGCAATTCCAAAGTTTAGGCTGACCGCGATCGATGGCAGGCTGGCTACAGGACCCAGACAGGTCCCGCTGAAGAAATACCTTGGAAGGAGCTTTTTTTCAACATTGAGAGTCTACTGCATCGTTGTCGAGTCGCGCAAAGGGGGTTCCGCATCGTCAAACTCCGTTGAAGTGAATGCAATGCGTCATCACCGATCCACGCTGAGCATTGTCATCAAGCCACGCAGCCTGTGGATTCTTCGTTGTTGAGCAGCCTCTGCGTTGGCGCCGAAGGGCGATGTGGCGGAATTTCTCATGTAGTCGATGCAATGCATCGGTTTGTGATGAAAGCAGCAGCAGAACCCACTTCTGAGGCCCACAACTTGGAGGAGGCACCTCAGGGAAGGGTAGGACTCACATAAGGTAGAGTCCAGCAGCACCAGCAGAATTGAAGGAAGTCGTTTGTGTCCCTGAGACTTCGGTAAAACAGGAGGCAAGCCAGGCAAGTCCTTTGTGATTACTTGGAGGAAAGGCAGAGTCCTTCCAGCAGAGTCAGGGAGCAGCAGGCAGAAGGACCACAAGCAGCAAAACAGTCCTTCCAGACAAGCAATCAAATTGAGTTCTTTAAGCAGCACAGCAGTCCTTCTGACAGAAGTTCAGTTCAAGATCCAGAAGTGTCTGATTTTCGGTGGTCAGTGTCAGATACCCCGCACTTATACTCAAAAGTGCCTTTGATGTAGGGGGTGTACAAGGATCCCTTTTAACCCAGTCCTGTCTGCAGGGCTAACACTGGGGGTAAATCAGTACTTTGTGTGAGGACAGGACACAGCCTATTCAGATGTAAGTGTGAGCCACCTCTCCCCCTTCTTGCCTACGAAGGCTATCAAAATGCAGATAAGTCCTCTGTCAGACCCAGCCCTTCCTTTTTTTGTGGCTGTCTAGAGGGAATGCACAAAGTGTAGCTGTCACCCAGCCCAGACGTGTATTGGAGACAGGCTGTCAGACACAAAGAGAAAATGAGTACAGAGAAATATCTACTTTCTAAAAGTAGCATTTCTAAAGCAGTAATGTTAAATCCAACTTCACCAGTAAGGAGGATTTATCATTACCATTCCAAGCATATCAAACATGAAAAAGCTACTCCTCTCTTATCAGGAATTACAGCTGGCCTCTGAGAGGGGTAGGCCTCAGGGTAGTGAAAAAGGAAATAGGCTGTTTGTCACTACCAGGACATGCAAAACATAAAGATACATATCCTACCTTTTACTTACATAGAGCCTTGCCCTTAGGATTGCTTAGGGGTGACTTATATGAAATAAAAGGGGAGTTTAAAGCTTGGCAAGTAGTTTTAAATACCAAGTCGAAGTGGCAGTAATCTGCGCACACAGGCACTGCAGTGGCAGACCTAAAACAGGTTTGAAAGGCTATTTCTGTGGGTAGCACAACCAGTGCTGCAGCCCACTAGTAGCATTTAAAGTATAGGCCCTGGGTATATGGTATACCACTTTACAAGGGACTCACCAGTACAACAAATATGCCAATAAGGTATACACCAATGTCATCATGTTTAGGGGAGAAGCACATGCACTTTAGCACTGGTTAGCAAAAGGTTGGGGAAAAGACCACCCTATGGATGACAGGTCTAACACGTGTCTCCCCCAGCTGAAAGTGGGGCGATCTACCCAGCTTCTAGGGAGTTCTCATCACTAAGGCGGAAAAACCTGGACAGACCGTCAGCATTGGCGTGGTCTACTCCTGGTCTGTGTTTCACCCTGAAATCCATTCCCTGTAGGGTAATGGACCACCACAACAATTTTGGATTCTCACCCCTCATTTGCATAAGCCACCTGAGGGCCTGTGGTCTGTCTGAATCAGGAGGTGATTGCCAAAGCGGAATGGCCTCATCCTCTTCAGTGCCCGGACCACAGCAAAAGCTTCTCCCTCATTAGCACTCCACCTCTGTTCCCTGGGGAGCAACCTCCAGGAGATGAAGGCTACAAGTTGGTCTAGGCCCTCCTCACTAAGTTGAGATAGTACTGCTCCTATGCCATGCTCTGAGGCATCTGTCTGAACAATAACCTCTTGGGAGTAGTCAATGGCCTTGAGCACAAGAACTGTGCACATGGCTTGCTTCAGGGAGTCAAACGCAGTTTGGCATGCCTCTGTCCAAATCATATTTCTAGGCTGCTTCTTCGAAATCAGCTCAGTCAAGGGGGCAACGGGACAACAATGGTGCCATATCCCTTGACAAACCTCCTATAGTTCCTAGTGGGGCCTAAGAATGCTCTGACCTCAGTCTCGGTTTTGGGGGGCTGCGAGGCCATGATGGTTTTAATCTTGGCCTGAAGGGGCTGCACTTTCCTCTTGCCCACCAAGTGTTGCAAGTACACCACAGACCCCAGCCTTACTGGACTTGATAGTCAGGCCTGCCTGTTGCAGTGCCTGAAGCACTTCCTGGAGGTGAAAAATGTGGTCCTTACAGCTGCTACTGAAGACAGCTATGCCATCCAGATAAGCAGTAGAGAAGGCATCCATACCAGCAAGGACCGGGTTGACCAGCCTCTGAAAGGTGGCAGGGGCATTCTTTAATCCAAAGGGCATCACCCTAACCTGATAGTGGCCCTCTGAAGTAGAGAAGTCTGACCTCTCCTTTGTTCCCTCTGTTAGGGTGATCTGCCAGTACCCTGATGTAAGATCAAAGGTAATTCAGTACTGGGCAGCCCCAAACCTGTCAATGAGCTCATCCCCCTGGGGATGGGATGAGCATCAGTCTTGGTTACAGAATTTAGCCCTCTGTAACCCACACAGAACCTCAGTTCAGGTGTGGTGCCCGCTCGGGCAGCTTTTGGTACCAGACCCACAGGACTGGACCAGGGGCTACTGGAGGGAAAGACCACCCTAAGGATGACAGGTCTAATACCAGTGGTTCCTGGGACCACTGACTGTTCTTAATATGTTTTATTATTTACATTGTCAAAGGAGAAGGGGTCCCTTAGGGACTCCTTCACCTTTGCAAATTGATTATCACCAGTTTTAAACTGGTCGTAAAGTATTACTTTTCTGCAACTGGAATTCGGCAGCAAAACACTAACACATACCATACCAATTTGGGGTTTGGAAGGGATGTCCTAAACAAGCCCCTTTCAAATACCAAATTGCAAATGCAAAATGTGATTCGGTAACAAGTTACCAAATCAGATTTTTCATTTTGTATATTTGAAAAGGCATTTTTCCGGTCACAAACGGCCCAATTCTATGAATTGGGCCATTTGTGATGGGAAAAATGCTTTGTACATCTGGCCCTAGATTGTTTCATTGCCTTTTGCTTCTTTTTAAGGCAAGAGTATAGCTTGTATACTTAGAGGCAGTGTTATCTAGCAATTAACTCTTTCTTGTGATGAAGCATATGGAATCGTAAATCAATTTTTCTGACTGACAGTGACCTAAATTAACACGTGTGCCAATGCTTTCTTTATTCACAGTGCTACCCACATTTATTAATGGAAGGGATGGCCACATTAAAAATGCTGGGGCAGAACTACTGTGGTCGGTGTAACAGAAGGATTGCTGCAGTCTGCTACAGCCAGCAGGAGAGGTCAGTTTTGATGAAGAAAGAACCCGAGGTGAATACAGGGTTTGCTTTGGCAAACACAGCCTACCAAAAGAGGAATGAAAAACTGAAATGTACGAGCACTATGCCTCCTGGTATCCTAGTTGCATGTTTAACAAAAGAAACTACACATTGCAGCAGTGCGAGTATGAGAAAACACAATATTGTAGAAGCATTAGCAAAACACTAAGGTTCGCCTTTCAATGGAGCTATCCAACCTTTTGCATATGCTAGTAGTTTCAGGTAAAGCTGTTCCTTATCGTAAAAAAGAAACAAGTATTGGCAAATACAATAGGTCCAGAGCTTGGTACCAGACTTTTGGGTTTGCCATTGCTTGTTTTATCATGGATTTTGCAAAACATATTGTTGAGGAAGCTGCCTGGCCTTCACCAATACAAAACAATAAACAACTAAAAGCAAATAAACATTTGGTCTCAAACAGCACACATTGCCATAGTAGTCAATGGCACTGAAGGAAACTATTTTGTGTGCGGATGTGCTCCTTGTGAAAGAGCAAAATGCTGTCTCTCACAGTGAAGTTAGTAAAGAGCTGAAGTGGGCTGATCCACTGCCCAAAGCGGTATGCAGTAGTGGATGGAAGAAAAATGTGAATGACAGAACAGGCCAATAGATGATGAGGGCTGGCTGAAAGCCCCTATAGGTGCACCATACAACTAATTTTAGTTACATCAAAAGGTATTGGTTAACACCAGACCTAAAAAATGATTGTTTGCTATTGCTTGAAAGAAATGTGCAAAAATAAAAAGCAATCCACCACAGCATGATGACAAATACATTAACTTTCATGTTTGCTCACAGGTTGTATATCTTCACTCAGGCTTCCCACCTGATCAAAGCCTGACGGCTATCATGCCAGTGATACCTCCGTAACTATTTTACCATCCAAACACCTTTATGGCCAGTTGATTTAAAATATACAACCTGTGAACAACCATTAAAGTGTCAGGTTCAAAGATCGCATATTGACCTGATTTCAATTAATTTTAGCTTGAGGTTTACCTCCCTATAAATTGATTGCCCTGATGAAGTGACATGGATAATTATGTGAAGTTTTGAAGCATGTGTTGGCTTGTCGTGTACTCCCTAAAGATTTATTGTGTTCTCCTGTAAAACTCTTATTTGATGGATCATAGAATCCCAAGCTGAGATTACTTATTTCTAACTAAAGCAACTCAATAAAGTAATCACCTTTTAATCGTATGCACATTTTTCTCTAGACCTCATTTTTGTCTTTACAAATAAGAAAATTGGCTGAGCATGGGAGAAGCTCAGCATGGCAAGGTCTAACTTGCTGATTTCACTTCAGGTTCCATCTTCCCTTTGCAATACAGACATGATGATGCATATGTGCACATGCAGCACCACTCATATACATGTTTGTGTCATTATGCAGCAACTTTTTTTTTCTTATTTAATTTTTCACTTGCACATCCAACAAGGCGGATACCATGCTTGAACCCATAAATTAAAAAAATATGTGTGAAAGTGCATTCAAAAAAGGGGTGGGCTAGTAGCAAACTGGAGCTCATAGGCAGACAATGAATATGTATATTTTTTTAAAGAGCCCAATTGTGGGAGGCAGGGGAATAATGGAAGTGTGGGTTGAGGGTGGAAGAGAGTAGAAACTAAGGGCCAGATTTACAAGCCCCTTGCGCCACTTTTGCGTCACTTTTCCCATGTTAAAAATGACGCAAAAGTGGCTTGTAAATAAGCCCCTGAGATATTAAAAAAAATCTAAAAAGCTGTACACGATGGTATGGGGAACTTAGGTGGAGGGAGGAGCAACACAGAAGCCCTGGGGGTGAGGATTTGAGGGGGGGGAGCAGCATAGGCTGTAAAGAAATAAACACATGCACCACCATGGAGTGCTGCAATAAAAAGAAACAAGCATTGGCATAGCCAATAGGTCTCGCCTTTGGGACCTTATAAGTTTTTAGCCATGCAGCACATTATCCTGGGTGAGAGACGGAAGGGTGTGGGCAGAGAGAGCAGCCGTAAGAGCCGGAGCGACGGGGGAGGGGTGGAAAGTAAGGAGCAGCTGAGAGGAGTAAAAGGAAAGGGGCGAGAGAGGCACTGACAGTGAAACCAGGAGAGAAAGCTAGCGATTGGGGAAAGGGAACTGGCACAAAACCTCACCAGAAGGTGTAGAGAAGTGAAGAAAGGGTACATTAACCCCTTGCGAGCTCTGCTTTCAGTAACCCATTTTTAGTCTACACCCTAGCTGCAAATGGCCAACAGTTTACTTTCCGAGACACGTTTCTTCTTGAATTTGGTGAAGGAAATTATAAAGTTGCAAAAGCGAAACTCTGGGCAGCTTATCCATCACTCAGGAACAGGAAGAAACAAACCCTTTTCCGAGCATGTGACAGACATGGGCGAGTTTGCAAACCACATATTGCCACACATCAGGTTCAATACATCACATGGGAATGGCAGTTGAGGCCTGTGCACCCCACCACTAGGTTTATAATTAACAACGCACATCCGATTTTTTGTGGTTTCTGAGGCAGTCCTGAAAACAGGGAGTACAACGCACAAATGGAAGCTGTAATGCGAGCCCAGGGATGTGCAGTGGTAGGCAGCAGGGTCCGGTTTCCTGTTTGATTCAAGGATGGAGGTCGAGGCAGCAGAGTGACACGGTCATACCTAACGAAGTTACCACAAAGGATATTTTTGAGCCTCTGAGTAAGCGGCAGCCTCGACCTCCGGTCCACGAAGTGAGGAGGTACCCTGGCCCAAGGGGCAGTGGGAAGGACGGTGGTGGCCACTCCGAGTGTCTCACCTGGGCCCTGATGGTCGCCGCCCTCCGGCTCACGGTCATGCTGCGCCATGGCCCGACCCCGCAGCGTGGTTTCTACCGGGAGCTGCCGCCGGGGGGCGGGGGCTGCTGCTGGCTCATCCCCCTCTCCGCCTCCTCTAGGTCACAGAGCACCCTGCGGACAGAATGAGGAAGCAGATGAGCGTGGAAGCAGCGGGGGTACCGAGGCATACCGTACAGCAGGGAAGGAGGGGGTGCAGCTGTGAAGAGGGTGAGCACCTGTGACGAGAGGGAGTGGCTAAAGAGACACCAGTGAGAGGATAGGACCATGGCCGAGAGGGGCACATGTTACCGGGGGTAGGAGCGAAGGAGAAGTGGAGACAAAGCACATTAATATAAAGGACGAGACACCTGCGATAAGAACGGACACCTTAGGAAGGAGTACAAGAAAGACACCTGCGAAGCACGGGCGTGATGAGAGCGGATACAAGGGCTAACAGATCGCAGACACTCGTGAACTTGGCGGCACGAGGAGACCTCTCCGAAAATAACAACAAGCACTGAAACACAAGTGCGGCCCCGCGCCGCGGCCGCGAAAGTAAACAAGCGCGCGCGCCTCGCACGGCCGCAGGGGGAGGTGGGAGAGGAGGGAGCCTGCACGATTCACTTGCGGGAGCGAGCGGCGCCAGGAGCGATAATTGCTACCATATGGCGCCGCTCGCTCCCGCAAGTGAATCGCCAAACGTGCACGCGTTGCCATTGAAGGCAATGGAACGCGTGCACGTTTTAGGCTGGAAAGCCGAATCGATGGCAAAAGGTCTTTTTGCCTAAGCAGCGCATGCGCGCTGCGTAGGCGAGACCTAAAAATGTAGTTCCTTGAATGCAAGCAGTGTAAGGATATATCTCATCCAATTGAATGAATGATAAAAAAAGATATATCCCAGAGGGGGCCCAAGCACATAAAGAGGAAGTAACAATAAGAAGCAAATTAGATTAACAAGAAACCCAACCATGGTAATCAAAGGACTGACACAAAGCCCATTGTAAGTATTGATATTGGCCAAAATAGGGTGAAAGCTGTCTGTTGGGGAGGCCTAAAAACCGGCTTGTATCCCTGCCCTGAGTCAAGAGGAAAGATGTGCACATGCATGGTGCTCTGCCCAAAAAGGGTGTGAGAGATCCAAGGCTGCTTCATACATGGTGTGACTTAAGGGGAGAAACTAACTAACGCTCAGCCGGCTCGTGAACGACAATGAAAACCACTCAAGAAAGCAGTAACCACCAAGGGGCAGATTTACAAGCCCCCTGCGCCACCAGTACGTCACTTTTTGTGACGTACTGGTGGCGCAGGGGGCTGCTCCATATTTACAAGGAGAGGAAAAGCCACCCTGCGTGACTTTTCCTCTCCTTGTAAATACGGCCCCTTCACACGCAGCACTTTGCGGTGAAGGGGCGTTCCATG
This sequence comes from Calotriton arnoldi, assembly GCA_963921515.1. Lineage (NCBI taxonomy): Eukaryota > Metazoa > Chordata > Amphibia > Caudata > Salamandridae > Calotriton > Calotriton arnoldi. Next base: position 1,862,851 of record CAWUFW010001071.1, read on the forward strand.
GGTGTTGCTGTGGGTGTTCCCACGCAACACTCATGGAACAAGACACATCTCCAGAATTACGAGAAATCATAACTCTGGAGATGCGTCTGAAAGCTATGCCACCCTAGAGGTGGCATAGCGAGGCGCACCGAGGAGAAATGTTTTAATTTCTCCTCGTTTTTTCCTCTTTCAATGCGTGCTGCTGCAGCACGCATTGAAAGAGGAAAATGGTTGTAGTGATTGTTTTTGTGCAGGAAGGTTCCCCTTCCTGCACAAAAACAATCTCCCCACGACGCAGGCATCCTTGCACCATGGTGCAAGGGTGCCTGCGCCGGCGCATGGCTGCAGTTTGTGCGCCAGCGCAGGGGAAGCACAAGGATGCAACATATTCTTGTAAATATGTCGCATCCCTGTGCTTTCCAAACTAACGCAGCATGGCGCAGCAAAATGACTTGCTGCGCCGTGCTGCGTTAGTTTATTGTAAATCTGCCCCTATATATTTAAATAAATTACAATAGCACATCAAAAAAAGGAAAAGAAAAAAGGAAAAGATTTAGCGTCTGCAAGCTGCAAGACAAAAGGAAGTTACAGCTTCTACAGACCCTTTAGGTACACAGTGGGAAGTTTGACTGGTTCTACCCCCCCTTCACTCAGTGGTAGTTAGGTCCAAATTTATGCTGCTATCACGATTAAAGCCAGTTATTATAATTAGCCCGTCGTCGTGCCATAAAATGTGCCGCTCATTTTTTTTTTTTTTTAAACCCTCGTTTTTATTTTGGGCACATTTGACGAAACATCAAAGTCTGCCTTAGAAGCGTGCTGCTCCTCACCTGTCCCCAACGTGGCTATTCCAAGGTCTGTTTCCTTAGGCAAGACTTTCCAATTAGCACTAGGTCTACTGCCCTTTCACTTCAGTGGAAACTAGTCAACTTTCAGAGTCCCCTTCACTTCAGCTCTTGAACAACAGAAATGCGAGTTAGCACGTGTTGTCACTGGGGCAGCCTTGAGTTATTTTTGTCTAGCTGAAGCATACATATGCCGGGCATTGCCAAAGTGAAGTAGCTATGTAAATTACGGTGGCCGACTTTGAAAAGAATGCCAGCTTCCCTTCATCTCTTCTGGTTCCCCTTGTCCCACAATCCAAACAGGCAGCACGGGACTAAATACCTCATGCACTTTGGAAACGGGAACCGCATTCAGGCCTTGAACCTCTCTGCCTTTCTTCCTGAAATAGCAGGGTGCCCAGATCAACAGGATGTTTTTCATTCTGTGTTAAATCCTGCCGTTCCTGATGGAATAGCTTGAAGAAGCAACTTTTTAATTTAAAAGATACGTGACGTCCCTTGTTGTTTGTCTACAATTGTGCAGAGTAAGTAATAGAACCAAGAGGGTATATGTCTTGTAAAAGGAGTAATGTGAAAACACTGGTTGGATCTAAATCATCAGCAGAGGGCAGGTGCCAACAAATTGTTAACTTTTGTTTGTTTCAATATTTTATTTACACACCATGTAAAAGGCATACAAATAATCGCAGAAACCAATTGTCAGTTCAGTGAAAGTAAAAGAGAAATTTCGTGGACGGTCTGGCTCAGTTTCATCTGACATCTATATGCCACATAATGGCTCTGAAAATATAAAAGGGCTAAATATTTTTTTCAGGCTAAATGTACGTTTATATGTCAGAATATCATGGTCAAAGATATTGTGGCCAAATTAGCGACTACCACTATATTGTGAAGGTAAGTACATATAAGTAAGTATACATGGGCGTCCCGGATCACTCGGGGGCCTGGTGCGGATTTCACAGTAAGCCGCAGCGTAACACTACAGCCGCCGACCACCGTAGTGTTATGCTGCGCCTGCACTAGTATTATGTGTGGCCGGTGCCATTGCCCCGGGGCCTGGTCAACTCACGGCAGGTGGGTGGGGTCCATCTTTCTGGCAGCAGGCAGCTGTACGCCCTACTGTCATTGGTAGCTGAGTGCCAATATGCTACCAAATGAGACTCTCATTGGTAGCAGCGTAGCACTCAGCTACCAATGACAGTCTGACCTCAGTCCACAGGCAGCACTGTCATTGGTAGCTGAGCGCTACCAATGAGAGTCGCCTCACCGGTGTCCCGACTCGGAGTTGGGCTAATCATGGTCCGACCTGCACCATCCCAGCCCCCAGCATAGTGTGCACTGCACAGCCTCAGGCTCGAGTCGCACATCAGACGGAGGACTTCCAGAGACTAGCAGCATCTTTTGTGCGCTACAGCAGCAGCACTAAGTTAACAGGCCCTTCACTTACTGGCTCGCCTCCTCAATCACAGGGCTTTTTGGCCCCGACCGGACTGACCTGCATCTAAATCCTGGCAGGCAGCTGTGTCGCCTGTTTGTCATAATTTGCTGCCTCAGGCATTTGTTGTGCAGTTGTGCGCAGCGCTGTACAAAACAAGAACCAGTGAAAAATGAGGGAAACTATTAAAGCAACCACTCAGAAAAACAGGGGAAAGAAAAAAAGCAGACAAAAACAAGGCAAAAGCATGAGAAAGCACTCAGAAAAATGGGGTAGAGAAAGAAGAAAGCAGTAAAAAACAAGGCAAAAGAACGAGAAAGCACTCAGAAAAATGAGAGAGCGAAGGAAAAAGCAGTAAAAAACAAGGCAAAAGCATGAGAAAGCACTTAGAAAAATGGGGGGAGTGGAAGGAGAGTGCAGAAAAAACATTAGGCAAAAGCATGAGAAATCACTCAGAAAAATTGGGAAGAGGAAGGAAAAAGCAGTAAAAAACAAGGCAAAAGCAAGAGAAAGCACTCAGAAAAATGGGGGGAGTGGGAGGAGAGAGCAGAAAAAAATTAGGCAAAAGCATGAGAAAGCACTCATAAAAATGGGGGAGAGGAAGGAAAAAGGAGTAGAAAACAAAGCAAAAGCAGGAGAAAACACTCAGAAAAACGGGTTAGTGAAAGAGCAGAAAAACACGAGGCAAAAGCATAAGTAAGCACTCAAAAAAATAGGGGCGAGGAAGAAAAAAGCAGTAAAAAACAAGGCAAAAGCAGGAGAAAGCACTGAGAAAAATGGGGAGAGGAAGGAGAAAGCAGCAAATAATGAGGCAAAAGCAGGAAAAAGCTGTGGGCTCATATTTTGTTCCACCATGGGAAGTTATATGATTATCTGGTATGGGTGGGTTATACCTGGTGATGTGGGATTATATCTGGTGAATGATGTGGATGCCATCCAGTGCCAAGGCAAGTGCTGTGGGTTTAAAGCTGGTGCTGTGGCAAGTGTTTTGGGTACAATCTGGTGCTGTGGGTGCAATCTAGTGCTGTGGCAACTGCAGTGCATGCAGTCTGGTGCTGTGTCAAGTGAAATCTGGTGCTACAGTATATATATTTTTTGTGTGTGCATGTGTATGTGTCAGTGTGTGTACATATACCCACACAATCATACACTTTTCCTTTGTTAAGTTTCTATTACTGCATACAGGGCTGTATTCAATAAATAGTGCATTGTAGGTGAGTTATTTGACATTCACAAATCTCATCTTACCAATATAACTGCATTATGCAAGGAAAGCTTGGTGCTCCTTGCAGGAGAAATTTAAGGGGATTTTTCAACTCCCTGAAGCTCACCTACAACTCACAGTTTATTCAATACAGCCAGCCTGTTGACAAGCAGAGCATTTAATGATCCACATTTCTATTTAGAAATGGACACCTGCAAATTTTTTACAAAATAAATATTGGTAATATTAAGGAAGCAAGAAAAAATCTAGACATGGTGAACAGGAGGAAAAAGAACCAAGCTCAAGCAGTTCTGCAGGTCCAGTTTCAGCTCCAACAGAATGTAGCCATGATGGTGATGCTCCTGTAAATGATATTGGATTGTATTTTAATTCATCAAAAAAACTAACAGATGATTTTAAATACAATCTGCTAATAAATACGTATACCCCACCAGAAAAGTATGACTTCAAGAAGGATTCAGGTGGACCACGCTGTTTCCGTCATGTGTGGATAAATCAATATTCACCATGGCTTAGCTACTCTCCACAACTGAAAGGTGCAATTTGCAAGTATTGCACAGTTTTCCCACTGCCAGTTCATCGTGGGACACAAGGAGCATTCATAGCTACACCTTTCACTAAATATAAAGACTTCCATGAAAGTGCACGCAACCCTGTTTTATCGTCTTTGCATAAAAACGCATAAGGGAATGCAACTCACTTTTTGGTGATCAGAAAGAAACCGGAAACACGTATTGTTTGCCAAATGGATCGCATTGTGGAAAGGCATGTTGAAGAAAATTTGAAAAAGTTATTTCCAATTTTGTCCACTATCTTATTTTGTGGCACACATGATACTGCTTTATGTGGGAAAAAACTACAACCAGAAACATGCAAAGTCTGTACCAATTTTCCATTAAAGCAGTAGATGTGATCCTAAAGAACCATCTGGAAAATGCACCAGTTAATGCATGTTATACATCAGTTCAAGTTGAACATGAATTGATTACATTATGTCAAGAAACATTAAGAGAAGAACTAGTATCCTTAGTCAATATGACAAATGGATTTTCAATCATTGCTGATGAAAGTGCTGACATATTTGGTAAAGAACAGATGTCACTTGGAATACGTTTTGTAGACACAAGTAGCACCGTAGCTGTCATCAGAGAAGAATACATTAGATTTGCAACCTTAAATAAAATGGTTGCTATCTCAATTTCAAATATGATTATTGATATAAGTTCTAAATTTGGATTAAACATAGAAAAACTCCATGGCCAAGGATATGATGGATGCTCTACAATGGCAGGAAGGGAAGGTGGCGTTCAATTACTGTACATGTTTTCAATACTTATTGGTCAGTCTGCCTCTGCCTTTACCAAAACCTGATTTTACAGGGTGAATGAAACATGTGTCGGCTCAAGAAGGAGATTTTTGGCACTTTTGAACAATAAAAATATACACAAGAAGTTAATTGGAGTAAGATTTTTTTACAAGAACATCAATATAAATAAACAAAAAAACAAGGTGGAGTGCCAAATAAATCTGCTACAAATATGAAGCGGTTTCTTTTTGTAATTTTTCCGGCTCTCAGTTTCTCAATTAATATATCTGCTACTGTTGAAGCCACATCTGCTATTATACGGCCTGATACATTCTTGTAACTCGAATGTATTTCCTGCGATATTGTTGTTAAATTTGCCTTTATTGCTTACTTTACAGTGGCACTGCTTCCACGTTACGTGAGTATTGTTCATTAAGTCGGCTGCTCATTAAGAGTGCACAGCTATTGACCACATGCTGATATATGTTTCTCACAGTGGCGGCTCCTCGAGGGAGTGCTGCGGGGCGGCGGGGCGGGGGAGGGGCAGGGTGTGGGGTAGTAAACTCCGGAATACAGCCGAACGGAGTTGAGTAAATAAATAAATATATAAAACGAATTACACTGCACGCGCCGCAACGCCAAATCGGCGATGCAGCGCGCAATGTAATTCGTTTTATTTATTTATTTATTTACTCAACTCCGTTCGGCCGTATTCCGGAGTTTACTACCCCCCACCCTGCCGCTCCCCCGCCCCGCCCCACCACCCCGCAGCACTCCCTCGAGGAGCCGCCACTGGTTTCTCACATTATAAAAGCTGTACACATCCCCCGCCTTATTAACAAGCGTTTACTCTTATAGAGATATTTGGACTGTCTTCTTATCTGTGACAGAAATGTGTGTTTTTCAGGTTCTCTGAAAAATCTCTACCTCACCCTAACCGGGCCAGTAAATACTCGACTGAGAAGAGGGCCACCCTGAACGTGAGCAAGTGTCAGAACTTCACACCACTCCGTGGCATACAATCTACCCCCAGGGGTGCCAACTCGAGTGATGCTTTCAGTCAATGCTCTGAGTGTCACCCCAAGAGTTGTATCTTACATCACCTATAGTTTGTTGGAAAGATGCTGAATGAGATTCAGAGCACTTAATTACTGAGGTTAAGCTTATTCAAGGTCATCAAAACATTACAGGTGGTTGAAGTTTGCATTCTTGTCACAGAGGATCCTAAGACTGACAGTCATATCTTGGTCAGTCAAAGGAATTTCAGCCGGTGGTTTCGGTACTCAGCACCGGCACTTAATTGTTAGCACCAGCATTTATAGCAGTGCGCCAATACGTGGCGCTGTTTGTCTAATTTCGAGATGAGCACAGGAGTAATTCAATATACATTTAAAAATAATACCTGCCACCCAAGCCATTCTTATAGCTTTGGGGGACTGGAATAGTCTGAATTGTCACACTTGTAGGAGTGTGATGGTTAATAGTTTTGCTGCTACTTTCATTGGCAGTCTGGCAGGAGCAGTGGGTGGTGTGAGTTGCAGTGGCCTCTTGACAAGGGCCTGACACTTATTATTTAAAGAGAAAATATCCTTAAGCTGCTTTTGCTCACTGTGCTGTACATAATCTTAATTTGATTGTTAATGACCTGAATGCTGTTCCTGATATACAAACTTCTATTGGCACAGTGAAAACCATCATCAGGTTTTTCAGTGAGAGTCCAAAAAGAAGATTTCTTTTTCACAAATGTGCCATTGCTCAGTGAAACACGATGGACAGCAAAATACAAGATCATTAAAATTTTTAGCTCAACTTTGAAGAGATTTTTAAGCAATTAAGCTTACTGGTTAATACAGCATCAGGAAAAACATGTCAGGATGCATATCAATTGCAATGTTCCACCAGCACAGTGAGCTTTCTCTTTTGCTTGTCCACAATTTCAGATTACTCATCAAGATTGGAATCTGCAAGCCAGACTCTCCAAGCTATTCAGCTAGATATCCTTGAAAACTAGAAGCGATGTGAGCTACCAATAACACAGTAATATAAGTCTACACATGATTACACTGGTGTAATATAAACTATACACAGGCATAATTTGGATGTGTTAACATTCTGGTTATAGTCAGGATTAGGGGGCTAGCTCTGTTTGGTGTTAGAGCTCCAAACAAGCTGAAATTTAAGGTTAGGTATAGGGTTAGTGTCGGGGTTACGTTTAATTAGGGTGAGAGGTAGGCTTAGGTTGAGAGTGGCTGAATTTCGAGTTTTAGGTAAGGGCATAGATTTGGATCTGACCTGCCATTTGCTGGAATCTATAGGGAAACGTGTCATGCTCTGTAAATGTGCGTAGTGTGAATGTACTTTCATAAGTACAGACGCAAGTTAATGCACATGTGACATTTATCTGTTGGGCAAGGTTGGGTAACTGGCATACGTTTTACAGTGTTACATAGCACGAACTAGGCCCGAGTGCATGAGATCATTTTACAAGAGGACTAGATGTTACACATTTTTAGCCGCAGAATGATTCAGTGGTTGTTAACCTGTAGTTGGAATTTTTACCTAGCTCCCCCTGAAATGGTACTGATAAGTCCAACACAAAAACCTGAAAATGGAATAACCAGAGTATTATAGAAGAGGACTCAGCAGTGCTTAATTTGAGCAAGTTGTTTCCGGCTCAACACCGGCACTTAATCATCAACACCTGCGCTTTTCATGAGCACCAGTTAAGGACTCATTCATTTACGGGGCGATTAAGCGATTTGCCTACAATCACAGGATGTTGAGCCCACATCGAGACTCGAGCCTGACTCCCCAGATCCAAAGTCAGCAGCTCTTGACATTAGGCCACATCCTCACCCCACTTTCATGGTTAGTAGTTGGTTCTGTTTTAGGTGGTGCTAACAGGAGAAATGGGCTGGTGTAAGCTGCCTCCTGACTAGAGCCCCTGCACTTATGTTTTTTACAAATTAACCACTGGGACTCAGAAGTTTTTCTAGAGTGTGCAGGGCCCATTACTGTACATGTTTTCAATACTTATTGGTCAGTTTGCCTCTGCCTTTACCAAAACCTGATTTTACAGGGTGAATGAAACATGTGTCGGCTCAAGAAGGAGATTTTTAGCACTTTGGAACAATAAAAATATAGACAAGAAGTTAATTGGAGTAAGATTTTTTTTACAAGAACATCAATATAAATAAACAAAAAAACAAGGTGGAGCGCCAAATAAATCTGCTACAAATATGAAGCGGTTTCTTTTTGTAATTTTTCCGGCTCTCAGTTTCTCAATTAATATATCTGCTACTGTTGAAGCCACATCTGCTATTATACGGCCTGATACATTCTTGTAACTCGAATGTATTTCCTGCGATATTGTTGTTAATTTTGCCCTTATGGCTTACTTTACAGTGGCACTGCTTCCACGTTATGTGAGTATTGTTCATTAAGTTGGCTGCTCATTAAGAGTGCACAGCTATTGACCACATGCTGATATATGTTTCTCACAGTGGCGGCTCCTCGAGGGAGTGCTGCGGGGTGGGGGAGGGGCAGGGTGTGGGGTAGTAAACTCCGGAATACGGCCGAACGGAGTTGAGTAAATAAATAAATATATAAAACGAATTACATTGCACGCGCCGCAACGCCAAATCGGCGATGCAGCGCGCAATGTAATTCGTTTTATTTATTTATTTATTTACTCAACTCCGTTCGGCCGTATTCGGAGTTTACCCCCCACCCTGCCGCTCCCCGCCCGCCCCACCACCCGCAGCACTCCCTCGAGGAGCCGCCACTGGTTTCTCACATTATAAAAGCTGTACACATCCCCCGCCTTATTAACAAGCGTTTACTTTTATAGAGATATTTGGACTGTCTTCTTATCTGTGACAGAAATGTGTGTTTTTCAGGTTCTCTGAAAAATCTCTACCTCACCCTAAACGGGCCAGTAAATACTCGACTGAGAAGAGGGCCACCCTGAACGTGAGCAAGTGTCAGAACTTCACACCACTCCGTGGCATACAATCTACCCCCAGGGGTGCCAACTCGAGTGATGCTTTCAGTCAATGCTCTGAGTGTCACCCCAAGAGTTGTATCTTACATCACCTATAGTTTGTTGGAAAGATGCTGTATGAGATTCAGAGCACTTAATTACTGAGGTTAAGCTTATTCAAGGTCATCAAAACATTACCGGTGGTTGAAGTTTGCATTCTTGTCACAGAGGATCCTAAGACTGACAGTCATATCTTGGTCAGTCAAAGGAATTTCAGCCGGTGGTTTCGGTGCTCAGCACCGGCACTTAATTGTCAGCACCAGCATTTATAGCAGTGCGCCAAAACGTGGCGCTGTTTGTCTAATTTCGAGATGAGCACAGGAGTAATTCAATATACATTTAAAAATGACTAATACCTGCCACCCAAGCCATTCTTATATCTTTGGGGGACTGGAATAGTCTGAATTGTCACACTTGTAGGAGTGTGATGGTTAATAGTTTTGCTGCTCCTGTCATTGGCAGTGCTGGCAGGAGCAGTGGGTGGTGTGAGTTGCAGTGGCCTCTTGACAAGGGCCTGACACTTATTATTTTACAAATTAATCACTGATAGCAAGTGAATACATTTGGACTGTGACGTTTTGTCCTGATGTCTACTCAAAGGGATCTTTGTTAACTTGGTTTTCAAGCTGGGCTTCCTTGTGATCTGTGTCAAACCAGGAGACGAAAAATTGCCAATCATCTCAAATTCATTAGTGTCAGTGGTGCAAATTCAGCAAGCCTAATGCACACTGTCAAACTGTGAAACAATAACTGCAGGGGCGAAAAGTTTTTTTAGGAGCCACCTGCTTGTGCTGCGAGGCACACGAATGTTCAATACAAAGTCTGTCTAATTTTGAATTCTCCTCATGCCTCTTTTTTTCACCACCATACACTTCTCTCTTTATCTCACACTTGTAGGTTCTTTTTCAACCCTGCTTTCTCCCTGAATGCCTGCAGCAAATAGAGGATGCGATATCACCCGAGCAACAAGGAAGATCCAACACCCCAGGGGTAGTCCCTAGCGACAGTGGAGCATCGTCTTCAGCGATGGGAAGCCACTGAGATGAACATCGGGACGTTTCCCGACCCACAGGGCCGGGCGCCAAAATCTAAATTGGCGGCCACCTAGCAATCCAGCACATAGCAGCCCCTGCGCATCACTACGCTCTGCTTTTGAGCGGTGGCGGCCGCCACAAACAAAGGGTGGTGGGGCAGTGGAAGGAGTGCGGGGGTGGCACGGGGGTTTATAATAATTTTTTTACAAAAAGGAACTTACCTTAAGCTACCAGCCGCCTTCCACGTCACATCGCACCTCTGTGTTCTTCCTCCCAGCAGACACTGGGATGGACTCCTTATGCAAGCCCCGCACTGCTCTCATGCTATGAGAGCAGTGCGGAGATTGGCCTGAGTTGGATGAAATGGATCTTCACTCAGGACAGGGAGTCGGTGCTGTTTCTCCAGTCCGGCTGTTCAATACAGTCGGGTTGGAGAAACATAAGTACGTATGTGTGTTTGGCCAGCCTGAGACAGCTGGCCAAACACACATGCACACTTAAAAGTGCACATAGCAACCTCCTCCACCCTCCAATGGCCCCGGCTCTACCCCTCCCTACATGCGCTGGCTCAGAGCCGGCAAATGAAAAATAAAACGATGATAGAACATCGTTTTATTTTTCACCTGCAGGCTCTGAGCCAGTGGGGCGACGCTCGTCCGCCTTTGTGGAGGACCCACCCCTGCTTTTGAGGTCCATGAGTCGCCGGGCAACGGCAGATGCAGTGCTGATGAGGCCCGAGGCGCTGTATTAGTGAATGCCTGCCTTACACTCATACTGAGGTTTGAGTGCAGCGCGAGGGGCCAGAGCTGGGCCCGCGAGTGATGGCCGGATCGGAAGGCCAGATTGAGCCCGCCAAGACTATCCAGTGTTTCCCTTCGACCCTGCACGGCCAAAACAGAAGTACTTCACGCAGGATGGCTAGGGGGACTTACTGCACTTCCTAGAGGTGTATGTGGGGGAAGCTTGCACCACACTGAGCAGAGGGTCCCCAGATGTGATGGCGAAGCACCGGGGAAACAAAATGGTGGACGGACTGTGACCCTACTCAGGGAGGCCCCAATAAGTCACAGCACTCTGCTCCCGCCTTCCACAAGACGTCGGTGGTCAGCAGCAACAACACCGCTAAGGCTGAGGGCAGCAGGAGACCGCAGGCCTGTCAAGATCCGGAGGAGTGGCTGGGACCAGCCCAGAATCCGGAGCTGGGCCCTGCAAGTCTTGACGGGGCTGGAAGGCCGGAGTGAACCCGTGACAATTCCTAGCGCCTCCCACTGTGCCTGCATAGCAGAAAAGGGATGTCCCTGCACCTGGGATTGTCTGGGAGACTGACCGCACTGCCTGGGGCAATTGCAGAGGAGGATCACATCCCACTGGGCTGCGGTGCCCCTGGCTGTGCTCTGGGGCACCACTATTTGCTGACAGTACATGGAGGCCCAGATGATCCACAGCGGAGCCTACTGGAGTACACACCTACTAGTGGAGTGCGTTTGCTTCAGGCTGGGCCTCTGTGGAGAGACGGGACCTGGTTGGAGAGACTGTTGCCAATGTTTGATGACTGCCCTGCAATCTAGGCACCCTCAGGCACTAGAGGATCCCTCAGAGTTACACGAAGGTCTCTGCACCAGTAGTTCAAGCGTTCTGCCGCACCATTACCCCTAGTGAATTCTGGAGCGCAGGGATCCTTTGCCTCAATGGGGATTTGTACACATGGGGGGACCACGAGATGCATATAACGCACCAGCAGCCAGGAACCCGACCACAGGGCATCCCCTATCTCGCACAATGACCAGGAACTGTAATAAGGACACGACCATGAAGGAAATACTGAGTAAGCCCCCCACGAAATGACTTGAGCAGCAGCCAGATGCTTCACCCTCTGTGTCCTCTCAGGCAGCTGCACCTGTGCTAGACGAACAGGAGATGGGGCAACCGGTGACTCACACATACCTGGAGGCCATATTTGGGACCCTCTGAGATGACATTGCGGCCCTCAAGCACGACATGGAAGCAAATATTAAAGATATCAAGAAGAAAGTGGGCAAAATGGAGCAAAGAGTAGACACCTGGAAGCACAACGGGGACACACGTGAAGAATTCAACAACCATCAAAAGGAACTGCTGGAATTAAGAGACAGGAATGAGGAACTACAATACCGTCTGGAAGACCCTGAAAATCGTTCACGATGCTCTAACATTCCTATCAAAAGGGTCCTGTTGGAAGCAGACTCTGGGAAAATAGAGGACTATGTAGTGCGACTATTTTGCCAGGTGACACTGGTATTTGGGTGAAAAAGGCATTGTGCTGGAGCATGCCCACAGAGTGGGCTATCCTGCTACGACCCCAGGTACACCACAAGACAGCCTAACCTGCCTACACTCCTATAAACAGAAGGAAGTCATCATGGCAGCCATACGTGACCAGACTACCATTACCTTCAAAAGCATAAAGGTGTGGCTTTTTCAAGACTTGTCCCCTATCACACTGCAACAACGCAGGGGACTCCGCCCCGCCACAGTGTTTTTGATGTACAAAGGGGTCCACCTCATTTTTGCATGGCATACGGAGACTCATGTCAGCCACACATTGGAAGAGGCACGCTCCATCCTGGGCTCCCAGATCCCCCAGGATTAAGGCTCACATCCACCCAAGTCACGTAGCCTGCCTTGCTCCTCCTCTAAACTGCTTTGGCCACCTCAGTCTGTGAAAAAGAACTTCGCCAAACCCACCCAATTAGAAAGCCGCAAGAAACATATAGCTCTGCTGCACCAACTGCAACAGCGAGAAAGCACGTCAGATCCTTACAATGACTAGCAACAGCTTCAGCAACCTGACTCTTGCTCACCAAGTGCCAAACCTAGGTGTGAATGTTCTACTGCTTGGACACAGCAACCCTGGATGACCCGCAGCAGTTCAGCTGTCATCTGCATGCTATGTGGCAGAGCTCCCCTCTCCATCCTAACTGATCATGGTGATGTATGCGTGCTGTGGACATGCACCCCTATCACTTGGTTAACTATGCTCCACGGTGAGGGCACCTTTCAGTTCTGTTGTTCTGTACAGTTTTCCCATACCCTTGATTCGACAACTCACGCTCACCTCTTTCCACTGCAGGTGATGTGACCCCAGAGGGCCAGCAGGATGGCCCATACAGGCTATGGACCCCTGTTCATGTACGTGGCTTAACACGCCTCACTTGATGAGGTACACAATACCATGATAAAAATATTTAGCCTGAATGTTTGAGGCCTGAACGCACCTGTGAAACGTCTGGCGCTCCTCTCCATGCTCAAAGAGTCCAAATGCAACATATGCCTTAACCAGGAGAACCACCTCCTCAAGATGGACTGGCAATGACTGCGGTCTTGATGGTTTGACTGCCAGTACCTCTCATCTGGTCCGCAGAAGCGTACTGGGGTGGTGATCCTGCTAGCCACGCATTTTCCAGGTTGAGAAATCCAAACGCAGGTGGAGATCTCATGCAGACTGCTATCAATTCGAATTGCCATAAATGCCTACACCTTCACAGTGGCTACCGTCTATGCTCCCAGTGATCACCAAAAGGCCTTCCCATTGGAGGCTATGGGCAGGGTAATGACCACTCCTGATATTAATACTCTACTGTGGAGGGGACTTTAACTTGATATCACATGCCCACATGGACAGGTCAGCACAGAGGACAGGGCAGATGGGGGCATTCACAACGGCCGGTCCTTAATGGCTGAGGGACATGGGACTAGCAGACGTAGGGCGATTGCGCCACCCAACAGTATTTGATTACATATTCTATTCAGCAGCTTACCAAACCTATGCCAGAATAGACCTTTTCCTTACCTCTCTGCGGTTGACGGCTGGGGTAACAGGGGTGGATATAGGGGCCACTGCCCTCTCTGATCAATCACCCCTTCCAATAACATTACACATGCCCCCACATACTGCCGCAGTCTGGCCCCCAGTGCCTTAATTACAAGCTGCTGACACACAACTTCATCACGGCTGAAATTGCAGACACAATATGCACGTTCCTCTACACTAACGATAACCCAGACAACCCCATTGCCTTACTATATGATACACTGAAGGTGGTAGTGAGGGGCACCTTTATAGCCATCTCTGCCAGAATCAACAGAGATAGAAAAGACAAGAGGCTCAAGCTAGAGGGGAGAGTGAGGGAGCTAGAGGAGGCTCATTCAATCAATCAATCAATCATGTCACTTATAAAGCGCACTACATACCCGCGAGGGTCTCAAGGCGCTGGGGGAAGAGGGGGGTGGTGCTGCTACTGATCGAAGAGCCAGGTCTTGAGGAGTCTTCTGAAGGCCAGTAGGTCTTGGGTCTGCCGAAGGTTGGTGGGGAGGGTGTTCCAGGTCTTGGCGGCGAGGTGGGAGAAGGATCTGCCGCCGGCGGTCATTTTCCGGATGCGGGGGACTGTGGCGAGGGCGAGGCTGGTGGAGCGGAGCTGGCGGGTGGGGGTGTAGAAGCTGAGTCGTCTGTTGAGGTAGGCTGGTCCGGAGTTGTGGAGTGCTTTGTGTGCGTGGGTGAGGAGCTTGAAGGTTATCCTCTTGTTGACAGGGAGCCAGTGCAGGTCTCTCAGGTGGGGTGTGATGTGGCTGCGTCGGGGGATGTCGAGGATAAGACGTGCAGAGGCGTTCTGGATGCGTTGCAGCCGTCTCAGGAGCTTAGCCGTCGTTCCTGCGTAGAGGGCGTTTCCGTAGTCCAGCCTGCTGGTGACGAGGGCCTGGGTGACTGTTTTTCTTGTTTCGGTGGGGATCCACTTGAAGATCCTGCGGAGCATTCGGAGGGTGTTGAAGCAGGATGAGGAAACGGCGTTGACCTGCTTAGTCATGGAGAGGGTGGGGTCGAGGATGACCCCTAGGTTGCGTGCGTGGTCGGTGGGTGTCGGGGCTGTTCCCAGTGATGTCGGCCACCAGGAGTCGTCCCATGCTGAAGGGTTGGAACCAAGGATGAGGACCTCCGTCTTGTCCGAGTTCAGCTTCAGGCGGCTGGTCCTCATCCATTCGGCGGCGGCCTTCATTCCTTCGTGGAGGTGGGCTTTGGCGGTGTGAGGGTCTTTGGTGAGGAGAGGATTAGCTGGGTGTCGTCGGCGTAGGAGATGATGTTGAGGTTGTGCTGTCGGGCGACGTGGGCGAGGGGTGCCATGTAGATGTTGAACAGCGTTGGGCTGAGGGAGGAGCCTTGGGGTACGCCACAGATGATCTTGGTGGCTTTGGATCGGAAGGGGGCGAGGCGGACGCTTTGTGTTCTGCCGGAGAGGAAGGATGTGGTCCAGTCCAGGGCCTTCTCTTGGATCCCGGCGTCTTGAAGGCGTGTTCGTAGTGTGTGGTGGCAGACCGTGTCGAAGGCGGCTGATAGGTCCAGGAGGATGAGGGCTGCTGTTTCTCCGTTGTCTAGCAGGGTCCTGATGTCATCGGTGGCGGCGATGAGGGCGGTTTCGGTGCTGTGGTTGCTGCGGAAGCCGGACTGGGAAGGGTCCAGGATGTTGTTCTCCTCGAGGTAGCGGGTCAGTTGTTTGTTGACGATTTTCTCGGTGACCTTCGCGGGGAACGGGAGCAGAGAGATGGGTCGGAAGTTCTTGAGGTCCTTGGGGTCTGCCTTGGGTTTCTTGAGTAAGGCGGTGATCTCGGCGTGCTTCCAGCTTTCCGGGAAGGTTGCTGTCTCGAAGGAGATGTTGATTATTTTCCGGAGATGGGGCGCGATGGCTGTACTGGCTTTCTTGAAGACGTGGTGAGGGCACGGGTCTAGCGGTGAGCCGGAGTGGATGGTGTTCATGATCTCGCTGGTGTCCTCATAAACAATCCGGCGCTCATAAGGTGCGGCATCAACTTGCACTGGCCGGCAAAGAACTTAAAGCTTTAGGTATTGATAAAGCAGAGTACATTCTCCTTCACGTCAAACAGAAATTTTACACGGGAGGCAACAAGGCAGGGTGCATTTTAGCACATTAACTACGTGCCCAGGCTCTTAAACAGAGGATAACCAAGATTGAGGGTCCACAGGGAGTCAGGGAACAGCAGGATGCACACATTGCTTGGGCATTTGAACACTTCTATTCCAATTTATACACAGCAGAGTCACTGAGCTTGGAGGATGCCTCCACATATCCAGCACAGGTCCAAACAGACTGCATCCCCCTGATAATGCCACGAAACTGGATAGGAATATTCATTCCAATGAAGTCCTAGCAGCTATAGCTCACTTGCAACTGGGTAAAGCACCTGGTCAAGACGGTTGTAAATCTGCCTTTTATGAAACATTTGCCAACACCCTGGCCCTGTACTGTCCCACCTATAAAACTCCATTAGCTCCTCTGGTACGCTCACAAACACTATGAGGGACGCCACTATTACTGTACTCCCCAAACCAGGAAAGGACCCAGCATACTGCACTTCCAACCACCCCATATCCCTGTTGAATATTGGCACCAAAATATTCACGAGTATACTGGCAGCCCATCTTGCTCCCTACATGCAAGGCCTAGTCGACCCCAATCAGGACAAGTTCATTACTGAACGTGGCTGTAGCAACAATACCAAATGCCTTTGCCACCTCATAGATAAAATTCACCGTTCCCACACACCTGTACTCCTGCTCCCAGTCGACACAGAGAAGGCGTTCGACTGAGTGCATTGGACATATTTCCAGCTGGTTCTGACCAGGGCCAGCCTCGGCGTTCATTTTTGACGCTGGGTGTTGTGCAGTTACACCAACCCCAAGGCACAAGTCAGGGTGAATGGGTTGATGTCTGTTAGAAATGGGGTCTCTAGTTGGCAGATGTCGGCACCTTTGTCCAAATAGGGGCCCTTGCTTCTAGTCAGGGTAAGGGGGAATACACTTCTAAAATAACCCCTGTTCACCCCATTGGTAGCTTGGCACGAGCAGACAGGCTTATCTCAGAGGCAGTGTGTAAAGCATTTGTGAACACATACAGTAATACAGTGAAAACACTACAAATGGACACCACACCAGTTTAGAAAAATAAGTAATCTTTATCTAAACCAAAACAAGACCAAACGACAAAAATCCACAATATAGTTATCAAGATATCTTAAAAAATAGGTTATTTACTCAATTAAAGTTTGTAGCAACAAATAACTCCACCTGGAGTTATTTAGGCGTTGTGACAGATGAAACCCCCAAAGAACGGCGAAGTGCGCGGCGTCGGGTGCGGAGTCAAGCAGACCCCAAAGAACAATACCTTGGATTTGATGAAAGCAAAGACGGTGCACGGCGTCGGGGAGGTGATGCTACGTTGGCGCCGAGCGGCATCGATTCCTTACGACCCCAGGGGAGGTGAAGCCTCGGTTCCTTACTGCAGTGCAGGGGAGGTGAGACGTTGGTTCCTTACTGTGTTGGGGAGGTGACGTCACGATGGCAGTGAGCCGTCGGTTCCTTTCAATGGTGCGATGTCAATGGATTCAGGAGTCACCCACGTCGAGTATCGGCTCTGCGTTGATGAAGCACCGGCATCGGTGAAGTCGGGGCTGTGGTGCGAGTCAGGACGATGCATCGTGGACATCACGAGTGGTGTCCTCGGCTCCGGTGCAGGCAGCGGCCTCAGTGACGGCTTCGGAGTCGATGCAGCACAGCGTCAGCAGGCGTCAAGCCTGCGGTGCAAGTGGGGCAGTGTGTCTTCACAAGCGGTGCCCACGGCTTCAGTGCAGGTTACGGCATCACTCGCCAGCATCAGTGTTGCAATTTCCTTCTGTGGCAGCTGAAACAGCAGTTCCAGATGCAGAGAGACAGAAGAGATGAAGTCTTTGTGTCCCTGAGACTTCAGAACAGGAGGCAAGCTTAATTTCAAGCCCTTGGAGAACTTTTCCTCAAGCAGGTGACAAAGCAAACAGCAAAGTCCTTTTCTCCTTTCCTTGGCAGCAAGTAGCCACTGCAGGCCAACCCCAGACAGCAAACAGCACAGGGGCAGTATTCCTCCTCAGCTTCTCCAGCTCTTCTCCTTTGCAAAGGTTCCTCTTGATTCCCAGAAGTGATCTAAACGTCTGGGGTCTGGGCCCCTCTTTTTATACACCAAAATCCTTTGTTCTCTGAAGGCAGAGAGTGTCTGTACCCAGCCAAAACCAGTTCTGTCTTCACTGGTGCAGCTTCCTGGAAGGAGGTGGAGACAGCATTGTTGAAGGCAGACCAGGCCCATGCAGGTGAAAGGAAATCTCCTCCCCCTACTCTAAATGCAACCCAGGTCTATTTAGCCCAGCCCTGACTCATCAGACTTCTGGAGCCACTGCTCCTCTGCAGCCCCTGTCATCCCAAAGCCAGATATGCAATACACAAACCTAGCAGAGGCACACTGGATGGTTAGGCAAGAAAATACCTACTTTCTAAAAGTGGTATTTTCAAACACAAAATGTAAAAATCACCCTCACTAAAAGATGCATCTTAACATTCTGAGTACAGGCATACTAAACTTTATTTTCTTTCCTTGTTCCCAGGGCCAGTTATGTTTATAAGATGTTATAAACAAACTCCCCATTCTGTCCTATGAGAACAGGTAGCCTTGCAATAGTGAAAAACTAAATTGGCAGTAATTCACTTTCAGGACATGCCACACACACCAGGGCATGTCCTACCTTTCATATACACTGCACCCTGACCACAGGGGTACCTTGGGCCTACCCTAGGGGTGACTGACATGTAAGAAAAGGGAAGGTTAGGGCCTGGCAAGTGGGTGCACTTGCCAAGTCGACATGACAGCACTGGACTGCACACAGGCTCTGCAATGGCAGGCGAGTCACCTTTTACAGGCTGCTTCTGTGGGTGGCACAATCAGTGCTGCAGCCCACTAGCAGCATTTGATTTACAGGGCCCGGGCACATACAGTGCACTGTACTAGGGACTGACTGGTAAATCAAATAGCCAATCATGGAAACAACAATCCATAGCAGTAATTTACAAGGAGAGCAGATGCCAGTCAGAAATAAGTTTATTTAGACCGTAGTTCTTTAAACAACATAAAAACATGGCACACTAAATAATATTTTAAAATCATTACATTACAAATCTTCAACAGCACCATTGTAATAGTCTGATGTCCGCCTACTTCCTTTCAATTTACACAGTACTCCATATGTAATTCATAGACATACCTATAAATAAACATAATATTCTAAAATCGATAAAAAATTCTATTCTAAAATGTATTTTTAAAGTTAAATATCAGGTAAAAAGTATTTAAAATCTATAACCATCCTAACTTCCTGCCTATCTTTCAACCATCCATTTCATTTTCCCCAAAAAATCTTTTTACCGCCTTCATATACTTCGCAATGGCTATAGCTATATCAAGGTTTGGCATATCAATAAGAAGTTCAATCGCTTGGGAACGTAAAGTGACACCATATTTTAAAAAGATGGGACGTAAAAACAGTTTCTGCAAAGATGGAAATTTTTGACAGTCCATTATAATATGTAAATTATCACATTTTGTGCCCAACCTACATGAGCATTTACCATCAGGTCGTAGCATTACTGATTTTATTCTCCCATTCGATACAAAAGGATGAATGCCTCTTCTCCATCTTAGTACTTCAGCTCTAAGCCATTGGTTGTGTAATGCGTCCAGATAGGGGTACCAGATTTCTTTCTCCCAACTGTTCATCATAAATTTCACAGATTCTTTCTTTCTCAGGTACCCCATATCTTCCAACCTAGATGTTTCCTTCCCTAGTGTTCTGAGTTCACCCTTTGTTACTTCTAATAGAAGAGCCTGCTGATCAATTCTCACATTTAGATTTTCACAGACAGAGAGCAGTTTCTTTCTGACCTCTTTAGCCCATTGTAGGTCACTATGCTGAGACTCATTCTTACACCATTGTGACACTATCATGTCTTCACCTGTACCCAATCTTTTCCAGAATCTTAAAAGGGCCACTTGCACCTGTACATTCCATGATGTCATACCCAGCTCCAATCTAATTGCCTGGATCATAGAGGAGCCCGGTAATGACAATAAATGTTTTATACATTTCCCTTCCTCGATATACCCAACTGGTTTTACCACTTAAGCACAGAACTTCTGCTCCATGTTGTAATTGCGGGGGTATCATTGCATTATACGCTTTCAACAATGCTCTGTGGGACATGTCCCCATAGATGCGGTTAAATGTTTTCAGCCCATATACCGATGTAAGAGCTTTAGCTTTCTGGGCCTCCAAATGCGTGTACCATTTTAGAGACTTGTCAAACCAGACACCGAGATATTTATACTCGTTCACATTTTGCAATTTGGTTGGGCCCAGGTACCAGTTAAACATCTGGTCTCTCTTTCCAAAACACAGAATTTTGGTTTTATCCATATTTACAGTTAATTGCTTAGCCCCACAGAATTCACTAAAAGCATTTAACTTCCTCTGTAGGCCCATCTCTGTCTGGTCGAGAATTACTAAATCATCGGCATACAGTAGGCAGGAGAGTTGCCTCCCATTCATTTTTGGGCTAGCACTTCTATCCACCGCCAAGGTAGTTGGCAAATCAGTCAAGAATATGGAGAAGAGTAGGGGGGCCAATACACAGCCCTGCCTTAGACCATTATTAATCGTTATTTTCGGTGTCAGGGCCCCCGCAGTATCCTTAATGACTTGGGCCCAGTTCTGGCTATGTAACTCCTGGATTACAAGGAGAGCATATGCACTTTAGCACTGATCAGCAGTGATAAGTGCCCAGAGTCATAAAATCAACAAAAACAAGTCAGAAACAGAAGGCCACAAAGCAAAAAGTCTGGGGATAAACCCGCTGAAAAAAGCCAGGTCTAACAATGTCCCAATCCTTCAACATAGCGCGTGGCCCCAGACAGGGCTGTCCTCTGTTCCCACTCCTTTTTGCCCTTTACATGGGGCCATTAGCCGAGCACATACGCGGTAACCCTCAGATCACCGGCATCACCATTGGGGCAGGGCACATAAAGTAGCTATGTACGTGGATGCTGTTATTATAGCAATCTTGCGCCCATTCACCTCCCTCCTCCATTGATGCTAGAGCTGGGCCTTTTGGAAGGCTTTGGACTTCAAGGTTAACCATCAAAAATCGCAGGTGCCGGACCTCATTGTCCCTCAGGCAGATTGACTCGAACTGGAGCACCTTTTCACCTTTGCATGAGCCACTCAGGGAGTCTGTATTTAGGTTCACAAATGCACCCTACGCTGGAACGCACAGCAGAACGTAATTATGCTGTGCTTCTCTACACGGCCAGGTCAGATGTACACTCATGGAATGGGGGCTCCATCTACTGGCTGGCAAGACTGGTGGCAACAAAACTGACCCTGCTACCTAAAATATTATATGTGATGCAGACACTGCAGCTCCAGCCTCCCCCACTTTCTATTGAGAAACTACAACATTTAATTGAGGACTACATCTGGGATGGTAAAAGGGTGCATATGGTGAAGAAGCATGCATACTGGTCTATGGCTGAGGGCGGGCTGGGAGTCTCTCACTTGATACGATATTACCAAGCGGCACACCACAGGTGCATGGTAGAGTGGTCTAGGCCTGCACTGAAAAGCACTGGTGCTTCATTGATAAAGCGATAGCTGGGATTCATATCTGGAAGATACCCTGGCTCCTCAAACGGCACCGACTAGTAAGGGTCTATATCTCCCCCATGCTCAGGGTGGCTATGGGCACCTGGGACAAGGTACAGCTCACAAAGATTCTCTCCTCCTGCATATCGCCGCAGACACCGATTCTTGGGAATCCCAACTTCCCGCCAGCCCTTCTGGGAACCGCGTTCTCAAAGTGGCAGTCTACTAATTGTAAAAGGGTGGGGGACATATTTGACCAGGATAGCCTGTTAGATTTTGCACAAGTCCTGCTGAATTATGGCATCCCCTCTAGTGCACACTGGCAAGATATATCCATTAGACACTGGGTTACACAACCACACATAAAACCGCACGCTAGCCGACCTCTCACACCCTTTGAGAAATGGCTCCTAACCCGTAATACGGATAAGCGTCTCCTTTCCAACATATACGCTCAGGATAGCTTTTGGAGGCAGTGCGGCCACCTTGGTACACTAACTCATATTATTTGACACTGCCCCAAATTACAACAATATTGGTCAGATATACCGGCATACATCAACAATATTTGTAATACAGACATACCCCGATTTCCTTGCTACATACTACTAGGCTTCCCCAGCGCCCTCACATATCCTTTGCGATCTGCAAAGGGACGAGCTATTACCCTGGCCCTTTGTGCGGTGAAACAGGTTATACTGGCTAAGTGAGGGACTGACACAATTCCAACATGACTAGACTGGCAGCATAAACTCTGGGGTCTCCTGGGCATGGAGAGATTAACAGCAGTGGTGGAACGCAAACTGCCACAATTCGACCAGACATGGGGTCCATGTATACGCTTTCTCTCTCAGGAATTAAGAGAACTTACCTGCCCTGCCTACTTATGGGTACTCCGCCTTGCACAGATGGTACATGGCACTGATGGTGGAGCAACAGCGTCATCCTAGTCCAGGCACTAGACCCATTGAACTGGGTACATTGCCCTTCTCCATGTTATGAGTTGTCGATTATATCCCTATTACTGTTTTCCTAATGTTTTATTTTCCATTCACCTCTCCACTCTGGCTAAACTACTCCAGCTGTCTTCTCCTCCTGTTTTTCTACTGCTTCTCTTATACCTCACCGGCCTCTGGGTGTAGGTGAAGGCAGATTTGTATGGTTGGTCTTTTTTTTCTTCTTCTTCAAAAATCAATAAAACAGATTTAAACCTCAAAACACATCTTGGATTCTAACCTATTCTTGTAGCACTCCTGGCTTACTCTTGGAATTCTAGAGTAAGCCAGTAGTACAGCAAGAGTAAATCACACCTCCTTCTAGAAAGATTTTTGTGACCCTGGGATAATGTATATAGCTTTTTATGCACCGCTCATGCCTGCGTGCAACCTCTCTGACTAACACCACCTCTCGGCACAAATTCCACAGTTATAAACAGAGTGTGAATTTGGATAGCCACCATTACCACCAATCAGTGGGTTCTGAGCTAGGGTGGCACTTTTGGAATTAGCTCAAATTTGTGTAAAGATGTATTGGGCACTGGTCAGAATTAATCACTTAGGAACACTGGAAACATGGACGATAGGTAAGTCAAAATTGCTGTAAGTAGTCTGTAAAGTAGACCATAAAAGCATGTGCCAGAATGTTGGACAATAAGCTTTCGACTGCAAAACATTTGATTGGTTCGAAGATATGGAGACCAATCAAACGTCTCTGACAATATTGTATTTCTGGACAATGTCTCAATCTTCATGTCCTTCCAATGCAATTTCCTCCTATACACTGTAGAAAGATGAGAGGAAGAAAACATTACATTATTCCTCTTTACATCCTCTCCCATCTGTCTTAAGAAAAACGTGAGCCGCAAATTAAACTGAGAATTCGGACATCAGACCCACTGATCCTGTAACAGGTTGCCTTCAGGCTCACATCTTTGCATTCACCTTTTGCTTTAGCGTAACAGATTGTCCTCTTTAATGTACTTTGTATCACTTTGTGACCCTTCCAGTTGCCTCAGTACTTAACATAATTTCTCTCTTCTTACTAAAGCTTGTGGACCCATGACAGCATTTCTTTTCTATTCAATACTCCTACAAAATTTCTACTTGGCTTGGTGACTTACTTTTCCTCTCTACTGTGCCCGCTTCAATCATATTGTCACTACCATTAAATTCTACTGTCTGGCTTGGAGGGATAGCTTCAGTTTGTGGGACCATGTGTGCATGGTACAGAATGGGGTGTCTCACCATCACTTTAAAGTTTTTTGTCAATATCTTATGTTGCATGGGACTCCTGATGACTTTCTTCTTTCCAGTACAGATGTGCCCCTGCGCCATTGCTGTTATTCTTAATTTCAGAGGTGGTCATGCAAGGGTGCCCACAGCACTTTCACCCCATGGTCAGTATGGAGAGATGCTGGGTCCTGCTAGGAAACTTTGGGCCATTTGGGCGTGAGCCCCTGACAACATGGCCACAGTTGATATAGTGCTCAAATTAATTTCACTGCTAGTTGGATAATTTGTATTCACAAGTGTCCTCAACACATGCATTCGCTTTAGTTGCATGTTGCAAAGGGTGCAGGCTGTCAGTGGCGGCTCCTCAGCTAAGGTGGAGGAGCGTCGCCCCACATGAAAAATAAAATGATAATAACATATTGTTATTATTATCATTTTATTTTTATGGTACTGGGCTGGCACAGTTTTGATTAAGGGGTGGGGCGGGTTGGGCTAGGTTGTGAGCCAGCAGGGGGAGGAGTGGTATGTGCACTTAAGTGTGCATGCTGATTTGGCCGGCCGTCTTGGGCTGGCCAAACCATCATGCACACTTTGCATGTTCTCCACTCAGGCTGCATTACAGCCTAGGTGGAGAACATGCCCAGGCTCCCGCTCTGAGCGCTGAGCCACGGCGCTCAGACCAATCACAATGCTGCAATCAGCAGCGTCGTGATTGGCTAGGGAGCCTGGGTGCTTCTTTCCTGTTCCTGTCTCGTCGAAGTAAGAAAACCGGAGGGGAGGCAGCGGCGGCCAGGTAAGTCAAGTTTTCTTTTTTTTAAACACCCCCCCACCTGCCTCCCTTTTCCCACGTGCCCAACCACGACAGCCCCATAGCAGCCGCTATTGCAGGCCGTTAAATTGCAGGTCCCCAAATTTTCCACTGCGCAAAGGCACACCTTTGTGGCTGCTTTGCAGTTTGCTGTATGCTCTTCATGGATCATGTTTCTGATGCAATAGCACTGTGCTTTAAGGTCAGTCTCGTCTTAATTTTGGGTGGTCCAAATGTCCTCATGACCTGAGGGCAGGTCGTTCATTTTCAATTATAAGGCTCCGCAGCCACAGAAGCCAATTCACACTTGTTAGCAGTTTTTGACTCAATATCAATAACTCAGGTAGAGGTAAATTATCTCACCATACTGCCCAGCTACATTAAATAACTATATTAGGTTAAAACAGTCCTAAATGTGCAAAAGAGTTTTTTTTCCATTCTCTTGCAAAAAACACCCCTCCACTCCCACCTCCTCAGCCCCAAAGCCAAAGGAAAGAGCATGAAATACTTTCCATCAATGCACTGAACATTTTCAACTAGCAAATTAAAATCTCAGAACCTATGCAGCATATAATCACACAATTACGCATTTCTATGGACTGAAAAGGTATGCAAGTTAAATGAAGATCAAAACACACATTTTTTAAAATAAAATTATATGTTTTTGCCTTCTGCTAAATTCATTCTCTTAAGTACTTTTCCATAGTATCTGTATAGACTCAACGATCCTCCCCAACGAAGTTTCTGTGTTAATGGAAACTTTCCCACAGCTGTTTCCACCGGCTTGCAGTGTATTGTTGTGTCTGTAAAATTTAATTAGGCACCACTCGCCCAAAGGAAAAAGGAAGGTTTTGATTAAGATTTAAGAAAAAGAATGTTAGTTTTCCTTAAGGTTCATCTTTGTTCACATTTGAGAAATAGATATGACTATAATTTTTTCAGGTTTGACAAGCACATTTGGATGAATTGTTTTATATGCAAAGCAACCCGGCAATGAGAACGCTCACTTTTTCATGAACATTTATGATAAGAAAAATATGATTCTTTTGCAGCTTTTAAAAGTACTCAAAGTTAGACTATAAACCAAAAATGCAAAAAATATTTTTGCATATGTTTTTGTTTTATACATTGAAAGTCACCCAAACAATGGGGCATATTTACAAGGAAATGACGGAGCGCAGAGCTGCGGCAAATTTCGCAGTGCAGTGCTCCACCATTTCCAAATCGCAGGGATGCGCCGTATTTACAACAATGCAGTGCACCCCTGTGTTTTCCCTAGTGCTGGCGCTAAAAATAGCTCCCTAGTGCCAACTCAGACACCCTTGTGCCATAGTGCAAGGGTGCCTGCATAGCAGGGAATGATTGTTTATGTGCAGGAAGGGACACCTTCCTGCACATAAACAATCATTAATGGCATTTTGCTCTTTCTATGTGTGCTGCAGAATGCAGCATACAAAGAAAAAGCAAAAACGAGGAGAAATACAAGTTTTTCTCCTCGTAACATCATTCTAATGACTGCTCTTGCATGGCGTTAGGTTTTGGCGCAGCCTCAGATTTACAGATCCTTGTAAATCTGGGAAAGCATCAAAAAGCAATGGCTGGAACACCCACAGCAACACCCATTGCACTCCACTTTTGCGCAGATACCTGCCATCTTGTAAATATGGTGCAGGGCATTGCGCCACAGGAACGTCAAAAAAGTGACGTTCCAGTGGCGCAATCCCCTTGTAAATATGCCCCAATGTTCGTAGATTTTGAAGTGCATATACGGAAAACAAATGCCATACCATAACATACTGAGCGGCATGCAATAATATATTTTTTTATTTGTAGGGAAAATATATCAGTTAATGATATGTGATGAGAATCAGCTGTGTTACTAAGCAGTCTTACGTCAATGGCCCATGGGTTTCCAGGTTGCAAGAAATCAATGTAGAGTTCTTAAATTTAAACACACAATCAGGCGTAACAAGGTAGCAAATATTTTACAAGGCAAACTCTTATGGTGGTTCATACAAAGTCATTTAAATATTTTGTTGTGTGTCCGTCATTGGTGATGGACGCTACACCAAACTTGCGAAAGTTTTTCCTTTTCCAAAAACAAACTCCCAAAGCAGGAGTTTGGTCTTGAAAAAATAAAAACTAATAACCCCAACACCATGGGAGTTTTCTCCAATGGTGTGGTGGTCATTTTTAGGTCAAGCGTGAGCCAGCGCGCATGCGCTGCTCTGCAAGACTTCTTGTATACGCTCGACCTAACGAGTAGCGAATAGAAGCCCCGTCCACTCTCAGCCCATGTTTGCCATTGGCTTGTGTCATTGTCTGTCCTAAATGCTGCCTTCTGATTCGTCAATCCACTTGTTAGTCCCTCCTTAGTACCGCCTCCTCCTTCATTTGTCACCTCCCATGGCGACTGGCCCCTTTACTTCCTTTGTTACACGTTAAGTGATATTTTAGACTGTGAGCACTATTCTCGTTAAGGAGGTTCTCTTCCTCAGGCATGACATGCTTTGGTGCCTTCTTTAACCCCCCCCCCTCCTGTTGTCCGTGCATTCTTCCCCCTGCCCGCCCTCCCTCTCATTGTCCGTGCCTTCTCCTCCCCCCGCCCAATATCCGTGCCTTCACCCTCCACCCTCCCTCCCGTTGTCCGTGCCTTCAACCCTCCACCCGCCCTCCCTCCCTCCCTCCCGTTGTCCGTGATGCCAACCATTTACAATGCAATAAGTCTCGCGTAATGCGAGACCTATTGCATTGTAAATGCTTGTTTATTGTACTGTCACTCACCACCAGGAAATTCCTGGCGGTGACGGACAGTGAAAAAAGGCATCCAACCACCCACTTTAAATACGGCGATGGTCGGATTGCTTACCTCCGACAGACCATACTCTATCTGGCCGATGGAGTAAATATTATTCCATCAGCGTAAACTTGGCAGTCTGCCCAACTCAAAATTAGGTGGGCAGGCCCAGAGTTTGGCGGATAGGGTAGTCTGTGACCATTGTGATGGAGTACCCTGTCCCCCAAACTCGAAATCAGGCTCATATTATGGAAATAATTTGGAATATTTACAGCATATCAGAAAGACATACGAGAGCAAAGGATATGATGTACTGTAGGATGTTACATGCCACAACAAGCATATGGAATACTTATCACAGCATATAGGCATTGGATATGGCATATTAAAAGAAAGGCTTGGCACACTTCAGCAGCTGGCACACTATAGCAAATGATGTAGCATTAGAATAAGGCATATAATTATAAAGGGTTTAGGAGTTAATTTCAGGGAACGTGTGCGGCAGACTGAGAGTTGGCTGCAGACCTTATGACCAGCAAGGAGCATTGAGAATATAATGGGTTGATATATTATCTGTAAAGGATTTCTGACTGTGACTCCAGCTGCAGAGGCAGGCCTGACTGTCCACATCTGAATTTCTGACAGTATGGTGTGGCATGGTGGTGGTCAGTGGAGGCAGAGGATGTGGGAATGCAAGGGCATCATCTGGATCCAGATTTATTGATGGAGCCGGCACCTCCAGGAACAGCAGAGCAAGGAAGCTGCTAGAAACAAAACCATGGAGGCCAATCATGAATCTACTTAGATGTATTCCTGGTGGAATATCCACTGCACTGGAGGTACCATCTGGGAACACTAATCAAGCACCTATCCAAGAGTACTGCTCTGCAGGAGATGAGCAGTTGCCAAGAGAAGAGATGTTAAAAATTCTGAGAGAAGGCAACGTGGCTGGTACATAAGGTACTGAAACTTTCGACCTTGTGTCGTTCCCTGTTCTACAAAATCTTGTAGAGCTCTGAGGCAGCAGGGACAGCACAGGTAGCCCCAAGAAGCAAGTTGCGCACACTGATCCTGGATTTACACCCTCTGGATATAAGAAAAAGGCTCTTCAGCGCTCGACAGTGAACACAGGGACCTGTGTGGGACTCAAGAGGGATAGGAGGAGCAGACAGAACATGAACAAGATTTATATAAATATGGGAGTAATTGGGGTGGGGTGACAGGGGAGGCAAATTTGAGCAAACCACAAAAAGTAACAGGTAGCTAATCTTACCTCCTATGTTAAACTCTTCATTAGGAGATAGAAAGAAAGGAAAAAAACTTCTGGCAGGGGGCAACAACAAAAGAGAGTCGTAAGTACTTTTGTCAGTAATAAAAAGGAAAATGATAAGAAGCGTGTTGCCTGCAACTTACTGAGGTGTTTAAAGATCTAATTGCATATGAGCTGGAGTTTAGAAAGCTCGTGCTCAAGGTGGTGGACCTTCCATCTTCTTGCATGCTTAAAACAGATGTAGATAAGAAAAAAGAGAAGAATGAGCACCTGACTGACAGGAGCTTAGAACTTAGTACCAATGGTATTAATACTGCCCCACAACAATAACTCTCTTTCACTACAACTGCAAAGGATTTGGCAATAATATTTCAGACATTTTAAGGAGGAATGAATAATACCTTGTGTAGGATATGGCTTATTGCAGCAAAGGATGGAGAATAACAAGTGTAGGATGCAGCATACTATATAAAATGATAAGGCATACCTAAGGTAGTATATGGCACACTAGAACAAAGGATGCAGAATACTTAGGGGCATATTTATGAGGGCTTTGCGCCATGCTTGCACCAGACAGACAATGTGGTACATGCACGGCACAAACCTCTCAGTCATATTTATGAAGTGGCTTTGCGTGGCTTTGAATGACTTCACGAATATGGAGTAATGCAATGCAGCGCATATCGCTGCGTTGCCTTACTCTGCGTAAGCAAGGAGTTCTATGGGCATTGCAGTGGGTGTTCACACTCAACTCCCATGGTTATTGACGCATTCCCAGATTTACAAGGATTTGTAAACCTGGGAATGCATTAAAGTCTTACGCCTCCCCAGGTGAGGCATAACAAGGAGAAATATCTTCATTTCTTCGCGTTTTCTCCTCTTTCTATGTGTGCTGCATTCTGCAGCACACATAGAAAGAGGAAAAGGCCTCAAAGGATTTTTTTGTGCAGGAAGGTGTGGCACCAGCGCAGGGGGAAAGGACAGGAATGCACTGTATTGGATAAATACATTGCCCTTTCCCTGTGACGCAGGGCATTGCAGCAAGGTAAATTGCTGAGCTGACCTGCGCCACAATTCTAGTCAATATGACCCTTAATGTAGGCTATAGCATACTATATTAAACAATGGAGAACCCCTAATGTAGGTCAGACCAGATTACAGTAAAGGATGCAGAATACCTAGTGCTTCGTTTACTTATTTTTGGCATAGGGCAGCGTCGCAAGTCTTCCTGCTGCGCTGCCCTTCTTCAAAAGAAAAGGGCAGGAATGCATCGTATCTATGAGATACAGCGCATTCCTACCCTCTTTTACTGCGCTAGAGCACAAATAGCTACCTGTTGCCAATGCAGGCACCCTTGCACCATGATGCAAGGGTGCCTGCATTGAAATCAGGTTGTTTTCATGCAGGAAGGGATACCTTCCTTCACAAAAACAACCGTTACGCCACTCCTGGATTGGATTAGGCTTTTGATGCATTCCTAGATTCACAGCATCTTGTAAATCTGGGAATGTGTCAATTGGCATGGGTGTCATGTGGGAACAACCACCATAACGCCCATGGCTTGCCTCCCTATCGCAGTGAGAGGCAATGCAGTGACTTGCGCTGCATTGCCTCACACCATATCTATGAGTTCATGAAAAGCCATGCAGTGTGAATTTACGTGGCCTCATAGATATGGCTCTGCAGTGTGCCCAACCGGAGCATCATTAAAAGTGACATTACGGCGGAGCACAGGGCTTGTAAATGATCCCCCTAGTGTAGGATATGGCATACTATATGAAAGAAGGTGGTGTGCTCCATGAACATTTGTCATGAACCTTTGTGTCTATCATCTCTGTCAATATGAGATAATTAATTTCTGCCAAAGAAGTCAAAATAACAAAAATGTAACAAGAACTAATCACATCAGCTACCATTCAGTTGCTTCCAACTTAATTTTTTAGATAAGACTCTATTAGGAAAACGTTTTTGAAAGACTAAGGGGCTGATTACGATGGCGGTTAACCCGCCACCAACAGACTGTCGGTGGTGGGTTCACTGCCATCATGAGGCTGTTATCCGCCCACCATATTATTATGGCGGGTGGTACTGTGGCGGTCGGAAACTCCAACCGCCACGCATCCCCGCCGGTGCAGCGGGGGCCTCCCTATCCCTGAAATGGCGGCGGTGCCTACCAGGCACCGCCATAGGGATTACGATGGTCCATCCCCACCAGCCTTTCCATAGCGGTTCTCCTGCCATGGAAAGGCTGGCGGGGTTGGACTTTGGGGGTCCATAGCGGGCCCACCTTTCCCCCGGGCACTGTAGTTTTGGGTTTGGGGGGCACCTGTGGTGCCCCCTAGATTTCCCTGCACGATGTGGTGGGCACTGCGTGGTGCCTGCCATGTAGTGCAGGGAAAAGCAAAGCCCGCCTTTTTTCCATTGCGGGGGGTGCTGCAGCTAGCAGCACCCGCCGCAATGGAAAAAATGCCTTTTGCGGCCACCATGGTGGCAGCCGCATTGTAATTTAATATGTGGGACCGCCGCCTTATAGGCGGGCAGTCCCCATCCACGGGACGATGGCAGACGGACAGAAGCCCGTCCACCATCGTCATCAGGCCCTTAGGGAGAGATTCCCAAACATTTTGCACTCGGTTGGCGCCACAAAAGTGATGCTAACCAGCACAAAATGTTTTTCTCCTGACCTGTTTTGCGCTGGAAAGTACCCAAAAGTAAAGCTAAGCAGCGTGAAATGGTGCTTTGCATTACTTTGCCTCGAGGGGGCATTACATGAGTGGTACAAGGGCATCAACAAGCAAACACAAATGATTTTTTTACGCTTAACCCTATCTACTAATATTAGTAGACTGGGTTTAGCGCCAAAGATTAATGCAGCTGAAAAGTAGGCATTAAAAGGAGAATTGTTTTAATTTCTCCTTGCTTTTCTGACTTTACATGTGTGCTGCACTGTACAGCTCACAGACAAAGTAGGAAAAGGTTTTTCACTCATCTAGCAATATTATTGTGTACAGGAAGGATACCCTTCCTTGTCGAAGATTATGGTAGGCTCAGGCATGCACCTCAGCACTATGGCGCTAAGGTGTGTGCTTGGCTCATGGCAGCTGAAATCAGCGCCGGCACTAGGGAGAGGGGTGGAGAGTGCCATATCTCTGATAATATGGTGCTCTCCTGCTCTCTCCCTGTCACGCAAAACAGCGCAGCATTTTTGGCTTCTGCACTGCGTTGTGTGACACCTTTGAGAATCTGGGCCCAAGGTTGCATTTATTTTATAGCTTACCTGACAGTTAATGAAGGGCTGAACCTTTTCACACTAGTGTTAGCATTGTGCAAACGTCATTATATCTTTCCATTTTATATAGCATAAACTTGGTCTTAAATAGAAGGCTGCTGCACTTTAGAGATTAGAAAAACATTGGCATTAGGACTCGGTGAAATTTTAAGTACACAAGTGAAATTTGCAAAATTCCGAATTTCATGTTACATAAAATTCATAAAATTTCTCCATTTTTTAAAGTGAGCGTACTGAAAGACATTTTCTTTGACTCGGTCTCCTGACAGTATCTCACCAGACATGACTTTTTTACATGAGAAAAAAAAACTAAACTGCTAAAAAAAAGTCACAATAGACACCAGCAAACAACATTTTGTTATGAAAGTGTAATTTCTGGACATTTTCATAGAGTTTTACAAACTTTCAGGAGAATTTGCATACCTAGCTGACACCCAATGAGGGAATTATAAACAAGGAAATACACAAAGCACACTAGGGGCCCGATTACGACTTTGGCGGTGCAGCACCTAGTCCGCTCCACCGCCGCACCACCAAAGCCATGGTCAGACCGCCCACGAGATTAGGAGTTTCCTCCTGTCTGGCAGGCTGGTTTTTGTCGTTCCCACTGTGTTGCCTCAGAAAATAGGAAGCGCAATGGGAATACCATAAACAATTCCTGCTCGCCATGGACTGAAAAGTTCAAGCCTTGCAGGAACTGGGGTGAATGCACTCATGGGAGCACATGTTGTGCCCCTCTTTGTGCATCCCCATGCAGAGAAGGTACAGAGGGCCCTGCAGGGCCCCCTTTGTTTCCTCTCCGACGCAGTGTTCATGGAGGAGCAACCTCCATGACACCACCGACGGAGAAAAAACTC
Organism: Calotriton arnoldi; assembly: GCA_963921515.1. Lineage (NCBI taxonomy): Eukaryota > Metazoa > Chordata > Amphibia > Caudata > Salamandridae > Calotriton > Calotriton arnoldi. The sequence goes on from CAWUFW010001071.1 coordinate 1,895,513, forward strand.
ATAATATGCTTGGCGGGTCGCGGCGGTCCCGCCAAGCATATTGCAGCCTCCTAACCACCGTAACACCGCCAGGGAATGGCGGCTGCGGCAGGACTGTGGCGGGGCTGTGGCAGGCCCACTGCCCTGGTCATAATATGGCAATCGGGAGACGGCCACCACCGCGCCTACGTGAGCCTGGTGCCAGACTCGTAATCGGGCCATATTCTGAGCTAGTACGTGGCAAGTATATGGTGCTTCACGGTAGTCTTGAACAGTTTAAGATAAGTGACTACTAAATAGGAGCATGTCTAGAATAAGAGTGATCTGTGCATTGTTTCCATTACAGTATAGGCAATGTTCCTCTCAATCATCCATTCTCTGTGTTTCAAGAATAATCATCCATTCCAAGGCTTTGTCTTTATTTATTTTTTATTTTGGATTTACATTGATTAAGAGCATCTTGACAAGAGGTAGTAAAAGGCTACACAAATGACATTATGCAGGTTGGGTGGTAACAGCCATCATGGAAGTGTGGCCAGAGTTTGTAGTGTCATGCATGGCAAGACTATAAATTCTAAATCTAACCTGGAAGTTTGGGTAGCAAGGTTGATGCCAATACCATTGAAGTTTGCGATCCAAGCCAAATTACACATATTTATCTGTGCACAGTTTCACTGCCAGTGGTGAGTGCACAGCCTGGATTAATGTGCTACCTGCTCTACCTACTTCTACCATCCGTCTTCCTCCACTATTGTGGTGCAGCAACTGCATTTGTTATGCTACTCAAAACACCTACTTTAAGATCATGTTTGTACACTTTCCAAGATGACGACATTCTTTTGGAAGCTAAGGTTCTCATTTACAGGAAGATGGAAGTGAGGATCCACCATCTGGAACCACTTCATGGCAGATCCAATGCCAGTGGAAATGACATGAGTGGAGCTACCCAATTCAAGGCGGCTCCTTCAAAGCCATTTCTACGAGCATCCTTACTGTCCAGGACCACCAGGAAACCCATGGTGGCACATGACAAAGAAATCTTAAATGTTCCCCACACAATAATAGAAAACTCCCTACACCTTGGGGACATTAATTATGGTTTGCCTGAGGATGGACTATGCTCATTACATCCCTCCAACCTCTACAATCTCCATAATTAATTTTGCTAAAAGGGAAAAGGGCTGCCATGGACAATGCAGACTAAATAAAGACACAGTTTGTAACAGTGAGAGAGTAAATAGCCTAACTTTGAAGGAGAATGTTGTATAACTTGACAATGACAATAAGATTTATGCTCTTGAACCTGCAATGGTGTCAAGCTTCCCAATGAATGAAGCCTTCATTTAACTGAAAAATCACAGCAGGCAGTTTAGTCATATGTTTTCATCCTTTATGGATCAGAGAGAGAAACTGCAACCCAACTTAATAAATCTGATTTTCTTAAATCTTTAAATCTTAAATCTTTTAGAAACATAGAAATTAGACGGAATCCTGTCAACACATCTAAGTCATTCAGTGCTCCGTTTATATTGCCTTAACCAAATCGAAAGAGTAATGCAAGAAATCTCTTGTCTGCCATGAGGGAGGCAGAGCCAGTCAGTATCTGTGTAAAGATCTTTGTGAGAAGTACTTAGTGTTGTATAAATCCCCTTCTTGTCTATGTTCACATTTGGATTGACTATGAGAATGATATTAGGGATAAAGTACCTCCCCTGTTGTACATTATAAGGATATTTCAAGTTACCAAGGCATTCCATAACCTATATAGAGGAATGAGGCCAAAGGCCAAGTTTGTTTATAAGACTATGGAGCTCCGAGTTGCAGGGAGCACTTTATCCTATTTAATACATGGTCACACCATCATCTTTCCCACAAACCACTTAAAACCTTGGTGCATAGCTCTTTCATATGAAAGACCAAGCATGTTTGCAAGCATGAAGATTAAAAATAAAACCTCTAGTGCAAAATTAAACACATTAAAAACCTGTTAGATATTTGTTGCAAACAGATATTAGAAACTGTTCAATACAGGTCAGTTTAAAAAACAAAATCAGCAGTAGCTTAGAATGTGAACATGTAGAAACATGCAGAAAGATTCTAGCTTTTCTCTATCTAAGTAGTGCAAATAATAAACATATTCTCTCTGCTTTTCATTGTAAGCTATTAACTATAGCAGAAGAAAGAAAAGCAACGTTCTTTTGTTGCTTTAAACAGTTGCTTTAATTATGCTCCGTGATCTGACCTGCCTTTCACCTGGCAGCTGGCTCTGGCAGCAGGCATTGTGACATCAGAACTCAACTGTAACAACCTTATAGTAGTTGAGTTCTGATGCCTTTACTTAATAATCAGTGACTTGGTGCGTCACAAATAGCCAATTATAAAGACATTAGTGGCTGCCATTTTTACAGGGATTACAGAATCCCATGTATTATAGTGGGTTTTTTTTGTAATAGATAAAACTGGTAGGCATGATGAAGTGTTACACATGTGCTACAAACAAATTAGATAAGTTCCCTGTGTAGATACTGACTATGATTATATACATCTTGTTCACAGTGGCTGAACCACAGTGTTGGCGAGTTTTGAACCTACGAGAATAGTAGATGGCAGCCCAATGTCATCCAAAACCTTGTGTATACTGCTTATATTTCTTTGAATGTCGGTGAAGAAAGCTGGTAACTTAGACAAATTCATACCATGACTGATGAACATGTTTTCCATCCCCTAAAAAGGAAGTTCAGTAAAAAGCACTAGAGTTGCTGCAGGCAAACCATTTTTATATAGTATACTGATGAGATGAAAAAAGGACAACCTGTCTAACGTGACCAGAATGAAGTATGTTCCAAGGAACACTTCAAAACCATGTATCTGAACTGGAGGAGACATAGTTATAAAGGCAAAAGATTCTGACCAGCAGATAAATGATCTATCTGAATGACTATTTTATAGTATGAGATAACTATATGAGGAAGGGTTTTACTGAGGAAGGCTAGAAAGGGAATTCTTTATATTTCTTACAAAATACCTCACCCAAATGCACCCTCTTATCATTAAAAAGGCAAGACCAAAGTAGGACATTTTTAGAGAGGCAACATTATAATTATGTTTTTCAATGATTTAATCAGGATCATTGTTAACAGAAGTTCAGCATTTATGCCAGCTGAGTGGTTTGCAGGGGAAAATATCTTAGAATGTGCCTTCGATCCAGCTACATTTAAAAAGAAGATTCATGATGAACTTCAAGCATTCAGTGATCATCAAAAAGCACTTCACTTCCTCCAAGAATATGTATCACTGCAGTAATTCTTTGACTTTGTTGTCTCTATTTTGCACTTTTTGTTTAAGTTCAATTAATTTATTGACATATTTTAGAAGAAGAATGCGTAATAAAGAATTCTAAACTTTAAATTTAAATCTATTGTGTACTTATTAGCAGCTTTTTGTTCAAAATTGTGAGAGGCGGGCTTGGTATATGATGCTCACTTATGTAAGTGGGCACCCTGCACCAATCCAGACAACCCTTATGGGGATTTTAGACTTAGACAACCTTAGAAAGCTCTCTAAATGGTAGCTGTGGAGAGCAGCCTCCAGGCTTAGTTGTTAGACTGAAAATTTATCTGGCTGACTTCTTTTAGCATTATGCAAGTTAAGTTAGCATTTGCTGCACCATTTTGTATTCAGCCGCCATTTTGTGCCATGATCGAAATTAAGCTTCTGTCTCATACTGTCTGCCCCAGCAGAAAGCAGCCTCGATTGTTTCTTTTATTATTCAAGGTTAAGCTTCGCTGCACTAATGAATAGCTCATTCTGTTTTGCATGCCTTTCCTTGTAGGTAGCCCTGCTCCCACTCTCAGAGAGACGGGTATGGGCTGAGTAACCTTGAAGTTAAGATAGTGTGTTCCTGGTCTCAGGATGGTAGCTCATCCTTCTGTGCTTCCTTTGTTAACCTGCTACAACTGGAAATTTCCAGTCTGGGCGGGTCCTGTTGGGTATTGGAAATGTATAATATCTGATGTTATGTTGGTGAGGGTCAGTCCCTCGGCAGCTATCTAAGGAGGCTGGTCAGACTGGACTCCGCTCGAGCAAATACTAATAAATAACTTTGGTTTGTATTCTCTACTGTCTGACCGACTCTTCATTTGTATGGAAGGCTGAGAGGTGGTCATGAGTGAACCGGGTGGCCCAAATCGGGTCATTTCCTTCCTAGTCCAGAAGGACTGTAAAGCAGCTTGTTTTACCAGAACATAAACTTATTGGTATATGTAGTGATCAGGTCCACGCAGGTTCATGTGATTCAAAGAGGGTTTTATTCAAGATGGTACAAGATCACAACGAGACCATATCAAGACACTCTCAAGACCCCACCAGGAGCAGCCAGCAGGCAGCTAAGCCCAGTCAACTGTGACTCATTTGACTCACAACATTCCAAGGCATGTCATCACTGTAAGATTCTACAGGCAGGGCATGCATAACAATGAAGTCAGGATATAACATATCCCCCTTTCTCCCAAATAAACAAAAGAACAACAATGAGAGAACAAGGGAGAAGAACCGAGAAAGAGAAAACAGAGGAAACAGAACCGTAAGAAGAAAGGAAAACAAACATAGAAACCATCCTCCCTTCTATACACAACAGAAAAGAAGAAAAAACAACAACGTCAGAGAAGAGGAGAAAAGGAAGCACGAACGACTGCCCCAAAACACACCCACTGGCCAGAACGGGAATGTAAGGAGGCTGCAAAAAGAAAAACCAACAGAGCAAGAAAACACAACAGAAAAGCAGAGTAAAGCTCAGAATCCACACGAGACACGAGAAGAAGACCTCAGAAGGAAAACAGAAATGAAGAAAGAAATAGGGAAGATGAGGAAAAGTAAAAGGAGATTCCTCATCCAAACACCATTATCGTTACACAATGACAAAAATGTAATGCAAAGATAACAGTGCAAATAAAACAATATAAAGTCCAATATAAACAGTACATACCTAGCATCGAACCCATGAAATGCACCCAACATAAGGGTATAAAACGCAAGCTAAATATGTAAATATATTAATGGTGTTAAATAGTGGGTAAGAACCCGAAAGCATGGGTAGGAACCCATGACGAATCTCTAGGGATAGAGATGTGTAACCGATGCAAAGGGACTAACACCCTCGCATAGAAAGGCTAAGATTTGTGCACATGTCAAAAAGTATATGGACGTGAGCCTGTCAACTAGACATGTGTGGGTAAGAACCCGTAAGCAGTCTCCAGGTTATAGAGAAAGACACATATGCAACAGGACTGTAACCCTTGCATGGATGCAAAATGGACTAAAACCGTTGCATAGATCCCCTGTAAGAAGGGACAACTAAAATATTGTGCACTTGTGAAAAGTGTACAAATGTACAATGAGGAGATGGGACTTGAACCCATCCCTGGCAAATGGGACTGCAACCCATTGCAGTCCCAGACTAGGGAACACAAAAAAAAATATGAACAAAGAACTAATGGACTCTTGTCAGTGTGTACCTTGACGGTGCGTACCTAAATGGTGTATACCAGTAAAAACACATGCTGTAAATAGTAAACCAGACATATAAGTACAAAGCTGAAAACAATTGCAGCAAACAAGCGAAAAACAAAATCCCATGACTTACGCAATTGAAAAACGCACCAAACACTGTAATCTCAAACACTGTAGATAGTGAATTTGAGCTTCAGACTTCAGGCATAGTAACACTATATGCACAAACACATGTTGAAGATTTTTACCACTGTAACTCAAAAGAGTGAAAAAGGATAGCACATGTTACAGCATCGATTAAAATGTAGAGAAGGTCACTGCCAAGACAAATCATTCAACGGAGGCAACACAACAGTCATGGATAACAGGGCAGTAATATGACACTGAAGTTGCCCCAAACTTTACAGATGCACGATTCCGGGTAGAATGTAAAAGGAAGCATCAGTTCACGTCCACAACTGTTCTCAGGCGCTTCCGACAAGAACATGGAGATCGAAATAAAAGTACCTCAACTGTGCTCCAGTGCTTCTGACGTCAACCTGGAGATAGCAATAAAAATACCTGAAATAAGCTTCAACATGAACACACAGGAAGCAAGACAAGAGACGACATGTAGAACATCTTCCCACGACGGCGTTCCTGTCAGCTTGCAGACTTCAAATAACTTTATTGAAAACGTCATGCCAGACAGATGCGTGATTGGCAAAGTGAGACGTGGTTGGTAACGTGAAGGGAAAACACGCTGAGTAGTGCAAATCCGCCAATCCAAAAATGGCGGCACGCATCAAGACGCCGCGCCGGATGGCTTGCGGCAACAAGGCGCGTCGAAACGTCCTCCACAGCACAGCGATTGAAAAATGTCCAGACGTCACAAGAGGCAGCAGGGAGGCACCCAATAGAAACAGGTAAGTAGCACAGAATACACAGTGGTCACCAGGGGGGATCAAACCATATACTAAAATAGTGGTATGCAAATCGCGACTTGAGTCAGGGCAGGCCCGAGTAATCAGGGGAGCTCACAGAAATCAAAGAAGTGCCTCAACAGGACCCACAGGCCGGAGGCACTGGAGTCGCAAGAGGACCTCGAGCAGCTCACCAAAGATGAAGGCCCATGGTGCAAGTGATGCAGTGAGGACGAAGATCTTGGTCATAGGAGATGCTTGAGGTAGAGGCTACTTGGAGGACGAAGATCTTGGAGGAAAGAAGCCAACAAGCCTTTGCAACAGCAAGTCGACGCGGTGCACAGGGGTTCGGTTCCTGCAGCTCCGACAAGGGATACTGGCCTCAAACTTGGTGAGAGGACAGGGCAGCCCTCGAGGGATGTGGAGAGCTACCACCTGTGTTGCTGAGCCTTTCAGAATCCGTGGGAGCCCAGGATCAGCAGAGCAGTCGGCTTAGTTACGGTGCCTGCAGATGCAGGGAAGTGACTCCTTCACCTCAACGGAGATTCCTTCAGATGTCTTGCATGCCCACAGGCCTTGGAAGGTTCCTGTATAGAGCATAGGCATGGACGTTGCAGCAGACGAGCAAGGCAACGAGATCAGGAGCAGCAGGAGTCTTCCCTGTTGCCGCCTTGATGCCCAGAGCGAAGTCCAGAGTGCCCAGGCGGTGGAAGAAGAAATGGTGTCTTGAAATGAATCTTGTCCCACGACGAATCTAGGGACCCACCCTCAGATAAGCCCTTAAGTACCCTAAAGAAAGGGTTGGGACGATTCAGGGTTCCCTCCCAGGGGAGGGGTCGGACAGTGGGGAGGATACTCCCATGTCCTTTGTCCAGTTTTGTGCTGGAGCGGGAGCCAAGGGCTCCCTAAGCTGGTTTGAACCGGACTATGCAAGGAGGGCACCAAATGTGCCCCTCAAGCAGACTAAATGGTGCTGGCAAGTGCTCCCACCCGGCCCCAATACAATAAATCCTGTCTGGGAAGTGGTCACACCTCCCAGTGACGGGATACCCATTGTTCTGCCTTCCTCTGCTCGAGCTTGGCTCAGCAGCAGGAGGGCAGAATCGTGTCTCTGATCGGCGGCGGCCATGTTGTGCTGTCCGGATCTAGAAGACTGGTACCGGGAGCACTGACGGTCTAACGGAGGGCCTTTACAGTGCTTGGATTGGTGTGGGGTTATGATTCCAACATGTTTGATACCAAACATGATAGGGTTCGTTCCAGACAGTTTCGAGATGGTTATCACGTAATGACGCTGTGAACCTCTATATGTTATGTGGCAGAGGAGAATGGACACCCTCACACTTATAACCAAGCACCCTGCCTTCAGGGTTGAAAAGGCCTGGTGTAGGGGTGACTTATAGGTTTTAAGTGCAGTGACCCTAGATATAGGGAACCTATATGTTTTGTAAGTGGTGCTAGCACCAGCTTACACAGGTTGCAATGGCAGGCCTGTAGTGACAGCTTGAATAGTCTCCCATGGGTGGCATAATACCTGCTGCAGACCATGGCGGACCCCTGGGGTACCTAAGCCATGGGTACCTCAGTACCAAATACTAGGGAATTATAAGGATACCCCAGTATCCAATTTGGGATGTAACTAAGTACTTAGCATAACAATTTAGGGAGAAAGCAGAGAGACTGGGGTCCAGTTTAGCAGGATCCCAGTCAGAATAGTCAGAAACAGCATAGTATCAGGCAAAAAGTGGGAGTAACCATAACAGCACATCCTACTTTCCTACATAGAAAAAGGAAATTGCCTGAATTGATAGATTTTGTGCAGGAAGGTGTCCCTTCCTGCACAAAATCAATCAGCCCCACAACGCAGGCACGCTTGCACCATGGTGCAAGGGTGCCTGCATTGGCGCACGGCAGCCCATTGTGCGCCGGCGCTGGGTAAAAGGACAGAAATGCGCTGTATCACATAGATATGGTGCATTCCTGCACTTTTGTTTTGACACAGAGCAACGCAGCAACATTCCTTGCGGCGCTGCCCTACGTCAAAACCTCAGCAGTGAGGCCCTTTATTCCTAGGCACAGTCAAGTACAAGAGGCAGCAGATCAAAGTACCCAAGATGTTGATAAAGCAGGGAAACTTTGGATAGTGGTCTATCACCAAAAGCACATAACATTGTGAAACACATAGGTAAGCATGTACATGCTACTCTTTTATTAATAGGTAGTCAATACATATCTTTTTTTAGGTGGACGAGATCTAGGTTTGAGGATGTAAATTTAGTAGTAAAATCGGGCACATGTTCTTTATATCATTTTGTGCTTTTTCATTTATGAGCATTGTGTATTGTCTTACAGTATTTATTTCAAGAATTTATATATTGTTTCGTGATATTTATAAAACATAAGAAATTAATACAATTTGGAAACGTTTTGTGTTGAGAAGAATTATACTAAGGATTTGTTTCCCATATTTGTGTGCATGGGCTTTGACGCGACTTAATGCGCTCTCTAAAGTATTAATCTTATGCTATAATTCCACCAGGCAGGAACTGTTTTTCTTTCTAGTGTCCTTTTCCCCTGGTCTTGCTGGTGTATTAACATACCCAGGCACCATTTGGGTTGCTCTTTTGCAAATATAGTAGTACTCTTGCAGCACAATTGAGGACAATCTAAAGGCAATGTATGAGATGTTTAGGATGTCCAAGATACAAAGAGCTTCAATAATCAAATTTTGAGCCTACAATTCATTGAATGACAGAGAAATGTGTTTCCTCTGATAAAAAAAGGCAGAACTTTTCTAAGTATTTTTAGGAACAGGGAGCAAGAGGAGAAACCGTTCAATAAGTGAGTTGCAAAAGAGAGCAATTCATCAAAAGTAATACCATGATTTTTGGCTGATTGAACTGATGGTGGACAATTTCCCTGTTCATCAGGTCACTAGTTTTTGGACCACTTAGGAGAGGTAGTTTCAAAAATTACTCTCTCTAGCTTGTCTGAACTGAGCCTAAGATGGTCATTGCTCATCCAACTCGCAATCCCAATCATACCTTTTTGAAAATTATTCAAAACATATTCTTAATTTTCCATCTTGCCGTGGGGTCGCTGAAAGATCCAACTGGATAATAGCTTTGGAGCTGCCCTTATTTAGCAGCATCTGAAGCTCATTATGAAACAAGCACAATGCAACTTCAGCACATTGACGCACTCTAAAACCAGTTTGAGCAGGGTCAAGCTTCTTGGTGGTTTCAATGAAAGCAGTAATTTGTGAATTTACCTCTTTTGTGCAAGTTTTGTGACAAAAGTTAGGAGTGAAATTGGTCTATAGTAACTGAGGGTGGAAGGAGTGGCCATGGGTTTCTTCAAAAGCAAAGTAACCATTGTATGTTTTCAACAGCTAGGTATGGAATCCTCAGAGAATGACTAATTTATAATATATATCATTTTTGAGCAATTTATCAGCAAGATAAAAGCATCAACCAGACAGCTGGACAAAATTCAAAAGATTATCCTGTCTTAACTGAATGATTCAGTTTAAGAGCTAATTGATCAGATTTTGCTGAAAATTCAAGTACTTTTTGATCTGATTGGAATAGTCAAGGTGCAGGAGCCAGATAAGCGGTATTTAGTTTGAGCCATACAGTGAGGGAATTTTAAATGGTGATTACTTTCTCAATAAAAATATGGCTAAGATATTACATTAGTCTTGAGATGCCTGTATGATCATATCACTAACTTTTAGTTTAGATAATTTATTTAAGATTGTGAAGCTCTGTCTGGTCGAGCTCTGGGATTTAGATATTGACTGGGAACAGCACAGAGTGGGACCTCTTTTTATTGTACCTTATATTTTTTAAGGCAGAGGAATAACTTGATTTTGTTTCTGGACTGTAAGTGTGATGTCTATGCCGCGCTAATGTTTTACAGTGTTTAGTGTCTTTTCTGATACGTAGGTATGGAAAGAGACTAAAGTTGTAGTTTAGCAATTATATTGAGATTGTTAGTCATCCATGTATTGAATGAGATATGACTTATTGGAAAGTTATGCCCAAATGTGAAACTTAATTTATTTAATTAACAGGTTAAATGTTCATTGTTCATTTTATTAAGGCAACATTTAGTGACTGTGGTTGGAACAGACTAATGAAGGAAGCAAAATGTTGAACATAATATCAAAGGGATCTGACCAAGGAAGAGGAAAAGACATCAGCCTTGATATTAAAGTCTCTGAATAAAATGTGTTATCATACAAGATACTAGTTTTAATTTTGCTCAGGTCTAGAATATTAACATTTCCCTAAAGATATCCTATCTCAGGTTGCGCTCAAAAAGGATATTATTCCAATTTTAGTTACTGCTCAAAAAGCTACCAACCAAATTTAAATGTATTTGCCTCAAGATCCAGACAGTTTGAAAACTTTATTTTGATCACTGTCATTAGATAAATCAGCTGTGTTATTCTCCCTTTTCTTATCCACCATCTTTATGCAAATTTAGAGTTCTCACCTTGTGTCTTTCCTGTATGGTGCTTGTGTCTGAATCTGACTATTCTACTAAGTCTTTTCTTGTTCTGTCATAATTATAGCAGACGCTATGCCTCTATCTGACCTTTCATCTGAGTCACAAACTGTCTTGTCATTCTTGTTGTTTAAGGAGGCCTTCTAGATCCCTCGGTTTGTTAAAGCTCCTTTTGCAGCCATCTTTGGCGATAATCATTAAACACAATCTACGAGGTCCAAATTAATATTCCCATTTTTAGCAAAATGTCTTCTTTTCGTGCATATTCCTTAAAAATCCTATGAAATGAATAACTCCTTGCCTTCATAGGCAATCATTCCATCCTATGGTCTTTTCATTAGTGTTTTACAGTAAGACTAATAACAAAGGATCCACTAACTCGCAAGTAGGGAATTCCCCAGCACCATCCTTTTTCAGTGATTACAACATCATGTTAATGTTCTGACTTAAGAAACAAATGAAAAATGGGTAAATCTATTCCACTTGGGTTCCATACTATAATCAGTGAGCCTTTTTTTTCAAGGTATATGATGAAAATTGAATTTCATATTTTTTGGTAAGCAGCTTTTCCTTACCTTTCTGTGTCGCCATGTTACCTTTGTTAATTTTGACTGTTCTGAGACATTATCTTAAAATATCTCTAAAAATGTCTCTCCAAACAGAGAAACATAAACACAACTGGCTATTATTTAATACATGCAACACATGTGATCTAGATATCTCTGGTACAGAGAAACAATGTACACTCTCCTCCTAAATTGAGTTTAGTGCTAAAATGGCGGTAAATGCAATTTGTGGCCATTTTTGCTCTAGCTCTCTTGCCCAGATAGGCCCGTAGGAATTAAAGTATAGTGCTACAGATGAAATGGGTGCATTTGAGAATCATTAAGGATATTTCTTACTAGTACATAAAATAGCACAAGTTGCAGAATCTGATAATCTCAGGATATATATTTACCTGCAGGAAATGTGGTTCAGCCATTGGTCCTTCAGAGGTTAACTGGAAGCACTGTACAGATGCATGAGACATCATCATCTGCACCCACGGAGTCAACATCATATCCCATACTGATGAAACGCAGCTCATACTCTTCCTCTCGGACAAAACACCAAACACCCACACCAATTTCTTTTCCTGCATGATTGAAGTCATCAGATGTATGAAAATCAACTGTCTCAAGTTCAACACAAACAAGATGGAATTAGTAATCTTTTCCAAAGTCACCTCAATCTGGGACTCCATGCAGTGGTCTGTTGAACTTGAACTCACACCCCTCCCAGCAAACCATGCAAAGAATCTTGAAATCATAATTGACGAGTACCTCAGCATGACCAGCCAAGTTAATGCAGTCTCCATCTCTTGGTTCCACACCCTCAAGATCCTCAAGAGGATCTTCATATTGCTCCCCACCAAAACTTGCAGAACCGTTACCCAACCCCTCATCACAAGCAAGCTGGGCTATGGCAATGCACTTTATGCTTGAATCAACTCTCAGCTGAAAAGAAGACTTCAGACCATACCAACCTCTACAACCAGGCTAACCCTCTACCTCCCAACCGTCACTCACATCAGCCCCAACCTCGGAGTGCTCTACTTGCTCCAAAATCCACAAACGAGCACTCTTCAAACACCTCATACACACATACAAAGCCTCACACAACATTGGCCCCATCATATGAACTCCCTCAAACCTACCAGACACCTCATCTTGGCTGGACTCCTATTCACACACACCCTCCGCATACGCAGAACAAGATCCAGCGGTTGCGGTTCTATGACACTATTGTGATGTGGTGCAGAGGGCACTAGGACCCTGCACCAGAGTGAAGGGACGGGCCAGCACTGGACACCAATTCTGGTCAGGGAAGGGGTTGGGGCAGTGCCAGGCAAGCAGGGAGGAAGTAGGACGTGCCTACGAGCACACGAGACAATAAGGAAGAATAAAGAAACTGAAGACCATACCTGTGTCCTGGTAATACTTAGGGGCTGAGGCATATGTGAGACAACGACATCTGGCGACAAGGGTGGGATCAAAATCGCCACCAGGCACGCATGTCTGCGTCCCCCCATGATGTTCAGAAGAAAACAGAGCCAGGAGCCCACCGTGGTCCGCCTGCCAATGAAACGCGTTGTCGGGAGCCTACCCTGGTCGCAGGAAGAAGAATGGAGCCAGGAGCCCATGCTGGTCCGCATGCTAAACGAAATCCAGCGACGTCGGGGACACACCCCGGTCGCATCAAGTGAAGGTAAGCGGTAAGAGGCCCCCCGGGACCAGCTGCTGACAAGCGGTGCACACGACTGTGCCCGCAGCTGCCCCAAGAACAAAAAGAAAGCCCAGAGCCTCCTGTGTAGATTTCGAGCCGAAATCTCATGAGAACTTGGCAGCCATCTTAAAGTCAGGCAAAACTGGCCAATGGCAAGCAGGGAAGCAGCGGTGGCCATCTTGAAGTCAGGCAAAGCTAAGAAACAGGAAATCTTGCTCTCGTGAGATCTGGGTGGTCCTTTTGAAGTCAGGCAAAAGGGCCAATAGGCATCGAGGAAGGCCCGGTGGCCATTTTGAAGTCAGGCAAGTGAGAAAAAAACACTGGAAACACACAGAAAGTGGAAATAAAAAGGAAATAAATGCAAATATAGAGGAAAATAGTACAAATAAAGAGGAATTTAAATAGAGAAAGAAATGCAAGCGTAGTAAAAAGGAGCAGGCCTGTGCAACACCAATAATGACGGAGTAAGGAAACGACAGCACCACTGCAAATGTAATTTTCCAGATACCACTACTGTTTAGCCTGTTGGACTCACAGACGAAAGGCATTCGCTGGGAGAAATGGGTCAGGCAATTTGAACGCTACATGCGTGGCACATGCAAAGAGTACATGGACCAGCAAAACTTAGACTTGTTTTCAAATTTTGTGGGCGATGAAGTTGAAGACCTGCTGGTAACATTCCCTCCAGAACAGATATCAACGTATAAAGGGCTGATGAAGTGCCTCACTGACAGGTTCGACCCACGGAGAATTGTGGACTTTGAGAGATACACATTCAACACAACATGCCAACTGGCAGAGGAATCCCTCGATGACTTCACAACAAGACTGCGCAAACTGGACGCATACTACGAATTCGATAAATTTGCCAATGAGCAGGCAATATGACTGTGCATCATCGAAGGCTGTCAGTCAGTGGAGTTTTGTGCCTGAATACTAAAAGAACATTACACATTGGAGAAAATACTAACACTGGCCCGTGCAGAGGCCAGAGCAACAGAGGAATGCCCGCAAACGTGATGAAACACCACCACCCCGGAAGCAGAAGCAAGAAAGGACATGCTATCATTGCGGCCTCGAATTCCCACATGCTGGCGCCTACCCAGCGATGGGTCACAAGTGCCAAAAATTCAACAGAGAAAACCACTTTGTGAGTGTCTGCATGAGCGAGCAATTAAAAAATGAGCGTGGGAGACAGCAAAACAATGAACAGCGACACACAGGTACGCACGGCATATAGACACAGAACAACGCAGCCCGTCAGCCTACTCAGATGGAGCAAATCGGCAAGAGGCAGCAGAACAGCTGTATCTGATGTCAGACGTACCATCACAGGGTCGCACACCTGAGCACATCCAACTGGTAGACAAACAACAGATAAAGAAAACAGCAACGTTGAACATCGAGGTAGGAAATCACAGCAAAAATGTTGCACTAGACTGTGGTGCCACATGCAACATCATGTGCTTGTCAGAATATGAAAAGTTGAAACAGAAACCAACGTTGTCACCGTCCACTGTTGATGTCTTCACATGGGGCTCAAGGAAACCAGTGGTGAACATGGGGAAGTTCATAGAGACTCTAACATACAAATAAAGATTAATAAAAGAGGAAGTACATGTCCTACTTGGAGACATCCTAGCACCGTGTCTACTAAGCAACATCACCGTGCAGGTGATTGATCTCCTAGCAATGACATATCACATGCCCGAACGACACAACATCCTGAGAGAACACCCAGCAATACAACACGGACTAGTAAAACTGAAATAACATTACACATCAATGAAGCAGTCAAGCCTGTGGCTCAGCTAGCCAAAGAGTGCCCATACACCTGGAACCACAAGTGGAAGAGGAGATGAAAAGCTTACTGGCTCAAGACATCATATAGCCGGCTGATGGACCAACTCCATGGGTATCTCCGATAGTCGCAGTACCCAAAAAGAACACATCAAAAATTCACATTTGCGTTGACATGCAAATCCCTAACCTGGCAATTGAGAGGGAAAGACACCCAGGGCCTCATTTGAATGACATGATCAGCTGTCTCACATGTCGATTCTCAAAGCTAGATCTGTGCAAAGGGTACCATCAACTGGAGCTTGATCCACAATCTCGATACACCACGACATTCTCCACTCACATATGTCTATTTCGCTACAAGCGACTCAGCTTTGGAATATCATCGGCTGCCGAAATATTTCAAGAAACAGTGAGACAGGTGATCCGGCCTGTAAAAAACAGCTTAAACTACAGCGATGATATCTTGGTTTTCGGACGCTCAGATGAGGAGCACGACAAAGCCCTATGAGAGGTCTGCAGCCAATTGGAACAAGTTACCCTGACTTTAAATGGGGACAAATGGGAGCTGGGGAAAGGAGAACTAGTGTTCTTTGAGCGCATCTTTTCAAAAAAAGGAATGAGGAACCAGGCATTCATTTTCCACGCGTTCCTTAACAACGTGGGTGGAACAACGAATGCATCTGAACCACACATTCCATTTACAACGCAAGTCATTACAACAACTTGCCTTAGGGGGGTGCTGGACTTTGGAATAGTATAATTTACTAATCCAACTCCAGTCACCATAACAGTAGGGAAAGCGTTGGACTTTAAAGTCCAACGCCGCTTGACCTAACGCATGTCGGTGTAATGACTTGCGTTGTAAATGTAATGCGTGGTTCAGACGCATTCATTATTCCGCCTGCATTGCAAAGGCAACACGTTGTTCGGCTGTCGTTGTATTTGCTGTTTCCCAAAGGTCCCACCTTTTTCTATCTCGCTTCTAAAGCCTGGAACCACCTGCCCCTCCTTAGTTCTTGAATTTCGCAGGAAACTGAAGACCTTGCTTTTCACCTAGCCCCAACCCTAGATCTTCCCATACAGCTCCTGCTTCAGTGCCAGAATACCCTGCTGGGCGAGTTGTGCACTATACAAATGCACATTACATAAATGTATGCATAAACACCAGTGCATGCATAGTGCCCTCTTTCAAAAACTGCTCTTTAATACTAGCCGAAAATTATACTATTTATACTCTATAGAATTGCTGTCTGTAAAAAAAATTGCAATCCACGGTATTTACATAATAACGATAGAACACATTTATACAAACAAATTGCTGCTTCATTGACTGGTGCTCACTTTCTAAGAATTGGTGAGTGGATTTCTTAGTACAAACCCTAATGTGCTCATTTTCACAGGAAATGAAGCGGGAGTTTGTAAACACTTAAGGTATAATTTGTGGCTTGTTAATCTTGTTTACACAGTCTCAACAAACTCAAAACCGGTTTGAGGCACAAAGGAGTATTGCAGTTGCAGAAGGGCATAAAATTGTTAGTTCCTGTACAAGAATCGTAGGCAGATGTGTGGAGATAACGAAAAACGCTGAAAGGAGCTTTTGTCACGAATGACTTCAACACAACTAGTGTCTTATTTTTCATATTTATTAAGCTCAGCTCTATTTCAACACGACCAGTGTGTCTTCAGAGATAAAGTACATTTACAGTTTCTGACTGACAGTGTGTTGTAGAATGGTGCCATGAGTACTTTTCCTCACTGAAACTGTGTTATAAAACTAGCGCATGCATAATCCACATTTTGGCAGGTTTGGGATCTCATGGTTCTGTCAGTCACAATACATTGCCAAGATTTAATATTATGACCAACTCTACTTCAAACGGCTAGCTTGTCTTTACATAAAACAAAGCACACAGTCAGATGTAAAGTACACTTTTTCTCCTTGACAGTGTGTTACAAAATTGCAAAATGCATACTTTTTCTCACAGACAGCATGTTATAAAATTGTATCATTTATAATACGTATTGTTTGCAAGGTCAGTGAGCTCATGCTTTCATCAGACACAATACATTGTCACGAAATATTTAGGAAATATACATCACGTGTTACCATGTTGACGTCACGAGAGATGTGAGGCAAAATGTGAGTTTAGGGCCTTTGCTGACTCTGACTTTTGGGCCAATGAGTCCAGTGCGCTACCACACTGACTGTGCGCGTGCCATGCAAAGACTTCCTCTTTTAACGAGAGCGTCATGTGCGCCCGAGGCCTTGGTTCACGGGATTCTTCGTTTCCGGGAAATAGCTGCCCATTTTCCAGTCTGTGAATGCATGGAATGCAGTGCCCCTCTGGTATGCTGGACAAATCCGCAGAACAACATACCGATACATCTGTACATGAAACATTTTAGGCCTTGATGCTGGGATACACAACTTTATTCTGCAGTAAGACATTAGTCAGAAGTTACTTTGATTGTGTTGCAGATGCAAAACCACTACTGTTGTTTTTGTCATGCCACATGCTCGTGTGTGGTGAATACAATGGGTACGTGAGGCAACGGACGAACGATACTGAAAGAACAAATATGCAAGCCAAAGGAAATTTTGGGCTCTTGTGGTAGTCAGTGCTTTAAAAGGGCCGGTACTGTCAGGTACTGAGTACCGCTAATTTATTTTTTGAGAAGGAGAGTACCTGCATTTCTCAAGGGAAACGTAATAATTTTAATTGGAGAGTACAGGCACTTCTTAGAAACAAGCAGGTACTCTGGTACAGAGTACCTGCACTTCTATTTTTCCATTTCAAGCACTGGTGGTAGTTATTACATTTTCATGGCCTATTCACAGAACCATTGGGCTAAATTACTTATTGTGCCTGAGTCGTTTTACTCCTTTGTTTGCTTATTTGCACTGTGATGCGTTTAGCACCATACTACATATTCTAAAGGTGTGCTATTTTTACTACACTTTGTAGTGATCGGTGCAGTTTTGCAGCAGGAGTATTTTTTGTTCATATTCTGCAGTGGACAAAATACAAACATACATTTTTCTGATCAGCATTGACGGCTCATACTTAACACAAATAAAAATATAGCACAAGAGCAGTTTATGGATCCTAGTCCTTTACCCCTTAAATTCTGAGGCAACCTCATCCTCCCTTATAGGGCTGAGTCCTTTTTAGATGTTTTTGGCAATTCGACCTTAAGCCTTCGTAACTTTTTTTCCACAGTAGGTATTGAGGCCGAGGACTTTGCACCCTTTTCCACACATACTGGGGATTCTAAAGGTATGACGGGTTTGTGGATTCCTCCAGAGGAAACAGAGAAAAGTATCAAAATACAGTAACGTTTTGTGGTGAATTAAAAAAAAAAAATGGGAAATGATGCTGTGCAAGAAAGTATGCTTCTTTTTCTAAAAATGGCATTGTTGGGCTTGTCCCTCACTGCAGGGCCAAGCCCTAACATTTTGCCTTCACCCTCCTGTTTTCCAAATCAATCTTTGTTACCTTTGAGGACTCTGCACAATTTTCCACTGCTAACCAGTGCTAAAGTGCTTGTGATCTCTTTTTCAAACATGGTAGAATTGGCTTACACCCAACTGGTCTATTAAATTTACTTGTAAGTCCCTAGTAAAGTGGTACTACTTGTGACCAGGGTCTGTAAATAAAATGCCACTAGTGGGCCTGCAGCACTTATTGTGCCACCCACTTACACAGCATTTTAAATCATTTCTCATGGCTGCCATTTTTAAACTGCTATTTTCACCCTGGCAAAGTAAACCTTTTGCCAGGTCTAAACCTTATTTTTTAATACATATAGGTCAATCCTTGGGTTGGCCCTAAACAGGCCATAGGGCAGGGTGCAGTGTATTTAAAAAGTGTGATGTGTACTTTTAACTTTTACATGAACTGGTAGTGAAAAGCTCTTACATTCGTTTATCACTACCACAAGTCCTACCTCTCCCATGGGATAACATTGGGTTACCTTATTACATTTAATAAGCAAAAACGTTCAGTTGGAAGGAGGTTGCAATGTCGAGTTTGGTATCTAAAGAATTGTAACTTAAAAACATCGTTGAAGTGGCCTAATGGCTAGAGCAGTCAACCTCGAACCTGGGGAACCGGATTCGGTCTTGGCAGATGCGCTGAACATCCTGTGATTCAGGGCAAATCACTTAATCTCCCCGTGCCTAACAAAATGAATGTGTCCATCTGTAACACATCTGGTGCTCATGTAAAGTGTTCTGATACCTTCGGGTCAAGATCGTGCTATATAAAACTAAAACCAAAAAATATATATTTTAAGTCACAATTCTGAAAATGCTGCTTTTGCAAAGTTGGCCTTTTCTTGTCCCATCCATTTGGTGCATGCAACCTGTATCCTGGGTCGCATGACTAGGTGTAGCTGGCAGTTGGCCTTTGTGTATTGCTCCCAAACAGTGAGACAAAGGGAAATAGAGAAATAGGTGTTGGCAGGATAGGGCATCTCGGACTTGATACAGGGGAGTAACTGTCACCTATCACACTCACACATCACAAAGGCTCTGCCTCTGCACACCCACAAAGGGTTTTACACTAGTCTTTTGTGCCCCCAGACAAGCTGGGGCACGGGAAGGGAGGCAGGAAATTCCAAACATCTGTAGGGATGGAAACCTCCTGAACCTTCTCCTACTTCAAAGATGGCACTAAGTATACATTTTGGATCCTCGGACCCAACCCTTCAGTACATCTCTGGACCTGTGGAAGACTCAGGAAGACTGCAGTGCTGCACTGCTGCAAGAAGGGTTGATATTATGTTGCCCTGCTACTCAGCAGCACTGCTGTTCTGCTGCCTAAGTGAGAAGGACTGGACCTGCACCTTGAACTCAGGACCACCATAGTGACTCCAATGGCTAATTGACTGGTCTCCATATCAGAGCTTCAGGGACAGAAAATGCTCCAGCCACCTTGAACTCTGCACCTGGACTCAGCCTGTTGAGAGTCCTGGCCCCCAAGTGGTGCCACCCCACTTCTGGACCCTTGGAAGTGGGTCAGAAGGTGATCGGCCAGCCCAGCTGTGGTCTCTGAACAGAACCGATGCAGCGCAATGCATCTCCTCGCAGGGACGCATCAGTACCACTGCAGCATAATGCATCCTTAACGCAGGACTCCGCAGCTCATTGGAATACCACTGCGCAACATGTCATCGCCGCTGGATCTTGCAACGCTTAACAACCAGGATTTAAGTTTCTTTGTTTAGTAGCCTTAACTTGGTCCCTGTCTCCGGCCCGCACATTATCATGGTCAGCCTGAATGTGTGACTTTGTCCCGGTCCGACACAACCAGACAACATCTGTTGATGCTTTGTGCTTTTAAGCACTATTTTTGCTTAAATCTTTCAAATTGCATATCTCTGTTCTACTGATTGGATTTATGTCATTTTGGTGTCAAATAATTTATTACATTTTATTCTATTTTCTAAATTGGTGTACAATTTTGGAGACTAAGCAAATGCTGGGATAGTGACGGGTGATTCAAATGGCAATGTCTCCAGACATACTTGAGCTCCTGCTTGGGCTACAACCAGATTTCCGATGGTTCCAGAATCTAGGGCTACCTTTTCTTGCAACCCCAATGTATCTCGAAGCCAGTGGGTAAAGTTAGGCAAATCAGAAGATCTGTGGTGGCAACTAGGAGGCACGGGAAACAGCCCTTACAACGCGTCTGTTTCCACACATGCCATTACAATGCATGAGTTACAACGCATGCTCCATTATAACGCATAGCCTTTACAATGCATTTTTATACTACACATATGCTTTTACCACGCATGCCTTTACAACGAATTTCATTGTAAAGATATGTATGATAAAGGCATATGTGTTGTAGTAAGTGCATATGCATGGAAACAGCCGCGTTGGTAGGCAATCCATGTCATTAGAGGAAATGGAGAGACTCTTCCGCTTCCTCACAACGGCATGCACCACCCCTCAGATGAGCTGCCTGCACGAGGAGAGAGGTAAGGGAAGTTAGGGGTTTGGGTTAGAGAAGGGCTGGGGGAGTGCAGGGGAAGTGTTTTAGGGTTTAGGGTAGGGGAAGAACTGGGGGACAGGGGGTCACACAGGGGTAGGTTTTAAGGTTTAGGGCAGGGGAAAGGTATTTTTTAGAAGGGTTGGTGGCCGGGGGGGGTAGGGTGTGCCAGGGACCGGGATTAGAGTTTAGGGTACGGGTCAGGGAAACCTTTGCCACGCACATGCCTTCAATATACATGCTTTTACAATGAAATTCGATGTAAAGGTATGATTGGTAAAGGCATATCATTGAAATTGTTATATTCCATATAGGTACCCTATATAGGCGCAGGTAACATCGCAACCTTTCACTTACATCCTTCCCTACATTACATACATAACGCTTCTTAGGCACTGACCTTTTACCTAGATATGACACTGCACTCAGAACACAGGTTTTTCCCTGGTTCGATTCTCATACATTACGCATGAGGCTTCTTGGAAGCACAGCAGGACTAACACTAGGATTACCATCTCCTGTATAATATCTCTGTATAAAGTTCAGGCCCAATGTCATCCTTTAGGCCGATACAGTAACACAGCAAGGTAGGACCCCTGGGGAGACCTATGGGTATATATACAACACATCTTGCTTAGGAAGATAGAGGAGACCGTGACTTTCCGGCTGACACACTGACCAGAGACGCTGAGGTTCCTGCATGCAGACGCTCCAGCTAGCAGTGGTCTAACATCCCTCGCAGGGTGTCCAACTCGAGACCAGGACGAGGTCCCATATTCTCTAAACTCTCAGGTAATGGGGTGGACTAGATACTAGAGGGATTCTTGGCATAACACCTACATAGATGCTAGGTACATTTAGGTACATCTAGTTAGGGAGACATCGTAGGAGTACGCACTTTTTATCATGTGTTTTAAGTACTTGTATATATTCATGATTTCTGCAAGATGGTAGAACTATACCATCCCTTTACTTTCGTAGTACTGCTAATCATATATCTCTGCTACTGTCTAACAGTTGTTGCAGCTCATCTATTCTACACTAGAATAACAACTGTTATTCTGTGTATCTCTCTGAGACAAACTAAGTGAGCACGAGTGACTGAACGAAAAGTAGTATATTGTTTCCACGATTCTGAGGAATCAGGGTTGTCATGTTCTGAGGTTGTCAGAATCTATTCTCTCCATGATAAGAGGAGAATATAGTGGCACTGTGAGCTAGCTAATACAGACAGGCTAACATATCCGGTGGGGGTGCACCGAATCCGTCCGACACCAATCCCACAGTTTATGTTATCCAAAACGTACAGATCCTGTATAGGTAATATAGGAACTACACGACATGGCGCCGCCAACGTTGTTTTGGTACTTATTTTACAGGAAAATCTGAGTAGTTCAGTCGTGCTATTCTCAGAGACCCCTACTCACAAAACACCAGAGACGTCTGGAGTGGGTGGGCACAAACTCCGCCACAGCTGAGTAGGCTAAAAAATCCTATTTATTGGCTGTTGGTTAATGAAGCTTGAAGGACACATTGTTCCTAAATTGTGCAAAAACTTCTTCTGTACAAAATGACTGAGGACAGAAATAACAAAGAATTAGACCCAATGCAACAAAATCTGCCCCTCACAGACGAGGACGATGCAGACGCAAAACAAATTGCACCAAACTTTAGAAATACAGTCACCCTGAAACTACTAGCGCATGGTTTATCAGCTAGGGGTGGCATAGTGATTTTCGTGATTGAGGCACACGAATCAAACAAAACAGAGGTATTTTATTTGTGGGTTACATTCCCAGCAGCAAATGCAAGGACAAAAACATTTCACTCCTTCACGGATGGAGATGCACCACCGGAATATTATCCGTTCGAGGATATAGAGGTTCCGCTCACGTACCAGGAACACTTATACTGGTTTAAAGGCGCCCTACCCCACATAAGAAGAAGAGTAAGACTCGGCCCGCTCGGAAGAGAAGGGGCAACATGGCCAATATTAGTGGCCTACACACCACATCCTGACATTGACAAAATGCAACCAGGAGACTTACTGATACAACATAAAGATTTAATTAAAATATACATGAACTTGATGCAATTCGTCATGAGGACACTTACAGTCCAACCAGCAATAGTTGCAACAAATGGAACTCAAATTCAAGGTACAGCAACTAAAATTACACCACAAACATTACACGCGGTAATGGGTAAAATGCCCACAAAACATGAACAAATACCATTCTGGGTAGCTCAGAAAATAACGCAGCTAGAGGCAGTATTCCCGAATATTACCCCGTATGAAAAACACAGAATGCTAACAATATGCTTGCCCATGGGGATAACACCACTTGGGGTACAGTCTTTGCTGCCATTTAGACCAGAACACATGGTATCCCGTCATTAGCAGTAGTACCTGATGTAATGAGACAGATACAAAACGAGTACGGAGCAGAACCTGCCCTAAACTTAGGGATGAAGTTACTAGGTAACTATGCCCAGGTATCAACCATAATACTAGCTAACATTAAGGGGGAAGCAGCTTCAGTGGCCATCCGCCAACGCCTGAGGGAGTTCGATCCTTTAGAACAGGAACACAAACTACCCAAAATAATTGAAACTGCATATGCAGAATTAGGCAGAGACAGTTTGGATGGGAAAGCTTTAAAACCACAACTGATGGGCAGTCCTGAAAAGGACACTTCTAAGCAGACACCTGCTTCCACTAAGTAAAAGTGGGACAATAAAAAACAACAAAATTTTAAAGAAAATAGATCGCAATCCCGAGGTAGATCTCCTCCACAGGAGCCCTCCGAAAAAAGGTACAACCTTAGGAATAGGGATAACATTAGGAAACCTGACAGGTATCAGGATACTGATACACATTCCTCTCGTTCCTTTCAGGATTCATCAAAAAACTCAGAGAGGGAAGGACGGTCAGACAGACAAGAAGAGCGTACAAAGTCCAAAGACAAGCAGCACGCTCAGGATTACACTTCTAAAAAAGAAGAGAAACCAAAGCAAAAGCCACAGTTCAAAAAGAAGACAGTTGCAGGTCTAAAGATCAGACATGCCCAGAATTCTGAGGACTCGACTACTGAACGGGGAATGGGCTCTGACGATGCTAGACAGTGCGGCAGAAGTAACAATAGCTTGACAGAACCTGAAGGAATTTCTGGTGACAGCGGACTTGAATGATTATATCACGGTAGAAACACCCGATACTAGGGTAAGCGTCCCACATAAAGTATATGAAATAACGCTCCAAATGGAGGGGG
Source organism: Calotriton arnoldi (assembly GCA_963921515.1). Lineage (NCBI taxonomy): Eukaryota > Metazoa > Chordata > Amphibia > Caudata > Salamandridae > Calotriton > Calotriton arnoldi. The sequence goes on from CAWUFW010001071.1 coordinate 1,919,753, forward strand.
ACAAATGTAGAACAGTGAGAGGTCTCTTTTGGGAGAACTTGATGTTTGGCTATGATATTTTATTAGCTGAACATGATTGGCTGCCAGCATTCGTCATGGATTGCCCTAAAGGAGAAACGGTAATTTTTCCAGCCTTCTCAGACCATGTTCCCAGGCACTTGCAACACACATATTCGCAGGAGTGGGTGGTAGCCCAGGCTCCGGCATTATACAAAAACCATGTTGAATGGGATGAGTGTTCAACCCACCACATAATTCCTATAAAAAATACTCCAACTGCACAGAGGCAGTATCCAATAAAGCAAGAAGCTAAAAAACAGGTCAGGGAGATCTTAAATCAACTTGAATACCAAGGGGTGATTGATACTTGCACCTCACCAATGAACAATCCTTTGTTTCCTGTCATGAAATCTGACAATTCATATCGTCTAGTTTTAGATTACAGACATTTAAACACTTGCACTAAGACATTTGCAGTCCAAAATGCACATAGTGCCACATTAATGAATAACATTGTGCGGAAAACATATAAAACAACACTTGATATCTCAAATGGATTTTTCTGCCAGAATATAGCACCTGAAAGCAGGCATCTAACAGCCTTCTCAGCGTTAGGGACCCACCGTCAATTTTGTCGACTCCCCCAGGGGTATAAGAACAGCCCAGGGTTGTTTTCGGCCAGAGTAACTGAGTTACTTCAAAATTTGGATGAAGAGGCATTGTCCTATGTGGATGATATTTATCTGACAGACGATGACCTAGAGGAACACTTGAACAGAGTGAATACCATAATTT